>CM024618.1:37043789-37643789 GCA_014182575.1 Eucalyptus decipiens | reverse complement strand
TATAATCTAATTATTCTACCTCATTGTGGGGTGTAGAAATCAGAATCCTACGTTGGATTCTAAATTGTCTCAATTCCAATTCTCTAAAAAAATAGGGATTTAAAATTAAACGAAATCCCAATAATTAAGCAACATAATTGATTTGACATTATTAATGGAAATTTGGTCATTATTTCAGGTTTGAAGAAATTTTCAAGTTACAAGTTTTTGTGGAAAAAAGATAAAAACATTGGTCCTTAGGCATTGACTCGCTTTATGACGAGTTGGTTTGATTATTAGTTTCGAACTATTACGACCAAATCACTTGCCATGAATGTGCCTAAAATCAAGCAGCATTTTTCCAATGCTCTCACCACACATTACCATCAATCACATTATTGTTAACTAATCTTGATAAGGGTCATAAATTTATAGGCCGAGTTATTATATGAGTTATTCATATTATGTAAATGGGTCTTAAATTGATTTAGAATGATGAAATCCAAAATAAAATAGTGTTAAATGTGTTTATAACTTACTTAGATTCAATCTATATTCATGACTCTCTCTCCCTTGCTCAATTGGCACTTGCTCACTTAATTTGCATTCTCACTTCCATTTGGATCTAAGTGTTTCTCGATTAAGATAATATATATTTTAATTATATGGGTCGGATGGAGTATGTATCGAGCAAGAGTTACTTGTCAAAACAAATTAAATAAGTCCTTTTAAAGAGATCATTTTCAACCAACCCAAGCTTAACTCGATCCACCCATTCAATGGGTTTTATTGTCGACCGTGTCTCAAGAAGTATATAATTATCGGGTGGAAAATCTGATGTTGGCCTCTAGAAACGCGGCCGGATTTAGGGACAAAAGGGGCCCGGGCTCTTCAACACCGCAGGTTGCGGGATCACACCGCAGGTTCCGGGACCGCCACGTCAGCGTGGGCCGGACCATTTTAGTAGTCCATAAAGGATTCGGGGCCCACTGCTCTCTCTCCTCTCTCTCTCTTTTGTCCCCCTTTCCCATCCCGGACCTACCCAATATCTTCTCCTTGGGGTGGGTGGGGAGGTGGACGTAATTCTTATTGCCTTGATTTTACATCAAGGTCTCTCATTTGACCCACCTTGACAACAGAGCCCCGTATTATTTAAGTTCCAGGACACATTTACAAAAAGAAAAAAGAAGAAAAAGACCAAGAATGTCGACGTTTTAAACCTATTTTATACTAGGCATATTTTATTGATTAAAACGTTGCGATTCCAATACAAGAAACAGAGATGATTTAAAAATAGAAAAAGTAAGACAATGCAACAGACAGGATAATTTGGCGCGCGAAGCTTCCCGCGAAGCTTCGTCTGCCTCCCCACCTGCAAAAGCTTGAGGAAAATGCTGTCCTTTCTTTCTTTTTGCTCAAGAGCGTTCGGTGATAAATTCAAGAGCAGGTGGATCGTCTCCTCTTTTGGCCAACCATTCCTTCGATCCGGAGACCTGGAATTCTCCTCCGTTGACGGTAATCTCCACCTCCTCGTCCTCCGTTATTCTCGTCGGCGGTGATTTTGTCCCCGCCTCGCGGCAGCTCAGCTCGGTTTTTATCTGCTGTTCCTGTGTGGGCGTGCGTGCGTGTGTTTGTTCGAGAGTCTGTTTGCTCCTATTTTCGCTGCGAACCCTAAAGTAGCTGCCGCCAAATGTTGGCCCGATTGCACCGCTATCACCTTCGTTTGCTATCATCAGACATCTGCGCCGTTGCGCATTTGCCGTGCTCCTTCCGTGGGCCTCGTTGCTTCTTCTTCTCCTGCTGTCTGTAGTCGTACTAGTCTCTTTTCTCTATCTTTTGTCTGCGTTTGATCCTGATTCGTGCTTTTTTTCGTCACGAGGTGGTGACCCTGGATGAGCCCCTAGTGTTCCTCACTGGGGCGTGCCATCTCTCCTTGCGACAGTGTTTAGCTTTCGGATTCGTTATCACTATGAGTACCCCGTCGTCAAACGGGCCCTTGCCCGGCTTCCCGGCCTCCAGCCTGAAGCATGATGTGGAGGCGGGCCGGTGCTCCACCAGGAAGATGATGACGAAGACAGAGTTTCGTCCCCACCTGGTCCTTTCGACATCACGCATACCAAGAATGCCTCCATAGAGACTCTCAAAAGATGGAGGGTAACCCCTCATTTCTTATTTTGCTGCTCCTCTTTTATTCGTGGTGGTTGTCAATGTACATGATGTGTACGTATTTTTTCTATATGCCGTTGTCCCGATGATAATTTGTCTGCTATTGTGCTGGAGAGTGCCATGAGAAATCCATTCCAATGGTTGCAGTCCGATCAATGCGAAACTTACGATTATATAGCCAATCTACCTGACTCGGCAAATGGTCAAAACTCATTCATTTGCTTACATTTTGTATGAATCACCACTTGTGCACCTCATGCTCAGTACACTGCATGTAGGTTACTGCTATTTCAGGCTAATGCGATACCATCTTCATTCAATTGCAATGTCTCACAACGCAATGGGAGTGTAGTAAGTGTGAATTATGATATAACACTTGTTGTTTGCTTGAATGCTAAGGGGTTAATGACACCGCAAGTACCCGAACTTTTGCCCATCTTACAATAGAGCACCCAAACTTTCCTTCATTTAATCGAGTACCTGCAACTTTTCAAATGTGGATCAATATGGAAACTCCTATTAAAACCACGGAAGGAATGCTGCCATTGACTGTATGTATCATGTTTGACGTGGTCTCTTGGAACAATGCCATGTCATTAGGGACATATTGGACAGGGAAGATTGTCCAAGTCAGCACTATCTCTCTCTATCTCTCCTCATCACCCAACATGTATATGTAGATAAAATCATATTCGTTTGGTAGGTGAGCCATGTTAGCAATGGGGCTTAACCTTTGTAAAGCGAGCCACCTCAGCAAAATCACATGACACGGCTTACTTTAAAAAAGGCCTCATATTGAGTCAAATTTCATGATTGAACAAAAACTAAGTTCAAGTAGTTGATTGTAAAATGGATAAATGTTCAGGTACTTGTGGGGTCATCGGCCTTTGTATTGAAAAATTGACATGTTGCTGTAGTTCCTATTTCAGGGGACCTGATCCATTCAGTAGAGAAAAAGGAAAACATGACTGTATAGGGTTATTTTGCAATTTGACATGTGATTATTTTGAAGAGCGTCTATATAGAACTTGTTCCTTAGCTTCGAGTTCTTTGTGTTTGTAGAAAGGAATGCAAACGTTTCCATGGGCAAAAATTAGATGAAGACACTTTGGTTGCTGAGGGAACTGATGAGGGCTGAGTTGGATTAGCTCGAAAATCCTAAGTATTTGCACATAAGCATTGCACAAACCAAATCTAGGAATTATGAATCTTACTTATAAGTCTCATAGACTCTATGAAACTTAATGGTGAGGTATTAATCTAAAGGAGTATACGATCAATGTTGCACAATTGACTAGACTTCTAGTTGATTTTGTGTTAATGTATGGACCATCTTTGTGCCTCCTTTATTTCTCTTTCCCCATGCATGTTACCATGCTCATGGCCAAAATGAGTATGTTTTGGGAAATATGCAAGATTTGATCAGTTAGTGACTATCTGAAAGTTGGTGAGTCATTTTATGTGTTTAAGATATAGGACATCTTCTAAGGGGTTTGGACATGTAAGATGACAGATTTTTTGCTGCACAACAAGAAATTGCAACATTATGAGATTGACTCAAGTGGAAAAGAGTTGGGCTGATGGAGATCCTTGAAGTATCCATGCAAATTCCAAACAAGATCTCGGGAGCATAAGAACATAGAAAAATATTAGGAATGGATTCATTTCATTGTTGTAGTTGGCATTGTCCAAATGGACTGGTTAGAGGTACCGGAGATTACGCATGAACTTCAAAGTGATTCAAATGAAACATATTGGTTTTACACCAGCTGAAGTTGTTCAATCTTTTGAGAATTTGATGGGACCACAATTGACTATTTTAAAAGCTTAAGCTATTAGATGAAGACGTGGTTTAATATTTAATTATTCAAACAATCTCCCTCATGTTTAATCTAGTCTTTTTATCTAGTATTCAAGCATAAACATATTTAATTGGGGTGGTAAATGAGGCTTGGAAAAATTTGAACTCTAGATCCCTAGCTCTATTACTATGTAAGAATTTGGTGAGACTACACCAACTGTTTTAAAAGTTTAGGCTGTTAAATGAAGGTATGATTTAATATTTAATTATTCCAACAAATTTGTTACGTGCTTGTTCAAGAGATTCGATTCATTAAGTAGTGAATTGAATTCAATCAATTCAATTACACAAAGAAAATTTTTCAAGTCAATAATAATAGAGATAAGTGCATTGGGTTTTAGAACTTGTCATGAAAATGCAATTAAGTCTTAAAATTTGTCACGAAAGTTAAATCAAGTTCTAAAACTTTTAAAAAGTTTAATTAAGTTCTAAAACTTGTCTTGAAAATATAATCGAGTTTTAAAACTTTCAAAAAGTGCAATCAATAAAATGACTTAGATTTGATCAATTTGACAAGTTTTAAGACTTAATTGCATATTTTGAAAGTTTTAGAATTTAACTGCACTTCGTGACAAATTTTAGGACTTAATTGTAATTTTTGAAAATTTTAGGATTCAATTGCAATTTCATGATAAATTTTAGAATTTCCAATGCACTTATCTCAAAATAATAAGGTTGACAATGTTGTACAGTTTGAAGCTTTGAGTTGTCAATTATCAATTTGTGCACAAAATGAGTTAGTAGAAATAGAAATGCTCCATTGGATTTGCATACACCAAAAGGCATACAATTTGGAATGACTACATTTGAGGAAAAGTTGGCATGGCTTCAATTGAGGATAAAAAACTCAACCAAGTAAGATAGATTGGGAGATGTGAAACAATGGAGGGCTTGGGAGGATGATGTGAAGGAGATGTTTGGAGAAAGTTGAAAAATATGTTGATGGATAAGGAAAGATGGTTGAACACTTGGATGGAGGACCAAGTGCAATGGCATACTTAGATCCAAGTACTTGACCTAACTAAGTGATAAAATAGCTCTTTGGCCATAGCTGTGGATTGAAGTGCACATTGGTTCTTTTTCCTTGGTTAGCTAAAACCATAATCAAAGGGTGTTATTGCCAACTTGCATACATCCTCCACAATTGAGAGTTAGACCAAATTGTGTGTAAGTGGAATTTTGTCATTAGAAGAAGGAAAATAGAATGCAAGAAGTTGGTTGTACTATTAACACGCATAGTACTACACCATAGTAGCTAGACTAGAAGCATTTTTAGTTGGCTTCATGTCGGGGATTAAGGGTGTGTGTGGCGACACTTTTGCTTTCTATCTCTTGCTCTTTTCTTTTTTTCCTTTTCTTGTATCATCTAAAGTTTGACTTGTATTAACTTCAAAAACCAAAATCCTTAAAATACAAATAGTGATAAGTAAAGTCATTTAGAATTTTTTTTTTTTGCATAATTTAGTGAAGTTACATAATATTTTTGTTTGAAAAATCTAAGAGGTGAAGCGACATTGAATGATTGCCTTCTATAAGTTCCTAGTATGGCCGCCAAAGGCACACCCAAGGTAGTGTTGGTGGGGGACTAGTAAATCAATGAATCTTCGATGCAAAACTTTGTTATATTTTCCAATCTCAAAAATCAGTCAAAATATTTCTCTTGCTTTTTATGGTCTTATCACCTTGACCCCATGACCTTAAGTCACTTGTTCACTTCTAGGCCATGACCATAGGGGTGATTGGTTTCAGGTCGAGTCTGGTTCCAAGGTGGAATCGAGAACTGGGGACTGGATCGGTTCAGTGGAATCAATCACTTATTTTTTCCATTACTTGGAACTGGATTGAAATTGAAATAGTGTTTAGTTCACATTTTACTATTTTTTTTTGAAGAAATAATAAAATAAAAAGGTATATTTAGTCGGTCTGGTCCGGTTCTCCTTGGAACTGGGAATAGGACTGCCCAGACATTGATTCCACCTTTAGGAACCGGGAATCAGATTGACACTCCTGGGAATCCGACCAAACTGGCTGGTCCGGTCCGGTCAAATAGCTTAGGCCATTAGCTGAAGGGAGACTACATGTGTCATTATATAATCCCTAAACAAGTTACATGAGTTGATTTGAGATGAATGGATTTGAACTGAAGGTCCTTCAACTTTGCAGCAAGCAGCTCTAGTGTTGAATGCATCCCGGCGGTTTCGATATACATTAGACTTGAGAAAGGAAGAAGACAAAGAGCAACGACGAAGAATGATTAGAGCCCATGCACAAGTCATAAGAGTAAGATTAATTTGGTACAAACGTTTCCTTTGATGTGTGCGATGGATTTTGGTTCTAACCATCCACTACAAATTGCATTAGGCAGCTGTGCTTTTCAGATTGGCAGGGGAGCGACAGATTGGTAAATAAGTCTCTCTTTGCTTATCCCCACATCTATTTCTGAAGGTTTTATGTTAACAAGTTTGACTTTGCATGTGGTTCAACTGGAATTTGCTGGTAATTGAGAAGATGACATTTTGGCAGTCACTGGTCAGACTTATTCTAAATAAGAATTATGTCTTCTGAGCTATTCTCAGTGAAAGATAATGGCTATCTATATGAAGTATTGTCTTGACTTTAATATGGGCTTTCCACATATATTACTGCTGTTGAATGAGGCACCTAGCATTTGCATTAATCATCTACCTTGGGATGATCTTTTAGTCAGAAAATAGCTCCTTTAGTTATAAAAAAGCTATTCAGTGTGTCAGAACTGCAAATGGTGTGGACAGCCAGCTGTTCTGTGGATGGCCAACTGTTCTAGGACAAGATGCATCAAGCTGTATGCCCCTGAAAGGCTTTCTGCTTCTCTCTTCCTCTCCTGCCCGAAAGTGGTCAGAGGACCAAGACTGAAAACTTTCTTTATCGCAAATTTATTTAGTTCTGTGAGCCATCAGTTGGTACCTCAATGTTAATTAATGTAGTTAGGATTTGGTGTATCAAATGTGTCCCTCTGTGCTCTATAACAAGAGCTTCTATCTAGTCTTGCATTAAGTCGATTAAGCAAAGACATAGTCATTTGTGATTTCTTCACTCCCTCTCTTTTGTGATCCTAAAATCTAAACAGTTATGCCTGGCTTTTCTTCCTTACACCTTGTGATTGCTGAAATCCTCTCATTCATCTACTGCAATACAGGGGTAGGTCCAAATGCGACACCTCCTACTGCAATTGGTGATTATGGAATTGGACTTGAGGAACTTGCATCCATGACTCGTGACCACAAATTTTCAGCTCTGCAGCAATATGGGGGGGCAAGTTCATCTTTTACAATTCTTACTTTCTGAAGCCAATATTTTCAGTTTGTTGATGTGTCAATTGCCACTTCATCAGGTTAAGGGTTTATCCCATATGTTGAAGACAAATTTAGAGAGAGGAATTTCTGGGGATGAGACTGATATATTGAAGCGGAGGAATGCATTTGGTTCCAATACATATCCTCAAAAGAAGGGACGGAGTTTCCTGGTACTTTCGCTTGTGGTTCTTATCCTTTACATTTTCCTGAGGACTTCTACGAGGAGTGGATTTCGCCTCTTAGAGTGTCATAACATTTGTTTTCTTCTCTAGAGGTTCCTTTGGGAAGCCTGGCAAGACTTGACTCTCATCATTCTGATAGTAGCGGCTGCAGCATCATTGGCGCTTGGAATAAAGACTGAGGTAAACTTGGTCTTTTTGCTTTTCCTAGAATACATGTTACAGCAATATTTTCTATTTTTAGGAGCTTGGTAATTTTTATACGATAAACCTTTTTCTTATTATGGTGACCATATGAACCATATTCTACTACATGTTATTTATTTGCAGGTTTCTTGTGTTCTTGTTGATTTTTTTGCATGCCAATACATACTCTTGACAATGCTCATGGATTTGGGTAATTGGTATGAGAGTACACTAAATGGGACTCTGTAAAAGATGAATTATTTTTCTCTTGGAGATATTTGACATCAATATGGACTGTAGTCTAGTATTGGAAGATGGAAGGTGAACTTATTATGATCCTTTCATTATTTTTCATTAAATGGATTGTCATATTTTATCAGAGAGAACTGTCTTTCAAGGTTTTGCGTGGTTTTGGGAACTTTCTATCTTGTGGCATAATATAGGGGCAACAATTGATGAATGTCAAGAAAAACAGTCTATTGCTAATATGGAATGACACTGCATAGGGAGTTTTGATTACTCTTTGTTCTTATGTATTGCTTTATGCTAGATGTTTCCACTATGACTTCGTGGTGTTATCAGTTTATCCTACTACAGAAGTTAAGTAAGTGTAAACCGTTTAAAAAAATTGATCTCTTTTGCTCCTATCTATTGGGGTCCTAGTAAGGGTTTTTTTTTTTGGCCCCCATATGTATGGAATATGTGTTCTTTTTCATTTTTCCTGCACATGCGGTTACGCTCATGTATGCGCTCCTCATTATGATCTCTTGACAGGGTATAAAGGAAGGCTGGTATGATGGAGGAAGCATTGCCTTTGCTGTTTTTCTTGTAATTGTTGTAACAGGTGTGGAAACTCTTCTTTGGACTAGAGTTTTAGGGTGTCAGTATGTTTGATTATGGTATTGCAATTTGTTAATTACCCAAGATGAGTATTTTTGGCTTTCACAGCATATTTTACCATTAAAGCAGTACACTTGTCTAATGGTCATTTCCATGTTTTCTAAATCAGCTGTCAGTGACTATCGACAATCTCTACAGTTTCAAAATCTAAATGAGGAGAAACGAAATATCCAATTAGAGGTACATACATCTTTCATTTTATGCTTTTTTTTTTTTTTTTTTTAATTTTTGTTTCTATTCTTGATGATGGTTGATATACACTTTGAAAATTTCACAGATAATGAGAGGTAGTAGGATGATCAAGGTTTCTATACATGACCTTGTTGTTGGTGACATTGTCCCTCTAAACACAGGTGATCAGGTGAGTGCCTTAGGTGCATCTATGACATCCTTCAGCTATGAGCCTTTAATTTCTACTCAATTTGTCTCTGGATTTTCCAGGTTCCCGCTGATGGAATCTTAGTCAGTGGTCACTCTCTTGCAATTGACGAATCTAGCATGACTGGCATATCTTGAAACTTTTTTTTTTTTTTTTTTTTTTTGAAATTGTGAGCTATGGGGCATATCTTGGCATATTCTTAGGAACTTTTTAGGCCACCACAGGCATTTTCTTAGGAACTTTTGTAGTGTATTTTTCTAAATGTGTTGTTTTGGCAGGTTCACAAGGATCAGAAAGCACCTTTCTTGATGTCCGGCTGCAAAGTAGCTGATGGTGTTGGCACTATGCTGGTAACAATTTCCTCTTTGCAAGACCCATGATGCTTTTTTGTGGTCATGAAGTGGTTGATGGATGGGAGTATTGGGAATAAAATGAGAAATTTATCTCTAGAATGTTTATCTGGAAATCCAAAGCGGACTGGTTGACAAGCTTGTCAAATACGAGAATGAAAATTTTCTATTGAATGATTATGTTGCTGCAGAGAAATTGCTGATTACATTCATGTTTGTCTGGCTCTTTCTCATTTAGCTTCATTGGTGAAATCGTACAAGAGTTTCTTCAGAGTGGGTAAAGCTTTTCTGAATCTCACATTATCAGTATGAATTGGGCGTTGCACTAGTTTTGCAGATTTTTCTTTACTGCATTCTGGAGCTCCAAGCTCTCGGGCTTCCCCTCGATCTGTTACAAGTAGAAGTTTGAAATTTTTTGTCAAGAATAGGATTGACAAGTCATGTTGTTTGTTGGAGTGCCAGATTCTCAATGTTGTCTTGGCTTTAAAGTTACAAGCTATTGAATTAACTGGAGATCTATTCAACCTAATGGCATATTTCATAATTTTTTTTTATTTATTAATGATTTCATTTGGGGGAAGTTGTTGCAATTACCATCTGTTTTGCCAATCTTATTAATTCTACTAGCCAAGGTGGTCTGCAATGAGTTTCAGTCTCCTTTGTCTGGTGACTATTGATTTAACTATGGGTCCTTTGCCCTATAAATTCTTTTTAGTCTGTTTAATGGTCAGATATCATCCTCTTTATTAACAATATGCTCAAAATAGCACATACCACTACTTATAACTACAAGTTTGCTGTGGCTTATTGTTACTTGCATTTCCATCTACTGGTTCTAGTAGTGTTTATAAGCCAGACCAAGTGCCTTTTTTCTCACCCTTTCATCATTAACAGTCACTTTGATCATTACTCTGTATGTGCAATGTGCATTAGTGCGAGTGTGCATGCAAGTGAGATTTGTGTGCGTGAGCAATTTCCTGTGCCATAGAATGATAGATGGAGTCATATTTATTACACAAGATTCTGTGAAGATTGTTTTTCAGTCAAAATAATGAATTGAAACAGATCTATTTGCTGATTTAACCGAAATATATGGGCCAGCTTGGGCAGAAACAATTTTGCTGTTTTTATTGTTGTTGAACCATTTTGATCTTGCAATAACAATTATTTTATCTTAGAATTGGGTAATATACCTGCCTTCTTATTGTGCTACTGGCATGTGGTATTTGTAGGTTCTGTTTGCACTATCATCTCATTCATGTTTCTAAGATAAGTTCACTAGATATTCTTTCAGGTCTTCCTTTTTTTGTTTCTGACCTTTAACTTGTCTTCAGGTAACTGGTGTTGGAATCAATACTGAATGGGGATTGTTAATGGCAAGTATCTCAGAGGATACTGGTGAAGAGACCCCATTACAGGTTTTCTAGCATTTATTTTAATTTAGCAAATTAGCAATCCCTTTATTTTAATATGCTTGTATCCCATCCTAATGTGTTTTTTAAATGTCCTTCACTAGGTGCGCTTGAATGGTGTTGCTACATTTATAGGCATTGTTGGTCTTGCAGTAGCTCTTTCTGTGCTTGTAATCCTTGTGGTGAGGTCAGTTATAGTTTGTCAAATTTCTTAATTTAGTTGGGAAATATCAAGTTTTTGTAAACTTTCTGGTTTTAATATGATATGAGTTTTCAGGTACTTTACCGGAAATACAGAAGATGCTAATGGAAATGTGCAATTTATTAAGGGACACACCAGCATCAGTCATGTTGTGGATGACATCATCAAGATTGTTACTATTGCAGTAAGTACAATGCCTCGTTCTTCTTTTGTTCATCAATACACTCATATTTATACACAAGTTGTCTCTACATCTATATATGTGCATACATTACTTCTGTCTAGTTACTTCACTGACAAACTGTATTCAGGTCACTATTGTGGTGGTCGCTGTTCCTGAAGGACTTCCCTTGGCTGTAACCTTGACGTAAGTATGAATTGCTATTAGACATATAGAAACTTATTGGCAAGAAGGGATTGTCGCTCCTCTTTTTCCCCTTTTATTTTTAGTATTTTAAATTCTCACTACTGTTTGCACAATTGATTCTGTATATCAGATTGGCGTATTCGATGCGGAAAATGATGGCTGACAAAGCCCTGGCAAGTCCAATTTCCCTGGGACACTAGTGATTTTTCCTTTTCTTAATGATTATAGATGGGAGTGCTGCTTCAGTAGTACATTTATAAACAGTATTATATCCATAGGTTCGTAGACTCTCAGCCTGTGAAACTATGGGATCAGCTACAACCATTTGCAGCGACAAGACTGGGACATTGACCCTAAATCAGGTTAGCTTTGGAATCCTTCTTTTGACGCCATCTGCTTATTTCCTCAAATTTTGTCCTCCTTTACCTTTAGGGTGCATTTTTGATTTGTGTATGTGTGAGTTTTTTCTTGCTTCTTTATTTATTTATTCATTATTTTTTTGGGAGCAGGGGTTGTTTGTGTTCCTCTTCCTTTCTTTTTGTTAGAATAATTAAGTATTAAATCACGCATTTATCTAACAGCTTAACCTTCTAGAACAGTTGGTTGTGGTCCCATAAAATCTCATATGGTATTAGAGTTGGAGGTCATGAGTTCGAATCTTTCCAGCCCCATTTGCCTCTCCAATTAAAATTTTCATGCTTAGTACTAGGCAAAAAAGGCCAGACTAAGCGTGAGGAGAGTGTTAGAATAATAAAATATTAAACCACGCCTTCACCTAACAACTTAAGCTTTTAGAATGGTTGGTTGTAGTCCCACAAAATCTTACACTTATATTCTCTGATGATCAGAACATTTTTGAGTAATCTTCAGCTTCCTTATCATGTATAATATGAGTATTAATATGCAGTTTGGTTATTGCCACAAAATCTCACACTTTTGTTCTCTGATTATCAGAACATTTTTGAGTAATCTTCAGCTTCCTTATCATGTATAATACGAGGATTAATATGCAGTTTGGTTATTGTAGATGACAGTGGTTGAAGCTTATGCTGGTCAAAAGAAATTGGATCCACCAAATGACTCCTCAAAATTGCATGAAGTGGTCACATCTCTGTTACATGAGGGTATTGCACAAAATACTCAAGCCAATGTATTTGTACCAAAGGTATGGCTATTTATCTTGAACCAGTTGTAATATACAATGAGATGTTCCCCCTTATTGAAGGTAGTTTAATTCCACAAAATCATTGGTTGTGAATTTTATCAGGCTGTTTAACTTTTTTGACATGTTCTATTTGTCATTTTCACTTTAATAATTATTCAAATAGGGCCAATCATTTATGACTATTCTTCTCTGTTCTTGTTTTTCTGGTGTTAGCTATATTTGCTGTTTAAGAAGGAATTGTGAGAAACTCGCAATATCGTCTTTCAATTTGTTCCATTTCCTTGTTCCATTAATGTCTTTTGTGGAGCTTTCCTTTAGCTTATCATGTCTGGTTTTACTCTAATGACATGATAGGAAGTGTTGCCCAGTCGACAGACAAACACATGCTTACATTTGTTAAATTTTAAACAAGCTGGAATTGAAATGACTGGTGAAAAACCTGTTTTTATACATGAGACTTGGAGAAGCAATATTGTTCATGTAAGTGAAGAAAGTCCTACAACTGTGATATGGGCATGAGCTAGATTTTCATTACTTGTGAAGAAAAAAGATTTATGCTTGCTTCTGGAAGTGCTTATGAGACAATGGCTTTCCACTTTACTTTGCAACAACATCCTTCTGCTTCCATTTTCTTTAGCCAAAATTAAAGGTTTTTTTTTTTTTTTAACTGAAGCATTGACAGCTGATTAATGTTTCGTTCTGGGTCTGGGTTTCTTGAAAATGCTACAGCATTTGTGTTGTCTGTATGTAGATTGATTTAAGAGGGGCCAGTATAATAGTACTAGAGAAATGAAGCTTTCCTCATGCTGTATCATATTTGAGAGGGACCTTTCACCAAATTTACTTCGAGTTGAAATTAAAAAATAACCAGAGAGAGGAACAGTCTAGAGAGGAGATAGCATCCCGTGTGTAACTTTGCATCAGCAAACTTGATATATTCAAGCTCATTACTTGTAGGGTGGAGAGGATGTTGAGATTTCTGGATCACCCACAGAAAAAGCCATTCTTTTGTGGGCAGTTAAGGTACTGATGTTTAGCATTTTAGTTTTTGTCTTTGCTATGCTTTACTTGGGAGTTTGTTGAGGTTGTCTGTATTTATGGTGCAGTTGGGGATGAAGTTTGATGTAAGCAGATCAGAGTCTACAGTTCTCCATGTTGTCCCATTCAACTCACGCAAAAAATGCGGAGGTGTTGCCATCAAAAGGGTATTCCTTAATTGATGTTACCCTTTGTTCTTGGTAATCTGTGTGGTTCCTGCTCCTCATTTTTTCTCAAATATTATAGATCCAGGAATGTTATCTGGCTAAAGCATCGAAATATCTTCCTTGGGATTATGTCAGGCCTTGTGGCATGAGGTGCTTTTCAGATATGACTATTGAGCAGAGGGGGTTATGTAGAAATTCTTTTAGTTGTGGAGTTATTGTCATTTGAGGGGGCATTTCTGCAACTATTGCGCTCATTAGCATAACTTTGAAGCCCCAACCCATTGTATATAAGTAGAGCTCTCTAAGAATAATGGACATGGTTAGTTCCCAAAAATGCCTTTCAACAAGCCAAATGAAAAGCAGTGAAATGATCACAATTTAGACCTTATGTTAGATAGAGTTTACACATGGATTGTAATTTCCCAAATAACATGGTATTTGATGGGCATGTGAAGAATAATTCACGAAGCAAATCCTCCCGAACGGTAGAGATTTTGGCTGTTGTTGTTGAGTAGTACACGGCCAGTAGGATCTTTTCACTCTAGCTTCATGCTTTGTGAGAACGGAGATAATGTTGGATACTCATTGTTAAAAGTAGAAAGCATAAATCTTTGGCCAAAAAGAAAGAGGAGGGGAAAATTGGCGCACGTGAGAGAGAGAGAGTGAGAAGAAATTGATTTAGCTTTTTGTAGTTATCTCATTCATCTGACACATGAGAAAATTTAGTATTTTTTTTCTCCATCAGCTGCTGTATGATTACATTTGTTATGGATACTAACTTTGAAACAAGTTATACTAGCCAGCATAGTAGAGTTCTCCATGTTTCTTCTTCGTTTGTGAAAGAGCACTTGATCTGGTCTCTCTTTCTTTTTGGTGGAATGAATTAGATTCTGGGCTCATGCTTAGTCTAGTCTTTTTGCTTAGTACTAAACATGGACATATTTAATTGGGGAGGTAAATGGGGTTTGGAAAGATTTGAACTCAAGACTTCCGGCTATGATACCATGTAAGATTTTTGGGATGACTGCCGATTGTTCTAAAAGCTTAAGCCATTAGATGAGGGTGTGATTTAATATTTAGTTATTCCAACACTAACATTACTATTTCCATCCTAATGTCATTAGCAATTCTAAAACTTACTGATGAAGTGTACAATGGTGTTTTTAGACTCTTCTAAGTCAGAATTATTGTTTCAAGTTCACTCGTTTATATTCATAATATTGCTATATTCTGTAATTTGGGAGAATTAGGATTTCGAGTCTATTGCATTTGATCGTGCGGTTAACACTTGATGTAACCAAAACTCATCAATTAAGTTATATTTTTTTGGATTGCGTTGATGTTACTATAAACTCTTGATTTAGTAAATATCTAAAGTTGATTAATCAACCAGGTGAATTCAAGATTAGATAATGTAACTTCTTGCAAGTTTTGTTAGAATGTTGTCACATTTTGATAAATATGTCTAACAACATAAACATGATCCTGGTGATGTTGATGTTGGTACAAACACTTGATTTAGTAATTATCTAATGTTGATTAATCAACCAGGTGAATTTGAGTTTAGATACTGTAACTTTTTGCAAGTTTTGTTAATATGTTGTCACATTTTGATCAATAAATCTAACAACATGAACATGATCCTTGGTGATGTTGATGTTGGTACAAACACTTGATTTAGTAATTATCTAATGTTGATTAATCAACCAGGTGAATTCGAGTTTAGATACTGTAACTTTTTGCAAGTTTTGTTAATATGTTGTCACATTTTGATCAATAAATCTAACAACATGAACATGATCCTTTGTGAAACAAAAGACATGACATTTTCCTGAGCCAAAATGGTACAACAATTCTTTGACCAAAGAGACTTGTTTTCCTGCAAAATGGGTATAGTGGCTTTTTGGAGCTAGTGGGGTGCAAATTACGTTGTTTTGTGCTTTTGACTTGTGAATTTGAGTTTAGGCATGTTTGAGATTGCATCAATCGGGAACTCCTTGTATCTAGATCTAGAGATTAAGAGAGACCATGAGTCTGTTCTCCTGCTTTTTTTAATAAAAATTTGCTTGTGAAAGTTGTTGTTCAAAATGTTGTCTGTTAGAAACCAGATGCTGTTTTGAAATCCCTGGAAGTGTAGGTTTTAGTTTTGTGACTCACCTATTGAGATTCTATTCCATCATCCCTGTCTTTTTGCAGAATAACTCTGAAGTTTTTATACATTGGAAGGGAGCAGCAGAAATGGTCTTAGATTCATGTACGAGATATGTTGACTCGAATGGTCAATTCCAACCCATTGATAAAGAAAAGGTTGAAACAGTGTCCTTTTGCCTTAGTCAAGTTGATACATTAAGTTACTACGGTATGATGAAGACAAGTTTTGGTTAATCTTCTGGTTGTGATCTACCTATATTTGCTGTTATACCTCATCATTTTCTTTTACATCAATTACTAAGTCACTTCTTTGTAGATGCTGTCTAATTGTGTAAATGACTAGCATGGATTAGTGTATGTAACAAAATTTTCTAGCTTGTTTCAGCATAAATTGAGCTACTTTTGAGCCTGTCTCTGCATGTCATGGAGTGGCGAGAAAATTTATTCAGGTAGCTTCAGACTATTAGTTTTTTCGATATCTCATGTGATGCTTTAGTGACAATGTTGAGGCTTTCACCTTTGTGCTCTATGAAGGCATGTCACAAGGTTGGATGGACAAATAGCCGTTCCATCATTCTATTGCTTAAGAATGGAGGATTAATAATGATGCTTTATCCATATGTTATTCTTTGATGTTTAAAGCAATGAAATGTGCACGGAGTTTCATTGGTTACTTTTGCTTTTTAATTCCTATTGTCGCAGGATTTCTTCAAGCAAGCTATTGATGACATGGCGGCAAGAAGCTTGCGTTGTGTTGCCATTGCTTGTAGGCAACATGATCTTGACAGCGTTCCAGCAGATGAGGAGAGTCTTGACAAATGGGTGCTCCCTGAAGATGACCTTGTCTTGCTGGCAATTGTTGGTATAAAGGTATGCACAAACAATTATCTCTCTACATACAGGGATCTTCCCTTTGCATTGTTTTCTGAATATATGTTTTGGAGTATGTACCACCATGTGTGTGGACATTGGCAGTTTGAGATGAGTACCTTGAGGTAGATGTGAGAGAAAAGTGCTGTTTTTCATTCATTAATGTTCTATATATATAAATGAAATAAACCCTAAAGCTCCTAATGGCTATTTTACTCTTATAAATACTCACTCTCAAGCTGGAGCATAGATATTAATCATGCCCAGCTTGTTACAAATATAATCTATCCTCCCATTACCCAAAGGTTTAGTAAAAATATCTACAAGTTGCTCACTAGTTCGAACATGACTTGGAAGAATCAATCCACTTTGGAACTTCTCTCGAATAAAATAACAATCAATCTTAATATGTTTTGTTCTCTCATGAAATACGGGATTTGGAGTTATATGCACTGTAGCTTTATTATCACACCATAGGGTCATAGGTGTTGAAGCTTTGAAACTTAATTTAGTCAATAGTTGTTGAATCCATAGTAATTCATATATCACTTGTGCCATGGCTCTATATTCTGACTCGGCACTAGAGCAAGTAACAGAAAATTCTTCAACTTTGCTGTGACCATGGTTTTGATAAATAATCCTATTCCTTAGAGTCTTCTTCAATTTTTGCAATATACGAATAACTGCGTCCCAATGAGATGTTTGGAAGGAAGACAAAAACTGGCTTATCACATTGACTGGAAAAGCAATATTTGGACGGGTAACGGTAAGATAATTCAACTTACCCACTAGTCTTCTATATCTCTTGAGATTATCAAAGTTCTCCCTGTCCTCAGTGATTGGTTTAGCTCCTTGTTTCATAGGTGAATCAAGAGGCTTTGATCCCAATATAACTGTCTCAGTAAGCAAATTCAAGACATTTTTGTTGTGACAAAACAATACATTTCTTTGATTGTGTAACTTCAATTCCCAAAAATACTTTAATTTTCCTAAATCTTTAGTCTGAAACTGGTGCTGAAGATAGATCTTTAGCTCAGCTATACCAAGTCATGATAATATCATCAACATATACAATCAAGAATAATTTGTCTGTCATTTTCACATCTTGACATTCCAAAAGAAAGTATGGCCTTAGAAAATCTTCCAAACCATGCTCGTGGAGATTATTTTAAACCATATAAAGATTTTCTTAATTTGCAAACCAATCTCCTAGATTCCCCCTGAGCAATAAATCCCAGAGGTTGCTCCATATAAACTTCCTCATTAAGAGTATCATGTAAGAAAAATTCTTAACATCAAGTTGAAATAAGAGCCAGTTATTTGTGGCAGCAAGAGAGATCAAAATCCGAATAGAAGTAAGTTTAGCAACGAGAGAAAAAATGTCCAAATAATCAACTCCATACACTTGGGCATACCTTTTGGCAACAAGTCTTGCTTTTAAACAAGCGAGAGAACTACCGGGATTGACCTTTGTCACAAAGCTGATTAAAGAACCCGCAGCAAATAGTAATAGAGAAAGAAGGAAGAGAGAAGGAATAGAGAGGAGGAGAAGGAGAACGTAAAAGAAAGAAACAAAGAGAGGTTGTAGATTTCTGTAATAACGGAAACCCTACACCCATTGTGTTTATGTTAAATATAAATTGTATATGACCATAATACCCTTATGTAAGTGAAAAAGAAATAAAACTTTGAAAATAAAAAAATAACTCAATTGAAGTAACTTTAACACTCCCTTTTAAGCTGGAGCATATAAGTCATCCATGCCCAGCTTTGAACAATCGAAAACAAGAGCTTGGAACAACCAGCAACAAAAGCAGAATGAAATAATGCTTTGGTGAACATATCATCAAACTGATCTTGAGGTAACGTAAGGAGTAACAACTAGCTTTTGCATCACAGCATCATGAACAAAATGACAGTCAACTTCTATATGCTTAGTTCACTCTTGAAAAATAGGATTCCCAACAATATAAATAGCTGTTTGATTATCACACATCATATCAATAGGTTGATTAATAGAAAATCCAAGTTCCTGGAGAAGAGATTTCAACCACAATAATTCAGCCACAATATGTGCCATAGCACGATATTCATCCTCCGCACTAGACTTGGCAATGGTAGTTTATTTCTTGCTTCTCCAAGTAACCAAATTACCACAAATAAAAGTGCAATACGCAGTCGTAGACTGTCGATCATATGTTGATCCAGCCCAATCGGCATTAGAATAGCCAACCAGAGTAGAAGAACCATTAGGTTTATAAATTAGTTCATCACCATGAGAGCTTTTAAAATATCGAAGAATGCGACAAATGGCATCCCAATAAGCCTTCTTAGGTGATTCCATAAACTGACTCACCACACCAATAGCAAAAGAAATATCGGGACGTGTAACAGTAAGATAAATTAGTTTCCCAAATAGACGTCGATATTGATGCTTGTCTTCAATTTCACTTCCATCATAAACTCTAAACTTTTGATTTGGATTCATAGGAGTATCAATTGACTTGGAAGCTAGTATACTAGTTTCAGACAAAAGATCAAGAACATACTTCCGCCGAGACAAATTAATACCTTTTTTACTTCATAAAACTTCAATACCTAAAAAATACCTAAGAGTTCCCGAGTCTTTAATCTAAAATTGCTGCTGAAGAAAGGACTTTACCTCAAAAACGCTAGTCATATCATTACTAGAGACAATTATATCATCCAAATATATCACAAGAATGACCACTCCCAATTCCTTCCTGCGAAAGAAAATAGAATGATCAGAATAACATTGGTGGAAATCACATCTAGAAATTACTGAACTGAATTTTTTGAACCATACTCTTGGAGACCGTTTCAACCCATAAATGATCTTATGTAGCTGATATACTTTATTACGATTCTCCCCTTGAGCAACATATCCAGGAAGTTGCTCCATATATACTACTTCAGATAAATCGCCATAAAGAAAAGCTTTCTTGACATCCAATTGATATAATAGCCAATCGAAATTCACAGCAAGAGAAATAATAACATGAATAGAATTGAGATGTGCCACAGGAGAAAAAGTCTTAAGATGCTCAATTGAGCCATCCGGATTTACTTGATAGTGTACACTCAACGACACTTCACCACTTCTTTCCCAAGATGAAGATCAACTAATGACTACGTTTGGCGAGATACCAGAGCTTCCATTTCCACATTCATAGCTTTCTTCCACTCAAGGCGAGACAAAGCCTCAGTGGTAGAAGTAGGAATTGTATGAGTTTGTAATGATAAAGCAAAGTCATGTAATGGAAAATGAAAATGTGAGACGTAATGCTCAATAGAGTAAGCCAAATAGGATTTTTGTGTGCAAGACCGAGTACCTTTGCGAGGGGCAATCAGAAGATCGTCTAGACCAAGAGACAAGGAGGAAGATTGAATGGAAGGCATGAAAGAGCTGGAGACTGGTGGTGCTGTAGACTACTTTTGCCGCTAAGACACCTGCAAGGGAGGAGGTACTGGAGAAGGACTAACAGAATCTAGGGGTGATGTGAATCGTTGCGGAAAGATCGTTCTACGAAAACCTGGATGATGCGAATTGGGAATCTCGACTTCCAATTAAACCTGTGATTGTCAATCTCGGTATGAACGTGATCAGTTGACGAACGCGTATCAACTAACCAACGTTATATACGCCACGAACGAAAAAATTCGCTATCTCGCTTGATAAGTTGAATCGATCGCCACAAGAGAATCTTGATAAGGTCAAGTCTTCAAAAGAACAGTAAAAGAAAACCTCTCAATTCTTTTCTTCAAAAATAAAAATGCCTGTTTCCCAAAGAAAGTCGGCCAGTCCTTGATATAGGCCTTCAAGTTGCCCCACAAACTCTAAAACCACCCCTAGAAATTTAATGCGTCATATTCTAGAAAATATCTAAGTAAGAAAATTTTATTTGACTTAGTCAAATATTTGAAGACTAGATAATCAAATTGCGTCAAGATTTCTAAGATTTTTCAAGATTCGATCCAAGGTCATCTCTACACCAAAGATCACGAACCATGACGCCAACAGCTTGCCCGAATTGCTTGGCCCGCGCTCGAGTAATCGAACCAATAGGAATAGACAATGGGTCCCTAGCATCTCCTTCTCAATATGGCTCAATGTCCACATCAAGGGGATAAGTAGGAGAATCAGCTACAATGTTAGTTGAAAACTCTTTACGCTCAGTAGAATAGTATGGTGTGCCATTGAAAAAAGTAACATCAACATTAACATATTGGGTACAAGTTGTAGGATCATAACATCGATATCCCTTTTGTGTATGTGAATACTCGAAAAAAATACATTTAGTGGCGCAAGGAGATAGTTTATCAGAATCGGAATGTAGGTTATGAACATAATAGACACACCCAAAGATGCGTGGGGTAAGAGAGAATAACGGCTTGTCTGGAAATACAACACTGATTGGTGACTGATGATTGAGAATAGTGGAAGGCATACGATTTATGAGATAACATGCAGTAAAGACAGCATCACTCCAAAATGATTTTGGCACATGCATGTGAAATAAGAGTGAACAAACAACTTCTAAAAGATGACAGTACTTTCTCCCGACCACACCATTCTGCTGAGGGGTGTAAGTACAACTTGTGTGATGTATAATGCCAAGATTAGAACAAAATAAAGAAATTGATTTCTGTGTATATTTTAGAGTATTATTTGTTCACAAAATTTTAAGGGATATATTAAATTGATTAGTAATCTCACGATGAAATAATTGGAAAACATATAAAAATTCATAATGGTCATGAAGCATATAGAGCCATGTTAAATGAGAAAAATCATCCATAAAAGTAACAAGGTTCTTAAAACCATTTCTACTAGCAATATGGGAAGGTCCCCAGATGTTCAAATGAACAAGTTGAAGTAAAGTAAATGCATGGGAATCATTATGACTCGAAAAAAAACTACGATGATGTTTCCCAAGTTCACAAGCCTCACACTCAAGAGTAGAAATTGATTTACACTCGGGAATTATTTGCTGTAAAGTAAATAAAGAGAAATGCCTTAAACGAGAATGCCATAATAGAGGGTTAATAGAACTAGTAGCTAGACCATTGGTGTTAGTAGTGGAGGCACCATTTAGATAGTAGAGTCCATCACGTTCATGCCCTCCACCAATTATCTTCTTTGTCTGAAGGTCCTGAAAAATGCAATAAGATGGGTAAAATATAACCGAACAACTAAAAGCTTTAGTTAACTGACTAACGGATAACAAATTTAATGGAAGTTGAGGAACATGTAAAACATAAGACAAAAATAAGAAAGATGTAAGTGAAATAGTCTCTGATCCAACCACTTGAGTTGAGGAACCATTAGCTAAAATAACTTCTGATGAAGGACTAGAGTTATGGTGGGAAGAAAATAGTTTTTGCTTATTCGTTATATGACTAGAAGCTCCTGAGTCAATGACCCAAGAGGTGCTAGGAGATAAAGTAGAGAAAGATGCCATGTTACTTGTATGTGCAAGAGTGGCAATGGATGAGAATTTGAAAGCTTCTAGTTGTTGGACACGCTTGATGAGTTGTGCAACCATATCATCTCGAGTCGTAGACTTAGAACTACTCCCAGGTGGGATAGATGGGTTCATGTTGCTGTAAGACATTTCCATCACTCCCTTCAGACACAGTAATATTTGCAATAACTAATTGTTGAGCCCACTCAGGCTTTGCCATGCTTGGCCCAACAAGTGTCAATAGTATGATCGGATTTGCCGCAGTATATACACTGATGGCTATCTCGATCAGAATTTTGTCCACTACGTCCACCACCACGACTACGACCTCCCTTGAAACCACAACCTCTATTGGAAAATCCACCATGACCACGACCACCACTACTAGCCACAAATGCCAAATTGTCTTTAGATGACGTAGAAGATGGAGGGACAATGCGCTGAATTCGACAAAATGCTTTATTCATAGAAGGAACTCTCTCTTTAGCAAGAATTTAACTCTTCACAGGCTGTAAGTTGGCATTCAAGCCAGATAAAAACTTGGCCACTTGAAATTCAGCTTGTTGTCTTAAGTTTCTCAAGATCAGTAGTGATGGGCTAATAAAGATTTGAGTTCTTTCCACATACCTTTCAAAGCACTATAATACTCTTCAAGAGACTTGTCTCCCTATTTAAAATTAAAGATCTTCTCATATAGTTCATAAACTCTAGACATATTTTTGTCTTGTGAGTAACTCTCCATATGATCATCTCACACTCTCTTAGCCGTTGTATGGAACATGACATTAGTAGTGATGGACGGTTTCATGCTATTCCATAACCACACCAAAAGTGTATCATTCTCTCACATCCAATCACTATAATCTCTAGAATTTTCAGCAAGAGAATTTGTGATAAGATAATGGAGTTTCCCTTTGGCATTAATATAGACCTTCACAGTTTGGGCCCATAACAAGTAATTGGAGGATCCATTTAATTTAATAGTGGTAATTTGAACATTAACACAATCTGTAGGAGCCTTAGTATCATTTCTGACAATAATCTCAATATAAATATATTTATCACTAATTAAGAAGGCTGGAACTTTAGTGCAAGAAAGAAAATAGCAACACTAATGTATAATCAAATGTAATTGGCTCCATTAATTAACCAAGGGGATGCTGAAAACTAATAAATATAGACTGCTGTAAATAAGAAAATATCTGACTAAAAATTTCGATTTAAATAATTATGCTTGACGGAAACCCAACAAGACCAATCAACTATAATCAATGTAGTACTCTGATTCTTGAATCCGCTGATGAGTAAGTGTTGTAATCCATGTTCACAAACCAAACCTGATGAATCTGATATTTTCTGATCTCATATGTATCAAGACTTGAAGAGAAAACAAATAAAAATTGCAGCTTTAGGTGGCTGCGCACCAAAGAAGTAGGGTTGCTAGGGGACTCAAACCAGCAATAAGATCAAGTAACCAGGTAATTAGATCTGTTCTGATATCATGTCACAAAACTGATTAGAGAACCCACATCACATAGCAAGAGAGAAAGAAGGAAGAGAAGGAATAGAGAGGAGGAGAAGGAGAACGTAAAAGAAAGAAAAAAAGAGGGGCTGTAGATTTCTGTAGTAACAGAAAGCCTACACCTATTGTGTTTATATTAAATATAAATTGTATATGACCATAATACCCTTATGTAAGTAAAAAAGAAATAAACTCAGAAAATAAAAAAAGATAACTCAATTAAAGTAACTTTAATAACCTTCACAGCATACACCCATTGACAACCAATAATATTTTTGCCTAAAGGAAGAGATACTAAATACCAAGTTTGATTCATTTCAAGAGTTTTTAATTCTTCTTCCATTGCTATCCTTTAGTCAGAACTTGGTAATACTTAAGCTATAGACTTAGGGATAGGATGTTGTTTAATAGTAGATAAAATGACTGAAAAGGAGACACGGAAGAGTAAGAGATAAGATTTGCAATAGAATGTTGAGTACAAGCACGTGTACCTTTTTGATGAGTAATAAGAAAATGAAGATCAGATACAGAAGAAGAGTCTAATGGCGGATCTGACGTAGAAGATGATGTAGTAGGGACAACAGAAAGGGGGGAGCAGTAGCTACTCAAGAACGTTGAGTATAAACCTAGTAAGAAGGCTGTTCCTGTGGAGATACTGGTGAAACTGTTGAAGTAATAGATCGAATGGTGGTCACATATAAGTCTTCATCCAATGTAGACATAGTAATTGAAACATCATGGTAAGGAGTGGATTTAAAAAATGAGATATTAGTAGTTATAAAGTATTTTCTCAATGATGGAGAATAATAACGATATCCCTTTTGAGTATGAGAATAACCCATAAACACACACTTGATGGCCTTTGGATTAAGTTTTGATATTCTAGGTCGATGATCACAAACAAAATAAACATAACCAAAAATTTGAGGTGGTAAGACAAACAATGACTCATTTGGAAACAAAGTAGAAAATGGGATGCCACCTGCAATATAGAAGAGGGGATGCAATTAATAAGATAGCATGCGGTTAGAATAGAATCAAACCAAAAGATTTTAGGGACCTTCATCTCAAATAACATGAGTTTAGTAACTTCTAACTTCTTTTAGCAACATTATTTTGTTGAGGTGTATCGGGACAAGAAGATTCATAAATCATTTCATACTGAGTCATAAAATCAGAGAATGATGCAAAAAAGTACTCCTTAGCATTATCAAAATGCAAAACTTTAACATGCACACCAAATTGAGTATCAATTTTAGATATAAACGCATGAAATATAGAAAATAATTCTGAACAACTTTTTATTAAATATAACCAAGTAACACTTGAGTAGTCATCAACAAAAGTAACAAAATGTCGAAAATCGAAATTGGAAACCACACAATAAGGATCCCAAATATCTTAATGAACTAACAAAAACTAGTTCTACTCATTTAATGACTCTAGGTGGATAGTTAATACGATGTAATTTGCCAAGTTGGCACGACTCACATTCTAGACTAGAAAGAGAATGAAAAATAGAATCTAACTTCCGAAGACTGTAAAAAAAGATGACCAAGACGATAATGAATCCGATGTAGAGATGTAACACTAGGGCAAGCAATTGATGGAGCGTTTTCCAGCACATACAACCTCCTTGTCTCACGTCCTTTACCAATTGTCCTCTTCGTAGCCAGATCCTGAAAAATGAAAAAATCAGGATAGAATGTCACTGAACATTGAAAGTTTTTGATTAATTTACTGATTGACATGAGGTTACATGGAAATTGTGGAAGATAAAGTACTGAGGACAATGGCAATGAAAGAGTTGGGTGAACAGTACCAACCCCTTTAACATGTGTAGATGATTCATCGGCTAAGGTAACTATAGATGAAGATGGAGTAAGAGGAAAATATACCCGAAAGGCTTGACATATGATCATAAGCCTCTGAATCAGTGACCCAAGGACGAGAAGCAGTTGAAAGACATGTAGTGGCATTACCTGTTTGAACCAAAGTAGCAGTGGAAAAAGCAAGCTGTGAAATCTGAAACTGGTTATATCGGGCAAATTCCTCCTCAGACATAACAATTACCTTGCCTTAGAAGACTGTGGAGAAGGATCAGCATTGGATGCAGTATATGTAAACTATTGTTGTTGCCTTGGTCTTCCATGTAATTTGTAGCAAAATTTTTGAATATGACCAGGTTTGTCACAATAATGGCATGTCCATGGGGCCCCTGAGGTATCGGCAAACATATAAGATTGTCCATTATTATTCTGCTGACCTTGGCCTCTCCTTATTCCTGTGCCTCGGCCTCCCCCTTGGCCACCACGTCCACCATATCCTCCATGACTTCCTCCATCACTCCTAATACCTCTGCAAATTTTAGATTGGGACACAAGAGCCGAACTACCTATCATAGATGTACCATGAGAAGACTCACAAGATACTTGAAGAACCTGTGCGAATGTATCAGTGAGTGACGCAACAGTCTCTCTTGCAAGAATCTAAGACCTAACAATTTCATATTTAGGGCCTAGACCTCCTAAAAAGCCTATCACAGCTAATTGTTCTCTTTGAAGTTGCACTTGCTGAACATTAGCTGAAATAGGGAGAACAATAATACATGCATCTATAAAATCCCAAGTTTCATCATATATGGGTTTAGACTCAGTTAAGTGTTTATGCTGATTCTTGCCTGTCCAAGTAAGCTTCACAATTTTCTTCCATTGATGGAAGTTAGAACTGCCCTCAAGTTTCTTATCAGTAATTCTATTAGGTGAAGAAATAATTTTAGTTGTCACAGAATGATTTTTATCAGGATCATTCTCTCTTTTATCCCTCTTAGTATCACCCATTCTCCAAGAACAACAAGAAAATTCTTGCAATAGCTTTCTTTAGATAACTCAGCCCAAACAAATCAATAACTCAACAAAATTGTTAATATATCACCAAGAAACAGCAGCACAGAAATCAGTAATCAGCAAACCTCCGCCTAGAAGTCAGCAACCAAATACTAATAATCAACGCTGGAGATAACTAAAATCAGCGACCAGCATCCTTGAGAATCGCACCAGGGAGCTGAGTGAACAAGAATCAACAGGATAGAAACCAACGACCCAAAAATTGATGACCCAGCATCTCAACGGCTGAAAATCAGTGACCCAAACATCAACGCTGGAGGTGACCCAGCATCCCTAATGACCAAAATCAACAAGCAATGAGCCACAACCAGGGAGTCGTGCAATCACGGGGCTGAGAGAGCCACGCGAGGGTGCTTTGTGAGCTAGGTGAGCTGTGCACTAAATGGGCAAGCTGCATGAATTGTGCGAGGTCATGAGAGAGAAAACTCCCGTGAGGAAGAGTTGCGTGTGAGAAAAGGGACACATGATGGAGACCAGCCGTGTCGGCAATTGTTTCGGCGAGTGGCCGATGGTGGCAATGGCGACATGATACCATGTGAGAGAAAAGTTGGCGTCTAGGGTTAAGCTCTAGGCTTTGATACCACACAAGAAAAGTGCTGTTTTTCATTTAGTAATGTTCTATATATATAAATAAAATAAACCCTAAAGCTCCTAATGACTAATTTTATCCTTATACTCTAACAGTAGAAATATTGTAATCAGTGAGTTACTTGAACCAACTTATGGTGCTCACATAAGAAGCTGCTACATACTTCTTAATCTGTGACATAGAGATATAGAGAAAGTTCCAATAATACGTGCTTAGCTTTTGGTGATCCATTGCTTTGTTTCTATATTGTTACATCATTTTTTTTTGGTGGGAACTAGACCAAGCGAGCATATCATAGCATAGCAAATGCAATCATATCATTAGCTTATCACTTTGCCTTTTCCATTCTAGATTTTCCATCCTTTGTCGATTAGGTAGTTATATATTTATGCACATCTGCATACCATTTAACAGATTTAACTTTTCTATAGCTTTCAACTTTGATGCATATAATTGCATTTCAATTAGTGTGAGCATGATTCCAAGATAGAACTAGGAACCTAAGAACCGGACTTGTGGAAACTTGTCCGGTTCAAGTTCAAAGGTATGTAAGGTGGGTTCCACGTTCCAAAAATTGGAGAACCTATTTTGATGGGTAGATTCTAGGTTTTAAATTGGTGGAACTTAGAACCTAGAACAAGTTTTTATGTTTTTCTTGATCTGTATTTTCACGCTATCCGATGATATTTTGTGATGTCCGATGATGAGTACATAATCTGTAGGCTAGGTTTAAAGGTATGTAGGGTAGGTTCTAGGTTCCAAAAATTGGAGAACTTGTTTCGATGGGTAGATTGCAGGTTCTAAATTAGTGGAACCTGGAACCTAAAACTTAGAATTTAGAATAGGTTTTTATGTTTTTCTTGGTTTATATTTTCATGTGATCCTACGGTATTTTGTGATGTCCGATGATGAGTGCATAATTTGGAACCACTAGTCCGAGCTTTCATTTTATGACTGAGACTTTGATAATTTTGATAATGTTGTAGCAGTAAGTGATAGTTATTAAATGTGATAATTTACTGTATCGTTCAATTAGTAATATAGATAGAACCTAGGTAGACTTTAGAATTGACCCTGAAACCTATGATGAGGTAAGTTCTAGGTATCTAGTGTATGTAGGGTATGTTTTAGGTTTAAAAAATGAGGAATCTATTCCAATGGGTAGGTTATAGGTTTTAGGTTTCAGGTGGAACCTATACGGAACTTGGAACTGCTCACCCCTAATTTCAATGCCTTTTTTTGACTATGATGTCACTTGCAGGATCCTTGTCGTCCAGGGGTCAAAGATGCTGTGAAAGTTTGTGTAGAAGCTGGAGTCAAGGCAAGTCTTATATATATGGCCGCTTTATTAAAATTAGTAGTGTCATATATTATCTGGATTCTTGGGAATCCCTTATCTAATTGATCAGAAGAGAACTCTTTAACCCTGAATATTTCGGTAACTAATCACTCAAGGAACAAGATTTGGCCTAGTGGTGGTCCACCTTCCTGATCCACAAGAATAGTGATATATCATGGCATAGGATATCTATACTCTGTATACATGAAGAATGAGATCCTTAATTAATGAAGATAAGTGCCAGCTACCTAATTGTGGTGAGACCTAATGTAACCATATGCATGTGGTTTAATAGGTGCGCATGGTCACAGGAGACAATATCCAAACAGCGAAAGCGATAGCTTTGGAGTGTGGAATACTTGGTCCTAGCGATGATTTCTCTGAACGTAATGTTATTGAAGGAAGTGTATTTCGTGCATTGTCTGAGAAGGACCAAGAACAACGTGCGAAAGAAATAACGGTATGGATAACTTCATAGATTCTCTAGTAAGGTTGTAAGGGCATTTTAACTCCATATTCGTGTTTAGGTGATGGGGCGGTCTTCTCCTAGTGACAAGCTGTTACTCGTGCAAGCATTACGCAAAGGAGGTGATGTTGTTGCTGTAACAGGAGATGGAACCAATGATGCTCCTGCTCTTCATGAGGTCTGACACCAGGCAACTTGATGTAAAAAGCCTGCGTGCTTGCATACATAATCATGTACTAATATTCAGATAAAACATGTCATTTATGGGCCAGTGTGCTGCTTCTTATTAGCTCTTAGTTTGGGAGATGATAACAGTTGGATGAGGTCTAAAACATGTTAAATTTTAAGCCACGTGGGTGAATTCCTGTTCTATAAAAGAAAAGTATGTTCCATATCAGTAATAAGGATAAATGGACAACTGATTGGTGTGAAATGGTCTTATTTCTTTGTGGAAGAATTTATACAGATGAATATGGTCATCTGATCTAATCCTAATCTTGCCTCTCTTGCTATCTCGGTGCATTATTGTGTGGGACTTTCTTATTGAGTTTGAAGTGTTCTGTTTTAGTTCATTCAGTAATTTATTATCTTAGTGATTGCATTTTTACTTATTGTTGTTTAGGCAGATATTGGTCTTGCCATGGGCATTCAAGGGACAGAAGTTGCGAAAGAGAGTGCAGACATCATAATTTTGGATGATGATTTCACTTCTGTCGTTAAGGTTAGCAAAATGTTCACTCTTGGCCTGAGGATACTAGCATAGGTTATCCACAGTAGATATTACAGTGTTCTCATCTCTAAATGTGGCCTTTGAGTCATCATAGATCTGAAATGGCAAGGTAAGAGCACCTTCCTCTACATGTGCTTTTGAGACAATCTTCAGCTACAGAAATGGGGTCCCTGCACTACTGGTTTCTTTTACCGCTATACCTATTGGTTTTCAGCACCTGTACTTTCAACTATATATGAATGAGTGCTGATCATTGTATATTTACATCTAGTAATGCTTATTGGGATTTTTGTACTTTGGCTGATTTAATTATTACATCAACAGATAACTTTTTAATATTGTAATTTTGACATCTTTTGTGTAATAGGCTGAGGAATATGATGGAGGAGGACTTTGTCTAGAATTTTAAAAGATTAACTTCTATAGTTGTTCTTGGCCCTAGATTGACTTTTATGGTTGAGTTAATTTCAAGTCTTTTCAACCTAGGCGGACACCAAATTTATAATATCATGTCCATTTTCTCTGGGCAGGTTGTGCGATGGGGCCGTTCTGTATATGCAAACATTCAGAAATTTATCCAGTTTCAACTGACAGTCAATGTTGCAGCACTGGTTATCAATGTTGTGGCATCGATATCGTCTGGTGATGTTCCTTTAAATGCAGTGCAGGTCTGTAGCTCTGCTGTTTATTTACCATGAACTATGTCCATACTAGTAACATTTGTCAGAACTGCGTAATTTTTTAGCCCTTAAAGTTGCTTCTTTCGGAAATTTTGGATGTTGGAATTGGGGTATGAAATAGGGGAATGATAGACAAGAAAGAAGCTGTCAAATTTGAGGTTGACAGGCAGTCAAGGCCCTCAGCATTATGCCTACTCATCCATCTTAAACCCTTTTGTTTTAGTCGACATACCACTATGAGCCTTAAAGCAGAATCACAGGCTGCGTTGAGGTTTTTGCTATTTTTCTTTGACTGACATAGCTAGCGTCTCGCGTTCTAGCTATAGGGAAGGTAACATTATTTCCTTGGTATTCCTAAACCTACATTAGAAAGTGAAAAGCACTCCTTTTCATTTTCCTTCTCACATGTATGAGATGAACAATTCCCTTGTGCCTTGAAATTTTTGTGTGTAGAATGGACAGAAGGAAAAGGATGCTTATTCTCTTTTTAGAGCTGTAGGATTAGTGAAAATCAACATTGTTTCTTCTGCATACCAGGAGACCTTGTCTTTTGGGTATTTGATTCTATTATTGCAAACAAATATGGAATTTGTTGAACAACTATAAGGGGCAACTTGACAAAGTGTCACTATTTCCTATAACTTCTATTTTATGGCCATTGACTAATTCCTTTGACTGGAAATGCAGTTTATTGACCTATGGTGCTTATTATGCCTTTCTTCTCAATGCAGCTTCTGTGGGTTAACCTGATAATGGATACTCTTGGAGCACTTGCCTTGGCTACAGAACCTCCAACAGATCATCTTATGCATAGAACTCCAGTTGGTCGAAGGTTTTCTCTCTGGCCAATTCCAATATGCTGTAATATATGAATAAACAGGGAAATGCAAAATCTGGCGGTTTCTGTTTTCATGTAATATGCCTTCTGGTACTCTTGCTTAGTTTGAACCGCATATAAACTGTTGAAAAATATTATTTTACCGGTCAATGCTGTACCATACTTGGGTAAAAAAGAGGTCCTTTGAGAATTTTGATAAGACAATGGCTCTTGGCAATTTGTTGTGACATACCTTTTTCTTTGTCCTAGCGGCAATGTGCAAAGCACTAGTCAGCGCTTTTGGACTTTGCTATGGCTGAACCATTTTTTTTTTGGTGAAAGGTAATAAATATAATGAGGAGAGCCAAATGTACAAAAGATCACGGCATTAGAACATACACTCAATACGACAGATCATAATGAGTGGAAGGATGCCGGGATATAAAAGTCACAGCTGAACCTTTTATTCTTGCTGATTTGAATTATCATTCTTATTATCCTGGGATACTGAATTTATGTGTTGAGTGCTTTATGTTTGCCGTGGCACCTATCAGTCATTTCTATAAGTGTACACACATTTGGCAATGAGGTGATTCACCATGCTAAATGTGATGGCCCAGGCGGCGGTGGAGGGATGGTGGTGCGTTCGCGCCTCGGTCCCTGGACGTGCGCAGGGAGGGGGCGCGTCTCCTATCCCACATCGCTTAGGAAGGGAGTCTTAGGCTAGTTTATAATTTGGCTTGGGTGATTCACCATGTAAAGGCCGTTTTAAAGCCGTATTTCGAATGGGATGGTGCGAGGAGTTTCGGGACGTGCACAGGGAGGGGGCCCTACATCGCTTTGGGGATTAAGAAACATCGCTTATGTCGGGCATTCTTGGGCAAGATTTATAAGGCTTGGAGTTCTTTAACCAAATGTGCAAACGGCACAAAAAGGGAGAACAACATGCTTAGCAGGAAAAACTTAGGGATATATTTTTTGGGTTGACTTTTACTTTGACAGATTATTCATTGATGTACACTTTTTTTTCTTTCAGGGAACCCCTCATAACCAACATAATGTGGAGAAATTTAATCATACAGGCATATTTTCTCTCCACCTGTCTTTCGATAATATTGATTTTCTACATTGAAGTTAACTTTTATTTTGGCAGGCATTTTATCAAGTTTGCGTACTTCTCGTGCTGAATTTCTCGGGGAAAAGTATACTTAAGTTGAATGATGAAAGTACGCAACACGCTACTATGGTGAAGAATTCTGTGATATTTAATGCATTTGTCCTTTGTCAAGTAAGTATGCCGACAGTTTGATACTTCCATGCTCTTAACTCCTTTGGTTTATACTTACCATTTAACTTAGGAAAATAATTAGGATGGCATTTGCTATCTTGATTTTCTGTTATATGTTATATTTCTAGCCATAAAGCTCAAATTGGTGGGTTGTTATTGATTGCAGATCTTTAATGAGTTTAATGCTCGGAAGCCTGATGAAATCAATGTGTTCAGTGGAGTAACTAAAAACCACCTGTTCATGGGAATTGTAGGAATCACCTTAATAATTCAAGTGGGTGGCATTTTTGTGTCATTTTTTCACTATTTTTATACAGATAATACTGTGAACTGATAGTGCGGTTTTGATTGTTTTCTAGATAATCATTATCGAGTTCCTTGGTAAATTCACTAAAACAGTGAAATTGGATTGGAAGCAGTGGCTGGTGTGCGTAGGGATCGGCTCTATCAGGTAAGTTCCATTCCTTAATCTGTCGATAAGAGTTCGTGTATGTGTCTGACCAATGAAGTTCACAGAGTGGAAGGTATTCGAAGTATAGGTGTCGAAATCTTAAATGCATTATTTGTCAAAATCTTGCACGGATTAGCTTGGGATGTTATTCTCTTCATAGGCTTTATCAAAAGCTCGGTGATTGTATACCATTAAGATGGAGATTGAACATTCTTCTTACTATTTCGGACATGCTTCAGAGAAGTTAATAAATATTTGAGACAGGCCAATTTTGAGTAACTTAAAATTTTTGTCCTGAGTTTGAACATTATGGACCTGGGAAATTTCACTTGTCCTCCTCGTGCTAGATAATTGAATTCCAGTTCATCATCTTTGCTTTCTCAGTAAAATTAACTATTTATCTGTTCCTTTCACTGAATATCTTATTTGTCAACGAACAGCTGGCCACTCGCTATAGTCGGGAAATTCATTCCGGTTCCCGAGACTCCTCTAGCGAAGTACTTTGTTAGGCCATTCCGCTGTTTAAGGCGTGCTTGAAACGGTGAAATTTGTTCTTCTTGGTCCTTGTGGATGGCGTGAAGGCTTGTGCTTTTCTAGACAGCAGACATGATAGATGGTCCTTTTTCATATTTATCTGGCATTATGTTTGTATATGTTTAGCCTTCGTGCCAATTGTTAAGTGAACTTAAAGGTACAGTGGTTGTAAGGCCTGGCAATGTCATATACTGAACGCTAGTGGAAGCTATTTATTAGTACCACGATAGGGGCTGTCTTAATCAATGTTTATGATAAGGTATTCTGACCTAATTGGTTGGCATGTATAATATGAATATACGCAAGCGGAAGCTATTTATTAGTACCACAATAGGGGCTGTCTTAATCAATATTTATGATAAGGTATTCTGACCTAATTGATTAGCATCTATAATATGAATATTACATTGTCCTGGACTCTTCTAAGGCATGATTGTCCTATCCTGTCTTTACCTTATCAACCATTTAACTATAACATACACCAAAGGTCATGAAAGTGCATCGTTTCATTTCCTGTGAGTCTCATACTGGCTTCTACCTTATATCGACCTGGAAGCTTATATGTACAGCGCATACATAAGAAATATTTACATGACATCGCCGAAAGGAGTACGCATCTAGCCTGGGAAAGTAGGTCAAAAGGGAGCTTAGCTTCGCTATTCTTTACACTAATCCACGTCTTTGAAAAAAAAGAAGTCTTCAGCTGCCACAGGAACTCAGTGCTCTGAGCACCACCGTCCCTACTCCAAATCTGCCATTGCCACACCGAAGAGGACTGAACAATTTCCCTTCGTGGTTTATGAACCTGGCTTCAAACCTATCGATATCCATCGTCCACCCAAAGTGTGGCTTCGTATTAGGTTTAGGTCATCTTGATGTTAGGGTCATACATGGAAAAATACATCTATGTAAGCCTTGGCCTCGTACTGTGCCATTGGGGAAACATCCATTCTAACGACATGAAAAAGATAAAGGAATGGGTAATGCCCACTAGAAAAACAGTAGGTCCTAAACTAAATAATCCATTAGTCACTAAGGAAATGCAAGATGTGACACATTACATTATACATAGACTAGAGCAAAATTATCACATAGACCACTTCATTGTCACCCTAATTCATATTCCTTTTCACCACATACAAAGCACATCAATATCAGCACAAAGTTTCATGCAACTAACCAAAACTAGGATATGATGCAAGCCGCACATAAATGCACACGCCGAGTGAAGTTAATTCATCATGTATTTTAATATCCACCCTCGAATCGGTTTCCCACGGGATCACAAGTCAATCCAATTGAGTCACTTTCAGAATCCCTTATCCAGACTTCCATGGACTCCCTACCATGGGTATCTTACTTTGAGACATCTCAATATCACACAATTGAGGCATTTATGATCACACAGTAGTAGCACCTCACTTCGAGACATCACTGTTTCTCATTCAACTGAGGCATTCAAGATCACACAGCATGGTATCGAGCCTATTTGGTTTAGCTTTCCCAAGGGGCCCAAAGCCCCTTGGGGAAAATATTTGGTGTTTGGCAACCATTTTCGAAAGCTACTTGGCCAAATGTAGCATTTCCAATGTTGGAGATGACCAGACTTTGAGCATTTGGCATTTCGGAAATGCCTGTTCACTATTCATCTTCTTCTCCATTCGTCTTATTCGTCTTCCCTGCCACCTGAGAGTTCGGCTTCTTCGGTAGCCGCCAGGCCCGCCACCGTCGCATGGGGGTCCCGCGTCCCTGGTGACCATTGCCCGGGGTGGCGTGACCCACGACCCAAGCGGTGTCGCCCGGCGGGTGTGAGCCGAGGCGACGCCACTTGGGTCCGCGCGACCTTAGGCGGCGGTGGGTCGTGCGGACCCAGGTGGCGTCGCCTGAGGTCGAGACCTGAGGCTGCCAGATCCGGTTGGCCGGCCGCCGGAATTTGATTTTCTGACTTAAATAAAAAATAAAAAATAAAAAATAGCAAAAGTCAATTACAAAGGTGAATTTTACCAAACGGTGTTTATGTTAAGTTGCCTTTCAATGTTACAATTTACCAAACGGTGTAACATTTCCGCAAACCCCTTTACCTCAAAGGTATTTGCAATCTCCCAATGGCATTTCCCCAAAGCCGAACCAAACGGGCCCATCCACTCCTTGGGGCATCACTGGTATCACAAAATTGATGTAAATATCTTACATTGACTTTATTCCACACATTTCATGCATCACACATTAAAATTATAACATCATAGCAGCATGCTTATCCACTCAATGCACAAAACCACTCTAAACCAAAACCCAATACTTGTACATGCAATCTCATAGTATAATTCACTCGCCACACACGAGATTCGACTAACAACAACTCATGGTCATCTCATTTCAAGTAAGGAAGAGAGAGACATATACACACACCAACTAGCAATGTATGAGAGGTTACAAGACTTCCAAAGGGTTGCCAAAAGTTTAAACAAGTGGACTATAAACATATACAAGAATTCGGACTAGGTCAGAATATGTTATCCCCAATAACGCGCTTTACGACTTTCATGAAATGAGTAAGACCTGAAGTGTCCTTACATTTCTAAATAGATCACAGAACACGCTAAGCCTCGGACGCGAAACCTATGACAGCAAACTCGTTCTACCAGTTTTCGCTTTTACACTAGCCAACTCTTACAAGAAAATTCCACAAAAATGGCATGTTGTAGCTTAGGATTCTTAGAACAACTTTAAGGAGACAAGTTCGTCCAAATACTAGCACATTTGATGACAGAAAATCCACAAACCAGCAACGTCTATGAGCTTTCCTTCCCGAATAGACCACCCGTGGACTCCAAAGTCTACATTTGGCCACTCCTACTTATTTAGCTCTCTTACAAAACACATTTTGAGCCTTGACCACTAGTTATTCCTCATGAACAACTCGAAAATCTCATCCAAAGCCACGACTGAACCCACGGCCTCCCCATGTAAGAATTATTGTGGCCCATATTATATGATTTATTATATGGTTTAATAATTATTGAAATGCTATAAATAATTATTGGTTACGAGAAGGTACGACTCTAATAAAACGAAAGGGTATATCGCTTTGATAGAAGGCACCTTTTCAATGAACGTATAAATAGAGTCCGGTCCTCTCTCCACCCACATACGAACAACAGTAACAAAGAACGTATTCTCTCCCCCATCAATTGAATACATTAAGGTTTAGTGGGTTAAGGGAAAGAAATCGGATTTCTTCATTTGGTTTGAATTATTTGGATTTGCTACAACGATCATCATCAAGTGTAGCGTTATGGATAAAGGTATGTCTCCATCTATTTGTGAAAGTCATGAAGATCAAAGATCATTGATTTGTTATGATTTTCCGCATCAAGTATTATATGAATTAAACTAACAATTGGTATCAGAGCATTTGGTTTATGATCTCATGATTTTTTCCATTTAAAGAAATATTATGATTTATGCATGATGATTCGTTGAATGATCCTGTTCGTAGTATTTGTTGTTGTTGAAATGTTTTGGAACGTTCTTCATGGACGAAAATTGTGAAGAAAAGTTACGTGCACGAGTGGAAAAGGACAAAAATGGAGTAATTTGGAATTTTAAGGACAAAAATGGAGGATTTCGGAATTTTGAGGGCAAGGAAGAAACTCGCCGGTTCCGGGTAAAATCCGGCAACCCACCGCTTGATTTCGGACCCACACCGTCGCACTGCCATGAAGAACATTAGCCTTGAGTTTTTCCGGTATATCGGTGATCGCTGGAGGCTAATCGAGCGGCGGAAGCGGCGGTGGTGGAGGGTTTGCGTTTTGGGGAAATTTTGGTTTGATTTAGGGCCAAATTTTGGTCATTTTCTCCGAAACTTGGACCCATGTGGTCGTGCCGGCATGCTCTTCAAAACCCATTATTTATTTGTGTCTGGGATGGGCTGCCGGAGAAGAAACGAGCGGCGAAACGGCGGTGGAACAGCGAAAAACCGGCGAAAAATCGCGTACGTGCGCGAGGAAGAAGACGCGTGGGCTCACCGCGCGCTGCGAGTTGCGGGCGCGTGGAACCCACGCGCCACGCGCCGTCACGCGCGGGGCTTCCCGCGCGGTTCCAGGCGTGTGCAATGCACGCGCCTAAGGCGGATGCGGCGCGTGCCGCGGCGCCAATATTAATTTAATTTAATTTAATTTTTTCTCTCTGCCCCTGTTTAATTTATAATTACGATTCTGCCATTGCTGATTATTTACCATTTTGCCCCTGGATTATAATTTTATGGTTCTACCCTTATGGAATAATGATTTTATGATTTTGCCCTTATGCTTTGATTAAGTTTTTGTCCTTGTGTGCAAATTTGGTAAATATTTGTATTTTACAATATTAAAAAATTCATATTATGAATGGTTTGTTAGTCACCAAAGTGGCCGAATCTTGAAGTCTTTTGAATTTTTGATATTGTAAATTATTTTATTCAATTACCCATGGTTAATTGATGCTATATATGAAATTGATATGTTTTATATCATTATTGGAGCTATGGGTATATTGAAGTTCATTTATTATAAGAACTTAGGGATTAATCCAAAGGTTAATTATTTTTTATAATTCATGAACATGATGGTTGATAATTAATATGACTTGTTAAATTTGTTTGTATATCCAAAGATAACAAATAAATTTTAATAAGATATATTTACAATTATCAAATAAAAGTTATTAGTATCGTTATGGTTTATATATATTTTTGTATATCATAGGATTGCCCAAAGGAGAACTATGATATGCATGTGTAGTTTAGTTTGAATCTGATTAGGTGATATTCTCAAAGCATTAATGTATGAGTATTTTCTTACACAATTACAATATCTGTACCTGTTTTACTCCATTCGCACGCCTCATTTGTTCCCTTATTCAATGGGGTAAATTTTCCTGATTGGAGTGAACAAGTCCAGTTTCACTTAAGTGTCCTGGATCTTGATTTAGCACTTCAAGCTGAGAAACCAGCTGCTATTGCGATGAAAGTAGCAATGATGAAAAGTCTTTCCATAAAGCTTGGGAAAAATCGAACAGATCGAGCTTAATGTTCATGCGAATGACAGTTGCAAACAACGTAAAGACTTCTCTTCCCAAGACTAACAATGCTAAGGAATTTATGAAATTTGTGGAAGAGCATTCTCAAACTGCTGATAAGTCACTTGCTGGTACACTGATGAGCACACTGACCACCATGAAATATGATGGTTCGCGTACTATGCATGAGCATATACTTGAGATGACCAATTTAGCAGCAAAGTTAAGGACTTTGGAAATGAACGTGGATGAGTACTTTTTAGTATAATTTATACTTAATTCCTTGCCTCATGAGCAATATGGGCCATTTCAAATGAATTACAACACTATTAAGGATAAGTTTTCAAGAGGAAATAAGGATAAAGAATCAAAAGGCTCATTCTGTTCATCTCTCAAGTCATCAAGAAGTTCGAAAGAATTTAAGAGGAAAGGTGGAAGGAGCAAGAAGAAAGGACTACACATCCTGAATGACTCTTCAAAGGCTTCTCAAATCCACAAGAAGGAACACAATCTTATTAAGTGTCATTTTTGCAACAAAATTGGACACTTGAAGAAAGATTGTCGAAATGTAAGGCTTGGTTCGAAAAGAAATGTAAGCCTTGTGCTTTAGTATGTTTTGAATCAAACTTTCGAAGTTCCTTATAATACTTGGTGGATTGATTCTGGTGCCACCACTCATGTGTCAAATACGATGCAGAGATTTCTTACGATCCAAACTATAAAGTCAAATGAAAGTTATGTGATTACGGGGAACAGAGACAAAGCTCCAGTTGAAGGCATTGGCACTTATCGTTTGATCTTAGATCTGGGCATTATTTGGATTTGTTTGAACCCTTTATGTACCTACATTTTCTCGCAATTTAGTTTCTTTGCCAAGACTTGATGTGGCGGGATTTTATTGTAAGTTTAGATTTGAATCTTTCAGTCTGTTTAAGAGTGATACTCTTATTGGAACTGAAACTTTATGTGATGGTCTCTACAAATTTAGACTTGATAATATTTTTGTTGAGACATTAATGACCTTGCATCATAATGTTGGCATTAAACGAAGTTTGATAAATGAAAATTCTGCTTACTTGTGGCATAAACGGTTGGGTCATATATCCAAGGAAAGAATGCAAAGATTAGTGAATAATGAAATTCTTCCAAATTTGGATTTTATTGATCTTGGAGTGTGTATTGATTGTATTAAAGGTAAACAAACAAAGCACACTAAAAAGGTGCCACAAGAAGCACAGAGCTTCTTGAAATTATACATACTGACATATGTGGTCGTTTTGATGTTCCATCTTTTGGTAAGGAAAGCTATTTCATAACATTTATTGATGATATTTCACGTTATGGTTACATTTATCTATTGCATGATAAGTTTCAATCGGTGAATGCATTTGAAGTGTATATTAAAGAGGTTGAGAGACAATTAGATAGAAATGTGAAAATAGTAAGATCGGATAGAGGCGGTGAATATTATGGAAAGTATGATGAATCGGGACAATGTCCAGGTCCATTTGCTAAATTTCTTGAAAGGCATGGCATTTGTGCTCAATACACAATGCCAGGTACACCACAACAAAATGGTGTAGCAGAAAGGCGTAACCGTACTTTAATGGAAATGGTTAGGAGTTTGATGAGTCATTCATCTTTACCCTTGTTTTTGTGGATGTATGCTTTAAAAACTTCTATGTACTTATTAAATAGGGTTCCTAGTAAGGCAGTTCCAAAGACTCCCTTTGAACTGTGGACGGGAAGGAAACCTAGTTTACGACACCTGCATGTTTGGGGTTGTCAAGCAGAAGTAAGAATTTATAATCCACATGAAAGGAAATTGGATTCAAGAACGACCAGTGGTTATTTCATTGGTTATGCAGAGAAATCCAAATGATATAAATTTTATTGTCCTAATCATAGTACAAGAATTGTTGAATCTGGAAATGCTAGGTTCATTGAGAATGGTGACATCAGTGGGAGTGAAAGAATGCGTGATGCTTGCATTTAAGAAGTAAGGGTAGAAGTTCCTATACCTAAAGCTTCTAAAGTTGTTGTTCCTGATATTGTAGTACAATCTAACAATAATCGAGAACAACAAATTAATGAACAAACACTCAATAATGGAAATGTTAATAATGAACCTCCAATAGCCGAGTCACAAGAAATAGCATTAAGGAGATCTCAAAGAGAAAAGAGATCGGCTATTTCGATGACTATATGGTTTATCTACAAGAGTCGAAATTGACTTAGGAATTGGAAATGATCCGATTCATTTTCCTAAGCCATGGAATATGAAGATTCTAATGAATGGTTTAATGCCATGGAAGAAGAGTTAAAATCCATGCATCAAAATCAAGTTTGGGATATTGTTGAATTGCCTAAAGGATGTAAGAAGGTCGGGTGTAAATGGGTCTTTAAGACCAAGCGCGACTCAAAAGGCAATATTGAACGACATAAAGCCAGACTTGTTGCAAAGCTTTTTACTCAGAAAGAAGGCATTGACTATAAAGAGATATTTTCACTGGTCTCTAAGAAGGACTCACTTAGAATCATTATGGCTTTGGTGGCTCATTATGACTTGGAGTTACACCAAATGGATGTAAAAACCGCCTTTCTTAATGGGAATTTAGAGGAAGAGGTTTATATGGACCAACCCGAAGGCTTTTCAATTAAAGGAAAGGAACACATGGTATGTAAATTAAAGAAGTCAATATATGGACTTAAACAAGCTTCCCGACAATGGTATCTTAAGTTTAACGATATCATATGTAACACCTCGAACCCTTCGCAGGTCGTTACCAGTGCCGATGTTACATCTTAGTACCTCTTTCTATCTTGTACTTAAAACAAGTGTCATTAATCACAGGCATTTTTTTTATTTTTTATTTAAAGCGGTCCCATGCGCGACTCATAGCGGAAGCAAATTAAACATCGCCATCTATCCCCCTACCGATCCATGATACAAATACACACCAGCTAAACATCATGATTTTATAAACAACTCCGACGCTTTGCTTACATACATATATATAAAGCAAGATGGGGTTTTCTTTTGGGTCGGTACAAAAACAAGAAAGGTTAGGACTCTGCCATGTCCTACCTAAAATCCCAAAAAGAACCTCGACCCCTAGCATCATGCGTGCACAACACCCTCCCATCGAAGCGTCGACTATCTACATCAAAAAGATATCCAGCTCCTACTCATCAAGCGCAGGTCTCACACCCAACCCGGTGCATCGGGTGGTGGCGGCGGCAAAGCATCCCTCGCATCGCTCCATCCGGTCGAACGTGCACGAAATGAACTCTTGTATGACGGGGCCCCAGGCGGGCCGATATCATACATCACCGGACATCGCACTCGGATAAACGTTAGTCCGGGAACAGAGAGACAATCTATCTCCGTACACTCTACCTCTACATCAGACGGTAGACTATAGAATACCCCGCGCGAGACGGCAGGTAGCGGCATACCGCTAATCTGAAATGTTATCCCCAAAAGGGTGAGACAACCACTCAGCCAGAGGAAATCCAATAACAACTCAATGCACCATGCATACCATCATACGATGCAGGCATTGCTTACCTTTTTGATGTCATACGTATTCATGCATCATCATAGCATACATATCATCATCATGGTATCTCATATATCATTATTACTACCATGCATATCATCATGCATATCATATCATAAGTGATCATCATATCACATCACATCATCATCATCATCATGCATATCATCATGCATATCATATCATAGGTGATCATCATATCACATCACATCATCATCATCATCATGCATATCATCATGCATATCATATCATAGGTGATCATCATATTACATCACATCATCATCATCATCATGCACATCATCATGCATGTCATATCATTTAATTTTCATCTTTCTCTTTAATTTTGATCACCACATCACCCATCCTCAATTATCAATTTCATCATCATCCCTTCGGGCAAAGACCTCCGACAGGGTTCCCAGCATTCAGCCTCCCAGGCCACCGGGCTTCCGGCCCCCCACATTCCGGGCATCTCGCATCTCAACTAGCATCACGAGGCATTCCCTTTGGGCTTCCGGCCTTTACCCTTCTAGCCAGGCATCCCGCACCCCAATCCTGGTGTCGCGAGGCATTCCCTTCGGGCAAAGACCTCCGACAGGGCTTCCGGCCCCCCACATTCCGGGCATCCTGAAACTCCCAGGGAACCTCTGGAATTATGCCACTAGGCCACCAGATATCATCACCCACCACAACCTCTTACTCACATATCATTTTCCACATTCACCATCATTTTAATCTTATTATCACATGGCATATGATTCACACATGCATCACAATTAATGATCATACATACACCAATGTCATATAACAATGCATCATAAATTCAATGGAATACATGGTCAATAAAATAATCCATTTTTATTTTATTATTATATTTTCATAAATAAATACTTCATTCAATATTTATGATTTTCCCAAAATCATAATATTCAAACAATCATTAAACAAACAATTAGAATCACAATTTCATACAAAATTCATGGCCAATTTGCATTTCACATAATTTCCCAATTTTCCACAAAATAGCACATAACATTCGGATAATGGCCAGATTGCACAGTTTCCAAATAAATTCGATTAAAATACACATATGGCCTCCAAAAATTACGAAATTTTACAGGGTGATAGCCAACACATTTTCGTGCATTTTCATGCAGAACTCTAAGCCAAATTCTTCATAGATTAATTTATACAACTCCACGAAGCTTCTGGAACCTCTACCGTTTTGTCCAGAATGTACATCTCCGAAATATTTAGGTTTCACCCATCTATTCTCTTTCGTTTCCTCTTAAATTTGAGTATATTATGTATCAAAGTTTCCTTTACAAGTTTCATGAAGAGATCTAGGTTAAATAACCAAAGTATGATCATCTTTTAAGCCCTTGAAGTCTCGGGTGTCTCGGTACACTCCAACAGAATCAATCGTCTCAGAGATCTAGCCGATTCACTAGGCTATACTCACTCATTTCTCTTCAAATTTGAATATGTTATAGTTTGAGATGTTACCTACAACTTTCATGAAGACAACAAGTGAGATCTCCAACAGAAATCAACATGCAACCAAGAAATCAACAAGAGGTCAGTAGGAAATTCGTAGATCTGAAGTCTCCGTGTAATAGAACTTTTGACCCCTCAAATCTTCATCGTTTTCTACGAAATTTCAGTATGTCATACTACAAGATGTTAGCTTCAACTTTCGTGAGACACGGAAGCCAAAATCGCACTCCAAACACACATGCAAGCTCGAACAAGATACTGACTTCCACAAACCCGAACGAAAACAGTCACATGGCTTGAACACATCCAACCCTTACCTCGGTTTTTCGCACAAATCACACCTAAAACCAAACATGCAACCAACAAAACAGACATGCAAGAGAAGTTAAGGACTCCACTTGCCTCTAAGATGAACAAACGGCGACGAACGACTCCGATCGGACGGCGAACGAACGGCGGCACCCCTCGGCTCCTCCTCCTTCCCCTCTCGGCTCCTCTCCCTTTCTCTCAAACACCCTCTCTCTCTCTCACCCTTTCTCGGCCAAATGATCAAGAAGAACCGGCCACTCCTCTCTCTCTCTCTCTTTTTATATCCCCTAAAGCCCATGATTAGTAATGATTGATTCACCTAATGACCAACCAATGCATGCTCTCCTTTGTGCCACATGTAATTTTTATTTTTGAATTGATTGGGCTTGGGCTTAGGCCCATCCGGCCACTCCCTTTGGGCTGGTCGAGCTCCCTTCTTGGGCCCTAATGGGCCGGCAAGCTTGGCCCATCAAGCTTTAGGCTAATGGGTCCAAGGCCCATCTCGAAAATTAACCCTTTTTCTCTTCTTTTTTTTTTTTGAAATCCTTTTATAAATATTTTTGAATTCAAATTTTTATCTTGGCCAAAGTCTCGGGATATTTTTAATTATTGAAATTTAAATCATATGGCCAGGCATTAATCTATTAAATTTGAATTTCCACAATCACAAGCACAATTCATCAAATTAAAAGACAAATTGGCTAAAGCATAAGCCATAAAAATTCTACCACCTAATTAAAGACATTTAACACACCTTAAGGCTTGCTTTGAATTTCTGGGATGCCACATCATAACTTCATTTGGATTTAAGGAAAACACCGTTGATCGGTGTATATATATGAAGATTAGTGGGAGCAAGTTTATTTTTCTAGTTCTGTATGTTGATGATATTTTGCTTGCTACTAATAATCTTGGTTTGTTACATGAAACCAAGAAATTTCTTTCTAAGAATTTTGAAATGAAGTATATGGGAGAGGCAACATATGTGATAGGAATAGAAATATTCTGTGATAAATCACAAGGATTATTAGGATTGTCTCGAGAAAGCCTATATTGAGAAAATTTTAGAGAGATTTAATATGAGTAAATGTTCAGCAGAATAATTCCAATTCGAAAGGTGATAAATTTAGCCTTATGCAATGTCCGAAAAGTGAATTGGAACGAGAACAAATGAATAATATTCCTTATGCATCTGTTGTGGGAGCTTAATGTATGCACAAACTTGCACCGGACCCGGACATCGGTTTCTTTGTCGGAATGTTGGGCGGTATCAAAGTAATCTGGAATGGATAATTGGAAAGCTGCAAAGAAAGTTCTTAGATACTTGCAATGAACGAAGAATCATATGCTCACTTATAAAAGATCTGATCATCTCGAGGTGATTGGATATTCAAATTCAGACTTAGCCGGATGTGTCGATACAAGAAAATCAACATTTGGTTACTTGTCATGAAAGAGTGCGAAGCAGTCAGTTATTGTTGCATCAACTATGGAAGCTGAATTTGTGGCATGCTTTGAGGCCACAATTCATGGATTATGGCTGCGGAATTTTATTTCAGGGCTTGTGATTGTCGACAGTATTGCCAAGCCGCTGAAAATTTATTGTGATAACTCTGCAGCAGTTTTCTTCTCTAAGAACGACAAGTATTCTAAAGGTGCTAAGCATATGGAGATCAAATACTTGTCTGTCAAAGAAGAAGTTCAGAAAAAAAGAGTGTCAATTGAGCATATTAGCACCAATCTTATGATAGCAGATCCCTTAAAAAAAGGACTGCCGCCCAAAACATTTAATGAGCATGTTGAAAAGATGGGCGTTATTGGACGTCATTAATGTTTGTATTATGATTGTATTGAGTTTATGTATTTGACACTTTGAGCTCACTTACGTGTTTCTGATATTTCCCGTTTTCTATTTAGTATACATTATGGAAATAGATGAATGTTAAACAGGATAGTTTCTAAAGAAACATTATAGTCGGACTATTACTGTACTTCTCATTTATGGATCATGTTAAGTAAAGTGCTATAGTTGTAGTGCATAGAAGGGACTGTGTCGATTAATGACATATAACCGCTATGACTCATATTAGTTTTCTTTACTTAATTGTGATCATTATGTGATTGCCAATTTAATGAAATTTTATAGCATAATCTTATTGTGCACATTATAGTCCTTATTAAACCATGAAAGGAGAATCATATGAGCCAAGTGGGAGAATGTAAGAATTATTGTGGCCCATATTATATGATTTATTATATGGTTTAATAATTATTGAAATGCTATAAATAATTATTGGTTACGAAGGTACGACTCTAATAAAACGAAAGGGTATATCGCTTTGATGGAAGGCACCTTTTCAATGAACGTATAAATGGAGTCCGGTCCTCTCTCCATCCACATACAAACAACAGTAACAAAAAACGTATTCTCTCCTCCATCAATTGAATACATTAAGGTTTAGTGGGTTAAGGGAGAGAAATCGGATTTCTTCATTTGGTTTGAATTATTTGGATTTGCTACAACGATCATCATCAAGCGTAGCGTTATGGATAAATGTATGTCTCCATCTATTTGTGAAAGTCATGAAGATCAAAGATCATTGATTTGTTATGATTTTCCGCATCAAGTATTATATGAATTAAACTAACACCCCAAGCCAACATGCAAACTATTTCGCAACTCATCTGACTGTCCTACCCAGCAACGACGAACCACAGCTTCCCTCTGGTCCTGACCTATACCAAACCGTCCATGAGCCTCACATGCAAGTCACTGAGTACCCATTCAACCCCGCGACCAGCCCAAACGAGCCAAAAACAAAATCATCAGTACAAGAATGGCTCTTGACCTGCTTGATCCGCACCTCTCTCAACAACCGACGGGTAACTCGAGCTTGGCACCCCACCGTTTCCTTATCTGGTGGTTCGCGTTTGCTTGCTCACTGTTCGCTTTCCAAGGAACAGCCCCCACAACTCAAAACCGAGGAGGAAGACGTTGGGGACGACGAGCGGCTGTTCTGCTTGAGCCGAGGGAGAAAAAAAGGAAGAAGAAGGAGAAATTATTATAAGAATGTTTGTAGATTTAGTTATGAATTTTGATAAAGAACAATGATGATAGAAGGCAATGATGGTGCGGTGATTCCATGAAGATTTTCAGTACTAAAGAGACCTTGAGAATATGGGTAGACTACTTCTTGCATAAAATTTCCTTCATGCACTGCACTTGGCTTTCTTGGGAAGGGTTGGGGTTAAGTCCTAATCTTTTGTCATGATTAAATAATTTTTTTTTAATTTTTCCACTTGGTTTGTCCCGAACCCCACAAATTTCGGTCCCCTCAAAATTATGAGGGTCTATTAGCTCATATGAGCGTAATTAACACGATAATATCTCAACATTAACCTATGATAAAAACAAAGAAAGAATCACAAGAAAATACTGAGATTAGTGTTCAAAGGATTATAGTCACGTGTAAATTTTTAATAGGGTCCTAAGTCAAATTCGTACATGATTAATTTAAAATCATAGTCATAAAAGTAGAGTCATTTCCGATCGATTCGAACCTCACATATGCACTATTGATTTCACTGGGCTCATTTCACGGTCCACCAGCCCTAAACCATAGCTCTACCGAGTTCAAATCTCGGCCATTCCCATGCCAGGCCCAACTTATAGCGCATCATTTGGCCCATCAAGCCCACGCTCGTTGTCTCCGCATGGACCATTAAATTTTTAAGTTCATGTCTTCCTTACGGCCCACCGGGCTTGTCATCTGGCCCACTTTCAACATTCTAAGCTCATACTGGTCCATTTATAATTATCGAGTCAGAAAATCTAGGGTGTCACAATAGTACTATCTACTATGTGTAAATAAGAAGCTTATAAGTGCAGAGTGTGGAGCTTGCCTAGCTGAATCTATCACATTGCTTACCCGACTTGATTTTTTTTTTGCAACACCTGCATGTTCAGTTGTAAGGGATGGAGGTGCTCCGTGACTGCGGAATGTTTCTTTAATGGAGTATCTTTTATGAAGCTATACAAATACAACCTGAAAAAGATGTGTTGGCATCTTAACAAGTGGGAGCGAGATGCATGTTTAGTCTGTGCTGAGGGTTCTCTGTACAATTTCTAGTCAAATTTGTACGAGATGATATCTGAATACTTGTGTGCAAGCTGATGATGTATTGTAGACAGCGAAAGTTGGGGGATCAGTGCTCTCAGAATCCGAGGGTAGATGGGATTTCAAGATGAAGTTGACATATGCAGGAATTATTCTTCCATACGATGATGCAGTTAGGAAACCGGGCCTCTGCTACCAGATATGCAAAATTGATTACAGTTTGAAGATGCATAGAGAGAAACTACAGAATGCATCGATTTGACTAGCTTAGAAGTTTCCAGATAGATGCTTGTCCGATTGAATGTTGTCCTGCTCCTGCCGATGAGTGGAACTGAACCAGGAAGGTGCACCTTGTGGCTGTGGTGATGGGAGGTGTTGTGGGTGTGCAGACCGATGGGCAACCATTTCACCCTTGATCTTCATTATCTCACTGTGAATCTGCGTGATTTGTTGTTGCAGTTGAGTGATGATTCCAACGCATCCATAGACGGGGTCTTGAACCCTGGCTGTCGCTTCATATGAAATGCACTCTGCTGCCTCCGCCCGTAAATGCCCCGGGACTTGCTGCTCCATCATTGCCATGGAATTACAATTAATCACCAAAAATCATGAAACAAATGGACAAATTGTCATTCAAAGAGATGCAGAAAAGGATCCCCCACCTTCGTGCTATTATAGATTCCTTTATCCTCTCCCACGGCAAACGGGACTAGTTAGTTTGAAGAACATGACCGGAATTTCGAGCATGAACGATATCATTAGAGAAACAACGGACAACCATTAACTTCCGTGAGCTTCTGTTTAAGTACCATATTCATTTAATATACTAAAAGCAGCAAATATACTACCACTCTTTTGCATGTTCAATGCGTGCGACTTGGTTTCATTTTTCTTTAGCCAGAAAACTTGGTTGCACGGCATAATTATCACTAGAGATATGGATGCCGGCATTTCTAAACTATCTATGAAATATATGCACAAGTGAAACACAATATGGAAAACCTGTATTGAAGAAGTTGTCAACAAACCATTGAGACATTGCCTTGTATGAAAGAGAGATTCGAACATTTTGTTTTTTGGGGATTAATACTCAAAAAGCATATGAACTGACCTGAAGCATTTTAGTGACATTGCTGGCACCAAATATCTTATGGACACAAGCAAATCTTTGTGGATTCGAGGAAGGGAAATAAGGAGCCAATATGCAATCTTGAGGACATTTTCTTCTCAGATATTTGCATGCGGCACATCTACTAAAGCTCGACATTTGAGATTCTCAAAAGATTTTGCACACCAAAAGTCTCCAGAAAATCACACCCGAATTCTGATTCTGATGGGACCATGTAGATCTTCTACTGTATATAATGCTAAGACTGAACATTGTAGGATCCATCTCATGATTTGGTCATTTTAGAATTCTGATGCAAACATGGAAGGTGAAAACGGCTACTTTTTCGAAAGATCCTCAGTAGATGTATGGAAAGTGGTGAGGAAATGGAAGCAATTTGACACAAATTCCTCCAAATGATGAAAGTTGATAAGCCAATCATACCAAGGCAGGTGCATTGTATACTTAGAGAGATATAACGGTAAAACCAAGACGAGTGCATTCCCTCGAGCAAGAAAAGGACATTGATTTGGGGCCATGTCAGTTCATGATGTGAGTTTTTAGCCATGGCCAGAAAAAAGGTTGAATCAAGAGATTGCCTTAACCTACAACGGGAGTGCTATTTCTTTACTAATATGTACAAAATAAAAGCTACTTTGAGTCGCTACTTGCTAGTCATGTGAAATAGTTATTTCATTCTAGCTATACGGACCTCGACTTGCTTAGAAAAGTAAAGCATATACATGACTCAAACCGGTGGATGAACATAAGCTACAACGTACATATCGCTGCGTGAGGGAATCAAAATATCACCGGCCTTTCCGGATGAGCAAAGATGACCTCACAATCTTAAGGTAAGAAGATTTGTAGTAAGAGTAGGGCTAAGCTTGACTTTTGAGAGATGAAGTATCCAAAAAGCTCGAGGATGGTTTAATCCGGTCAGATTGCAAGGCCCTACGCTCCAGCTATTTCTTCTGAAATGGCACAATCCTTGGTAATGTCTCAACTCCCAAGTAATCAAAGAAATGGCATCTTGTAAGTTCCCTTTCTATTTCAAATTACATAATGGTTGGTGCCAGAGATAACCACGGAAGAGGCCCTGGCACATCGTATAGAGTTGGAGCACACTGTCATTGGGAATCACTAAATATTTGAAGATCATATTGATAAATCACCTTAACAAAGACTTCAGAAGGGTTTCTTGGTACAATTGCAGGGGACCATACAGTATAACCAATCATTCTGTCTGCTTATAGAAAAAATGATGAGGCACACGCACAAAAAGACCATGTCTGTAGGGCTTCCTTCTGTCTTGTGGCTTCTTTTTTACAGAGACCTAGCAAAAACATGAATAAGCCAAATGGTTCTTCTTCGAAACGTAGGTGGAGATATAATTGGCGGCTGATGCAGATGAACCCTCAATGTTGGCTGGAACAAGTATCTGAGTCTTTCCAGATGCAATCCTGTTACCGGCTACATTGGCGTAAAACAAGCCTGAGATCGCTGGTACAAAAATGTCACTTTGAGAACATATGTAGTAGTCGATAACTTTCTCATATTCTGAACCTTCTGAATCAAGGAACTTGGACTTCTTGTCTACTGGCATTATCCCTTCCTGCTCAAAGATTTTACAGGCCAAAAAGGATCCATCAGAACAATGTCAGTCTTTCTAGAACCTAAGATATATTACCTGAGAAGGATGCCTAGAAAAAACATTATTAGTAAATTGAGTGTCAACCAAAAGATTAAGGTACTGTTTCATTGACCAAGAAAAAACTCTTTCAAGAAAGCAGGTCACATGAAATTCTTAGACCAGTAGCTTGTAGAATGCAGCCATGGTGAACAGATTTGAATGCTCACTGATAGGAAAACAACAAAGAAGTATCTCACCTTGGTGTAAGTTTTGGGAAAAAACTTCTTCAGAGCATTAAGGCTGCTATCCCACCTTGATTGAGTTAAATAGATTGTGGTATCCTTGTCAATACCAATCTTCTGCAGAAACTCTGAAACCTCTTGCGTGCCAAAACAACTTTTTGTCCCTTGGCAATTCTTGTTTTCCAACATGTCTACCCTTAGGTCCACCGCTAAGAACTGACCATCAGATTTCCGACTCAATGTTCTCAGACGCTCAACCATGGAGTCAACGACTTCATTTACCTCTGGCTGCAACTCCAAAGTTCCAAACATAGCCAAACATGATGTAGAATCAAGTTCACTCTTTTGACTCGGTTTTTTCATGTTTACTGAGGAGAAGTAAGTTGCCAGTCTAATGTTACCCTTGGACTTAAATTTAGGTTCAACATGATCAACAATGAACTCTTCCGTCACTGTATTTGGGACCTTGACAACTGCAAGATTCCGTGCTGATATATCAGAAGGTGTTTCTTTTGCTACTCTGACAATTCCATCCAGGCTTCTTACAAACTTATCAACATCATATATCTCTCCAAAGCTCCTGAAGAATGCATGCATATCAGGCACAGACACAGAGAACAGGCTCTCTACTATTATCTGGCAAGCTCATATGTTCTAGTTTTATTTATGATACTTAAGATAAGCCTTGTCATGGATCCTAGAATCCAATCGAGACCTTAGTTTTGTTGGACATATCTATGAGATGTGGTAAGTGTGCTATAGAATGATTAACTTTATTTTAGTCAGAGGATTTTGCTTTTCTAGAGACTGCTATTTTCCTCGACAATAATTTTTGGAAATTGGGTATCCACGTAAAAATCAGAGAACACAAATGCACAGTGCTACAAACCTCCGATCCCCTGGTTTGCTTCCTCTTATGTCAGGGAGTACTAGAGTTGCTCCTAAATATTTTGCTACTACCACTGCAGCTGCAATCTGAAGAATTTATACAAAATAAGGCCTTTTGAGAGAGAGAGAGAGAGAGAGAGAGAGAGAGAGCATGGTGTTATTTCCTATTAACCAGTACATTTTTCTATGTAGTCCAAAATCAGCATCGTCTAAGAGGAATGGCCTCAATCTCATTTATCTCATTAATCTTGGAAAATGCTTCTTCAATATCAAAACAGCTATCATACTATCTTTGTTGCTAACATTGCATGAACTTCAGTTTGAAAATGCAGCAGAAACTCTGCTAAGAAATGGACACAGGATGAGGATACTTTGAAAATGCAAAAACAATGTTTAACTTTTAAGAACTGGCAAGAAGTTAGGCTAAAAAAGTCCTTTCCAGTAAACATTGGAGTGCATCAGCGCATGGACAGTTTATATGTATGAGTTGAGCTAAAGACCACAAAGATTGAACATCCACCAAGAGATGAAAATGTAAGAAAAGGCATCATTGAAAATGCTTTGAGAAATATCTAGCCAAAACTATTTGGGTGGTGAAATTAGGAATTGCAGATGTCCAGCAAAGGAAGCACTGCATGTGAAGATAGTTCCACATCATGAAGAATACAGTTGACTGAGAAACTAATATTTATGGAAATGTGAACCGGCATGATAATTAAATCCACTAGATGCATGATTTACCTGGGAAACATGGTATTCGGGACCATTGGTCAATGAGAAAGTGACAAAGCCCTTTGAGTCCTCTACTAAGTCTGTAAACCAAAATTGAGGCAAAAACAGGCAGAGACACAAGCACTTTCAGTCAGCATCCACGCAATGGCAGGAATACAGTGAATCACTAGGACCAAATGCAATTAAAAGTACCGGAAGTAGGTCTGCTCCAGCATTGTTTCAGCTCTTGGCTTTCTTCTTTCCAAGGACCCTTATTCCTTTTAGGCAGTGAAACCAGCGACTTCCCTTCTAACTTGCTATCGTCAAAACGGGCATCATCCGACAGTCCCGGAAGTTTTTCCTTTAACAGAACATAACAAACAACATCAATTCATCTGCAAACACAGAAGCAGCCAATATGTCCATGTTTGCAACCAAGATCCAGAGTTCGCATATAGGTATATGCACATCTCGTGTTATCGCTGGGAACCCACAGTTCAAGATGTATCGTTTGTCTTCCTTTGTTGCATCGACACAATCATTCTCGGGAAAAAAAGAAGAAAAAAGAATACTTTCAAAATCTCTTCGGCAATCCTCACCATCTCTCCAGTACCCAGATGTAAACAGTACGATGCGTGCAACGTAGCTCAAAGACTGAACTTTTACCAACTAATTCGCCCATAAGCTGATCACCAAAGCAATGCCAATTGAAAAAAAGAAGTGATATACGGGCGTAGTACTGATAATTACTTGGTGGGTATCCGAGAAGAGAGCCTAAAGAGAGAAAAAACGTAAATCTCGGGACAAAACGCCCGTGCATATCTAGCGCAAAAAGGAGCCATTCGAGGATAATTGGAACAGATACAGAAGCGAAAGCCAGAGAATCAAATGTAGAATTCGTACTTACTTCGACTGAATCAAAATGGTCTCTTTTGATCATCTGACCCAGCATTACGAACATGGTTATCGTCAGAATTCCAGCCACCACTTGCCTCAAATCCACACCCATTGCGCTCTCTCTCCCTCTCTCTCTCTCTCTAGATCCTGTCTCACTCCACTTCTCTCGGGGCTCTCTCAGTCTAGGGAGATGAAGGGAGAGGCAAACGTGGTGAGAGCTTCAGCTTGAGAGAGAATGAGAGGCTCTGAGTGCAAAGTTCAACGACAATGGAAGAGCAACCAGAGTCTGCTCTGTTTCTCTCTCTCTCTCTCTCTCTCTCTCTCTTTTCTTTATTTCTTGCTTAGGAGCTTATAACACCACCGACAGTTTCCCGGAAAATGATGGGCTGCCTAAATTTCCTGCTCCAATTTTGTTTCTTGCTAATCTCTTGATAAAAAAGAAAAAGGCGTCCTCATTTTCCCCAAAAAAAAGGAAAAAAGAAGAAGAAAAACCAACCCCACCAAATTACTCTCTTTCCTCTTTTTCCAAAGTTTGATTTAGTGTGGGGACACCTATAAAACATGATAATACAATGCAATATTAAGGTAATATCTCCTCTCTTCTTTTTTTTTTTTTTTTTTTGGGTAAGAATATCTCCTCTCTTCTTTCCTTGTAAGAAACTGTGTAAATTCCTTGCCAAAAAGACAAGGATACAGATTGGAAGATGGATAAACATATGTAGTTGTATGGTGTACCTGCTCCTACTGGGGAGATATAGTGATTAGGTAATTTCCAAAATTGAGGTCATTTCCAAAACAGTCAAAAACCATCTCCCCTTTTTAGCCCCCAGCCTACTAAGCAGGCATTAATGGTGGACCTATACTTCCCAATTACCACATGTTCAGACAGACCAGATGACCGAGGATTCTTGCTGACTTTATTTTTTTCCTTTTTGGTCGAATTGCTGACTTGATTAGTGCTAGGAGCTAGAGACACAATAAGGATTAGCAGTTGAACCTGGTAAGTTACAAGGAAAAAGAAGTTTTGAGTGTTGCAGGACAATTGGGTGATAATTACTCCATCATGAGTGAGGAGCAACACGTAAAATGTAATGATTGTCATGTGATACTTGTCGTGTCAAGGGCGCGTAATCGATGTTGGACAAGAGAGACAGATGGTGCATTTCCATCTTCATTGGCCTTGGGAAAGAGGGTCCTCCTGGAGAAACAAAAGGGGTTGTGTCTGTTAGAGATTGATTCCATTTGACCACAGAGACATTACCTACTAATTGCATTGGTAAGCCACGCCAAGATAATTGCAAGTCGATGCAAGTCCAAACGATGGAGGGATGGGAGCAACGCTTATATCCCGTGACAATAATGTCCCCACCAATACACACACACACATATGAAATTTATACATAAAATCATAGACACTACTTAGATAGATCTTTTGGTAAGTGTGCATATCTCAATTTTCATAATTGCTTTATGCACTCATGACCAAAGATCCATCCTCTTGTTTAATTATGTACTATGTAAAATCTCAAACCGCCTTTCCTATTTAACTAAGTTTGAATCTATATAGTTCATACTTTTCTAGAATTTATAACTACCGGTTTGTCTAAAAAGTCTAAAGAACTAGTATTTCCGATCATTTTAACTGGACATCGTTATAAGCAAGTGAATTTTGTGAATTTGTTGCTTATCTTTCAACTAGTATCAACTCAGCGAAGAACATAATTTGGAAATTCAAATTTCTGCATATTGAGCAAAAAGGAGCGTCTCCCACGGAGTAAACAAGAAAACAGCCAAAAGAAGGAAAAACCAGCCTCCTCTAATCAGAAGAAAATACCAAAGGAAGGGAGCGCAAATCAAGGAAAGCGAAGAAAGAAATGTCGAAACTGTCAAAAATCAGCGGGGAAGCTCACCTGCCAATCCGCCTCAGACAATGGATCCCAAGTCAAGATACATTAAAACTTTATCAATTTGGGAGGATCATACGATATAATAGTCAATAATTTATTCTTCCGGCGACTGGATCTGACCAATTAGCACACTGTACGTCCGGCACGGTAAAGAATGTGCAAACTTGTACTAATCAATTTCATGTTTGTCAGGCCCATCAGACTAATAAAAACCAAACGACACCATGATGATGATAATACTAATAATAATAATAACGAGTGATTGAAACGCACCAACTTAAATGACGGTAGAATAGAATAAGCAATAGTTTTCAATGCACGCTCGAATCTAGATGTACTCTCGATATCTAGCAGTTTCCATGGAGTGTCGAGACCGACTGAGAAAAAGCCTCTCGATTTTGTGCAAAGCAAGCGGCTTCATTCATCATTGCTGCTGTCAGTGGGAGTTAGAGGACCGAGACTGCTCAACCTTCTTCGTCAATTTAATTGATGAAGGGGGAAGAAGGAAACCCATGATGGATCAAGAAGACCTCAGCAGAGATTACTACTCAATCAATACATCCATCGAAGGTGTGGACCAGATGGTCATATGAATTCCGGGTCCATCACGTGATCTCCTGTTTTCGATCCTTCTTTTTTATACTTTTTTTATATTTTTGAGGCCCCGTTATTATTGTGGCAGACGAGAGGGTTTCTCAAATTTTATATATTTTCAACACATGTGCTCTCTTGTTTATTTAGATATTGGGGCAGGTGCAGACAAGAGAAACGGGGAGAGAGACAGAATTTATAATAAGTGGACTCGGATGAACAAGCACATGCGCTCATGAGAAAGATCTGACGATACCCCCTTAAACTAGAGTTTCTCAATTTCCCATTTATTTTTTGGCGAGAGGAAAATGGGAAGAGGCCTGGCATGATTTGAGGAGCGCATCTGTGGATTTTGCAGCTCCAAGTTGGCCCTCTCTCCCTCTTTTCTTCTTTTCTGGGCCTAGCTCTGGTCGCTTCTTTTTCAAGTCAACTTTGTCGTGGTGGGGGATCGATTGAGTCCGATTTACTGTTGCGGCGAGTCCTGGGTCTTGGGCCGAACCGGGGATGTTCTGAACAGGAGCCGAGCCAGGAAATGTGACCCACCTGATCATATCAGTTACTACTGATGATGTCCGAGGCGCGTGAAGGGTCTGGAATTCGTCAATCCGTTTCAAATTGGCCTTACCCTCTCTGGCCATATGAAATCCATCAGAAATGGAGTTCCATCCCATGTTTAAGGATTGATATTCACATCTGTTTGTTTCTTTTGGTCGGAATAAAACTTTATTCCAATGCTAAGCAAAACCAAAAGAGCCCATTGAAGAAGCTTCATTACATAACCGTGCAACACCCATAAAGCTTCTGGTGGGCTAGAGAGCCAATTTCGTGGGAGACAAATTTTCCTTTTCAGTCGTAGCTATCAAATCAGCAATTTTGTTGGCCTCTCTGAAACACAAGCTCATCTTAATATTGGAGACATGGGTAATCAAATCATAGCATTCTCTGATAAGTGAGCACATCTCCCATTGAATTTGATCCGTGCTCTCCAAAGTTTGTATTAGATCTGCACAGTTAGTCTCTAAAAGAAATACTCTGTGTCTTCTTTCAAACCTGAACTTAAGGGGAAAAAATTAGAAGTGTCATAACTCTCATGCGATACTCATTTTAATACAAGAACTTATCATTGAAGTATCAAATCAGAGAAAAAATTATCACTTAGTACATCCGGTAATAAATTCTGACAAAAATTCCTACGTGCCTTTTTTAATAAAATTTTAAATCAAACACGGCTTTCTTATTAGAAAAGCGAGTCCAACATGGACGATGGGCTGGCCATTCCATACCTAAATGACTTTTTACCCGAAAATCTCTCTTATGCTCCGTTCGTTTCGCGGAAAACAACTTCCAGGAAAATATTTTCCTGGATTTCCGGTGTTCGGTGGACGGAAAATTCATGGTCAAGGAAAACATTTTCCGGTCAACGGAAAATTCTCTCTTGACTTTGAGGAAAATGTTTTCCTGGCCTCTCACGCTCGCCCTCGCTCTCCTTTTTCTTCTCATTTTTGCACTCGCTTAGGGTTTCGATCTCCTCCTCCTCCTTCGACACCGATGATGGGCGAAGCATCCCTCGTTCTCCGCCCTCCCCGGCCGCTCCTGCCCGCCTGCTCCGGCCGCGGCACCGCAGCCGCTGCGGCGCTCCGCTTCCCCGGCGGTTCGAAGCCGCTCGGGAGGATCCGGCTCAAGAGGGAGCACCGCGGCGGCGGAGCTCGCGGCTCGCCGGATTCGCGGCGGAGCTCGCGGCTCGGGTGATGCAGAGGTCGCGGATCTAGCGGCGAACTCGCGGCTCGCCGGATCTGGCGGTGGAGCTCGCGGCTCGCGGCTCGCCGGATCTGCGGCGGAGCTCGCGGCTCGGGTGATGCAGAGGTCGCGGATCCGCGGCGGAGCTCGCGGCTCTGGTGCTGCGAGGTTGCGGATCTAGCGGCGAAGCTCGCGGCTCGCCGGATCGGGGCGGCGGAGCTCGCGGCTCGCCGATCCAGCGAGCTCGGGTGAGATCGGCCGAGCCTCGAGCTCGCCGGATCCGGCCATCGGGTCTTGGTCGGCCGGGCAGCCCGGCAATCGTCAGAAGGAGGTGGCGGCGCGGAAGGAGGAGGAAGAAGGAGGAGGAAGGAGGCGACGGCAGAGGAAGGAGGAGGAGGAAGGAGGAAGGAGGGAGGAAGGAAAAGAAAAAAATTCGATTTTAAAAATATAAATAATTAAAAAAATCATTTAAAAAAATATAAATAAATAAAATAATTTTTTTTGGTTATTTAAAAATATTAAAATTCAATTTTTGATAAATTTTCCTAAATGAGCTAATGAACGGTGGAAAATATTTTCCATTGAAATTTTAGATTTTGGCCGAACACCGGAAAATAGAGTCATTTTCCGAAAATGACTTCCAGAAAATATTTTCCGGAAACGTGATATTTTCCGCGAAACGAATGGAGCCTTAAATAGACAAATCTCTCAACCTGTTGATCGGACAATCTCTCTCATTAGTTGTTTCGTGCTCTATTACTCACTTCCTCACGGCCTTTCTCTCTCACTCTCGCTCACTCTCTCATTTATTCACTCAATGGGCTCAAGGAAAAATTCGGGCTCAGCTCGATGGTCTGAGGGAAAAATTAGTGCTCGGCAGTTGGTGGGAAAAAAACATTAGGGCTCGGTGCCAAATCAGCAAGCATTCTGCTTATTCTATCCTTCGTCTTGGCTTTGCCGCACAAACTTGAGCCGCCTCCGCTTATTCTCCTTTCCAACACAAGTTTTAGATCTTTATTTGCCCCGAGAACTCCCAAAACCCTCAACCACCCACGTCAGCCGCTCGTCCTCAGAAATCAACACAAACTCTGCCGACCCGGCCACTTGGTAGTATGCGGTTTCTGCTACTACTGTAAGGAGTGTGATCTTTAACTGCACCCTCACTGTGCAGCTTATTACTCCACCCCTGAATGTGCTGCTAGGATACTTCATGATGATGATCACACTTTTGCCATCGCCGAAAAGATGCTGGGACGAAAGCGCCTTATGCCTCGAGACTAGCATGACTACAGTGATGATGGCGATGCGAGATCTGTTAGTGTGTGCCATCCTAGTGTTTTAAGCGTCATGAATTAGCATGAATTTGAGGAAACATGTAAGTTATGCTTTTAGGTCTACATCGGGTGGCAAGATTTACTTTGCCAAAACTATTCACACATGAATGAGAAATAAGGCGCAATGGAACTTCATTACATGTTTTATTTCTACTTAGATACCACCTCCAACTATTTCTGGAAACAAATAAAAATAAAGAACCTATCTATCTAAGCTGTCTCGTTTACTCTTTCTTTTAGGAATTTAATCAAGCCTCCCAAATTCTTGTAGGATGATCCACCCTTCTTCTCCACAGCTTGCCTTGCCAATCTACCAATCTGTCTTGCCCTGTCCCTAGCCTGCCTCCCTCTCTCCCCTCCCATCAACTCCTTAACTCCATCCCTTATCACCTCACTAGCAATTGTCCCTCCGACACCACTTTCTCTCACCATCACCCCGGCCTTGAGCCCCATCACCACAAGCTTAGCATTTAATGGCTGCTCAGCACCCATCGGCCACGCCAGTATTGGCACCCCCATGGACAAGCTTTCCAAAACGGAGTTCCAACCGCAATGACTTAAGAACCCGCCTACTGCCGGGTGTGACAAGATGTGCCGCTGGTCCACCCACTTATGCAAGATCAAGCCCCTCCCTTTCAATCGATCCTCCCATCCATTGTCCGACGACACCCACGTTGCCGATTTCACTGCCCATACGAACATATGCCCTGCCATCTGCAGTCCGTGAGCTATATTGTCCATCTGCATGTCACTCAAGTGTGCTTGTGTTCCGAATGATACATACATCACTCCGCCGCTTCCAACACGCTCGTCCAACCACTTGATGTAGGACTGAGATGGGTCTGCCTGTTTGGATCCCACGGGCCTCTCTATTTGATTCTGGTCATAGAGCAAAGCCGGCCCAATGCACCAAGCTCTTGCCCCCTGGCAGTAAAATTTTTCCAGGGCAACAATATGATCACCTTCAAGCTCTTCGAAGCTGTTGACGATAACCCCCTCACTATTCGCATCCGCCTCTCCAATTGCTGCTAGTATAGACAAGAAAGGGTCATTTGGGTCTTTGCACCTCTCTAAAATGGTGATGTCGCTCTTATTAACTGTGAAAGGAATACTCAACTTCGGCAATTCGATAGGATCGGAATCAGGCATTGCCAAGATGGATGGGACATTCCCATTGACACCTTTCGTGATGACCATAGACAAAACCCCCATCCCATGGAAGACAATCCTGGGAATTCCAAAAGACCGACACACATCGAGCGTCCATCCCAGGAAGAAATCAGAAATTACGCAGAGCGGGCGAGACTGGGCTTCCGACATCTCCCTGAGAACACATTCAAAGGCGGGTCTCATGGACTCGGTGGCTTTCAAGAAAGGCACCAATAGAGCCATGGAAGGAAGATCGGCAGTGTTCTCGCATCCTTCAGGAAGCTCTGGGACTCTAGGAAACTGAATGGTGCGCAAGGAGATTTCGGAGTAGTTCAAAACCTTTGATAGAATGAGTGGGGCATTCTTTGGGGTGGTGATGATGGTGACCTTGACACCGAGACTTGTGAGGGCCTTGCATATGTCTAGTAAAGGGAGTGCATGTCCTTGAGCCATGTGAGGGAACACCACCACATGAGCACTAGGGGATGGCAAGACCAATCCTGTCATGGCTTCTAAAATTCACTTGAGATCAAGATGGACAATGTATTGGAGAAGGAGAGTTAGAAGAGAATTGTGATTTGTCATTTCAACATAAGCTCACATTAAATAGAGAGACATTGACAGAAAAGGCAGCATATAATTGCTCTGCTGCATAATTCCATGTAAGTACATGTAATTTGATGAATTAGTCACGTTCATCAAATCCAAGATTTGTTATCTTTTTTCTAAATAAATGTGGATCACGCAATAAAAATAAGGCTTAATTTTCTAAAATATTCAAAATTTAAAACCTTGCCTTACCTCCTTTTATAACCAAGAATTACCTCTTTGCATCTAGCTCATCACAGATTTCGTTAGTTTTGGGCTTTTGTGGACTAAACCGAGCTTCGTTTACGCTTGAAGACTTGGGGCATTTTTTGGCGCCACATCAAACACATCATTCATGACCAGTTCCCTCAGTTAAATCACAAATATGGCAGGTCTATATTGGGAGGTATCCGATCAGATATGGCGTACCAATTCCAGATGCGATTGATTTGACTTTCTTTAGTTAACTTGAATGTGCGCGTGCGTACGTCATTTTTAGCAGGCAAACGTTAACTTCAAATTGTCAATCATATTATTTACATAGATAGAAAACTAATTTGGGGAATTTTAGATGTAAGTATTCAATTGATTTGGACTCGTTTAATTTTAAATTGGGACCAAGACAAAAAAGTGATAGCGTACTGTCCACCCTATGTTCACATTAATTAATCTATCTTAGCAACGATTTGTTGAAGTATTTCAAACATCACACTCTCCGTTCCATCTATTCTCCCCTGGAAAAACCTCCCCTCATTTGCATCTTTGATTTTATTGAATTATATAATTATTCAGATCGTATTGGTGATTAAGATATAAGAAATAGACATGTTTTAGGTGCCGTAAAGCTTTCCAAAACAACATAGACATGTGCATGTTATTGTCACTTCATATTTGATCATTTTACCAATTTATTATTAACATCTAAATCTTAACAACTCATTAAGTCATTTGTTGCATTAAAAAATTACGGATCGATACTAACCTCTAACAAAAATATTATTAATTTGCATTTGGATATTAGAAGCATTGTCAGCCCACATAAACTGCATTATAATTGGATTGACTTAAGCAAGGGTGATTTGAGCCTAATTTAATTATCTAGACTAATCTTGCACACCTCATGAAATTCGGCCAAACTCCCAAGTGTCTTTACTACCCGAAATTGGCATTTGCACGGCACATGAATATCTTAAATTTTTTAATTCTAATATTACCAATACCCATAACATTGCACTCAACGTTATTCGCCAATTATATCGATCCACTAGTTATGAATTGATAAATAGCAAACTCGTGTTTATTTGATGTAGTATGAAACGAATAATTAGAAAATATAATCCATCTGTCAAACGACAAATACTTAGTGATAAATTCATTATCATATATGTGAAAAAATAATGTTCAAGGTTATGGATGGGAACGTCATCCCTAGAAGTGGTCCTCTTTCTATGAAACTTGTGTGATTAAAAATTCAAATTTCCGAGGATTGTGTCCTTTTCACATTGGATCATAAATCCTTTTTGACTACTTGCCGGTTTAAATGCAAACTCTTATCTAGCGGGAAGATGCTTTCTGTTTTACATGGAATGGCGTAGAATGAATGAAGTTCACATAAGCAAGGAAGGGTATTTTGTTCTGTCCTTTGGTCCCATTTCTGGTATCTCGTGACTGTATTTCACGTTCCAAGTTTTTAATAGAGCATTATAGTGCAAAGGCTGGAGTTACATTTTGCCCCTCTTTTTTGTTCTTAAGATGAAAGATTACAAGGAAGTCTGAGAGGCCTGAAGAAGCCTAAGAATCTATAAGATGAGTTTATGGATGGAATGGCGTATTTTCAGCAAGGCCCCTTGCCACCTTAATTGTGCATCTACATTTTTTCAAGATTAGTAATACTATGCAACGTAGTGAATGTGCACAGTGCAAGACATCAAGCTGGCTTATTGACATGTGTTTTATCCACGCAGTAGAGATATGATGGGTGGTTTCTTGAACCTTAAAGTTAAAGGTCGAGGGCGACACAATTAAGAAGCTAAGATGTGACCTAATCACATCTTGAAAGAGAAATAAGACACAATATTTTGATGAGGCTCTGTTACATGTTTTATTTTTACTTAAATACCACCTATGAGTATCTAATTCTAAGCCTCATTGTGCTTGGAAACAAACAAAAGTGAGGAACCAATCTAAACTCTCTCTTTAACTTTTCCTTTGAGGAATTTAATCAAGCCTTCCAAATTCTTGTAGGATGATCCACCCTTCTTTTCCACAGCTTGCCTTGCCAATCTACCAATCTCTCTTGCCCTGTCCCTAGCCTGCCTTCCTCTCTCCCCTCCCATCAATTCCTTAACTCCATCCCTTATCACCTCACTAGCAATTGTCTCTCCAACGCCACCTTCTCTCACCATAACCCCAGCCCCGAGCCCCATCACCACAAGCTTAGCATTTAGTGGCTGCTCAGCACCCATTGGCCACGCCAGCATCGGCACCTCCTCCGACAGGCTTTCTAGCACCGAGTTCCAACCACAATGACTTAAGAAACCGCCTATTGCTGGATGCGACAAGATGCGCCGCTGGTCCACCCAATCATGCACCACCAAGCCCCCCCCTTTTAATCGATCCTCCCATCCATTATTTGGCAACACCCATGTTGCCGATTTTACCGCCCATATGAACGGATGCCCCGCCATCTCTAGTCCATAAGCTATATTCTCCATTTGCGCATCACTCAAGTGTGCTTGTGTTCCGAATGATACATATATCACTCCGCCGCTTCCAACACGCTCGTCCAGCCACTTGATGTAGGACTGAGATGGGTCTACCTGTTTTGATCCCGCAAGCCTCTCTATTTGATTATGGTCGTAAAGCAAAGCTGGCCCAATGCACCAAGCTTTCGCCCCCTGGCAGTAAAATCTTTCCAGGGCAGCAACATGATCACCTTCGAGCTCTTCAAAGCTGTTGACGATAAGGGCCGCGCTATTCATATCCGCCTCTCCAATCTCCGCTATTATAGGCAAGAGAGGGTCGTCCGGGTCTTTGCACCGCTCCAAATCGGAGATGTCACGTTTATAGACTGTGAAAGGAATGCTCAACTTTGGCAATTCAATAGGATCGGAGTTGGGCATTGCCAAGAGGGATGGGACATTCCCGAAGGCAATTTTCGAGATGACCATAGACAAAACCCCCATCCCATGGAAGACAATCCTAGGAATACCAAAAGACTGACACACATCGAGCGTCCATCCTAGGAAAAAGTCAGAAATCACGCAGAGCGGGCAAGAACCCGCTTCAGACATCTCCTTGAGAATAGACTCAAAGGCAGGTCTCATGGACTTGGTTGCTTTCAAGAAGGGCACCAACAAAGCCAAGGAAGGTAGATCAGCTGTGTTCTCGCATCCTTCAGGAAGCTCTGGGACTTTAGGAAACTGTATGGTGCGCAAGGAGATTGCAGAGAATTTGGATACCTTTGACAGGATGAGTGGGGCATTCTTTGGGGTGGTGATGATGGTGACTTTGACACCAAGGCTTGCGAGGGCATTGCATATGTCTATTGATGGAAGCGTATGTCCATGAGCCATGTAAGGGAACACCACCACATGAGCACAAGGTGATGGCGAGACCAACCCTGTCATGGCTTCCAAAAATCGGTCAAGATGAAGATGAACAATACTAGAGTTGGGAGAGATGGGAGAGAATTGCGAGTAGGCATTTCAACAGAAGCTCGCGTTAAATAGAGATAACAACAGAAATGGCAGCACATGGATGCTGCGCTATATAATTTAATATGGACCCATATGATGCGATGAATTAGTCAAACTTCATCGAAGTCGAGGATTTAATCTCTTGTTTCGAGATTAACGTGAAGTACGCAATAAAAGAAGGATTTTGCTAATATCATACAGGATTTTATAGTTTTCTGAGCATTGACTCTTCTGGTGCTTGACATGAGACTCAAATCAAACGAAGTGGTCTGCTGTATGGGGTGGTCAATAGCAGTACCATCAAATCGAGAAGCAGGTCTCTAACTCTTCTTCTCTACACGTCGCATCACCCTCGGAGGTGACCATAGACAAGTGGAAGGAATGGTGCCATAATGCCATTACGTGTCTGATTGAACCCATGGTTGAGTTTCGATCTTGCTGAATCACCTCAAAAATGGTCGAGTCAGAATTGGATACAATCTAAATTTCCTAAGCTCCTTCAGGTGGGCAGACGACAGAAACATTTCTGCCATGCTCAGCATGCCCAAGCAGATAGCTAAGCCCACCAATTGATTCTCTCGACGGTAAGTTATGCCGCCCTGTCAAATAATGGAGGTAATTAATTGCTCTTAAATTGCTAGTGTTTCTGTTGTTAGCCGTCCATGTTAAAAAAAACTTTGAAAAACGACTCCCCGACTCTAGGTTCATATCAAAAGTCTATCTTGATATATAGAATGGACGCCGACTCTATCCATTGCTATCGAGCCATGTCAATGGAGAACACTAAATTACTGTCAATTATGCTATAAAACTCACCTAGCTCGCTCTGTCACCTTCCGTTCATATTGCACTACATTTGCACTCCCTTGTCTTGTTGAACCGACAGCAAACCCAGTTGAGCAGATGGATTTCGCGTATGAGAGGAAGCCACGCCGCGCTCGTTCAGGTCCACGGGTCGAATCTGGTCGTATTGGACCGGGCTGGGCCGGACGAAATTGGCGATGCATGCAAACCCCACGCGCCACTTTATCAAAGATGGGTGAGCTAAACTTTGAAAAAATCCTACGTGCTTTTTCTAAATAAAATTTTAAATCAAATATGGCATTTTTTTTTATTAAAAAAAGAAAGTCTAACGTGGATGATGACTTGGCCATCTCATACCTAAACAATGTTCTACTTGAAATCTCTCTCAAATAGACAAATTCTCTTTCCTGTTCACTCGACTATCTTTCTTGTTTGTTGTTCTTTCTCCATTGCTCTCATCTTGTCTCTTTCTCACTCTCTCACTTAGTTACTCTCATAGTTGGTGTCATCCTCCTCGACTTGGTGCTTGGTGGGACAAAATTAGGGCTTGGTGCCAAATCGGCAAGCATGCCGCTTATTCTAACCTTCGTCTTGACTTTGTCGACACAAACTTAAGTCGCTTCTGCTTACTCTCCTCTCCATTACAAGATTTAGATCTTGACTTTTCCTCAAAACCATCGGTTTGGATCAGGGTTTCAAGAAGAGGTGAATTGTAGGACAAATTAGCAAGCATTCTACTGATCCTCGGTAAAATTACTAAAAAAGTTATAAATCTATTACAATTATGTCAATTCAATCATAAACTTATTTTTTTAGCTAATTTAGTTTTGAACTTTTTGTAATTGTGCCAGTCTAGTCCATCTGGTCAAAATTGGCCGGACGGCGCTGATGTGGCAACAAGTTGGTGTCGGCGACAATATTTTTAATAATATATATTTTTCGAATTGTTTTATATTTTTTCATTCTTTTTCTCTCTTTTTTTTCCCCCTCCCTCCTCCCTCCTTCTTCCTTTGGCTCTAGCGATCAACCAGAGGGGAGAGTTGGCTAGTCGCTAGACTAAGGTGGTTGGGTGAGCTCGCTCGCCATCACTGGGTCTAGCGAGATGAGCTCCTCGCTAGATCTGGCGAGGTGAGCCTCGCCAATAGTTGGGAGAGCTCGCCTAGTCCCCTCAATCTGATGACCGGATAGCCCTCTCCTCTAGCTGGTCGCCAGAGTCAAAGGAAGAAGGAGGAAGGAGGAGGGAGGAGAAAAAAAAAGGTAAAAAAGATAAAAATTAATCAAATAAATTGAAAAAAAAAATATTATTAAAAAAAAATTTGCCAGCATTGGCCAATGGCCACATTAGAAATGGCCTACTAATTTTGGCTAGATGGATTGAACTAACGTAATTGCAAAAGGTTTATGACTCAATTGACCAAAAAAATAAATAAATTTAGCATTGAGTTGACACAATTAAAATAAGTTTAAGACTTTTTTGGTAATTTTCACGCTTATCCTCAACTTGACTTTGTTGACATGAACTTGAGCCTTTTTTTGCTTATTTTACTCTTTAATGCAAGATTTAGATCTTAATTTTGGTCCAAATTGACAAGTATTTTGTTAGAGTTTTAAAAAAGAGGGAATTTGCGACATTTCATGCATAACTACCTCATTTTAAGGGCTTTTTTTGTTGAATTTTGGCACGTGGGCTTTCCGGTAAGCCATGTAGATCAGAAAAAAATGTTAATAATTGCTATGTTGGATTTTCAGTATCTCAAATTAAAATTAGCACTTACGTAATCATTTTTTTTAAATGACACTTAAATGATCTTGTGAACAGTTTTGACATTAAAGTAAGCGCTAAACAAAAGTTAAGATTCTTCTAAAATCATTTTTCCCAAACTTTAATAAGAGTTTCAATTAGAGCTAGGTTTTAGCGTGATTTGCTAAGGCAAAACCTCGATTGATCTAGCTAATCGGTCTAGGACACTTCTTGTATGGTCTAGGCAGATGCACGAGATCGCTCCGTCCAAAGAGCCTTCCTCGAATGAAACTAAGTTGATTTTCCAAGTTCCCTCCCTGGTGGGTTCTAGATCTGAGGTGGGTTTCAATTTCTCCACTCAGCAGGTTTTGAATTCGAGTTCCATTTGCTAATATTGCTTCGCCTAACTTGTACTTCCTCTAACAGGCTTCTCGGGTCCGGGCGAAATTGTCGCGAGCCTTGCCAATATGCCATAGAACTGTGGCCACATGCTCAAGCGGAGGTGATGTTGCTGTGTTCACTGAAAACTTGAGCAACCAATTTTCTATGATACCCCTATATAGGGAAGTTACGCAGCACTGGCTTCTCAAATAATATGAAATGCCGTTCGAAATGGCTCTTATTCCTCGGTTCTGCCATTTTGGATTAAGGCTCAACCTTTTGACATCCCCCTAGGAGAGATGCATGAGCTACATGAAAGAAGCATGAATGCATGAACCAGCAATCACCGCCAATATCTAGCCCTCTGTGCTCGTCCATGAGAAACAAAATACGCAACATGCATGCATTTCTTCAGAGTGGGGCCTTATTCGGACGCAAATATATCCTTCTGCTAGATAAGTCGCGTAATGAACATTAAAGCAAAGCAAGCAATTACTGCTACTATACTCACGACCAAAACTAAAATCTCTCCTGCCTCAACCTTCTGAATGAGCAAGAGCTTCTAGACGAGATGCAAGATATTGAGCACGCTCATCTTTGAGTGGCTTTATTTCGGGCACAAATTCCTCTAGTCTTGCTTTCAATGTCTCCTCTTGTTTGCATAGAATTGCAAGCTTCTCATCTATTCCGCAAGGTACAGATTTGTCCCTTGGATTTCACGTCATCCCGCTATTGAGCACCTAGGGAAGGCGGCACCTGATAGCGTTGGGAGAGAGAACACGTCACGGGATAGTAATATTTTGACAAGTTAAGCATAGCTATTGGCAAGAATAGTCACAGGCAAATGTAAGATTTGATAACTAATAATCAGTTGCTCCGCATCAGCTTACTAGGGCTTAACCACATATTTCGTCACCAGGGAATCGTTGGCTTTCCATTTTGTCTCCCACTTTAATGCAGTGTTTGTGGCGACAGGGATAACAGGAGTTCATCAATTGTGCCACATTCGGAATTTGTGTGAATAACTATCTATCAATCATTTGGCATATGCTAACTAACAAGATAAAAATCCTATGCCAGAAGAACATGGGATGCTGGATCTATTTTTACGCTGGGACTGCAGCTTTTTTTTTTGCCCAAGAAGTGTGCCTAATTGCCCCGAGAGCTCCCAAACCCTCATCACTCACATCGGTCACTCATTCTCAGAAATTAACACAAACTCTGCCGACCCGCCCACTTGGTAGTATGTGGCTTCTGCTACTACCTTAAGGAGAGTGATCTCTAACTGCACCCTCACTGTGCAGCTAATTACTCCACCCCTGAATGCGCTGCTAGGATACTTCATGATGATGATCACACTTTTGCCCTCGCAGAAAGGATGCTGTGATGGAAGCGCTTTATGCCTAGAGACCAGTATGACTACAGTGATCACAGCAATGGCGAATCTATCAGTGTGTGCGTGCTATCCTCGTGTTTCGAGTGTCATGAATTAGCATGAATCTGAGGAAGCACGTAAGTTATGCTTTTAGAGCTAAACTGGGGCAGCAAGATTTACTCTGCCAAAACTGTTCGCACATGAATGAGAAATAAGGCGCAATGGGACTTCATTACATGTTTTATTTCTACTTAGATACCACCTCCAAGTATTTCTGGAAACAAATAAAAAGGAAGAACCTATCTATCTAAGCTCTCTCTTACTCTTTCTTTTAGGAATTTAATCAAGCCTCCCAAATTCTTGTAGGATGATCCACCCTTCTTCTCCACAGCTTGCCTTGCCAATCTACCAATCTGTCTTGCCCTGTCCCTAGCCTGCTTTCCTCTCTCCCCTCCCATCAACTCCTTAACTCCATCTCTTATCACCTCACTAGCAATTGTCCCTCCGACACCACTTTCTCTCACCATCACCCCGGCCTTGAGCTCCGTCACCACAAGCTTAGCATTAAATGGCTGCTCAGCACCCATCGGCCACGCCAGTATTGGCACCCCCATGGACAAGCTTTCCAACACGGAGTTCCAACCGCAATGACTTAAGAACCCGCCTACTGCCGGGTGTGACAAGATGCGCCGCTGGTCCACCCAGTTATGCAAGATCAAGCCCCTCCCTTTCAATCGATCCTCCCATCCATTGTCCGACGACACCCACGTTGCCGATTTCATTGCCCATATGAAGAGATGCCCTGCCATCTGCAGTCCGTGAGCTATATTGTCCATCTGCATGTCACTCAAGTGTGCTTGTGTTCCGAATGATACATACATCACTCCGCCGCTTCCAACATGCTCGTCCAACCACTTGATGTAGGACTGAGATGGGTCTACCTGTTTGGATCCCACAGGCCTCTCTATTTGATTCTGGTCATAGAGCAAAGCCGGCCCAATGCACCAAGCTCTTGCTCCCTGGCAGTAAAATTTTTCCAGGGTAGCAATATAATCACCTTCAAGCTCTTCGAAGCTGTTGACGATAACCCCCTCACTATTCGCATCCGCCTCTTTAATTGCTGCTAGTATAGACAAGAAAGGGTCATTTGGGTCTTTGCACCTCTCTAAAATGGTGATGTCGCATTTATTAACTGTGAAAGGAATACTCAACTTCGGCAATTTAATAGGATCGGAATCATGCATTGCCAAGATGGATGGGACATTCTCATTGACACCTTTGATGATGACATTAGACAAAACCCCCATCCCATGGAAGACAATCCTAGGAATTCCGAAAGACCGACACACATCGAGCGTCCATCCCAGGAAGAAATCAGAAATTACGCAGAGCGGGCGAGACCTGGCTTCCGACATCTCCCTGAGAACACATTCGAAGGTGGGTCTCATGGACTCGGTGGCTTTCAAGAAAGGCACCAATAGAGCCATGGAAGGAAGATCGGCAGTGTTCTCGCATCCTTCAGGAAGCTCTGGGACTCTAGGAAACTGAATGGTGCGCAAGGAGATTTCAGAGTAGTTCAAAACCTTTGATAGAATGAGTGGGGCATTCTTTGGGGTGGTGATGATGGTGACTTTGACACCGAGACTTGTGAGGGCCTTGCATATGTCTAGTAAAGGGAGTGCATGTCCTTGAGCCATGTAAGGGAACACCACCACATGAGCACTAGGGGATGGCAAGACCAACCCTGTCATGGCTTCTAAAATTCACTTGAGATCAAGATGGACAATGTATTGGAGAAGGAGAGTTAGAAGAGAATTGCGATTTGCCATTTCAACATAAGCTCACATTAAATAGAGAGACATTGACAGAAAAGGCAGCATATAAATGCTCTGCTACATAATTCCATATAAGTACTCAATTTGATGAATTAGTCACGTTCATCAAATCCAAGATTTGTTACCTTTTTCTAAATAAATGTGGATCACGCAATAAAAATAAGGCCTAATTTTCTAAAAAATTCAAAATTTAAAACTTTGCCTTACCTTCCTTTATAACCAAGGGTTACCTCTTTTTTCTTTTATAACTTATAGTTAAATCTTCTTTTGACCATAAGACATATTCTCTTAACCAAAAGTCAACATTTTTTATGATAACAAATTGTATGAACAGATGTCAGCAACTTGACGGTTGATCAACACTCATACATGCCCACCACTCGACGGTTATTCTCTGCGCAGCATTACTGGCTACTTTCGAAGTTCCTCGTTCCACTATTCTACGTCGCAACAACCCACGTTTCTCGCCTTCTATTACAAGTGGCTTTCTCCTCCCCAGCTACGTCGATATGCCCTGACGAATCATGTCTGACATTGTTGAATCCATCATTTAAACAATCACTTTGCATCTAGCTCATCACAGATTTCGTTAGTTGTGGCTTTTGTGGACTAAACCGAGATTCATTTCCGCTTGAAGACTTGGGCATTTTTTGGCGCCACATCAAACACATCAGTCATGACCAGATGCGATTGATTTGACTTTCTTTAGTTAACTTGAACGTGCGCGTGCGTATGTCATTTTTAGCAGGCAAACGTTAATTTCGAATTGTCAATTATATTATTTACATAAATAGAAAACTAACTTGGGGAATTATAGATGTAAGTATTTAATTAATTTGGACTTGTTTAATTTTAAATTGAGACCAAGACAAAAAAAAGTGATAGCGTACTGTCCACCCTATGTTCACATTAATTAATCTATCTTGGCAACGATTTGTTGAAGTATTTCAAACATCATACTCCGCATTCCATCTATTCTCCCTTGGAAAAACCTCCCCCCATTTACATCTTTGATTTTATTGAATTTTATTATTATCCAAATCATATCGGTGATTAAGATATAAGAAATGGACATATTTTAGGTGCCGTAAAGCTTTCCAAAACAACATAGACATGTGCATGTTATTGTCACTTCGCACATGTTTGATCGTTTTACCAATTTATTATTAAATTCTAAATCTAACAACTCATTAAGTCATTCGTTGTATTAAAAAATTATGGATCATGTCGCGACTTACCCCTCGAGGGAAGGGAATAGGTTTAGGGGTATTATCTAAATGACGAATCTAATGCCCATGATTAGGCGTGACATTGGAGTATTCTTAAAAATTTTGCAAAAAGACTAGCCTATTAGGGTCAGCTAGAAACCAAGTGAGGCACAAGAATATGCTACACTTCCTACACAACCAGAGAATCTAGGGTCGGGGACTTGATTACACTAATTGACCAATTAGTGCCGTTTCGGTATTTAATCTTGTTCATTTTAGAAAGAAATTTTGTCAAGTAATTTGGATTAATTTTAGACCAATCCATTGACACGCGAGTACTCAATCATTAAAATAACAATTAACGGCTAAGGAAAGCGTTTAAATAAATTGCATGAGAGAGCAAATATTTAACATTAAGGAAAAGATAAATGTTAATCTTAACCGAACTAAAGGGATCAAAAAAGCAAAAGCATGCAGACAAGAGTAATTGTCTTTGAAGACAATTGAAGCCCTAAAGTAGAGCCCTATGGGTTTACTCAATTTTTTAGCACACTTTAGATTTAAGAAACCTCCATTTTTAAGAAAATAGCTCAGAAAGTTTGTTTTTAAAATTTTTCAAATGAAATTCTGAATTTTCTGAATTTTATTTTATTTTTAAAATTTTAAAAATTTTCATTTTAAAATTTTTAAATTATTATTTTAAAAAAAAAAAATCAAAATTCGAATTTTCAATATTTTCTGAAAGTTTTAATGTTCCTTGAAAGCTCTTGAATTTTCGGAAATTTATTTGAATATTTATTATTTTCGCTTTTTTTGAATTTTTTTGAATTTTTTTATTTTTGATTTTATTTTTGAATTTTTTAATACATTTTTAGTATTTAATATTATTTTATTCGGAAAAAGGAGTCGGACCGGGTAGATCCGATCTGGCTATTGACCCGACCCAAAACCAGATTCGACCCTATTGGATTGAAAAAGAAAATAAGATTTTTAATTAATTTTATTTAGTTTTTTTTTTCATTTCTTTTCATTACTCTTTTTATTTCTTGTTTTTCTTTTAAGCTTTTTTTTTTTTTTCCTAGGTCGTCTTCTTCCCTGGTCTTCTTCACGATGTCCCCTCTCTGCCCGGAGCTTCCTCATTCTGCACCATGCACAACGCCGGCCGGATTAAGTGGCATTGACCGCCGTACCAACACCGTCCACCGGTCATCCCCCTCGACCGACGTTGGCTACCACCGGCCACATATTCCGATGACCACTAACTCATTCTCTGGTGCGACGAAAGACACCATCGATTTGAATACGTGCAAATATTTCGCATAAACCACACGAAAATACAATGAATACAGGCAAAGCAACAAGGATTCAGCAAGCACGGGGGCAAAAATGAGTCGGTCTCGCGTTAAAACACAGGCTGTGCTTCGGTTTTCTTTAAGGCATTTTGTCGAACAGATGGTATGCACTAATAAAACGAGAAGGTTTTGCCTCGATCGAAACTCAACTTGAGCTTAGGCTTCTACATGAGTATAGCAGCATGCACAGAAACATCAATGGAGGCTCCACGGGACCGAAGCTCGCGTGAACTAGTCAACCACGAGTTCCGATCCGGCACCCTGCAAAAATGGAGCATACATGAGCAGAAAAGACCAACTTGGTTTGGTTCGATGGGGATGTTGCGACGGATGGTGGCTGATGGACGGGCCACCGACGATGTGGATCACTCGGCCAAAACCAACGTCGGAGGACATGGAAGAAAGGGGGGAACCGCAAGCTCTGTTGCACTGGTTTGCGCTCCGCGAACCAATCTCCTGGAAAAGCCCCCTTTCCGTCCCCTTTTGAGGGCATCGGCCAGTGCGCATGGTTTCTGCCATCACCAGATCGCTGCTCGGTCTGGCCCCAACTCGCGGATCGTGCTGCCCTCTGCCGCCCGCGGATCGTGCAAGGGAGTTATTATATTTCCAAATCAAAGTTCATCACCACTCCAGCCCTAGCGCCCTAAAAGAGGTCCATTAGGGTTTTCTCTCTCTCCCCTCCTCCACCCCCCCCCAAAGTTGCGGAGCCGAGCTCAAGCCCATACCCTCTCCCTCCTTCCCCCTCCTTCCCCAACTACGAGACCAGAGACTAGACCGCTCTCTGCTACTGCTCGCTCCGAATTTAAAAATAAAAATAAAAGATCCTTCCTTCCTTCGTCTTTTCTAATCAGGACCCCATTTGAAATTGCCGTTGTTGGGATTAACGGATCCCCAAAAATTGAATTCTACACTAAATCGAACCCATAAAACGAATGCGGAAGACAAGCCCAGGAAAATCACGTATCACCGATCCTAAAATACACCACGGATTCGAGCGTACGTTGTTAGCCACAGATTAAACACCAATGCCGATAAGAGGAAGAGAAACCGATCCAGTTCGATCCGATGACGTCGATTGGCCTTGAAGGGAAGACGGCGTCACCTTAAGCACTTTAAGGGAAAGAGAGAGAGAGGAACATACGTTGCAATTGTGTTCTCCCTCTCTTTCCTCTTAAGCCCAACATGGGCGGACGGGCCTTAAGCCCATCACATAAAACCATCATCTCCCACTCGCACATGGTGAGCCGAACATGATTCTCTTTACCTCTCTTCAACATTCATACCGGTGAATAATCCGTGCGACCAGCATACTTTGAGAGCTCGTTGCCATACATCTGTTAGGAATATATAACAGCTCATAATGGGCATCACATCCTGAGTAGATTTAGTATGCAGTTCCCTAGATCGATCGATCACATTTATAACTCTCTTGATCTCTTTTAAACAATGATATATATATTGTATTCACAATTATGATTATCCCAAAGACAGTCATAATTGGTTAACTAGTGAATACAAAACTACAATGTGATTCTCCAAATTCGATCTTTCTCTTTCATTCAAACTCTCAATTTTAGTTTAGCTTGCTTTTCTAGACATGTCCAATTAGATCGAATCAACTCATGACCATTGGCAACATCCTAAGATAGCAAACACTAAATAGAAATCTTGAGAATAAGTAAGAGTCATGAGGGGACTAAAAATTGAGGAACTCTTTTCCTTAAGAGTCTCACACAACATAAAAGTTGAGATCAAACTTTTGCCATTCTTATTGGTCGTCTCATGCATACGTAGTATAAAATACGTATTACGGTATTAACTCCTTTCCCATGGAGCGTATGTCTACACTTTCAATACCGTACAGATAACAGTTCAGACATATCTAATGTCTAATTTGAGTTCACATATCAACTCATTAACAAAATTCATCAAAACTCACATCTGACATCATAGATAGATAAAGTAAAATATGTGCGGTATTTTACTTTCGGACATAGTAAGTATTATGTCATCATTTTAACACCTAGTTAAGACGATATACGTATTTTAAGCTTGAGCTCTCGATTATCACCTAGGTAATAAGCTTAAAAACAGTCTCATCTCTATTTATCACACAGTAAATAGAGGCGATTACCCGTGTGAGTGGGTTAATCTTATATCTGTCCGACATACTTTCTCAACTTAAAGTAATGCATTGAGCATTAAGATGCATAAAGATCAAACAAAGATTCATAGGCATTAATGATGAAAATATAAATTCATCAAATGTGAACACTTAGGGAAATAACAATATTCAGAACATCAGCCTCTACGCAATCCTAGAGATTTCATATGGCCACAAAACACATCTCTAGGTATTGGCTTTGTCATAGGATCTGCTACCATTCTATGCGTCGTATGTACTCTAAGTTCACATCTTTTCGTGCAATCATATCTTTGACAAAATTTATACTTGGTATTTTTAGGTTTGGTCTTACCATGATATTTTGGATCTTTGATGTACACTTTTGCTGCTTGGCTATCACAGTTAATCAACAATGAATCTGCAGCACTTCCAATAACACCTAAATGACCCAAAAAATCTCTTAATGCAGCACTTTTGCTGCTTGGCTACCCTTCTCATACTGTTGCTGATAATGCCACGAACTCAACTTCCATCGTGGACAAGGCTATACACGTTTGTTTCTTACTGCTCCAACATATGGCGCCATTATTTAGTAAGAAAAACAAAGCCAGAGGTAGATTTCATTTCATTTAAATCTCCTCCATAATCAACATAAGAATAGTCTTAGAGTCGCAGATCATTTCCTTAATAACTCAGCGTATAATCAGCAGTCCCCTTTAGATACCTTAGTATTCTTTTAACGGCTTTCCAACGTGCTTAACCTGGATTGGATTGGTATCTACTCACCATTCCAATTGCAAAACATATGTCAGGTCTTATACACATCACAACGTACATAAAGCTTCCAATAGCACTAGCATAAGGAACATGTTTCATTTGTTTCTTCTCTTATGGAGTCCTTGGACAAGTCTATGGCTCAATCCTTCACTTTTTGCAATAGGAATATCTATGGATTTACAATCTTGAAATCTTAACTCCAAGAATGTATGCAACATCACCCATGTCTTTCATCTCAAAGTTGAAAGACAACCAACTCTTGACAGTATTAACAAACTTCATATTACTTCCGGCAATTAGTATATCATCAACATATAATGATACGATCACAAATTGATCTTTGGATCTTTTAATATATACACAATGATCCTCGTCAATCATTGTAAAATCATATGCCATTATGGCATTATGAAAACGTATATACCATTGTCTCAACGACTGCTTAAGGCCATATATCGACCTCAAAAGTCGACATACCTTTTCTTCTTGGCCTTTCACTATGAAACCGACAGGTTGTTCCATATATATTTCTTCATTTAATTCTTCATTGAGGAAAGCAGTCTTTACATCCATTTGATGTAATTCAAGATCCATACTAGTCACTATTACCAGAATAATGCGAATCGAGGTAAATCTCATTACAAGAGAAAATGTATCTTCATAATCAATTCCTTCCTATTGATTATACCCTTTCACCACAAGGCGAGCCTTATGCCTTTCTATCGAGCCATCAGCCTTTCGCTTTATTTTGAGAACCCACTTGTTCCCAATAGCTTTGTGTCCTTTTGGAAGATCAACCAGTTCCCAGACTTGGTTTGATTTCATTGACTCCATTTCCTCTTCCATTGCATGAATCCAGTTTTCCTTACTAGGGCAATTTAGAGCCTTATTAATATTTCTTAGCTTATCCTCATCTTGTGGAACAACCATAAAAGTTTTCCCTTCAATGTCAAAACGTCGACGAGGAATACTTTGGCAACTTGTTCGCCGTATGGGAGATTGTACACTTAGCACATCATTTCCCATTATGCTCCAACTAGGATTAAATAATGATGACGTCGTCTCATCATGTGGTTGCAATTGAGAATGATTTGAATTCAATTCATCACTTCTCATATTACTCCCACTTGGACGAACTCCACTAATATCATTATCTTGATCCAATATTACAAATATGGAGTAATCTTCACCTATTTCGTCATTCTTAGGAAATTCATTCTCTAAGAATGTGACATCTCGTAATTTAAATTCAGTTATACTCCCACTTTCCTGCTCACCTATGAACACATACCATTTCGAGTATTCAGAGTATCTCATGAAAATACTCTTATTTCCTTTGGGACCCAATTTCCTAAATTTGTGAGAGGACTCATGAGTATAAGCAGCACAACCCCATGGCTTAAGAAAACTTAAGTCCGGTTTTTCTACCTGTCCATAACTCATATGGAGTGGAAGTAACTAATTTGGAAGACACCTGGTTAAGTATATAGGCAACAGTTAACAACACATCACTCCAAAAAGTAATAGGTAAGTTAGCATGCGCCATCATGGACCTAACCATTTCCAGTAGAGTTCCGTTTCTTCTTTCTGCAACATCATTTTGTTGAGGAGTATATGGAATAGACAACTGTCTTTCTATTCTCTTTTCATCACATAATTTTCTGAACTCATCAGATAATAATTCTCGACCTCGATCGGATCTTAATACTTTTATTTTCTTGTCTAATTAATTTTCTTCCAAGTTCATAAACCTTTTGAAACAACTTAATGCTTCAGATTTATGAGAAATCAAATAAACATTTCCGAATCGAGTATAATCATCTATAAAAGTGATGAAATAAACAGCCTCATGCTTTCCTTTCACATTCATTGAACCACGGACGTCAGAATGGATTAAATGTAGAGGAAATTCAACTCTTTTATCTTTTCCAAATGGTTTTCTTGTCGTTTTTCCTACTAGGCAATGCTCACATATGGGCAAATCGACTTTTTCAATGTTACCCAACAAGCCCTCTTTGGCTAGTCTATTCATACGTTGTTGGCCAATATGACCAAGTCTAGCATGCCACACATTCACATCATTATCATATGAATTAGGAGACATGAGAAGGGAACAACAAACATTGACATCACTACAATCAACATTTAGTACAATAAAACCATCTAAACAATTGACCACAACCATAGTAGTTTGTATCCAAATACAAATCTACACATTTATTATGGAGGTTCACACTAAAACCAAGCTTAACCAACACCAAGACAGACACTAAATTTCGACGAATCTCTAGAGCATATAGGACATCATGTAGGAACAAGGTGCGTCCACCACGCATGTTCAATTGGCAGGTGCCAATTCCTTTAACTTCATCTCTGGAGTTATTTCCTACATAGATCCACTTAGTTCCAGTTGGTATTCGTCGGAATTCCACGAAGGATTCTTTATCCTTCGCTACATAATTTGTTGCTCCTGAATCTACAGTCCACAAAGGATTGGATTCAGCCAATAATACAGAACTTGACACATAAGCAAAGTTCTCAAATGTACAAGAGGTGTTTACCTTGTTTGGCTCACGCCAGTCGTGAGCATAGTGACATTTCTTGTCACAATTGTAACACCTCACCCTTGACATTCTCTTCACTTGAGGACGTTTTCCTCTCTTGTGTTGGTTAACTCTTGATTTCTTGCAATAAGGACTTGATCATTTGCATTCCCACATATTGAACGAATCAATACGCTTGCACTTAGAGCACAAAGCCCTTTCTAAGCTAGAACCAGCATTGCAAATATCTATTTTCGGCTCAAATGCCGTTAGGCGATCCTTGGCTAGCTCAAGGTGGTGCACCGCATCCTCAAGATCTTCCATAACATGGTCAAGAGCTTCTAATGCTTCTTTCTTTTTCAGCACATATTGAATATTCATATTCAATATTTCACAATTTTTGCCGTTCATATCAGCAATTACATTCTTAGTTGCTGAAACAATCGATCTGAACACATCAGACATACATACACGACTAATTAATGCATATCATTTATGCATCTACTTTACACAGACCCATCATATCAATGAACAATTTTAAGCAAGGTTTCAGAATCAAAATGTCACTATATTTCTAATCATCCTCCAAAAATCCTAACTCAAAATTATTATTAATATAATTGTTTTATGCAAAATAAATTCTATGAAGTTACAAAAACTTCTATGAACTACCCAGAACAGTCAACAATAATAGAAATCAAATAATATCTAACATCTAATAGAATAACAATACTTTCACATAATATAATTATCCATTACACTATGCAATATATGCAAAGGAAATATCAACATAGAAAGAGATATACACACCCAAAAACATCTCAAACTAATCTAAGAAATAAATAGGGAATGTCCATTCTAATTTATCAGTCAAAATATCTGAGAAATTTGAAGGCACATTTACCAACCATGGAAAAACTTTTGGAGAGCTTTCATGTCGCCACCAAGGCGCATTCACTTTGCACCATGTGACGCTCAATCTAAGGGTTGAAGTTTTGGTTAACTCAATCCTATAGTACTCTCTTAGAAAAGCTTCCACTAGCCTCCTATAACCTGGGGCCACATTGACCTCCCATAGCCGATCTAACACTGCTTGCCATTCAGGTGGAAGAGTGTTCATCAAAGCCGGCACCTTCTCAAAATCCGGCATAAGATAACCATTTCAGATGATTTCCAGTATCATCTTATTGACCCTGACCACATGTGATACTAAATCACCGTCATGCCACCGATAATTAGCTAACTCTATCATCAGCTTTTTAAGTCTTGCATTTCCCTCATCCGTTCTCGGGATTGCAGGTATCTGTGCATAACGCATCATAATTCCTGCAACAAATGCAGAACTAAAAATGGATTACTTATAATCCATAATGTACATAAGGGAAAATACATAATTTTCCATGATTCATGAAATAAATGCAGAATAAATAATGGATTACTTATAACCCACATAAACATAATTGAAAAAGAAACAAATTCTTTTTTCTTTTTTTTCTTTTTTTTTTTCGGGTCAACGGTCAACGGTCAATTGGTCAACGGTCAACGGTCGGTCAACGAGCGGCGGGTCGACGGACTAGTCGGGCCGGGTCGGACTGATCGACCGGCACGTGCGCAGGCTTCTGCGCGGGTCGGGTCGGGTCGGTTCGCCGGTAGGGTCGCCGGCCGGTGACTGGACGGCCAACGGTTGTCGGCGATGACGTCATCCCAGCGGTTACTGTGACGTCAGCACGCGTCGGTTCGCCGACCGGCGCATGCCGGTTCGCCGGTCGCCGGCGCGCACGTGCCGGTTCGCCGATCGGCGCGTGTGTCGCACGCACTAGTCGAGCCAGCGGCTTCTGGCCACGCGTGTGGGTGCGTCCGGCGTCTCCCAGCGGCGTTCGACATGTCGACGGAACTCATCTCGATGAACTCTTTCACCTTGTGCCTTCAGAAATTTATTTCGACTTATGGAAACTCGAAAAAATGGATGAACAGTTCTCGGGTGTCGGGATTTTTCGCCCTGATCCGTGTTGGTCGATTATTTTCGCGAAAAATCAATCAAAAATCATTCATAAACATTAAAGGGATCGGGAAAACATTAACTAGGGCTCTGATACCAATGTTGGGATTAACGGATCCCCGAAAATTGGATTTGACACTAAATCGAACCCCTAAAACGAATGCGGAAGACAAGCCCGGGAAAATCACGTATCATCGATCCTAAAGCACACCACGGATTCGAGCATACTTTGTTAGCCACAGATTAAACACCAACGCCGATAAGAGGAAGAGAAATCGATCCAGTTCGATCCGATGACGTCGATTGGCCTTGAAGGGAAGACGGCGTCACCTTAAGCGCTTTGAGGGAAAGAGAGAGAGAGGAACATACGTTGCAATTGCCAAAGGGTGCGTTCTCCCTCTCTTTCCTCCCTTATATATGTTCCTCCAAAAAATGAAATGTACCCCTTCATCCATGGGCCCTAATCTCGTGGGCCGAGCTTTTAGGCCCAACATGAGCGGACGAGCCTTAAGCCTATCACATAAAACCATCAGCCGCGAATTCGTCCCCCGGTGGGTGGTCGAGGATCTTCGCCATGGTTCCCGCAATGAGTTTTTCTTTTTGATGACAAATATTTTGGAAAAAAAATAAAAATAAGAAAAGACTGTTCAATACGCGGCGCATTAATGAAAACACAATACCTTTTAATGAATTTTTTTTATAATTTTTTTTTTGGCGACTAATTCCTAACTTTTAATGCTATTAAGTTTTAAGTAAAATGACGAAATTTAGGTGTCAACAGATCGATACTAACCTCTAACAAAAATATTATTAATTTGCATTTGTATATTAGAAGCATTGTCAGCCCACATAAACTGCATTATGATTGGATTGACTTAAGCAAGGGTGATCTGAGCTTAATTTAATGATCTAGACTAATCTTGCACGCCTCATGAAATTCGGCCAAACTCTTAAGTGTCTTTACCACCCGAAATTGGCATTTGCACGGCACATGAATATCGTAAACTTTTTAATTCTAATATTACCAATACTCATAACATTGCACTCAACGTTATTCGCCAATTATATTTATCCACTACTTATGAATTGATAAATAGCAAAACCGTGTTTATTTGATGTAGTATGAAATGAATAATTAGAAAATATAATCCATCTGCCAAATGACAAATACTTAGTGATAAATTCATTATCAGAACTAAATGTGAAAAAATAATTGTTCAATGTTATGGATGGGAACGTCATCCCTAGAAGTTTCCTCTTTCTTTGAAACTAGTGTGATTAAAAATTCAAATTTTCAAGGATTGTGTCCTTTTCACATTGGATCATAAATCCTTTTTGACTACATGCCGGTTTAAATGCAAACTCTTATCTAGCGGGAAGATGCTTTCTGTTTTACATGGAATGGAGTAGAATGAATGAAGTTCACATAAGCAAGGAAGTGTATTTTGTTCTGTCCTTTGGTCCCATTTCTAGTATCTCGTGACTGTATTTCACGTTCCAAGTTTTTAATAGAGCACTATGGTGCAAAGGCTGGAGTTACATTTTGCCCCTCTTTTTTGTTCTTAAGATGAAAGATTACAAGGAAGTCTGAGAGGCCTGAAGAAGCCTAAGAATCTATAAGATTAGTCTATGGATGGAATGACGTATTTTCAGCAAGGCCCCTTGCCACCTTAATTGTGTGTCTACATCTTTTCAAGATTAGTAATACTATGCAACATAGTGAATGTGCACAGTGCAAGACATCAAACTAACTTATTGGCATGTGTTTTATCCACGCAGCAGAGATATGATGGGTGGTTTCTTGAACCTTAAGTTAAAGGTCGAGGGAGACACAATTAAAAAGCTAAGATGTGACCTAGTCACATCTTGAAAGAGAAATAAGACACAATATTTCGATGAGGCTCTGTTACACGTTTTATTTTTACTTAGATACCACCTATGTGTATCTAATTCTAAGCCTCATTGTGCCTGGAAACCAACAATAGTGAGGAACCAATCTAAACTCTCTCTTTAACTTTTTCTTTGGGGAATTTAATCAAGCCTTCCAAACATTCTTTTTATTTACAAAAATTTTCAATTGTTATTCTAGTCTCAAATGTGTCCCATTAACCCTCCATCCACAGATCACCGTTAATTATCTAATGTGGCAATTCTAGGCTAACACTAAATCCCTGTCATCAAGCTTGATGGTTTTATTAGTTATGGGCTTAAGGCTCGTCCGCCCAAGTTGGGCTCAAAAAGCCCGGCCCATGGGAATAGGGCCCGTGGATGGGGGAAGGTATAAAAGGGAGAGAGAGAGAGAGAGAGAGATGACACCTGTTGGAAATAGAAAATCAACGTACATCTTCTCCTCTCCTGCGCGCTCTCTCTCTCCAAAGAAAAACAGTAAAGCATACGGCGCGTTTTTCTTCCCTTCAAAGGCGATTTTGCTTAATCGGATCAAACAGGGCCAAGTTTCTCTTCCTCTATCAGCGTCGGTGTCTAATCTGTGGCTAACAAGGTATGCTCGAATCCGTGGTGTGCTTTAGGATCAGTGATACGTGTTGTTTTTCCCGGGCTTGTCTTCCGCATTGATTAAGGGTTCGATTCAGTGTCGAATCCGTTTTTCGGGGATCCGTTATTCCTTACATTGGTATCAGAGCCCTAGTTCACGTTTTCCCGACTTGTTTGATGTTTTTTGATTGAATTTTCGTGAAGAAATTCGGTTGACACGGATCGGGGCGAGCAATCCCGACACCCGAGCACTGTTCATCTTTTTTTTTTTAGTTTTAGTAACTTGAAATCAATTTCTGAAGGCACTGGGTGAAAGAGCTCGTCGAGATGAGTCCGGCAACATGTCGTGCGCCGTCGGGCTACGCCGCACGCGCCCACACGCGCGGCCAGAAGCCGCTGCGCGTGGGCGCGACGCGCCCGGAAGCACTGGCTCGCCCAGTGCGTGCGCCACACGTGCCGATGGTGAACCGGCACGTGCGCGCCGGCGGCCAGCGAACCGGTGCGTGTTGACGTCACCGTGACGTCACGGTAACCGCCGGGTTGACGTCATCGGTGACGTCATCGCCGACGACCATTGGCCGGCCGGTCACCAGCTGACGACTCAACCCGACGGCGACCCAACCCGACCCGCGCGGAGGCTTGGCACACGTACGGCACGTGTCGGCTGACGTCTGCATGACGTCAGCCCGCGCACGAGTGCGGCACGTGCCGGTGGGTTCGTCCGACCGGCCGGCCGGTCCGACCAGTCCGGCCCGCTCACCCGTTGACCCGATCCGTTGACCCAACGACCGACGACCGTTGACCGTTGACCGACGACCATTGACTTTGACCGTTGACCGTTGACCCGACGAAAAAAAGAAAAAGAAAAAAGGAATTTGTTTCTTTTTCAATAAATGTCTATATGGATTATAAGTAATCCATTATTTATTTTGCATTTGTTGCATTAATCATGGAAAATGATGTATTTTCCCTTGTGTACATTATGGATTATAAGTAATCCAGTTATAGTTCTGCATTTGTTGTAGGAACTATGATGCGTTATGCACGGATACCTGCAATCCCGAGAACGGACGAGGGAAATGCAAGACTTAAAAGGCTGATGACAAAGTTAGCTAATTATTGGTGGCATGACGGTGATTTAGTATCACATGTGGTCAGGGTTAATCAAATGATACAAGAAATCATCTGGAATTGTTATCTTATGCTGGATTTTGAGAAGGTGCCGGCTTTGATGAACACTCTTCCACCTGAATGGCAAGTAGTGTTAGATCGGCTATGGGAGGTCAACGTGGTCCCGGGTTATAGGAGGCTAGTGGTAGCTTTTGTTAAGAGAGTATTATATGATTGAGTTAACCAAAACTTCAACCCTTAGATTGAGCGCCACATGGCGTAGAGTAAATGCGCCTTGGTGGCGACATGAAAGCTCTCCAAAAGTTTTTCCATGGTTGGCGAATGTGCCTTCAGTTTTCTCGGATGTTTTGATTGATAGATTATAAGGGACTTTCCCTACTTATTTCTTAGATCAGGATGAGATGTTTTATGAGTGTAAATATCTCTTTCCATGTTAATATTTTTCTCTATATATATTGCTTAGTGTAATGTATAATTGTATTATGTGAAAGCATTGTTATTCTATTAGATGTTAGATAATTATCTATTGCTTTCTGTTATTGCTGGTTGCTGTGGGTAATTAGTTGTAGGTAGTTTTAGAAGTTTTTGTAGCTTCATAGAATTGATTTTGCATATGACAATCATATTAATGATAGTTTTAAGTTAGGATTTTTGGAGGATGATTGGAAACATAGTGACCTTTTGATTCTGAAGCCTTACTTGAAATTATTCATTAATATGATGGGTTTATGTAAATAGGGATGCATAAATGATAGGCATTAATTATTCGTGCATGTATGTCTGATGTGTTCATATCGATAGTTTAAGCAATTAAGAACGTAGTTGCTGATATGAACGGCAACAATTGTGAAATATTGAATATGAAGATTCAATATGTGCTGGAAAAGCAAGAAGCACTAGAAGCTCTTGACCATATTATGGAAGATCTTGAGGATGCTGTGCGCCACCTTGAGCTAGAAGAGGACTGCCTATCGGCATTTGAGTCGAAAATAGACATTGGCAATGCTGGTTCTAGCTCATAAAGGGCTTTGAGCTCTAAGCGCAAACGTATTGATTTGTTCAATATGTGGGAATGCAAAGGATCAAGTCCTTGTTGCAAGAAATCAAGAGTTAACCAACACAAGAGAGGAAAACGTCCTCAAGTGAAGAAAATGTCAAGGGGGAGGTGTTATAATTGTGACAAGAAAGGTCACTATACTCGCAATTGTTGTGAGTCGAAAAAGTAAACACCTCTTGTACATTTCAGAACTTTGCTTATGTGTCAAGTTCTGCATTATTAGCTGAATCCAATCCTTTGTGGACTGTAGATTCAGGAACGACAGACCATGTAGGGAAGGATAGAGAATCCTTCGTGGAATTTCGACGAGTACCAATTGGAACTAAGTGGATCTATGTGGGATATAACTCTAGAGATGAAGTTAAAGGGATTGGCACCTACCAATTGAACATGCGTGGTGGACGCATCTTGTTCCTACATAATGTTCTATATGCTCCGAAGATTCGTCGAAATTTAATGTTTGTTTTGGTGTTGGTTAAACTTGTTTTTTTATATGAACTTCCATAATAGAGGTGTAGATTTGTATTTGGATACAAACTACTATGATTGTGGTCACTTTCTGGATGGTTTTATTGTATTAGATGTTGACTGTGGTGATATCAATATTTGTTATTCCCTTATTTCACGTCTTCTACTTCATATGAAAATGATGTGAATGTGTGGCATGCTAGACTTGGTCACATTGGCCAACAACGTATGCATAGACTAGCCAAAGAGGGCTTGTTGGGCAACATTGAAAAAGTCGATTTGCCCATATGTGAGCATTGCCTAGTAGGGAAAACGACAAGGAAACCATTTGGAAAAGGTAAAAGAGCTGAATTTCCTCTGCATTTAATCCATTCTGATGTCTGTGGTCCGATGAATGTGAGAGGAAGGCATGGGGCTGTTTATTTCATCACTTTTTTTTAAATGATTATACTCGATTCGGAAATGTCTATTTGATTTATCATAAATCTAAAGCATAAGTTGTTTCAAAAATGTTTATGAACTTGGTAGAAAATCAATTAGACAAGAAAATAAAAGTATTGAGATCTGATCGAGGTCAAGAATATTTATCTGATAAGTTCAGAAAATTATGTGATGAAAAATGAATAGAAAGATAGTTTTTTATTCCATATACTCCTTAACAAAATGGTGTTGCGGAGAGAAGAAACAGAACTCTATTGGAAATGGTTAGGTCAATGATGACGCATGCTAACTTACCTATCACTTTTTGGAGTGATGCGTTGTTAACTGTTGCCTATATACTTAACCGGGTGCCTTCCAAATCAGTTACTTCCACTCCATATAAGTTATGGATAGGAAGAAAACCGGCCTTAAGTTTTCTTAAGCCATGAGGTTATGTTGCCTAAACTCATGAGTCCTTTCACAAGTTTGGGAAATTAGGTCCCAAAGAAAAGAAGAGTATTTTAATGAGATACTCCGAACACTCGAAAGGATATGTGTTCGAAGGTGAGCAGGAAAGTGGGAGTATGACTGAATTTGAATCACGGGATGTCATATTCTTAGTGGATGAATTTCCTAAGAATTGCGAAATAGGAGAAGATTACTCCCTATTTGAAACATTGGATCAAGATAATGATATTAGTGGAATTCGTCCAAGTGGGAGTAATATGAGAAGTGATGAATTGAATTCAACTCATTCTCAATTGCAACCACACGATGAGACGACATTATCATTATCTAATCCGAGTGGGAGCATAATGGGAAATGATGTGTTAAGTGTACAATCACTCATACGGCGAACAAGTTGCCAAAATATTCTCTGTCGACGTTTTGACATTGAAGGGGAAACTTTTAAGATTGCTCCACATAATGAAGATGAGCCAAGAAATATTAATGAGGCTCTAAATTGCCCTAGTAAGGAAAAATGGATTCATGCAATGGAAGAGGAAATGGAGTCAATGAAGTCAAACCATGTTTGGAAACTGGTTGATCTTCCAAAAGGACACAAAGCTATTGAGGATAAGTGGATTCTCAAAATAAAGCGAAAGTCTGATGGCTCGATAGAAAGGCATAAGGCTCGCCTTGTGGCGAAGGGGTATAATCAACAGGAAGGAATTGATTATGAAAATACTTTTTCTCCTGTAGTGAGATTTACTTCGATTCGCATTATTCTGGCAATAGTAGCTAGTATGGATCTTGAGTTACATCAGATGGATGTAAAGACTGCTTTCCTCAATGGAGAATTAGAGGAAGAAATATATATGGAACAACTTGCTGGTTTCATAGTGAAAGGCCAAGAAGAAAAGGTATGTTGACTTTGGGGGTCGATATATGGCATTAAGCAGTCGTCGAGACAATGGTACATACGTTTTTTCATAATACCATAATGGCATATGATTTTACAATGATTGATGAGGATCATTGTGTATATATCAAAAGATCCAAGGATCAATTTGTGATCATATCATTATATGTTAATGATATACTAATTGCCGAAAGCAATATGGAGCTTGTTAATACTGTCAAGAGTTGGTTGTCTTCCAACTTTGAGATGAAAGACATGGGTGATGTTACATACATTCTTGGAGTTAAGATTTCAAGATTGTAAACTCATAGACACTCCTATTGCAAAAGGTGAAAGATTAAGCCATAGACTGTGTCCAAGGACTCCACAAGAGAAGGAACAAATGAAACATGTTCCTTATGCTAGTGCTGTTGGAAGCTTTATGTACGCTATGATGTGTACAAGACCTGACATATGTTTTGCAATTGGAATGGTGAGAAGATACCAATCCAATCCAGGTCAAGCATGTTGGAAAGCCGTTAAGATAATAATGAGGTATCTAAAGGGGACTGCTGATTATACGCTGAGTTATTAAGGAAAGGATCTGCGACTCTAAGGCTATTCAGATGCTGATTGGAGAAGAGATTTAAATGAAAGGAAATCTATCTCTGGGTTTGTTTTCTTACTAAATAATGACACCATATGTTGGAGCAGTAAGAAACAAATGTGTATAGCCTTGTCCAAGATAGAAGTTGAGTTCGTGGCATTATCAGCAGCAGTATAAGAAGGTGTTTGGCTTAAGAGATTTTTTGGATCATTTAGGTGTTATTGGAAGTGTTGTAGATCCGTTATTGGTTAACTGTGATAGCCAAGCAGCAAAAGTGTACACCAAATATCCAAAATATCATGGCAAGACCAAACACTTAGATACCAAGTATAATTTTGTCAAAAATATGATTGCACGAAAAGGATGGGAACTTATAGTACATACTATGCATAGAATGGTAGCAGATCCTATGACAAAGCCAATACCTAGAGATGTGTTTTGTGGCCATATGAAATCTCTAGGATTGCGTAGAGGCTGATGTACTGAATATTGTAATTTCCCTAAGTGTTCACAATTTGATGAATTTGTGTTTTCATCATTAATGCCTATGAATCTTTGTTTTATCTTTATGTATCTTAATGCTCGGTGCATTATTTTAAGTTGAGAAAGTATGTCGGACAGATATAAGATTAGCCTACTCACACAGGTAATCACCTCTATTTACTGTGTGATAAATAGAGATGAGACTATTTTTAAGCTTATTATCTAGGTGATAATCGAGAGCTCAAGCTTAAAATACGTATGTCGCCTTAACTGAGTGTTAAGATGAGGACATAATACTTACTATGTTCGAAAGTAAAATAACCCACATATTTACTTTATCTGTCTATGATGCCAGATGTGAGTTCTGATGAATTTTGTTAATGAGTAGATACGTGAACTCAAATTAGACATTGGATATGTCTAAACTATCATCTGTACGGTATTGAAAGTGAAGACATACGCTCCATGGGAAATGAGTTAATACCGTAATACGTATTTCATACTACGTATGCATGAGACGACCAATAAGAGTAGCAAAAGTTTGATCTCAACTTTTATGCCGTGTGAAACTCTTGAGGAAAAAAAGTTCCTCAATCTTTAGTCCCCTTATGACTCTTACTTATTCTCAAGATTTCTATTTAGTGTTTGCTATCTTAGGATGTTGCCAATGGTCATGAGTTTGATTCGATCTAATGGGACATTTCTAGAAAAGCAAGCTGAACTGAAATTGAGAGTTCGAAGGAAAGAGGAAGATCGATTTTGGAGAATCACATTGTAGTTTTGTATTCACCGGTTAACCAATTATGACTGTCTTTGGGATAATCATAATTGTGAATACAATATATATATATCATTGTTTAAAAGAGATCAAGAGAGATATAAATGTGATTGATCGATCTAGGGAACTGCATACTAAATCTACTCAGGATGTGATGCCCATTATGAGCTGCTATATATTCCTAACAGATATATAGCAACGAGCTCTCAAAGTATGCTGGTCGCACGGATTATTCACCAGTATGAATGTTGAAGAGAGGTAAAGAGAATCATGTTCGGCCCACCATGTGTGAGTGAGAGATGATGGTTTTATTAGTGATGGGCTTAAGGCCCGTCCGCCCAAGTTAGGCCCAAAAAGCCTGGCCCACGGGAATAGGGCCCGTGGATGGGGGAAGGTATAAAAGGGAGGAGAGAGAAAGAGAGAGAGAGATGACACCTGTTGGAAATAAAAAATCAACGTACGTCTTCTCCTCTCCCGCGCGCTCTCTCTCTCCAAAGAAAAACAGTAAAGCATACGGCGCGTTTTTCTTCCCTTCAAAGGAGATTTTGCTTAATCGGATCGAACAGGGCCAAGTTTCTCTTCCTCTATTGGCGTCGGTGTCTAATCTGTGGCTAACAAGGTACGCTCGAATCCGTGGTGTGCTTTAGGATCGGTGATACGTGTTGTTTTTCCCGGGCTCGTCTTCCACATTAATTTAGGGGTTCGATTCAGTGTCAAAGCCGTTTTTCGGGGATCCGTTATTCCCTACAAAGCTGATTTGGAAAAACTCCACAAAAACTTGGACTTTCCTTGCTCGGAAGACTAGGAGAAGTTAGAAGCAATTAGGGCTTGCTTCTTCGCTTCTTTAATTCGCGCTTTGAGAGAGAATGCTCGGTCACGTTTTTCAGTATCAGATTCACTTTCGACAATACGAAGCCAGAGCCAGTGAGCTCCTCCATCCCCCTCTTCATGCATTTACCTCTCGATTCATTTCGCTTGAAGGAATTGATTGCAGACAAACTTCTCAGATTCTTGAACAAAATTTGATTGGACAAGAATGCTAGTTGATTGTTGTGGTAGTCAATTTTTCCTTGGAAGTGAGTTGTGTTGTTTACAGTTTGCTTCAATTAGTGTGGCGAGTTAGACATTGAATTTACAGGTTGACCATCATTTTGCTTGACTATTGAAGCAATGATGAATTCATTCAATTGTTGACTTTTTATGTTCAAATATTGTTTCTAGTTTATGACTTTACGTGTTTTTTTTTTCTTTTGAGGTAACAGTGATGATAGTTCATAAGGTTGGAGTGATTGGAGTAAAGCTGAAAAGGAATAAGTAAAGTAGAAATTTTAAAACTTAAAGTAAAAGTGCAATTAAGTCCTAAAATTTTCAAAAAGTATAATTAAATTTTAAAACTTATCAAATTGGTGCAATCAAATTCTTCTGTTAACTCCATTAAGCTTGGCTAACGGAAAATGCTGATGTGATTTTTTTATATTATCTTCTTTCTTCTACGTGGCATCCTACGTGACATCGAGGTTAACTAAAACATTAAAATGATGTTGTTTTGATCAAGATCTCAATTTTTAACCTAAATTGTTATATTGGATTAAAAATAAATATCTAAAAAAGAAAAAAAAATAGGCACGAGGGCTATGGCCAGCCCTCTCGCCTATGGCCATCACCTCATCACAAATGGGGCGTTAGCGATGGTCGATGACCTTCACCCACGTGTGAGAGGGGACCACCCTCTCCTAGTTTCGATGAGGGTTGATAAGGGTCACCTATCCTCGCCGAGGTGTTGATGACCCCATCAGCCATCACCAATGCCCCACGGACAATGGGGCGATGACCACAGGTGGAGGAGGGCTTCCAACCACCAATCGTTTTTTCCCTCTTATATGTACTTTTTTTCTTAACTTTTAGCATTTTCCTAAACTTTTAGCCTTTTTTCAGTTCGTCTTCTTTTTGGAGAAACTTTTGGATCTTTTAACCTAATTTAATTGAGATTCGGCGTAAAAATTAGGATTTGGATCAAAACGATATCATTTAAGTGCTTTCGTTAACCTAAATGTCAGTATGCATAGGAGAGAGAAAATAATACATAAAATCAAGTTGGCATTGTTAGTCAAATTTGACATAATTAACAGAATGACTTGATACATTTTTTTGAAAGTTTTAATTTTCTATTACACTTATCTCTAAAGAAAAGAAGAAACTAATACAGTAGTTTTTGTATTACAATATCAAAAAGGATTACAACTCAAATAGGCCTTTCTCCGACCAAACAAAAAAAATAAGTCTTTCACCTTTGACCATAAAAAAAGGTCTTTCACCAACACTAGAAACAAGTAATTCAAAAAGAGAAAATGAGAGATCCTTAAAAAACAGCTGCAAGATGCTTTGCGTCATCTAAAACACGACTTCATTTCAGTCAGAGCTTCTCTATACAAAAATCATATGCTAACGCTCAGTCAAAAATTGATGAGCTTCTTTACTAGCCGAAATTGACATTTGCATAGCACATAAAATATCTTAAATTTTCTAATTTTGACATCGTTAACATCCATAACATCGCACTTAATGTTGTTCTCCAATTATATTTAACCACTATCCATGCACTGATATATATTAAGCCCATTTTAAATTGGTATAGCATGAAACAAATAATTAGAATTCATAATTCATCTGTCAAATGAAAAATTCTTAGTGATAGACAATACTTGTTATTTGGAAAATTAAATTTGTTGAAGGTTATGGATGGAAATGTGGTCCCTAGAAGTTTCCTCTTTCTTTGACACGTGTGATTGAAAATTTAAATTTTCGCGGAATGTGTCCTTTTTGCATTAGATAATAACTCCTCTTTGACTACTTGCTGGTTTAAATGCAAACTCTGACCTAACCGGAAGATGCTTTATGTTTTAGATGGATTGGAGTTGAACGGATGAAGTTCACAAAAGCAAGGAAGGTTATTTTGTTCTGTCCTTTGGTCCCATATCTGGTATCTTGTGAACTCAGTATTTCACGTTCGAAGTTTTTGATAGGATGGCTATTCAAGAGTCAATGTCTTAGATCTTCCGTAATCCATACACTATACCATGTATCAGTCTAATAACATAAAGCCTGCCATGATCAAGTCTTGCCTCATTGATCACAGAATATGAGACGAAACCAAAGACCAGAGTCGGATGTCACTGTGCTAAAAAACCTTATTGAAGAACTCGATGCAAAGCCGGCACAAATCTACAAAGAAGAAGATGACATAAGACTAGAGTAAGTAACGGCGAGGATAAAAACACTTGAGAGTGCTGCATTTGGAACACAAAGCCAACATCGAAGAATTAGAACATGACAAGCTGACAATGCGATGACAATGACGAGTTGCTGATCCTTGAAAGTAAATCTGTTGTTATAGAGTAATTCTGGGGTCTTTGTTTCATGTCCTGGTTCTGGATCATGGCAAAACCCAGGCAGAATTATATTTTAATAGAGCATTACAGTGCAAAGGCTGGAGTTACATTTTGCCCCTCTTGTTTATTCTTAAGATGAAAGATTATAGTGAAGTCCGAGAGGCTTGAAGAAACCTAAGAATCTAGAAGATGACTTTACAGATGGAATTGCGTATTTTCAGCAAGGACCCTTGCCACCTTAATTGTGAGTCTACTCTTTTCAAGATTAGTAATACTATGAAACATAGTGATTGTGCACAGTGCAAGACATCAACCTGGTTGATCAGCATGTGTTTTATGGACGCAGTAGAGATGGTGAGTGGCATCTTGAACCTTAAGTTCAAGGTTGGGGGAGACACAGCTGAGGAGCTGAGATGTAACCTTAGGAGGTAAGATCAACCTTTACTACTTTTTGTTGAGGAAGTTACGTTTCAACAAGCTTTCTGTTAAGCTGAGCATGCATCAGGCCAGCTTCCTGTCCATGAGAAGTGACGCAATCTGGCGCAATTTCCATACATGAATTAGTATGAAAGAGAGATAAGGCGCAATATTTCGATGGCCGCAAGATTTTTGTTACCAAAACTAGTCACATATTGAAAGAGAAATAAGGCACAATATTTCGATGAGGTTCGGTTACATGTTTTAGTTTTACTGAGATACCACCTCCAAGTATCTAATTCTAAGCTTCATTGTGCCTGGAAACAAATTAAAAGAAGGAACCGATCTAAACTCACTCTTTCACTCTTTCTTTGAGGAATTCAATCAAGCCTTCCAAATTCTTGTACGATGATCCGCCCTTCTTTTCCACAGCTTGCCTTGCCAACTTACCAATCTCTCTTGCCCTGTCCCTAGCCTGCCTTCCTCTCTCCCCTCCCATCAATTCCTTAACTCCATCCCTTATCACCTCACTAGCAATCGTCCCTCCAACACCACCTTCTCTCACCATAACCCCAGCCCCGAGCCCCGTCACCACAAGCTTAGCATTCAGTGGCTGCTCAGCATCCATCGGCCATGCCAGCATTGGCACCTCCTCCGACAAGCTTTCCAGCACCGAATTCCAACCACAATGACTCAAGAAACCACCTATTGCCGGGTGTGACAAGATGCGCCGCTGGTCCACCCAATTGTGCACCACCAAGCCCCACCCTTTCAATCGATCCTCCCATCCATTTTCCGGCAACACCCAAGTTGCCGATTTTACTGCCCATATGAACGGATGTCCTGCCATCTCCAGTCCATAAGCTATATTGTCCATTTGCATGTCACTCAAGCGTGCCTGTGTTCCGAATGATACATATATCACTCTGCTGCTTCCAACACACTCGTCCAACCACTTGATGTAGGACTGAGATGGGTCTGCCTGGTTGGATCCCATAGGTCTCTCTATTTGATTCTGGTCGTAGAGCAAAGCCGGCCCAATGCACCAAGCTCTTGCCCCCTGGCAATAAAATCTTTCTAGGGTGGCAATATAATCACCTTCGAGCTCTTCGAAACTGTTGGCGATAATGCCTGCACTATTCACTTCCGCCTCTCCAATCTCCGCTATTATAGGCGAGTAAGGGTCGTCCGGGTCTTGCCACCGCTTCAAATCAGAGATGTCACGTTTATAGATTGTGAAAGGAACGCTCAAGTTCGGCAGTTCGATAGGATCGGAATCGGGCATTGCCAAGAGGGATGGGGCATTCATGAAGGCAATTTTCAAGATGACCATTGACAAAACTCCCATCCCATGGAAGACAATTCTAGGAATTCCAAAAGACTGACACACATCGAGCGTCCATCCTAGGAAAAAGTCGGAAATCACACCGAGCGGGCAAGAACCGGCTTCAGACATCTCCCTGAGAATACACTCAAAGGCGGGTCTCATGGATTTACTTGCTTTAAAGAAAGGCACCAACAAAGCCATGGAAGGCAGATCAGCAGTGTTCTCGCATCCTTCAGGAAGCTCTGGGACTTTGGGAAACTGTATAGTGCGCAAGGAGATTTCAGAATAGTTGGATATCTTTGACAGGATGAGTGGGGCATTCTTTGGGGTGGCGATGATGGTGACTTTGACGCCGAGGTTTGTGAGGGCCTTGCTTATGTCTAGTAATGGGAGTGCATGTCCCTGAGCCATGTGAGGGAACACCACCACATGAGCACAAGGTGATGGCGAGACCGCTCCTGTCATGGCTTCTAAAATTCAGTCGAGATCAAGATAAACAAACACTAGAGTTGGGAGAGATGGGAGGGAATTGTGAGTAGAGGCATTTCTACAGAAGCTCGCAATAAATAGAGACATTCTCCGGTGAACCTCAATTGATACAAGGTTGTCAGCTGTACGAATAGTCAAATACCATCACCGTCAAACCGAGAAGCAGGTCTCTTTTAACTCTTCTTCTCTACACGTCGCGTCCCACGCATGGACAAGTGGGAAGGACTAGTACCATGCGTGACTTTCGATCGGGAGTGCAAAATGGAGTGCAACATCAATGGAAGGTGACGGAACGAGGTTGACAGTAATTTAGTCTTCTCCAATGACGAACAATAACACAGCTCGATAGCGATGCATAGAGTCAGCGTCCCTTCTATGTATCAAGATAGATTTTTTGATGTGAACGTAAAATCGGGGAGTTGTTTTTCAAAGAAATCCATCTTACTGTTGTATTCCTTTCTGGGTCGATGTTTTCCTCGAGCATGGACGAGTTTACTTAACGGACGAAGACGTGAACATCTACTGGTCGGCTTAGGTATCTGCTTGCGCACGCTGTTCAGGCCTTTTTTTTCTTTTTCAAATGACTTGAATGTGCACGCATGCATTGCACCTTTGTTTTTCTGGTTTTTTTTGTCATAAAGGCATGCAACATTGTGCATGCCCCCTTTTTTTTTTTTTTTTTTCAAATGACTTGAATGTGCACGCATGCATTGCACCTTTGTTTTTCTGTTTTTTTTTGTCATAAAGGCATGCAACATTGTGCATGCCCCCTTTTTTTTTCAAACGACTTGAATGTGCACGCATGCATTGCACCTTTGTTTTTCTGGTTTTTTTTGTCAAAAAGGCATGCACCTTCGTTGCTCAGCCTGCCCGAGCAGTAACGTAATAATTTTTTTTTTTTTAATTTCTGAAATAATTTTTTAGTCCATAAATAGGTTTAGAATACAAATGAAATGTAAATTTTTTCATTTTTCTATTTCTAAAATAAAAATTCTTCTAATCGCTCGCTCCGCCTACTAATTGAGTGTCCACCTATCATTGTTCGCCGCCGCTCCTGATAATGAAAATTTTTGTATTGTTATCAAATGAAATTTTTTATTTTGAGAATAGAAATTTGTGTCATTATTAAATAAATATTTTCGTTCAGAAATTTGTCTAAAAAATAGAAATAGGAAAAGTTAGAAATTGAATTTTAGAAATGAATAATTACGATTCGCGTCTTTAGCTTGTGTCCCGTTCTGAGTCCATCAATTTTTGGGGTGATTCAATGCGATCGCCTTGTCTTCTTGAACTGACAGTCAGCCCAGTTGAGCAGATGGATTTCGCGTACGAAAGGAAGCCCACGCCCCACTCGTTCAGGTCCACGGTCGAATCTGGTCTTATTGGGTCGTATTGGGTGGGCTGGACGAAATTGGCGATGCAATGCGAACCCGACTGCGCCACTTTATTAACGATTTCTTAAAATATTCGTAAACATCAGATACGTTCTCCCCCCGAAAGCGCCTCCCTCGGTCGAGTTTTCCCTCGTTTACGTCTCAAGAGCGTACTAAATTATCTCGTGCCTCGATCGCATCGGTGATTGAGATATAGGACAGCGAGCCGGAAAGCCTTCCAGAGCCACACAGACACGCGTCTGACTTGTCGCTTTTAGTTGGGCATTCTTCTTTCCTTTTTTTGTCGTTTCAGATGGTCTTCTTGTCCGACCCTCTGTGCCGTATCAATCCATCTTTCTGGTTTAATAATCCAACATGAACTAAGATGAAGATTTCTTGTGGAGGGTGGAAACGCTCTCAAGAAATCTTATAGCTTCTCCAACCGTTCGTTTTTCCGAAACATCCTCACCTCGAACCAAATATTAAATCGGTGTCTCGGAGACATCCCGTCTCGCAAACTCACCTACTTCAGCACTTAAATTAATTAGGCAGACGCGTCCACTATTGACCACGAGATATTCTTGTCTACTAAAAGGACAAGTGCCTCGAAATTCCATGTACTTTCCTGTACATTAAAGTTGAAAGAATCTACTGTTAACTTTCTACTCATATAAATATCACTAAACTTGTGGGTATCATCGTCTCCCACACTTCACCGGCGACAGAGTCCAACCTAATACATGGCGAATGACGTTCTTCCATCACCGGCCGTTACTTCGCCTCCGGCATCTGCCGATGGGTCCGCTCCTCGGCTGGGTGTCATCGGTACGATGAGAGAAGCCATCGAGCTACCGGCAAGGAATCCCAAGCTGGTGATCCAAATAATGCTCTTGATTTTTTGTCCCTTCTCTTTCCTAGTCCTTCTTCATTATGTTCTAGCAGGGCCACTCATGGAGAAAGTCGAGGATGGCTACGAGCGCTCTGAGTTAGATCCGCGTGATATAAGATCATTCGTGGGAATTGAGTCGGTATTCTTGTTATCTTCCTGCATAATTTTTTTCCTCGGAATGCTATTGATAGTGTATGGATCGGCAGTCATTTATAACAACAAATCTATAAGCCTCAAACAACTGGTGTCAAGGATAAAGTCCACATGGAAGAAGTCATTCGTCACATGGCTTTTTGTTTGCATTTTGGCAATCTTGTACTGGGCTCTAGCTTTGGTGATAGTTCGATGGGTTAATCTATACATATGGAGTTGGACAGCGGGAATGCTTGCTGCAGCTTTGTATCTGTTCCTGGCTGTTCTTTGGAGTCTTGGTTTGGTTGTTTCAGTTTTAGAAGATGATGTTTCAGGACCAAAGGCCTTTTTAAGAGCGGAAAAGCTGATGAGGTGCAAAAAAATGGAAGCTTTCAGGCTAATGTCGATGCTGGAGCTCATGAGTTTTCCGATCTATATTGTGTTCTATGTCACGTCAGCAGATGATGATGATAAGCTAGGCGTTTTCGCTCAATTTGCTTTTGGAGCTGCTGCGACATTTCTCTTCTGCGCTGCGAAATTTTTCTCCTTTATGGTTCTCACAGTGTTCTACTATGAATGTCGACAGAATCACGGGGAGCAAATAGACCTGGAACTGGGTCAGGTGTATAAGGCGGTTCCTCCGGTAGCCCAATGAGATCCTTCTCTTCCATGGGCTATACATGAACTCCAATCTGAATTTTGTTTTTAGATCTCATCATCTTCACTCCACTAGCATGGAGACTTGGATTGTATATGTATGCCAGACTGATTCGTTTATCATATCTACATCACTAACAGCAGATTCTAGTAGCCAAAACTAGCAAGCATATGAAGAATCTGTCTTTTTCACCGCCAATTAGCGTGAGGAATCAGCAAGTCACAAGATGTTGAAACATTTTGGTTACTTAGACCTAGACGGCCATCGATGTGTAACCTTATCCCACTTGGTAACCTCAAAGGATAAATCATATGAGCTAAATCTATGGGGATGGAAAACCAGCTTCAGTATCATGCATAAGAATGATGTTCGCTCCTTGGAAAAAGTGTATTCACTTCATAAAGAGACTCACACATGCTGTAACTCATTAGTCTCTCTTTAATCATCAGAAGCTGAACTCACAGAACTAGGTATAATAAGTCTCTGTTCATCAGGGAATTCATGTAAAACTAATAAGAGCACGTGACTCTGAGGCAACGATTGAGCAGCACCAAACACTCACCCATCGTTGATCTGAGTGTCTCATCTTGTTCTTCCACCTACATCCGGATCTGATCTGATGCACGTGATACTAGTATGTTAGAATCATGCAAGATTCAAGCATGACTCTGCTAACAAAATGTGATAGATAGTGACAAGCACGTGAAAATGGTTAGTTCAGATCTCCCAAATCAGCATAATCCATAGACATCCAGCCTTTGAAAAGAATGTAATGCCTCAATCAAGCGGCAAACACTATTAAGAAAGAAACTGCCAGAGTGTCCTGAGCATAGAATATAAAGGGAAAGAATGATCGAAGATTTCATGTGATACAATCATAAGGCCATTAGTCGCTGTGCTTCAAGACTTCCGTCCTATTAAAAATGAAAACTTCATCATATATGGGCTCCTGTCTCCTTTTTATGGGCTCAGCGAGTGATACACCAAAGAGCCCAGATACTCCCATTTTTTCTGCCATCGTACGAGAAAAGATAATATGAGACAAAAGCTGCATTTGGTGATTTGGATTTGAATTCAGATAGGATAGCAAAGGATTCTATTTACTGTTTGGCGATCTCCTTGGACCGGATAAATCTGGATAAGATGTCGGCTAAAAGGTCCAGGGGAGGGGTGGGATAAATCCGAATTGGATAAAATGCAAGTTATAATACATGTGGAGGGTTTTTAAAGATTTTATATTTTACCTTAGGTTGCAGCAATCAAATGACAAGATTTTTTACAATTCAAACGATATTTGGATGATCTATAATCCCAATTAAAATTCGGACGACCAAAACGCAACAAAGACTCTTAGATAGAATGTTTCTCGAGAGTTTTAGACCCACCCTGTGTGCCTTAGAAATGAGAACTTTCAGACAGAATCCTTCTTCTCCAGACTGAATCAGGAAAGTTCAAAAAGGAAGCAGGCCATTTGCATCCATCACGTAAGAGACTCGAGGCCCAATTCACGCGACCGACTCCAAAATGAGAGTACTCAAAGTGAAGATCCACACGCCAGCGCCCTTGCTAGCGTAGCTTTGACCAGGTATCATTCGGTATCATTTCTGGGAAAGTCAGCGTATGAGGGCGTCAACAATGACGAATGTGGTGCGCAAGTCCAGAGATGTTGAACGTGGAAAACTGTTGTTTCCCCAGAAAATTCGAGTATTAACGTGAAGCCAACGTGGTTAAGGTCGTGATCGATTCATGATCAAGCCAAGGCCGTGCCGTGCGAAGAGAATAGCTTGTTTTTTTTCGTCTTTAGCAACGGCATGATTTTGTCCTTCGGTTGCCCTTTTCAGTTAATTACAGAGGCTCTTGACTTTTCCTGGGATACAATTCAGCTCTTTTGAGAGCATGACTGGGTCCAATGCCGTCACAGCACACTTTGTATGTCGTTAAGTGCCAAAGTCAGCTCTATCCGCCGTCCTTGGATTGCTTAGAGGAAACCCCATCTGCTTGTTCCATCTTCGCTCGACTTCTCTTCCTATATATGGCTGAACGAAATGATCCTCTCCTACATTATCTTGTTCTCGATGCTTTCATTCCTCTGTCAGAACCCCAATTGCTTCAAACCTCAAACTGCACAAAACATGAACCTGAGATCTTTGTTTTCCATCTATCAATTGTACATCCTAATATGCTTGTTCATAACGCCGTCAACGTCTCAGAATGTAACAGCAACAAGGATAGATGTCGGAGTCATTCTAGATTTGGATACATATGTTGGGAAGATGAGCAAGACATGCCTTGAGATGGCGATGGACGATTTCTACTCTGCTCACAATGATTACACTACAAGATTAGTCCTTCACACGAGAAACGCAACGAGCGATGCGGTCACGGCTGCATCTGCAGGTACGGGATGTTAAGTTTTCTTCTCTTTGACACCTGATTGTGTTCCCAGTTGTTTCTTGGTGGTATAACTTTTAAAGAAACAAAATACAATTAACTGCAGCAATGAGATTTCCCGCTAATGCAATAACTCAGAAATCATTCATCATATCTGGAAAATGAATTTATTTCTATTCTTCCACCCATCAAAGTCAGTGAATTTTCCTGGCGAAAGGCTTTTCTTTTTGGGTAAAGTATGCGAAGCGACCCCTTGGATTACTGCTGTAAGATGCTAGCAAAGGGTATGTGTATGAGGGAAAATTTGGACTAATTTTCAAAAACCAATATAGAACCTGAAGTTCAATGTGTTCTGATTTCGCAGCAATAGAATTGTTAAAGAGTTATCAAGTCAAGGCCATTCTGGGGCCTCAACAATCAAGACAAGCAGATTTTATAGCTGATATCGGGAATACCACTCAGGTCCCCATAATTTCCTTCACTGCGACAAGCCCTTTGCTTTCGTACCTTGAAACTCCCTACTTCATCCGAATGGCACAAGTGGACACCTCTCAGCTAAAAGCTATAGCTGCCATTGTCAAAGCTGCCCAGTGGAGGGAAATTGTACCTATTTATGAACGCTCTCATTACGGAAGTGGTATCATCTCTTATCTTGCCGATGCCATGCAAGGAATTGGCACAAGGATACCATACCGGTGTGGACTCTCTCCTTCAGCTACAGATGATCAGATCCTGAAAGAGCTCTACAATTTAATGACTATGCAAACACGTGTTTTCATTGTTCATATGTTGCCAAGTCTTGCATACCGACTTTTTCTAAAGGCAAAGGAAGTGGGAATGATGAGCAACGGATATGCCTGGATAGTCACGGATGGGATTGCAAGCCTTCTCAGCTCCATGGATCCCAATGTCATCAATTCTATGCAAGGAGTTATAGGTGTGAAGACTTACCTTCCTCAAACCAGAGAGCTAGACCAATTCACAAAGAGATGGGAACAGCAGTTTCATAAGAAATATCCAGGAATAAACCATGTTCAGCTAAATGCCTTTGGCCTAGGTGCCTATGATAGCATTTTTGCTTTAGCAATGGCAGTAGAAAAGGCTGATATAGCGAACTCACAATTTAGTAAACCAGCCATCCAGGATAAGATGACTGACCTGGAAACCATTGGTGTCTTAGAGTCGGGACAAAAGTTGCTCCAGTCAGTTTTGAAGACCAAATTCACTGGATTGAGTGGTGGAGTTGAATTCCTAAATGGACAATTACCGATATCTGCCTTTCAGGTTGTGAACTTGGTTGGAAACGATGCAATATCAATTGGACATTGGACAGAGAATGGCATCACAGAACAACTTCCTGCCAGTAATGAGAACTCAATCAAAGAGAAGAATTTTATGAAAAAAGTTGTTTGGCCTGGTAAATCAGGAAGAATCCCAAAAGGTTGGGACATTCCAGTAAATGAGAAGAAGTTGAGGGTTGGAGTCCCGGTAAAAGCCGGATTTAGCCAATTCATAAATGTGGAAACAGATCCTCAGACAAATGCTCCCATTATTACTGGTTATTGCAAAGAAGTGTTTGAAGCTGTCATGAAATCATTGCCATATGCTGTTCCCTATGAGTATGAACCCTTCGAGACTAGTGAAGGCAGTGGAGAAAGTGCGGGAACTTATGATGATCTTGTTGGAAACATCTCGACTGAGGTAATGAATTCTGAACTCGGATTTCACATGATTAAATCAAAGTTGCATGTTTTACTTGAACAGTCTGCTTCCCGACCCCTATCTCAGTTTCCAACCTCTCACTCATATTCTCCACTAACATGCTTTTGTTTCTTAGACTGAAAGAAGGCGTTATGATGCTGTCATTGGTGACGTAACCATAAGGTCGAACCGTGCCGAATTTGTGGATTTCACGCTTCCTTACACAGAATCAGGTGTCTCCATGATTGTTCCGATCAAGCATGAAAATAGAAAAAATGCATGGATCTTTTTGAAACCGCTGAAGACAGAACTATGGATAACCATAGGAGCCTTCTTTGTGTACACTGGCATTGTAATATGGGTTCTTGAGCACCGGGTGAACAAAGAGTTTAGAGGACCTCCGTCCAAACAAATTGGAATGATCTTGTGGTTCTCCTTCTCTACAATGGTCTTTGCCCACAGTAAGTGACCTCATCCATCTTTCTTCAAGATACATAGTCAAATGAGTCGTCAAAAAGAAAGTTTGGCGACAAAAAATCAGTAGAGCTTGGTTATATTATTGTAGGAATCAGTGTCTTCTATAATAATTGCAAAACTGCAAGATAATAAGTTATAGGTCGAGCGATCTTGTACTGAATCATTAAAAAATAGGTATAATTACTTCTTTTGCCTTGTGATAAATGAAACAGAAACACAGATGGATGCTGCATATACAAAGAGTGGCTCTCTAACTGTAGCTTCTTAAATTTTGCAGAGGAAAGGGTAATGAGCAACTTGTCGAGATTTGTGTTGATCATATGGATCTTCACTGTCCTAGTACTATCATCGAGTTACACAGCTAGCTTGACCTCTCTATTAACTGTACAACAGCTCCAACCGACAGTCACAGATATCGATACTCTCATAAGGAGTGGAGAGTGCATTGGGTACCAGGATGATTCTTTCATTCCGGATCTTTTGAAAAGCATAGGGGTAAATGAGTCAAAACTCAAAGTGTTGACGACTTTAGAGGACTTTCATGGGAACCTTTCTAAAGGCAGTAATGGCGGGGTATCTGCGATTGTGGATGAACTCCCCTATCTCAGGCTTGTTCTCGCAAAGTATTGTTCAAAATACAAGTTGGTTGGTCCAACCTACAAAACTGCAGGTTTTGGATTTGTAAGTGTTTCCATTCTCTCGCCCAATATGCACACATACTTATGTACTTGCACAACTGTTGAAAGATTACCGAAGCAAAAGGTTGCTCCATTGAACTTTTTTGTTGGCATTGAGCCAAAGTGTGCTCTATCATAATTTGCTTGTACGAATAGTTGCCATAACAATAATCTAATCCTATGGCCACTAAAAATATTATGATAATAACTACTCTTCCACATTTCAAAGCGGACAACACTTTCAGACAGAAATCTTTTCCTAACAAAGTTCTTTCATTCTCTCTTTATTCATAGATAATAGGAGATCCTCTGATCTGTATTTTTCCCTGTCTTCAGGCATTTCCGAAGGGCTCACCACTAGTTCCTGATGTATCGAGGGCAGTCCTGAAAGTTATGGAGTCGCCTGAGATGGATGTGATTACAAAAGCATGGTTTGGGGATCGGGACAAGTGTTTGGAGGAAGACGAGACAACTGTAGCCTCCGAAAGCCTCCCGCTGGACAGTTTCAAAGGCCTTTTCCTCATCGCAGCGCTCACCTCAACCTCTGCGCTCGTCATTTTCTTGATCAACTTCTTCCATGAGAGCAAGCACATCTTAGCCTCCCAGGAAACGGTGAAGCAAAAAGTTGCTGCCATCGTGAAGACATTTGACGAGAAGAAGGAAGACGCCCATCAGGCAGCAAAGAAGGAAAAATGCAAAGAAGAAGAAATCGAAATGGCTGCTAGCGGAGAAATCCATCTCACCCCAGGCGAAACCAGCTTTTCCAATCATGAAGAAGGGCTATTCTCACCGGATGAGGGCTTATCATCCACGGAACCTGGAACCCCGTATAACGAGTATGCGGTTATAGGGATGAATGAAGATGGCCGAAGGAAGTATTCTTTTCACTCCAACTCCGATTCTTTCTTGTATTATAAAATCTAATTGCACGAACCTCTATAGCAGTGTCCATAGTTACGCTTCATAATCAGGGGCAAAGGTTTTTATTCTTTAATCTTCCATTCATATTATTCATGGATGTAATGATTTACAGTTGGCATGATAAGTAAAGGAAGCCATGTTGATTCATGCGTCTTCGCCGTTAGAATACTCCCAGGACAATAGAGGAGGAAAATCCAAACTCATTGAAGAGAAGCCTCCGGAGAAATTACTTGCCATCATCTTGAATCTGAAAGTTTCTGTGTCACTTGTTCACATAATATCCCGATCACATCTTGCATCTCCGTGCGAAATATCTCCTTCTTATTTTAGTTTAGCAAGAATATGAGTATATAAACACCTACTACTCGCAGCTACAATGACCGTTCATGTCCATTCCTTCACCTTTTAAAGAGAATAATATTGAAATAGTTTGTTATCACGAAAAGAAGTGATTGTTGACATGAAAATTGGTGATGGTTTGATCATGGGGATAAGGTATCCATTCCCAAGTATGTGTTGATGGGTTGTCTTTGAAAAAAAAAATCATAAATTGTTGATCACAACTATTCATAACATCACTCTCTTCTTCACAACATTCTCTTTACTTTTCTTTTCACACATAGGTTTGATTATACATTCAAGGTGAAATTCCAAGAGAGAAATTGAGTAATTGTAGAACTCGTTTCTCTATGGCTTTAATGGATATCCTAGAGGTATATTTGTTTAAACCCGACAACAATAATAATATGGGTAAATAATACCTTAATGACAATGGTCAACATCATGTATCAAAACATCAAAGATAGATAATTACTACTCTATCTTCATCATCAATCAAATTACCCCAAAAATCCAAATTATTATTTTCATGAAGATGGAGATAGTAGTTGCATCAAATGCTCGCAATCTAGACTAATAATTATTATTGAAACTCTTGTTCTATTTATATGCTTGAATCATCTTCCTTGTAGCACAATAGATTATTTCATGTTAGCTATAATACTTTGAAATTTATGAACAAAAGTGCTTGATATCATGTGATAATCTACAAAAGAAATGGATGATGAAAGGAGATGCTAAGAAAGAATTCTCAATACTCCGTCAAATTGTTTATATAAATTTTTTTGATTTCACACAAATTCTAGAGAATTGGAATCCTTTAGAGATCAAATACAATATAGATAAATAAGGTAGAATAGATTTACCACTTTCAAATATTTTGAACCTATCATGATTAATAAAAATATGTCTCCAAGCAAGTAGAGAAACCACAGATATATGTTGCCAAACTCAAAGACCTTATGTTTGAAGTTTTTGAACCTCTTCAAGTTGCTGCAATTAATTCAAAATTGTATTTAACTTGGAATGATTATTGAAAGAAACTTCTCCATACAATTGAGGACCTGATTGTGGCTAATTTGATAATACACATTCTAATTGAGGAAGGTTCTTGAAATCATGAGGCTAGTTATATGAAAGGAGTTGTAAACAAAGTGTATTTTTTTTTTTTTTTTTCAAAATGTCAAAATAAAAGCACGGAAATAATGGCATGAGAAAATTTGATCGGTGCTATTATCATATGGCTTTAAATATAACAATGCTGATAAGTGCATTTACTTAGTTGAATCGCACATATGAGTTGTGTTAGAAAGTCTCATATTAGAGAATTTGTGTAGTGTGGGGTAGTTAATGTATCTTAATTAGCTTGTAACTCATGGACTTAAGTTTTTGAGTGAAGGAAAGTCTAATTGGATATATTAACGAGCTTATTCCTGGTTGCCTTTTGATGATCTCCCTAGGTGAAAGTGTTAGACTTCTGCTACTCATTCTAAACAAATGATATCCTAGCCAATACTTGATTTGTGCCCCACTCCCAACATATATAAGAGCTGGATAGGTGGGGTTGATGTAGAAGGATACTTGAATTAAGGGAAAGCAAACCTAACATTAAGTCACACGTGAAGGGGAGATTGTTGAGTTGCATGTGAGTTGTGTTAGAAAGTCTTACATTCGAAGATAGGTGTAGTGTGGAAAGGTTAATATATCACGGTTGGCTCATAATTTATAGGCTTAAGTTTTTGAATAAATGTGTGTCGACTAGATATGTTGACACGATTTGACTTGAGTTCCCTCTTAATAATCTCCTCGGGTGAAGATATCGAGGATTTCTACTGAGTGCTCCCAACATACCCAAAATTTACTATAGGGTATGAAAGATACTATGTTGATTGTTGGTCCAAATGTGCTTGGCATAATTGAAACTAGAAGGTATCTATCTTCTTAGTTTAAAATGAAAGATTTGAGAGAAGTTGATACAATTTGAGATATCAAAGTGGTTGAACATAGTGGGGGATATGCTCTAAGTCAAGGTCACTATTGGAGAAAATCATTCAAAGATATTAGCATTTGAGAATTAAAGAGTCAAATGCATCATATGATATATCACTTAAGTTGCTAGCAAATACTAGGCAATCTTTAGCCCAATACCTTTATCGTGAATAATGTGTCAAGATTTATTAATAATACTAGTACTATGAATTAGAAGGCCATAAGTAGAATTCTTGATTACTTAAAGAAAATAATAAATTTTGATCTATCTTAGGGAAGACAGCCACTAGTACTAGAATGATATGTAATGCTAGTTCGATAATTAGCAAAATTGATAACAAGTTGATATCTGGAAGGATTTTTTCAAACTTACAAATGGTGCAATCTCATAAGCATCAAAGAAGCAAATATGTATAACTCTTTCAAAGGAGGAGTTTGAGTTTGTAGCACTATTGAGGGCTGATAAAGAGGTTCAACGGCTATAGAATTTGCTATTGTATAAAAAGTTGTGTCCACAATCAATGACAACTATATCTTTATATTGAGACAGTGAGGCAACAATGTCTAAGGCATTTAGTAAAATATATAATGGAAAATCTAGACATTAGCTTGCTACATGAATATGTTCAACAATTAATTACTGATAGAATTATTTCAGTAAGCTATACTCAAACAAACAATAATGTGACTTGGTCATTCAAGGGACTCTCAAGAGGCTAACAGTACTAATAAAAGGAATGAACCTTACACCAATTAATAATAGTCAAGCATAGTGGAAACCCAACTTTACAATTTTTAACAAATTATCAAAGTTTAATGGATAACAACAAGCCGTTGTATCTTGATAGTGATCAAGTACTGAGTACTGGGGCACCAAGTTTGAGTTTGTACTCATGAAAAGTTAGAAAGATGAATATAAGAAAACACTCTTAGTGAAGTCCAAGATTTTAGCAAGGCAAGATGAATATAAGGAGTGGTGCCGCCTCTAGCAAAATCGGATGAACTTTTGTAAAGGTTCATGAATGCAAGAGGAAGCACAAGGCCATAAAAGTGTTAAGACATAGGAAATTTTTAATCGAATATATGTAAATTCATAAGATTACTAAGCTATAATAATAGACCAGAGATCGCGCAACCTTGGTAATCTTTTAGACCCACCGTTTAAATCTCAGAAAGGAGAACTCCCAAACAGAATCCTACTTCTCCAGACCGAATCAGGAAAGTTCAGAACGAGCCATGCAAGCAGGCCATTTGCATCCGTCATGTAACCGACTCGGCCCAATTCACGCGACCCAACCCCATAAAGAGCGTACTCAATTAAAGATGCACACGCAACGTGGCAAACAAGAAGGCGCTCGCAGCGCGACACGTGTCGTGCGGGACCCACGATTTCAGAGCCGCCCATTTTGAAAATTTTCCTGTACTGTAGCTCTGCCGCGGGTTCTTTTATTGCGCCTCTCTCTCTACACTCGCTCTCTCTCCCCGAACGAACTCCCGACAAACTCTCTCTCTGTGCCCTAGCTTTTTCCGACCGGCGAACCACCGCGAGCAACCGACAAAGCAGGAGGATACCGGCGAGACGACCACGAGCGACCGACCGGCGTGCGACCTTCCTCTCTGCCCTCCCTCTTTCCGGCCGGCGAACCACTGCGAGCAACCGACGAACGAGGAGGATACCGGCGAGACGACCGCAAGCAACCGACCGGCGTGCAACCTCCCTCTCTCTGCCCTCCCTCGCTTTTTCCGACCGGCAAACCACCGCGCCACCCCTCCGGCTCCGGATCTGGCCCCGACTCGTCCGTCCCCTGCTCTTCTCTATCTGCCCTCCCTCTCTTTGCGGCGGACCACCGCGTGACCGGCGAACCACCGCGCCCCCCCCCTCCAGCTCCAGATCCGACACCGACTTGTCTTGTACGCTGGAACTTGGTGCCCGACCGCCTCACACCCGCCGGCCTGTTGATCTCCAGTTCCGCTCGCATCACGATCCCGCCAGTGCTTTGGTTCAGGTAAAAGTCACAGGGGAAGGAATCAGTCACATATCAGATTGCGAGCTGAAGGGAGAGAGGGAGCTCGAAGGGCAGCTTTGCCGTCGCCAGTCGTCCGCCCGAGAGCCGCCGTCCGCCGTAGCGCTCCCGTCCGAACCAGGTAGGTCATTCCCGAGTACGTCTGCCCTTTTTTTTGGTGGGGCATCGGGCCGGAGCTCGTGGTTGACCAGTTCGCACGATCTTCGATCTCGGTCCTCGCCCGAAATTCCGTCGTGCTCGTGTTCATTCCTCGCACAGTGTATGTGTGCTTATTGTACTGCTGCATCTAGTTCCTTTGACGAAAATATCTACCACCTGTTTGATAAAATTCATGAATTAGATCAGTGTGTGTTTCAATTCAGATTCTGATTGAGAGCTTCATTTTGTTTGATTGATACATTAGTTTTGTCGTATAGACTTTACTCATATTTCGTTTCCTTTTATTTCAGAATTTAGTAGCTATTCATTTTTAGGATTTGTTACTGAAATTCTCGGATTATATGCATATCCAACGTGTACCTGAGATAAATCTGATATCTAAGTATTCCAGAACTTAGACCAAGAGCATCTTGAACGAAAATGAATTGATCCATGCACATTTCCTTCTTATGCTTCACAATATATCGATCTATGTTTACTGTGCCCAACTGCAAACATATTATAAAAAATGTTACTGGGTTGGTTCTCTATACATGTTGAGATCACAAGCGTATTGAGCGAATGCTACCATCTCGAATACCGAATACATGCTGTGAGAGCATTAAGTTGCTGCTCTAGTCGTCATGTACACATTCATTTGGGTGCGCTGTGTTACTAATTGATTCATCAACTGTATGTCCATTTCAAATATATTGATGGTTCTGTTTTAATGAAAATTGGATGGTAGTGAATGAGTCTTTGATATCGTTAACAGTGGTTGACATGCTTGATTGAGGAAACTCCAAGTATACTTGAACAAAGGTTCTGTTTGCTGACTTTGCTTCTCTTGTGAGTGCTTCCTTTGGTTCATTGCTTCTATACAATGTTATTGGATGATTTTCTGTGGATTGACGATCAATGATCATGAATTTGAGGTTGATTGAACTTGATTTGCCTTGATCTGCAATTTCGTATACCTGATGTCACTTACTGTTTTGACTGAAACAAGGTGTTAGATAAAGTTTTTGACTTCGAGCCCTTCTAGACATAAAAATACACTTTTAGAGCTTCGATTTGATATGTCGCACGCCCATAACCGATGTCATTTGGTCACTGAAAAGCACCTACAAAATCTTTACCTTTAGCAGAAACAACTGCTTTTTGCAAATATTTGTTTGTGTTTCAAACGCAGTTTGATATGCTCCTTCTCGGTGTCATTGGCCATGTATTGATGCAAAATGCTTAGACGCCTGGTATAATTGCTTTCTTCTCGGTGCATGTGAAACCTATCAACTAATGAACTAGTGGACCCAAATCAAGGTGTCCCAAGACCACTTGACACTTGTTCTGTTCCATAAGAATGGCCTTCAAGTTAATATTTCCCATTTTCATTGTCATGATAAATAATAGTTCATCATATAATGCTGTGAGATGACATTGTCCAAAGATATGAATCTTCAGTTTTTTAAGTTTGTCTAAATTAGCTTAAACATGACTTTGCGACTGCTCGAAGCAATCATTCTATAGCACATGTCCAATCTGTCAAGCGTACTAAAAGAAGCATGGGGAAGCTGCTCTCATCTCTTGGGAATTTTTTTCTTGATGGATGTTGAAAGAAAAAGTGAAAATTCAAGTATTGTCGTTTATTGCCAAGAAAGATTGGACACCTTCTATAGTTTGAGTGCTAATTTTTCATTACTTCATATGTTCAAGATTGAATTATTGTCTAAAGACAAAACTGTGCAAACTAAAACAACAAAAGTGATAAACGAGATGTCGACTATCAAGTCATTTTCAAACAGTAAAACAAAAGAAATCAATTTTGTCGATGTATTTGATCAATTTGGAACTTATGTTGCATAGTTTTGAAGACTTTTTACTTTGAAGTAATGAAAAATGGTGGCTGATCGCATGCTGTTCCTCTTTAACAGGTCAAGCATTTGGTGTTACACGTGTAAATTTATTGGATGGCTGAATCAGAGGTAATTTTTTACTTGTATTATTCGAAACATATACTGTTTTCTTAAGTAAAAGTGGGATAATTATATTTTGTTCTTTTAATTGCAGCTTGAAAGTTCCCATCTTGTACATGTAATGCGTGATATGGAAAAAGACTTTGAGTTTGCAATTGGAATGGTTTTTTCGAATGAACTTGAAGCATATAATAAGTATGTTGCCTATGCAATTAGTAAAGGATTTGGAGTGAGGAAGGGTAATGAGGGAAGTTGTGCAGACACTCTTAGCTAAACAGCGTTCACTTTTGTTGTTGAAAACAGAAAACTAAAAGTTTTATTCGATAAACTAAAAGGGTTTATTTGCCAGCATTCTTATTCTAAATTTCGTGCTGCATGTGTCATATTGTAGGTGAAGGAAAAGATCTAAAATTGGTGGACGCCCCTGTTTCTGGTCATGTTAAAAGAGCTGCTAGCAGTTTACATTTCTGAAAATGTTATGCAGAAGTTGATTGGTGATCCGGGGAGATTTCGGCAGCTCATCACAAATCTTATGGGGAACTCAATTAAAGTAAGCTATTTAAGTGTGGTTCGCACATTTTCTGAGAACTATGTTTTTGAATGTCAAGTCGCTATTATAATTCTTGATCTTCCTTCATGGAAGGAAAATTGAACTTGTTATCATCTTGGTATATAAAAATATTGCCAATGACTTGATCATTCAGGAGGTCACATGCATTGGCTCCTACGTTACAATATTTACAATCTATCCCGCATCCATGTAATCTATTATGGTTTTCCCTACCTGATGTTCCTGTCAATTGTCTTTAAGGTTTTCCCTACCTGATGTTCATGTGCTACGAAGCATGCAAGAGGATTATGGTTGAGGATGATGAAGAGGCGTAACCACATATTCGACAAGAAGAAATGCGAGGTCTTTTGCTATGGGTCATCTGCAGAAAGAGTGGATAAAGATCACTATTTTGCATACTACGATTTTTTTTTTTGGTCAGATGTATATTGCGATTGAATGGTTTAGTTTATGTTTTTTTCTTTTGCTCATACGATTTCTTCAGAAGAATTCTTCAAGGAAGTTCTTGTTATCAAAGTTGGTTCTACATGCACTCGCAAAGATATTTGAGGGTTTACTTTTTTTTTTTGGAGTTCTATGTGTTTTTGAAGAAGGTATTGGCATGTTTTGATAATGTGAGTATTGCCTTTCATGAGAAGATGAGTTGGCAAGAGTCGAACCAAGAAAGATGGCCAATTTGTCCAATAACATGTTGATTGAGATGCAATGTTTTTCACAGGGGCTATTTTGTGTGCATAAATCTCTTGGAGTACCTAACTGATTGGCTATTTTTTGCTTACTGGATTGTCAATTTGAATGAATAACAGTTTTACGTTTGGAGTTTGATATTTCAATTTTACGTTCGAGTACCTTCAGCTTTCTTTGACAGAACAAAGCTTTGTATTAAATGATTTTGTCGGATGCTGATTTTATTTTTGATTCAAACTGTGGCTGGTTACCTTGCAAGGCAAAGCTCTCGCTGCCCTACTAATCTTGGCAAACCTGCGGGTCCAAGGGATTGCTACTTAGTATGAAATCGAAAAGTGGCAATAATTCAACCCCGTCGAGTTTGAATTTGACGATATACAAAGAACACAACATCACGTTTCAATTATCAATAGTGTGAGATTAATTGACGTGCGGGAAATGCTTTCCATAGAGCCTTGCGTTGATGAGAGACCTGTTGACAATTTACAAGAGAAATGTGGGAACAGTAATAAAGGCATCGACTTAAGCTTGACCAATGAACTTCTTCTGTATTCAACCTTTTAAGTGTTGAATTAAGTTCGAAAGTGCTACATTCTTGTGATGCAAATTGGAAGCTCGCACAATTACGATGAAACCTAGTGTTGCTTGAAGTTGAGGACACACTGGTGCAGGCAAATAATCACAAAACAGGATACATGAAAAAAAGCTGCTCCCTTCATATTGCCGAACTGAAACTCGTGCATCACAGGACCTTTCAGTTCTAACCAAAAACAAAGAGTAAAGATAAAGGACACCTCCTCATATTGCATAGATTAACCACCTAGAGATGATATGCATGAACAAATTAAGGGCGTTGAAGCCACCCAGATACTTCGCATTTCTTGTTGTCTTTCGCATTTTGCCTATGAACTTCCATCCCTTCAGCCGACAAGGTTCAATTTTTTCTGGGTTTACCCAGCCTCAGTCGGAAATCATCCTCCATCAGCGGAAGGCCATCTCGCAGCTTGACCTTGGGCTCCCATCCGAGCAACTCCTTAGCTTTTGTGATGTCTGGCTTCCTCTGGCACGGATCATCCGGGGTGTTCTCCACCATGGTGATCTCCACATCAGGATTAATGAGCTACAAATGTCACATTTTGGACAACGACTGGCTGTTGATTCTACAAAACTCTAGCCTTTGAACATGCAAGGGGGGAAGAGAAATTAGTGGAGAGTGCAACATCATTGCTGAGAGGAGTCACCTTCATTACTCATAATGACCTTGTGTCTATGTACAAGAAGATAACAAAAAGCACACAACCATCTAACATCACATTTGTGCCTTTGAAAATGTAGGAATCAATCTATCACCGTAAGCTTCATCTTGTTGCACATCAATGAGTCCATAACTCTTCAAAACCTGTCCACATCATATGAGAAGTCATCGACTGAGAAAAAGATCCAGAAAATCATAAGCACTTTTGATATGGCTTCACTTTAGTACATCTAATGTTGTAATTATTGTACTTGAATACCAAAAGCTTGCCAGAAAGGAAATTGTGTTAAGCAAACGTCTTACATTTGAGTCCCACAGACAATGACCAAATATTAGCCTAGTTCACTCTTCCAAATGAAGAATGATAAATCAAGTTAAAAGTGTCTATCATTAAGTAGCTTATATTTAGAGTATTGGCAGCCACTTTCCTAACAGTAAGTAGGACAAGAGATTCTTAGCATTTATTCAGAATATTATATCATGCTGGTTTCTAGGAAGCCTGTATCAGATGGAAATTTGCAACATCATTGCATAAATTCTTGCCTATTAAGCCTTACAAAAGATAGAAAAAAGTAGTAGTACAAATCATGTATTACATCATACCCGCCAGTGAAGTATTCATCTGCTTCCACAAAAGAAAGTTCCTGCATATATGTTGGCAACAGAATTAAAAGCTTGTGTCAAAGCTCTCCACTACCCAAACTCACTGGGGAAAAAAATCAATACATGTGTGCTTCTCTTGATCTTATTAAACAAGAAGGAAGCACTATGCGCTAGGCAATGCATCAAAGACTCCAAGGTAGTAATGCCAAGTAGATAAGGCAAAAGAAAGAATACTCCAAGGAGAAAAACTCTAAGCCAAGGATAAGGAACTGAGATTGGTGATGCAAAATAAGATGAAGAATGTGCCAAACAAACTTCTTGAATGTGAGCAACTTTGCAGCGTAGAAATTGTAGGCATGTCGCAATGAAAACAGTCGTAACAGAGTTAGAACATCATAATTTTCAGTATAGTGGTTGTCCATTTAAAATTCCTCCTTCTGTTCACTTTTCATCCTTGCAACATCTCATCTCCTGCTTTCTCTGTTTCTGAGTTAAAATTCCTCTGTTTTTGAAGGTTGGGTTAGGGGGTTTTCTTCAAATTGGGCTACATCTGGCTGGAAGCATCAGGTTTAAAATATGAACTCTAATATCTATCCCAGAACATGGTGAGCAGAGAAACTACTCTCCCTCCCATCTTCTATCTTGGGTTTCTCCTCTTTAAAGCTCAAATAACCTTTGATTATCATGGCCAAAGTTTTGACAGTTTTCTTGTCACCTCTTACATGCTCCAAGAAAACCTCGAATAACTAAATTGTAGCCGCTTCAACAATGATTATTTTCTTTCGTAATAGTATGCTAGTGGTGGCATTATATGCCGTTAATTCCAAAAAGAAATAAACTGAAGTTTTATCAATGGAGCCAAAAGGTAAACTTACACAATGCTTGTTTTTCATTTTATACACAAGAACTCATGAAAAGTGTCCTTAGTTGGACTGTGTATGTACTTCAAAATGAGTTCCTCACCGAAGGTACAATCTCAACCTCTGCATCTACAAATAAGCTTGTCAAACTGAATTGGCTTGACACAACCTGCAATCTAATCATCACCCTCCGAATCTGCACCAGTATATATAGAGATCAGTAGTGAATTCACACTCCACAATTGAGGTTATAAACACACCGATATGGCACAGCCCGTTTCTTTGGACACCATGACTTCGTGTATCACACTATGTAAGGAAGTTGACTTGAAGGCTTACCGGATATCTTCGCCCACTTCTCCTCGGTTCTTTAGCTGCCTTCTGATCATAGAGCATATTAGGAACTGCACAATTTAAAGCAATCGTAAGCCCAAGGTATCCTAAAACCTGTAGAAGTAAATGAATTGAGATCAATTACATGAGGTCGCATCCTGTTGTTCTGATGATCCAGAATGGGAAGTATATTAGATGTAGCACAAGCCATGAAAGGGCGAATAATCCGAAGAAAACGCTCGCTCCAAGCTCATGTTCAGAGTACTTGAAAACTTTGGCAGCTTCTAAGAACACATCGCTCGCATCATGAAGTGCCAGGACAATCGCGCCAACTCAAAAGAAACTGCACAAGCAGTAAAGTGTCTTGTGATAAGAAGACACAAGTTTTCATAGAATAGATTGTGCCAGCGATAAGATGGGAAAAAAAGTTCAATACTGTAGAGGTATAGATGAGACAAAGTTGATCTTCAATGACTAGTTTATATGCCATTTACAAGTTGCAAGTGCATTTTAGATATGGATGGTTTCATGTGACACGGCCTGTAATTCTCTGAGGGTATAGATGAGACAAACACCTAGTCAAGTATGAGTAGCCAATCAAGAAGACCGTGATTACAAGATGGGACATCATGACAGCAAAGTCCTTCCTTCGAGTTTCCCAGGTAACAAGAGCAGCAATACTGTAAAGGTAGAATCCGCATTGGCATACGTAGATAAGCTTTAGAGGAAGCCTGAAATGATGAAAAACAGATAAATACACGTGCTTCTGCAATTGCAACCTTTAAAATTTGACCAACGTTCTTGCATACGACTTGAAATGAAAGGACTCTTTGTACTGTAAAATAGGTGAGAAGCAGTGGTGTATATACAATGAAATAGCATTGCTTGTTTTATCAGCACTCTAATTCACAGCAGTAACACAATAATTTTTGGCATGTCTGCTGAGCTAACACATTCACAGAGCCCTCCAACATTTTCATTATTGCTAGCTTACGTTATTTAGCAACTTAAGCATGCTAGCAAATAACTCAAGTGAAAAGACAAAGAAGAGAGAGAGAGCTTAACAACTCGCCACGAACGACAACAACACACTGAAGATGACAATAGATCACCGTGAAAATGCAATTCCGAGTATGTCGATAGTTAGAACTCGGAAATGCATCAAAGCTATCAATCTCACAAGCACGAAATCACTTACTTCAACTCCTGGTTAGGCCAACCTTCAAAGCGTGGACGAAGGAGGAGAAAAAGAGAGAAAAGCGAAATTACCTGGACGTTGGAGAGGAGGGCTGGGGACTCGACGAAGGAGGCCGGGCGAGCGACTGGTGGGATCGTCATGTGGGCGGAACTGGAGATCAACAGGCCAGTGGGTGTGAGGCGGTCGGGCGCGAACGTTCCAGATCTGGAGTCGGAGGGGGGCGCGGTGGTTCGCCGGTCACGCGCTGGTTTGCTGCCAAGAGAGGGAGGGCAGACAGAGAGGCAAGGGGAGAGCAAGAGCAGGGGACGGAGGAGTCGGGGCCAGATCCGGAGTCGGAGGGGTGGCGCGGTGGTTCGCCGGTCGGAAAGAGGGAGGGCAGAGAGAAAGAGAGGGAGGTCGCACGCCGGTCGGTCGGAAAGAGAGGGAGGTCGCATGCCGGTCGGTCGGAAAGAGGGAGGTCGGACGCCGGAGGGCAGAGAGAGAGAGGGGGAGGTCGCACGCCGGTCGGTCGGAAAGAGGGAGGCAGAGAGAGAGGGAGTTCGCACGCCGGTCGGTTGCTCGCGGTCGTCTCGCCGGTATCCTCCGGGTTCGTCGGTTGCTCGCGGGGGTTCGTCGGTTGCTCGCGGTGGCTCGCCGGTTGGAAAAAGCGAGGGCAGAGAGAGAGCGTTCGTCGGGGAGAGAGAGGCGCAGAGAAAGAACTCGCGACAGAAAACCCCTCTCTCCAGAAGCTACAGTACAGGAAAATTTTCAAAATGGGCGCCTCTGAAATCGTGGGTCCCGCGCGACACGTGTCGCGCTGCGACCGCCTTCTTGTTTGACACGCTGGATACATAAGACGTACCCAATATTTTCTCCATTGATTGCCCCCGCTAGCGTAGCCTGACCAGGTACCATTCGGTGGCATTTCCGGGCGTCGACAATGTCGTGCACAAGACCAGAGATGTGACACGTGGGAAGCTGCTGTTTCCCAGAAATTTCTAGTGTTAATGTGAAACCAACACGGCGCAAGGTCATGCCGTGTGAAGAGAATCACTCGTTTTTGTCTGCAGGAATGGCGTTATTTTGTCCTTTTGATAGCCCTTTGAAGTTTTTTTTTTTTTTTTTTGGTAAGACCTAACTCAAGATAATAGCCCTTTGAAGTTGATAACGGAGACTTTGAATTTTCCTGGGATGAAGTCCGAATAAAATCTTGTTGTAATATCCCTATCAATATGATCTCTCTTGTGCGTTTGACTTGGTTTAATAATGCTATGACGCGCCATATATGTCAAAATGTCAAAGTCAGCTTTTTCCTCTGTGCTTGGAATAATAAGAGGAAACCCCCTCTGCTTGTTCCATCTAAGGACCAAGCAAGCAATGTTGAGCGAAGACTTTGGAAAGGGACTGGGTTCTAGAGACATGGTCCCAGAAATATTGATTCTACTGCTATCATTTGAATGACAGCTGCATTTCTTCCGGCTGGACCACCGCGATTATAACAAAAAATCCAATCATTGAAGAATAATCCTTCGCATCTTTTGGGCATGGCATGGCATTTCACTTCATCTTTCCTCTTATTCATCGTTGCATTTCTTGTAAAGACCCATTCCTACTAATTAAGCTGATATAAACTCAGTCGTCCTTGAGCGTATCCAAAATTGGCCTTTCTGTAGGAACGTTCCCACCTTCATCTTGTTGGTCTACTGCACATTCAAATCATTGTGCCTTTAATTAAAAGGAATTAACCCAGATCAGGGCGTGGAATTTGCGTGTTCAATAACGTAGTCAAACTATGGAATAGTCAAAAGTTGGGCAAGAGCATGACTAAGCCAAACATAACCACAAGTCCTTCTCTAATAATTTTTTTAACGTCCTCACTTCTGATTCAAGAAACTTGAGCCTGACCTCCTCCCCTGACTTATCTTCAGTTATATGGCTTAAAAATGATCTCTCTCCCTATATTATCTTGTTTTCGTTGCTTACATTCCCCTATATTGATTATATTCCTTTCATTCCTAGACTACTCACCAATTACTCCAAACCTCAAACTGCACAAAACATGAGCCTGAGATGCTTGTTTTCCATCTCTTTCTTGTCCAGCCTAGTATGCTTGTTCATGACACCATCAACATGTCAGAATGTGACAGCAAAAAAGGTAGATGTCGGCGTCATTTTAGATATGGATACATATGTTGGGAAGATGAGCAAAACATGCCTCGAGATGGCGATCCATGATTTCTACACTGCACACGAGCATTACACTACAAGATTAGTCCTTCACACAAGAAACTCATCAGGCGATGTGGTTGTGGCTACATCTGCAGGTATGGGATTTGAAGTTTTCTGCTAAAGCTCTTTCACCCCTGATTCTGTTCCTAGTTGTTACTTAGTGTTACGTATTATAAACAAACAAAATCCAATTAAGTGCAGCATTGGGATTTCCAGCTAATGCAATTACTCAGAAATCATTCATCACCACTGGGAAATGCATTTATATCTGTTATTTCATCCATACAAATCAGTGTGAAACTTTCATGGGAAAGGTTTCTTTTTAGGTGAAGTATCTGAAACAACTCCTTAGATTACAGTCTTAAGATGCTAGCAAAGAATATGTGTATAAATGGAAATGTGACTATAATTCTCAAGTACAATTATAGAACCTGAAGTTCAATATTTGTTAATTTTGCAGCAATAGAATTGTTAAATAATTATCAAGTCAAGGCCATTCTGGGGCCTCAACAATCGAGACAAGCAGATTTTATAGCTGACATTGGGAACACAACTCAGGTCCCTATAATTTCCTTCACTGCGACAAGCCCTTTGCTTTCGCACCTTGAAACTCCCTACTTCATCCGAATGGCTCAAGTGGACACCTCTCAGCTAAAAGCTATAGCTGCCATTGTCAACGCTGTCAAGTGGAGTGAAGTTGTACCTATTTATGAACGCTCTCCTTATGGAAGTGGGATCCTCTCTTATCTTGCTGATGCCATGCAAGGAATTGGTACAAGGATACCGTACCGGTGTGGAATCTCTCCTTCAGCTACAGATGATCAGATCCTGAAAGAGCTCTACAATTTAATGACTATGCAAACACGTGTTTTCATTGTTCATATGTTGCCAAATCTTGCATACCGGCTTTTTCTCAAGGCAAAGGAAGCAGGAATGATGAGCAAAGGATATGCCTGGATAGTCACGGATGGGATTGCAAGCCTTCTCAGCTCCACGGATTCCAATGTCATCAATTCTATGCAAGGAGTTATAGGTGTGAAAACTTACCTCCCTCAGACCAAAGAGCTAGACCAATTCTTGAAGAGATGGGAACAGCAATTTCATGACGAATATCCAGGGATAGACCATGTTCAGCTCAATGCCTATGGCCTAGCAGCCTATGATAGCGTTTCTGCTTTAGCAATGGCAGTAGAGAAGGCTGATATAGCAAACTCACAATTTATTAAACCAGCCATCCAGCATAATATGGCTGACCTGGAAACCATTGGCGTCTCAGAGGCAGGGCCAAAGCTCCTTCGTTCAATTTTGAACGCTAAATTCACTGGATTAAGCGGCAAAGTCTATTTCAAATCTGGACAAATACCAATATCTGTCTTTCAGATAGTAAACTTGGTTGGCAACGATATAGCACCAATTGGAACTTGGACAGAGAATGGCATCACAGAACAACTTCCTGCCAGTAATGAGAACTCAATCAGAGAGAAGAATTATCTGAAGAAAATTGTTTGGCCTGGTAAATCCAGAATAATTCCACAAGGTTGGGTTATTCCAGTGAACGAGAAGAAGTTGAGGGTTGGAGTCCCGGTAAAAAGAGGATTTAGCCAATTCATAAATGTGACAAGAGATCCTCTGACAAATGCTCCCATCGTTACCGGTTATTGCAAAGATGTGTTCGAAGCTGTCATGAATTCATTGCCGTACGCCGTTCCGTATGAGTATGAACCCTTCGAGACTAGTGAAGGCAGCGGAGAGAGTGCAGGAAATTATGATGATCTTGTTGAGAAGGTTTTCGCTGAGGTAATGATTCTGAACTTGGATTATACATGAGTAGATCAAAGCTGCGTGTTTTACTCAAACAGCTTGCTTCGTGACCCCTATCTCAGTTTCCGACCTCTTCCTTATATTATTAACTAAACCATATCTGTTTTTTGAACCAACATGCAGGAATACGATGCTGTTGTTGGTGACATAACCATTAGGGCAAACCGAACCAAGTTTGTGGATTTCACCCTTCCTTACATAGAGTCAGGTGTGTCCATGATTGTTCCAACGAAGGGAGAAGGAAAAAGTGCATGGATCTTCATGAAACCACTGAAGACAGAACTGTGGATAAGCATAGGAGCCTTCTTTCTGTACACGGGCTTTGTAGTATGGGTTCTTGAACACCGGGTGAACAAAGAATTCAGAGGACCTCCATCCAATCAAGTTGGAATGATCTTGTGGTTCTCTTTCTCTACAATGGTCTATGCCCACAGTAAGTCACCTCATCCCTCTTCCTAGTCAAATTAGTTGTTTGAAAGAGAGTTTGGTAAAGAAAAATCAGTAAGGCTTTGTCATATCATTGTAGGAAGCAAGGTCATTACTAATAATGAAAACTGCTAGGTAATAAGTTATAGGTCAAGTGACCTTATACCAAATCATGGAAAAAATAGGAGAAATTACTACATTTGTCTTGTGATGAATGAAACAGAAAAGAACGATGGATACTGCATATATGAGGAGTGGCTCTCTAACTGTAGCTTCATAAGTTTGTGCAGAGGAAAGGGTAGTCAGCAACTTGTCAAGATTTGTGTTGATTGTATGGATCTTCGCTGTCCTGGTACTGTCGTCGAGTTACACGGCAAGCTTGACTTCTCTATTAACAGTACAACGTCTCCAACCGACAATCACAGATATCAGTGCACTCATAAGGAATGGAGAGTACATCGGGTACCAAGAGGGTTCTTTCATTCTGGACCTTTTGAAGAGCTTAAAGGCAGACGAGTCCAAGCTCAAACCATTGAGGACTTTAGAGGAATTTGATGAGAAACTTTCTAAAGGCAGTAATAATGATGGTGTATCTGCAATTGTGGATGAACTCCCTTTTCTCAGGCTGCTTCTCGCTCAGAATTGTTCAAAATATAAGCTGGTCAGTCTGACCAACAAGGCTTCAGGTTTTGGATTTGTAAGTCGTTCTCAGTCTCTCATTCAACATGCAGACATGCGCCCATAATTAAGTACTTGCACAGCTGCTGAAAGATTACCACAGCAAAAGGTTGCTTGGCTAAGCTTTTTTGATGGCATTGATCCAAAGTCTGCTCTGTCACATTTTGCTTGTATGAATGACAGCCAAAACTATAATCGAATCTTATGGCCACTTAAAGTTATCAGGATTATAATTAGCCCACAACAATTCAACGTAGACATCACTTTTAGACACATCTTTTTCTTTTTTTTTTCCAAATGAAGTTTGTTCATTCTACCCCATTATTAATGGAAAAAAGGCGATCCAATTCACCTTTTCATGTCTTCAGGCATTTCCAAAGGGCTCACCACTAGTTCCTGACGTATCGAGGGCAGTCCTCAAAGTCATCGAGCCGCCCGGCATGAATTTAATTACCACAGCATGGTTTGGGGATCAGGACAAGTGTTCAGAGGAAGACACTACAACTGCAACCTCCAACCGCCTTACTCTGGACAGTTTCAAGGGCCTTTTCATCATCACAGCACTTTCCTCAACCTCTGCGCTCTTCATCTTCTTCATCAACTTCTTCTGCGAGAGCAAACACATCTTAGCCTCCCAGGAACCAGTGAAGCAAAAAGTCGTAGCCATCGCAAGGACATTCAACGAGAAGAAGGAAGATGCCCATCAGGTAGCAAAGAAGGAAAAGAGCGAAGAAGAAGAAATCGAAATGGCTGCTAGAGGAGAAATCCATCTCACCCCGGGTGCAACCAGCTTTTCCAATCATGAAGAAGGGCTGTTCTCACCGGATGAGGGCTTATCATCCACGGAACCTGGGACCCCCTATCACGAGTATGCCGTCATAGAGTTGAATGAAGATGGGCACGGATAGTATTCTCTTCACTCCAACTCCGATTCTTTCTTGTGTGATAAAATCTAATTAACTCTAACCTCAATAGCAGTGTCCATAATTTATCAGGGGCAAAGGTTTTCTCTTCTCAATCTTCCCTTTATATTCTTCAGAGATGTAATGATTACAGTCGGCATGTTAAATCAAGAAAGCCGCAGTGGTTCATGCGTCTTTGCAGTTAGAATGCTCTCAGGACAATTGAGGCGGAAAATCCAAACTGATTGGAGAGAAGCAAGCCGCTGGAGGAATCGCTTGCCTTGCCATCATCTTGCATCTAAAACTTTGCACGTCACTCGTCTTGTTCATTTAATATCCCGGACACATCTCGCACCTTCATGCGAAAACGATCTCCTTCACGTTTCAGTCTAGCTAGAACAAGAGTATCAGAACACCTAACAGTCGCATCTACAAGGGCCGAACACGTCCCTTCCTTCACCTGTTGAAGAGAATAGGCGATTAAGCATCCAGGTGGAACCTTCGGAATGGCCATCCCAGGAGCAGGAACACTCACTAGCCAACCGTGACTGAAACTTTCGTATTGCTGATGCAGAATAACGTGGGAAGCTGCTGTTTCCCGGAAATTTCTAGTGTTAATGTGAAACCAACCCGGCGCAAGGTCATGCCGTGTGAAGAGAATCACTCGTTTTTGTCTTTAGGAATGGCGTTATTTTGTCCTTTTGATAGCCCTTTGCAGTGATGACGGAGACTTTGAATTTTTCTGGGATGAAGTCCGAATGAAATCTCGTGGTAATATCCCTATCAATATGATCTCTCTTGTGCGTTTGACTCGGTTTAATAATGCTATGACGCGCTATATATGTCAAAATGTCAAAGACGGCTATTTCCTCTGTCCTTGGAATAATAAGAGGAAACCCCCTCTGCTTGTTCCATCTAAGGACCAAGCAAGCAATGTTGAGCGAAGACTTTGGAAAAGGACTGGACTCTAGAGACATGGTCCCTGAAATATTGATTCATACTGCTATCATTTGAATGACAGCTGCATTTCTTCTGGCTGGACCATCACCATTATGACAAAAAATCCAATCATTTAAGAATAATCCTTCGCATCTTTTGGGCATGGTGTTGGGATATAATATGAGGAAATGATAAGATCTTGCAATTTACATCAACGAGAAATTATCAAAGAAATAAACGAGAAATAATAAGGACATCAGAAATTTACGTGTTTCGGTCCGAATATCGGTACCTACGTCCATGAGAAGAGCCAGCAGCAAATAAACTCACGCTAAACGCTAAAGTGTTTTCTACACCTAGATTTAACCCTAAACCCAAAGTGTCTATAAATAAACTCACTTGAGTACAAACTCATGGCACAAAAATACCGCACGTTCAAGCTCAAAACAATACACTCTATCAACACCCCGATGGTCGCTCACTCATCATAGACGCCAGAAGAACTCAAGCAGAGCTTGAGCTTCCCCAAAGGAATAGACTTAGTCATCATATTTGCTGGGTTATCTGCTATAGCAATCTTTTTAACTGTAACATTACCCTAAACTAAGACATCTCGGATGAAGTGGTACCTAATGTTGATATGCTTCGTTCGCTCGTGATAAACTAGATTATACACCAAATATATCACACCTTGGTTATCCACACTTTTCTGTTCTAACCCAAAGTCTGAGAGCAAACTTTGTAACCATATCACCTCCTTTGCTATAAAGATTAGTGACATGTACTCCGCCTCAGTCGAAGACAAGGCAATGTGATCCTATAAGGACGCTTTCTGTCACGTCCCGATCCTCCGGACCCGTGTCCATCCCTGCTTGGTCAATATAATAGCGATGTCCCAAGATGCATTGCTGACCTTTTTATTTTAATACGCATGCGAAAGCAGATATAAAATCCCCAGACAATAAAATAATGTGATAGGAAAGTAGGACCATAAATCTTTTACAAACGAACTTTTTATAAACATACAGGTTTGTACACAGAAACCTACAAAAAGGAATCGGCTCTCAACAAAAGAGAAATGTCCTAGGACTAACTAGTCAGACATGCTCGCTGATTCTCCAGGCTTCACCTTCTAAACTTCGGGCCTCGGGTCCTCCACTACCATCGACTAGGGACTTGAAAATGGTTATACAATAACCAGTGAGACAATGTCTCAACAAGTTCAACCCCCGCCAATTAGGAAGTCAATACGTCCTAAGGGCTGCCTAAGCACAACGCTGGTCAGATGACTTACCTTGGCCTTAGTCTCTTTCCTGCAAGTCAATATAATTGATATTTCCTACCAATCAATTCAATCAGATTGAACTATCAATCAATTGACCTAGTCGATTCCATGCCATCACAACTATCTCTTGGTCAATTCCATTACTCACTCCAATTATTAATCTCGACCTCACTTGGACACGGCCTACTAAGTCTTCGGCAGGTAATGCTAAATCACGGCTCGACAGGCACGGCCTACTCAATCTTCGACGGTAATATTGAATCACGGCTCCACGGGCATGACCTCTATTAAGTGGTAATCACGGCCCAATGGACACAACCTCTATCAGGTGGTAATCACGGCCCAAATAGCACAACCAATCCAAGTTCGGTGGTAAATCACGGCCCAATGGACACGGCCATACTTTGGCGGTTTAATTAACTCAACCCACAACATCCCACGACTATTCATCCACGGCCAACGATATTGCACTTCGCAATTAAGTTCATCAACTTCATAATATCTTGGCCTAATTTTCTTGTATCAAAGGTACCCGATAAAATATCGTATGTGGGTACACGGTTGGCCTTAACCAAAATGCCATAATTTCCTTTTTCATAAATCCCACCATTTTATTTGGTCCACCAAAATAATTTTTGGCGTATAAACCGACACTCGGTTATTTTCCAATCAATTACTGAAATAATTAATTTATGACTAAAATTCTAAAATCACAATTAAATTAATTTAGCACAAAGTATAGCTCAAATAAATAAACGAACTGTACCATAATAATTAGCATAAAATTTTGGCCATCGGCTATCGCAACCTAATTTCCAGAAAATAAATAAATAATTAAATAATTATGAAAAATATTAAATAAATGTAATAAATCCAATTTATGCCCGTAATGCCTAATTGGACGCCGAAACGGATCAGAAAAATTTTCGAGATTCGTTCAATAAATAATAGAGCCTATCTACTTGCTAATTACTCTAATCAATTACCTAACATGCATTGGTAAGGTACTAATTTAATTACTCTACTTTAATATATCCACCTAATCACACTTAATTAAATCTAAACAACCCATAAACATCATTAACCGACTAATAAGGGATTAGTGAGTAAAATTCACTTGTTTAACGAACCGCTCGCTTCAAATCGATGGGGACGTGGCGGGGCTCGATCCTCTCCAAAGCGGTGACACCAACGGGGCATGGCTTGAGCCCGAAAATTGGCCCACAAAGCCTCACGGCGCTGCTGGAATTTGCAGCTGCTGTGGCTCAGCTTCTCGGGGCTGTTTCGAGCCGCTGAACAGGCATGACTCAGGCTAGTTTTGGCGGCCACAGGTGGTGCGGGTGCAACACGAAGACGGGCTGCTGCTGCGGGGGCTTCGATGGAGCTCGGCGAGCTGTTGAGGGTCTTCAACGGAGCTGAAAATAAATGAGGATGGAGCTGCTGATGCACGGGCAGAAGCGTGCGAAGGGAAAGAAAATGGGGCCGCTGGATCCAGAAGAAGAAAATAAAGAAGAAAGGGATAAGCTATGGGGGTTGTCGGTCAGGGAAAGAAACGTGTGGAGAGGGAGAGAGAGAGAGAGAAGAACGAAGGAAAAGTCAATGAAAAATGTAAAAAAGAAGAAGACTATGGCAGGCTTGGTTGGCTTGGGGGCTTCATGCGTGAGTCTTCGAGAGGTGAGAGTGACTTGCGAGAGAGAGAGAAAGACGAGTGAGGCGGCAAGAGACGTGAGAGAGAGGAAGATCGTAGAAGGGGAAGGGGAAAATTAAATAAAAACACAAATATTTTAGCTCCATTTCTCACAACAATATCAATTGATCATTCTAGGGCCAATTTTTTTTTCACTATTTTGCATAATTGAAGTCCAAAAGAAGACCAAGATAAGACGGTCCCTCAAACCTCCGAATTTCCTTAAAATCTCTTATCTTATTTTTCTCGGAATCCGATTTTCTGAACAAACTTCTCCGATTGAAGTCCGATTTGTTGCGAAAAAAGCCCATGAAATTTCCTGTCACTAACTCACTCACATCAGATGCCAAAAATCCCTTCAAATTGGCGAATCCGAATTTCCGTTCGTTTTCCGAATTGTCTGAATCTATTTTTCGTAAAAATCTCAGAATTTCCAAAAATTCTTCGAAGGATGAGTTGACGTTTCTCAAATAGATTGTGACATGACAGAACTTTCAATTTCTGAAATCGAGTTTAAATGCGCGGTTAATTTCAATCTGACACGATTTTAGCATGACCTAACCTACTGGGTAGCTTTTAGGAATTTTTTGTGCAATTGACCTGTGGTCGATTTTCTTCGAGCCACATGTACATTTTCGATACGTTGGCGACTATTGGTTGTCATGAAAACGTTAAGGTTTCAAATATGGACACATGGTGCCAAAATGACAAAAAAAATCAGTCTAGTGCCAATCGACGAGAATTTTGCAAATTGGTGGAATCACTCACGTTTAGCTACACATTTTAGTTCAATCGACCTATCTCTGGTCTCTAATCAATTTTTAACTGTGTCTTAATGACCCTTACAAACTAGCATGGTCGAGCAGTTGATTCCTAGTCGAATTCTCAAGTCTATTGTATTTATATTCCTTAACGGCTTCACCCGATAAGCTAGTTATCTCATGAGTGGCTATCTCAAAGAAAAGTACTATAGTCGCGTTGACGAAAGGCCCGACTTATCCGATCGAAATCAAAACTTGAATTTTCATGATGTCACAGTTTCCAACTAACTGCACCACCTGCTAGCGTAAATATGTACATTGCTAAAGATTTGCAATCATCAAAGTCATCGGCATGATCCAAATCCACTCACTGCCATTGCTGTCCCTTCACTATACCCATGTCTGTTATCCCCTTCAAATATTTGAGGATCCACTTCACAGCTTCCCAATGAGCTTTATTAGGATGCTTCATATAGCGACCAACCACGCTCATAGCTTGTAAAATATCGAGCCTAGTACACACCATAGCATACATAATACTACCAACGGCACTAGGATAAGGAACACGGAACATATGCTCCTCCTCCTCCTTAGTCTGCGGTGATGATTTATCTGAAAGTTTAAAGTGTTTCGTTAAAGGTGTACTTACAGATTTTGTCGACTATATATTAAAACGTGCTACAATCTTCTCAATATATTTCCTTTGAAATAGACGTAAAATTCCTGCAGTCCTGTCACGCAAAATCTCCATACCCAAAATTTTCTTTGCAGCACCTAAATCTTTCATATCAAATTTAGCATTTAACCACCTCTTCAGCACATTAATATTAGATATATTCTTAACTGCTATCAGCATATCATCAACATATAAGAGTAGATAAATTAAAGAACTATTCTCCAATCTTCTAAATTAAACGCAGCTATCCATCTGACTTTTTGAATAGTCTTGACTAGCCATGAAAGTATCAAACGTTTATACTACTGTCTAAGGAGACTGTTTCAGCTCATACAAAGATTTCTTTAACAAGCAAACATGATATTCCTTACCCGAAATAGCAAATCCCTCTGGTTGCCTCATGTAAATCTGCTCCTCCAACTCACTGTGAAGAAACACAATTTTTATATCTAGCTGCTTTAACTCAAGATCCTGCGAAGTAACTAAGACAAGTAAAACACGAATAGAAGTATGTCTTACCACATGAGAGAACACCTCATTGTAGTCAATGTCCTCACGCTGTGTATATCCTTTCGCCACAAGTCTCGCCTTCTACCTCGCTGCCTTAACACCGAGAATGCCCTCTTTCCGTTTAAAGACCCATTTACTTCTAACAATCTTTTGACTCTTGGGTACTTTGACCAGCTCCCATGTCTGATTTCAATGGAGTGATTCCATCTCTTCACTCATAGCCCCTAACCACTGCAACGACTCCGAACTAGCCATCGCCTCAGAGTAAGACGAAGGCTCATTTGTCCCCACCTCATCACTTATAGTCAATGCATAAACAATATATGTATAACCATAATGTACCGGTGATTTAATTTGCCTTCTTTGTCTATCTGCGGTTATAGTGTGCTGCGGCTTTGTTGGTTGTTCACCATCACCGACTTCAGGAACTGCGGCTTCATCTGCAGTCTCAACTTCAGTTACTTTCGAGGTCTCCGGAGTCTCCATCTGAAGCTCCATCTCACTAATGACGCCATGATCTGTTTTTTCTACTGGTTGTGTCTCAAAACTCCTCTTTTGAAGCATTACAGTCTCGTCGAAGATCACATCTCTGCTGATTAGAAAACTGGGTGATCTGGGATTAGTGCACCACAGTCGATAGCCTTTCAACCCATGTGCATAATCCAGAAATATACACTTTTTCGCCCTCGGCTCAAGCTTACCATCACTTGCATGAGCATACGCAGAACATCCGAATATACGTAATCCGGAGTAATCAACAGGTTTCTTCGACCATACTTCCTCAAGAGTCTTCCACTCGATAGCAGATGATGGAGATCGATTAATCAGGTAATATGCCATGTTCACTGTTTCGGCCCAAAATTCCTTGCCAAGTCCTGCATGCGAAAGCATGCGTCGAGCTCGCTCAAGCAAAGTTCTATTCTTCTATTTTGCAACGCCATTCTACTATGGTGTCTCAGGTACTGTGCGGTGTCTCACAATACCTTCTTTTTCGCATAACTCGGTAAAATCTTTACTAAAGAACTCCATACTATTATTAGTTCTTAGATTCTTGATTTTTTTATCTGACTGCTTCTCAATCAATGCCTTAAATTTCTTGAACCGATCAAACACATCGTATTTCTGCTTCAGAAAGTATACCCATACATTCCTCGAATAATCGTCGATAAATGTCAGCATATATCGTGCACCTCCTTTCAAAAGAACTGAAGACGGGCCTCAAACGTCTGAATGAATATATTCCGCTGATCGTTTGGTCGAATGAATAGTTGTAGTAAACTTAACTCGGTGCTGCTTCCCATAGATGCAGCGCTCACATAAGTCCATCTTTTCTATCTTTTGACCATTTAACAACCCCCTTTCACTCAGTATCGTCATACCTACCTCACTCATGTGCCTTAAACGCATATGCCATAATTGAGTCAAATTAGAGTCTGACTCACCTGATGAAATAGCAACGGTTCCGATTACGGTCTCCCTCAGTAGATGATAGAGAGTATTCACTTTCTTCCCTTTCATCACTGTCATGGCACCTCGAGAGATCTTCAGTACTCCACCTTCAGCAGTGTACCTACACTCAATGTCATCGAGTGTCCCTAGAGAAATAAGGTTCTTCTTGAGCTGTGGTACATGCCTCACATCTGTCAATGTGCGCACCACTCCATTGTGCAATCGAATTCGAATTGTCCCTATCCTTCCAGCCTTATAAACTACATTATTCCCCAAAAGAACTCTACCACCATCTGTAGTCTGGTAAGTAGTAAACTAGTTCTTATGAGGCGTCATATGATAAGAACACCTCGAATCTAGCACCCATTCGTCTCATGACGAAGTAGCAGTCATATATAAAACAACTTATACATCACTATTGCTTCCTTCGGCAACGTTCACCACACTGCTTGTGGCATTTTGCCTATCAGTTTTATTCCCCGCTTTGGATAATCTCTCCTGATGTGCCCCTCTTCGTGACACTCGAAGCACTTCACGCGTCCCTTGAACTTTCTATGGCGTGATTTTGATCTACTTTTACCTCTGCTGCTGCTAGGCCCTCGATGTTGTTCTCTACCCTGAATTATCAGTGCTTGCACTACTCCTTGCGCGAAACCGTCATCTCGCAACTTTCTCTGCCACTTCTTAGAGAATAAGACGAACTTTACCTCTTCTGAGGTAATTGTAGTATGCCTCTACAACAGTGAATTAGTAAAGTGCTCCCATGACTATGGTAAAAAGGCTAACAACATCATGCCCTATTCTTCATCAAGTATCTTATCGATGTTTTTTAGATCCAACATGAGTTTATTAAATTCATCTAGGTGGGTTCTAATAGACGTACCTTCAATATATCTAAATTGAAACATCTTCTTCAACATATACAAGTGATTGTTCAAACCTTTCTTCACATAGAGTGCTTGAAGTTTTGCTTATAATGCTGCGGCATCTTTCTCCTCAGCAATAATAATACCCGCATCTTGATGCTCCATAACACAAAGTTGTTGCTCCCGTTAAATTTCTCAATTTCAGATTTCCTCTTAGACCTAATTGCAATAACGGATAATCAGACAAGCAAAAGCTCCAAATCACAATCAAGAAATCCAACCCTAAGCTCTGATACCAATTGTTGGGATATAATACACGGAAACGATATGATCTTGCAATTTACGTCAACGCGAAATCATCAGAAAAATAAACGAGAAATAATAAGGATACCATAAATTTACTTGTTTCAATCTGAGTATCAGTACCTACGTCCACGGGAAGAGCTAGTAGCAAATAATCTATTATAATCGGAATATCAGAGTTTACAATTGCTTAAACGCTCAAGTATTTCACACACCTAAATTCAACTCCAAACTCAAAGTGTTTATAAATAAACAACTCACTTTGATATAAACTCACGGCACAAAAATACCACGCGTTCAAGCTCAAAACAATACACTCTACATACGGCTTGGTGTATCTCTTCAAAGCTTCTCGCAGAGGACTTGTGGCTTCGTGGACGTGCGGCTTTGTAGGCTTCGGTGGCTTCTCTTTCTCTCGTACGGGTGCAGCAGCAACACATCGAAAAGAAAAAGAAACCCCGCGTAAAAAATAGTTATGCTTTTATACGTGTGCCTATGTCAAACTTTGACCTGGGCCCACCTACGCTCCTTGCTTCGGCTTCACGCTGAACGTGTGTGTGCACGCGCAGGTGCCCAAGGTCAAGCTTTTGACCTTGGGCCTCACCACCTTCCTCTTCACGTCCAGGGGACTTCTTCCTTCGCCGTGGAATGGAGGAAAATTGCTCCTTTTATATAATTTTATTCTTTTGTGTAGCTTTAAAAAGTCCAGCGAATTTCTTCTACTTGGAAAATCTTTATCAATAAAATTCAGTATAATAAATCGTTATTCGAATTCAAACTCGAGACATTAATTTAACACATGGCATGGCATTTCACTGCATTCTAAGCTGAAGCTTTGCCCCAGTGACCACCCTTCCAACATGGAAGGGGGAGGTGAGGGGTTCAAATCCCCACCTTCTCAGGGGGGGATGGGGTGGGGACGCGTAAGTTTTAGGAGTGGGTTTCCCACGCCCTGCAAGAGGGGCAAAAGTCTCGAGAGTTTTTGTAGAATAGGAATAAAATAGATCGAAAAAAAAAAAAAAAGCTAAAGCTTTCATTTTGGCGGAATAGTAAGGTTAGACTGTACCAAAATCTACGGCCAAACATTACGACTTGTTTGCTTTTCTTGCAGAATGAAGTTTTATTTGAATATGAACTCAATGTAATAGCATTTGTCCCAATCAGTTGATATAATGCATGTTAACACCTCATCTTTTCTATCTTCATCTTTCCTCTATTCATCGTTGCATTTCTTGTAAAGACCCATTCCTACTAATTCAGCTGCTATAAACTCAGTCGTCCTTGGGCGTATCTAAAATAGGCCTTTCCGTAGGAACGTTCCCACCTTCATCTTGTTGGTCTACTGCACATTCAAATCATTGTGCCTTTAATTAAAAGGAGTTAACCCAGATTAGGGTGTGGATTTTGCGTGTTAACAACGTAGTAGTCAAACTATGGAATAGTCAAAAGTTGGGCAAGAGCATGACTAAGCCAAACATAACCACAAGTCCTTCTCTAATAATTTTTTTAACGTCCTCACTTCTGATTCAAGAAACTTGAGCCTGACCTCCTCCCCTGACTTATCTTCAGTTATATGGCTTAAAAATGATCTCTCCCCATATTATCTTGTTTTCGTTGCTTACATTCCCCTATATTGATTATATTCCTTTCATTCCTAGACTACTCACCAATTACTCCAAACCTCAAACTGCACAAAACATGAGCCTGAGATGCTTGTTTTCCATTTCTTTATTGTCCAGCCTAGTATTCTTGTTCATGACACCATCAACATGTCAGAATGTGACAGCAAGAAAGATAGATGTCGGGGTCATTTTAGATATGGATACATATGTTGGGAAGATGAGCAAAACATGCCTCGAGATGGCGATCCATGATTTCTACACTGCACATGAGAATTACACTACAAGACTAGTCCTTCAAACAAGAAACTCAGCGGGCGATGCCGTTGTGGCTACATCTGCAGGTACGGGATGTGATGTTTTTTACTGAAGCTCTTTCACCCCTGATTCTGTTCCTAGTTGTTACTTGGTGCTATATATTATAAACAAACAAAATCCAATTAAGTGCAATGGGATTTCCAGCTAATGCAATTACTCAGAAATCATTCATCACCACTGGAAAATCCATGTATATCTGTTACTTCATCCATACAAATCAGTGTGAAACTTTCATGGCAAAGGTTTCTTTTTAGGTGAAGTATCTGAAACAACTCCTTAGATTACAGTCTTAAGATGCTAGGAAAGAGTATGTATGTGAATGGAAAGGTGACTATAATTCTCAAGTACAAATATAGAACCAGAAGTTCAATATTTTTTAATTTTGCAGCAATAGAATTGTTAAAGAATTATCAAGTCAAGGCCATTCTGGGGCCTCAACAATCGAGACAAGCAGATTTTATAGCTTACATTGGGAACACAACTCGGGTCCCTATAATTTCCTTCACTGCGACAAGCCCTTTGCTTTCGCACCTTGAAACTCCCTACTTCATCCGAATGGCTCAAGTGGACACCTCTCAGCTCAAAGCTATAGCTGCCATTGTCAACGCCGTCAAGTGGAGTGAAGTTGTACCTATTTATGAACGCTCTCCGTATGGAAATGGGATCCTCTCTTATCTTGCTGATGCCATGCAAGGAATTGGTACAAGGATACCATACCGGTGTGGAATCTCTCCTTCAGCTACAGATGATCAGATCCTGAAAGAGCTCTACAACTTAATGACTATGCAAACACGTGTTTTCATTGTTCATATGTTGCCAAATCTTGCATACCGACTTTTTCTCAAGGCAAAGGAAGCAGGAATGATGAGCAAAGGATATGCCTGGATAGTCACGGATGGGATTGCAAGCCTTCTCAGCTCCATGGATTCCAATGTCATCAATTCTATGCAAGGAGTTATAGGTGTGAAAACTGACCTTCCTCCGACCAAAGAGCTAGACCAATTCTCAAAGAGATGGGAACAGCGATTTCATGACGAATATCCAGGGATAGACCATGTTCAGCTCAATGCCTATGGCCTAGTTGCCTATGATAGCATTTCTGCTTTAGCAATGGCAGTAGAGAAGGCTGATATAGCAAACTCACAATTTATTAAACCAGCCATCCAGGATTATATGACTGACCTGAAAACCATTGGTGTCTCAGATGCGGGGCCAAAGCTCCTTCGCTCAATTTTGAATGCTAATTTCACCGGATTAAGCGGCAAAGTCTATTTCAAATCTGGACAAATACCAATATCTGTATTTCAGATAGTAAACTTGGTTGGCAATGATATAGCAACAATTGGATTTTGGACAGAGAATGGCATCACAGAACAACTTCCTGCCAGTAATGAGAACTCAATCAGAGAGAAGAATTATCTGAAGAAAATTGTTTGGCCTGGTAAATCCAGAATAATTCCACAAGGTTGGGTTATTCCAGTGAACGAGAAGAAGTTGAGGGTTGGAGTCCCAGTAAAAAGAGGATTTAGCCAATTCATAAATGTGACAAGAGATCCTCTGACAAATGCTCCCATCGTTACCGGTTATTGCAAAGATGTGTTCGAAGCTGTCATGAATTCATTGCCGTACGCCGTTCCGTATGAGTATGAACCCTTCGAGACTAGTGAAGGCAGCGGAGAGAGTGCAGGAAATTATGATGATCTTGTTGAGAAGGTTTTCGCTGAGGTAATGATTCTGAACTTGGATTATACATGAGTAGATCAAAGCTGCGTGTTTTACTCAAACAGTTTGCTTCATGACCCCTATCTCAGTTTCCGACCTCTTCCTTATATTATTAACTAAACCATTTCTGTTTTTTGAACCGACATGCAGGAATACGATGCTGTTGTTGGTGACATAACCATCAGGGCAAACCGAACCAAGTTTGTGGATTTCACCCTTCCTTACATAGAGTCAGGTGTGTCCATGATTGTTCCAACGAAGGGAGAAGGAAAAAGTGCATGGGTCTTCATGAAACCACTGAAGACAGAACTGTGGATAAGCATAGGAGCCTTCTTTCTGTACACGGGCTTTGTAGTATGGGTTCTTGAACACCGGGTGAACAAAGAATTCAGAGGACCTCCATCCAATCAAGTTGGAATGATCTTGTGGTTCTCTTTCTCTACAATGGTCTATGCCCACAGTAAGTCACCTCATCCCTCTTCCTAGTCAAATTAGTTGTTGAAAAGAGAGTTTGGTAAAGAAAAATCAGTAAAGCTTTGTCATATCATTGTAGGAAGCAAGGTCATTAATAATAATGAAAACTGCTAGATAATAAATTATAGGTCAAGCGACCTTATAACTTATATGAGGAGTGGCTCTCTAACTGTAGCTTCATAAAATTGTGCAGAGGAAAGGTTAGTCAGCAACTTGTCAAGATTTGTGTTGATTGTATGGATCTTCGCTGTCCTGGTACTGTCGTCAAGTTACACGGCAAGCTTGACTTCTCTATTAACAGTACAACGTCTCCAACCAACAATCACAGATATCAGTGCACTCATAAGGAATGGAGAGTACATCGGGTACCAAGAGGGTTCTTTCATTCTGGACCTTTTGAAGAGCTTAAAGGCAGAGGAGTCCAAGCTCAAACCATTGAGGACTTTAGAGGAATTTGATGAGAAACTTTCTAAAGGAAGTAATAATGATGGTGTATCTGCAATTGTGGATGAACTCCCTTTTCTCAGGCTGCTTCTCGCTCAGAATTGTTCAAAATATAAGCTGGTCAGTCTGACCAACAAGGCTTCAGGTTTTGGATTTGTAAGTCGTTCTCAGTCTCTCATTCAACATGCAGACATGCACCCATAATTAAGTACTTGCACAGCTGCTGAAAGATTACCACAGCAAAAGGTTGCTTGGCTAAGCTTTTTTGATGGCATTGATCCAAAGTCTGCTCTGTCATATTTTGCTTGTATGAACGACAGCCAAAACTATAATAAAATCTTATGGCCACTTAAAGTTATCAGGATTATAGTTAGCCCACAACAATTCAACGTAGACATTACTTTTAGACACATCTTTTTTTTTTTCCTAATGAAGTCTGTTCATTCTACCCAATTATTAATGGATAAAAGGCGATCCAATTCACCTTTTCATGTCTTCAGGCATTTCCGAAGGGTTCACCACTAGTTCCTGATGTATCAAGGGCAGTCCTCAAAGTCATCGAGTCCCCCAACATGAATTTAATCACCACAGCATGGTTTGCGGATCAGGACAAGTGTTCAGAGGAAGACACAACAACTGCAAACTCCAACCGCCTTACTCTGGACAGTTTCAAGGGCCTTTTCATCATCACAGCACTTTCCTCAACCTCTGCGCTCTTCATCTTCTTCATCAACTTCTTCTGCGAGAGCAGACACATCTTAGCCTCCCAGGAACCGGTGAAGCAAAAAGTTGTAGCCATCGCGAGGACATTCAACAAGAAGAAGGAAGATGCCCATCAGGCAGCAAAGAAGGAAAAGAGCAAAGAAGAAGAAATCGAAATGGCTGCCAGAGGAGAAATCCATCTCACCCCGGGTGCACTTTTCCAATCATGAAGAAGGGCTGTTCTCACCGGATGAGGGCTTATCATCCACGGAACCTGGGACCCCGTATCACGAGTATGCTGTCATAGAGTTGAATGAAGATGGTCACATATAGTATTCTCTTCACTCCAACTCCGATTCTTTCTTGTATGATAAAATCTAATTAACCCTAACCTCAATAGCAGTGTCCATAATTTATCAGGGGCAAAGGTTTTCTCTTCTCAATCTTCCCTTTATATTCTTCAGATATGTAATGATTACAGTCGGCATGTTAAATCAAGAACCCCATAGTGGTTCATGCGTCTTTTTGCAGTTAGAATGCTCTCAAGACAATTGAGGTGGAAAATCCAAACTGATTGGAGAGAAGCAAGCCGCTGGAGGAATCGCTTGCCTTGCCATCATCTTGCATCTAAAACTTTGCACGTCACTCGTCTTGTTCATTTAATATCCCGGACACATCTCGCACCTTCATGCGAAAACGATCTCCTTCACGTTTCAGTCTAGCTAGAACAAGAGTATCAGAACACCTAACAGTCGCATCTACAAGGGCCGAACACGTCCCTTCCTTCACCTGTTGAAGAGAATAGTCGATTAAGCATCCAATTGTAACCTTCGAAATTGCCAATCCCAGGAGCAGGAACACTCACTAGCCAACCGTGACTGAAACTTTTGTATGGCTGATGCAGAATAACGCAGCAAATACCAGATAGATGAGCAATCTACAAACAAGATAGGCAAGATAAGTTTGAGCTTTGTGCACTACTTACTAAAACTTTCCATCGATCGGCCTCACATTTCCTCGGGGATCGTCCATAAGTCAGGAAGTCCGGTCGACAAAGCCGACCACACAAGCAGGAGTCGACAAACCGGAACAGCCCCGCTGTCGATAGAGAGCTTACCGACCCGTCCTTTTACAGTTGCTGCCATTGTTTCGAAAAAGAGTTTGCCTTCAATCAAAGAAGCATGCTTCACTCGGTCTATAGCGTGGATTAGCGGATTCTTAGGCTTAGGCTTAGCTAGATTTGAACTAGCGAAAATATATCGCCAATAAATTTGGAGTCCGTCCCCATTAACTGCTTACTTCTAAGCAAACGCTCCTCAAAATATCCTCAATTAGTAATTTCATAAACATTATTATAATGGACAAACACATCAATTAGTAATTCTGTCATTTCATGAATTCTATCTTAGGAATAACCTTACAAATAAATTCACATCTCGAAGTATTCTTCTCTTTTCATATATATATATATGTACAATTTTTTTTTTTATAGAGTGTGCCAATATAATTAATACATTACCTATCAATTCAAAAATTCTGCAACGACACGATTTTGCAAAATCTTTCTAAAATATTTTCTTTTTAAGTACATGGGCTGGGCCTGAACTTTATAAATTTTCCCTTCATGGGCTCGGCCCAAAAATCCTCCTACTGACCATCCATCCGCTAGGGTTTTACGCGTTCCTCCTCTTCTTCCTCTTCAGTGCATCCAGTTTCAGTTTCCCTCTTTCAAGTCAGAATCTCTGCATCGCCGTCGAATCGAAAAGGGGAGAGGCGAAGAGCAGTCCGCAGCCATGGCGTCCTCGAAAGTGCAGAGAATCATGACCCAACCCATTGTACCTTCTCTCTCTCTCTCTCTCTCTCTCCGGTTTTTTCAGGTGCCTTGAGCTCTCTCTTGTTCTGACATTTGTTCTGTTTTTCTTCGTTACAGAATCTGATCTTCAGGTTCCTTCAGAGTGTAAGTATTCATGTCACTACTCTGTTCCTCGGCACTATCTTTAGGGTTTTGTTTCGTCCGATACTTCGAAGGGATAATGAAATTATGGGGAATGAATTTGCTGATGTGCATTCGGTTGCGTTGGTTGTGCTGTTGCAGAAAGCGCGGATTCAGATTTGGCTGTTTGAACAGAAGGATTTGAGAATCGAAGGCCGTATAATTGTGAGTGTTCGCTTCGCATTTGTCCCTTGCCTTTTGTTTACTAGATGAGATCAGTTGTTTGGCTATGAAGTTGAGGAATTATTGCTTTACTTGTTGCGGAGCATCTGTCGGGCAACCATATATCCTCGTTTATCCTGCATTGATTGGGATGTAGCTGGGGTTGTTGACTGCTAATACTGTTAGATACTGTTCGGAATTGGGGCTGCCTGTTGATATCCTGTTAGTGCATTCTTCGAGTTTATTTGGTGAAGTAGCTTGGTAATGATCAGTTCGGTTATATTATAGTTGTATTTCATGGATTCAGCTACTTAGGCGGGGGAAAGGGGATAGCTTCAGCTAGCACATTAGACCTTTAGATGGTGGGAATTGGTTTTATGGCTACAGGGCCTTTTGTGACGCTGAGTGAATCAAGGTTCATCTGCTTGTTAGAATTGCAGAGTGAAGGATGTGTAGCGCTGAGCTAATTTATGCTGAGCAAACCTCGCTAGTTACTGGTCTGATATAATGATCATCTATTCATTATGGAGTCCGCTAAATAGACAACATAATGGTGACAATGATGAAGCAAAGAGCAGTCTTAACCCTTCTTGTTTTAGCTGATATTGTTATCCACACTGGCATGGGGATTCTAGTAGTATCCCTCAGAGATTAACCTAGGTTTTCTTTCTCTGAAAATCAGCCAGATTTGATTATTTGAGGGGAGCAAAAATGAGTCTGTTGTTTGTTTAAAGATATATAATAGGAAACATGATACTTGTAATAGAAAAGGAGGGTCAATTCTGATGCTATGCAAGATGCATTTTGGCTTAGAACCCACAACCTTTTGTTTCCCACCAAATAGAGATGCTACCTGGTTAATTGCTCTTCATTTGCTGATCTTTAATGCATCTGCAAGTAGTCATTTCTCTAAGTACATTACAGTTTGACTATTCTGATATGTCCTTTAATTCTCTAATTTTGATCCTTTTCGCATTTAGTGATATACCAGGGTACTAAAAACTTTTTTTCAGGGATTTGATGAATACATGAATCTGGTTTTGGATGATGCTGAAGAAGTCAACGTAAAAAAGAAGACCAGAAAGACTTTAGGTTGGTCGTGGAGAGGTCATATATATTTTTCTTCTGCTTGCTGATTTTTTCTGTTCTCATGCCTGAGCTATATATTTTCCGCAGGGAGGATCTTATTGAAAGGGGATAACATAACGCTGATGATGAACACGTAAGTGAACTCTTTGTTTCTCTTGTGTATGTAGATGTGCATATCTGCGAATATATGAATATCTGCTTCTGTGCGACCATGAGTTCTCTTCTAATTTACTTCCTGCCTGGCATATTCCAGCGGCAAATGATCAATAAGAGGGGCAGCCACTTCGGTGGAGCTGTTGAGGCGGTGGACCCAGAATATGTGGGAGTTCTATCTTTATATAGTTTTGATTACGATCATGTCGATCTCCTGAAAATTAAACTTGTATTAGTTTGTACATGTATCTGCATCGGTTACTCTTTAGTGCTCTTTTGCGGCTGAAAGTGGTTGCTGAACTTCAGCTTGGATTTTGTAGTTAAATGGGAGGCAATGTCTTTGTCAAGTAACAAGCAAGTCTATCTGTGCCTGCCTCACTTAAATAGTTATGAGTGAATAGCATTGCTTCGCCATGAATACAAGGCTAGAGTTGTGTCCAATGGGTATCGTCCTCGTTACTAGGAATTTCATTGTTCATTTTGTAGCTATTGGCAATTGACAACTCAATAGCCATTAGGATGTTGGTGCATTTCAAATTGCATGTCTTCTTCATCAGACCATTTAGATCGAAGGCTCACTCGTCACTTAGCCATAGGCTCCTTTACCCATGCCGACATTCTAAGGGGTTCCTTTGCCTTATCATCCCGTGAGTGCTGTTTACGATGAACTCAGTGTAAAAACATGACCGAAGGAAGTGATCGAGATAGACCCAAGAGAACATTACTGAGAGAGATTTCAATTATCTGTTTAGAATCAACATGAATGGTGGAGTTGAGCTTGCATCTTCACATGCTCACATCACCCGTTCGTGCAAACGTCCCTATTCGCTATTTTCCAAAGAAAGAATCGGTAAAAACAAATGGCAAATGACAGTTTTCTACTCTGGAGATATGCGTGCATCAAGGCTGAAGCAGCGTGAGAACCGACAAGCATTTTGACTCTATTCTTCTGGAATCACTTTGGTCTCGACCTCTCCCTCCTCATCTTCAACCCAACATATCTTCCAAGCATCATCAAGGTCGCCTGAGGGTTAGTACCGGGAGACTCATTCAATGTAGAACCGTCCACGATACGGAGTGCATTAACTCCAAGCACCCGGAACTCTTTATCGACCACCTTCCCTACCACGCAGCCACCATGGTAGTGCCATATGGTAGTCATCGTCCGCCGGCAATGCTCAGCCATTTGTGTGTTGTTTGATAAATCAGCTGGGAGGGGAGGCCCCACATACCTGAATTCTCTATTACCGTACCAGTCCCTGAACTTGAAGTAATCCAAGGATTGACTCCTCAGCACTTCGCCAATCTTGCGTGTGCTGCTGATGCAGCGTTCCAGATCCACCGGGTCGCTGAAGTAATTGAACCGGACGATTGGATTTATCCTCACATCCGTGGAAGCGAGCCTCAGCGAGCCACGGGAGAGTGGGCCTGCAATCTTCCCCATTAGTGTGGCCACGGTCACGTTCAGCAGTGGAGATGGCGTGTCCAGGAAAACTGCGCGAGCCGGGGACGCGAAAGGGATCACATTCGATGCCGCTTCGATGTAGGCTCCTGATTTGGTGATCCCCACAACCTGAATGAGAGAATGCTCCAGCGGCATCGGAGGCACGACCGAAATCCCATTCCGTGGATTGTCATACAGGAACTGCCCGACGAATGGAAGGTGATGAGCCACTGGGATACCCCAGTAAGAAAGATAGGGCCGAGGTCCGACACCGCTGAGTAGCAGCAGCTGGGGACTGCCTATCGCACCGGCAGAGAGGATCACTTCGCCGTGGTCACGCACCATCGCATGATGGTAGCGACCCACTTCGTCACGATAAACGACTCCGATTGCGGATGGCTTTTGTCCTGGATCCGCCGAAGTCGAAGCTAGCAGCACCCTTTCGACGCTAGCATGCACTCCCACTCTAATGTTGGAAGGTTTTGCGTAGCTTAATAGATCAGCGGAGGTGTGTCTTCTCCCAAACCTGTCGAATGTCGAACCGCCAATCTTGGTTCCGACTACGTGATCGAAAGTGAACCCGTTGAACGGGTTGACCCCTGCCTCCAGGAGTCCGTCCCTGACCGCGGATTGCCAACTCCTCAGCTTGGGCCGAAACACGATAGCCTTCTCGATCCAAGCATAAGACACGTTGACGATTCTAAGATCCCAATCCACCCCCGAGTTACGGAAAAAGTAGGAGTTGGCCCGGCTGTAGAACCCAGCGTTTATTGCGCTGCTGCCGCCGAGAACGCGGCCTCTGGCATTGGGAACTCCTTCCTCGGATGTGAAGGCTTGAGCCGGCGAACGGAATGTGTCGACTTCCATCAGAGTCCTGATGAAGCCTTCTTGCGACATGAGGTTGGGCTTGCCATAGCCGACGCCTCCGCGCTCGAGCACGAGGACTCTGTAGGATTGAGAGAGCGTTGCCGCCAAGGGGCACCCTGCAGTGCCGCCTCCAATTATGATGTAGTCGTAGTAGTCCTCCATCGGGAAGTCCGTGGCATTCGACACAAACTTGAGATACAGTGGCTCTGCCCACATAAAGAATAGGGAATTTACAGTAAGATTGACAGAAGGCACTTCACGAACGAAAGAAAAACAAATGATGTTTGAATAAAAGAAAATGCGCACAGAACTATCCGGTGGTGATAATCAACAAACATCGCAACAGAAAGGTTTTCTTGACACGTCGCATGCTCAGAAGAGCGTAAAGAACTTAAAGAATGGAATGGACTCGAATATATCAGGGTTAAATTTGTGGATTTGCTCAGACTGCACGATGTTTCGTAACCAGCAAACTGAAGATGACAATCATCTGTTTTCGCCAACAGAGAAAGGGAAGACGGAGCGAAACATGCACTTCTTCCACCGCTCCAGTCACATCCACTTCCTCTAAACACAATGCACTTGAGCGCAATCAAACAGAGGAAAAGCAAGATACGGTGGAACAAAGTCGAGTACATGGTCAAGTTAGAAATCGGATCGACATAGGACCGACCTTCTGTGGAATGTGGACTGGCAGATGAGAGGGCGGCTGCCCTCAGGAGCACCCAGAAGAACACGACGTGGAGGAGGAAGCAAACCTTTAAGGGTCTCGCCATCGATGGAGCTTCTTGGAGTCTCAGTCTCGGTTCAAGAGAGAGCTTTTCCGCTCTGAATTCGCTGGCTGCTCAGTGTGTGCGTATTCTTAAAGATACAGTTGAAAGGACTTTATATATATCTACACGTTGCGCGGGAAGAGTGGTTAATGGCGGTTGCAACTGCCTCTGATCTTGATGCGGTTAATAACCGGAATTGATGAGTATGAGAAGAATGAAAGCAGAGCATGCAAAGTGCTTTGGTCTAGTGTCCCCATCCTCATTTCACTTATTTTTGGGTAATATGCGTGGCAGTGTGAAGTGATTGTTTAGCCAAATGATGCTTTTTAGTGTGCTAATTCATTATCATAAGCATTTTCTTTAGCTTGATAGCCTAATTGAAGAAGCTCAACGGCCCAATTACAATCAAATCTTAGGTCCGTTTGTTTGGCGAAATTTTTTTTCTCATTTTTCTCATTTTGGTTTACTTAGAAAATAATTTAATAGAAAAAAAATTTCAAGGAAAATGTTTGGAAAATTGTCCAAAAAGTCCTAAACTTATTGCATTTTTGCCAATTCAACCCTAAACTTTTTAACTTTGCCAATTAAGTCATAAACCTTTTCACTTCTTGTCGATTTAGTCCATTCGGCCAATTTTGGCCGAAAAATGCTGACGTGGACGCCGGTGTGTTATGTAGACTACCTAAGATTAATGCGAACAATTTTTAATAATATTTTAATATTTTTAAAAAAAAATTATTATATTTTTTTCCATTTTTTCCATTTTTTTTTTTTGGCTTTTTCTTGGCCAAAAAAGGCAAAAAAAAAAGAAAAAAAAAAAACGGAAAAAAATATATAAAAAAATTCAATAAAATATTAAAATATTATTAAAAATTATTCAGCGCACAAGATACGTCAGCCTTATGTGGCACCACCAAAGCATCCACATCAGCATTTTCCACCCAAAATTGGCCGGATGGACTGAATTAATAATAAGTAAATAGGTTTATGACTCAATTGGCAAAGTTAAAATATTTAGAACTGAATTAGCAAAAGTGCAATAGATTTATGACTTTTTGGACAATTTTCCCAAAATATTTTTCTACCAAAACTTAACTTAAGGAAAATGATTTTTTCTTTAAAAGAACTAGAAAACATTTTTTTAAAATATAATTAAATATCAGCGCTTGAACATGTACCTTCAAACTTGGGCATGAAAACCTCAACGTAGGCTCTTGGATCTTGGCGTTCGGGACAAGGTCTCCAATGGTTGGTCCCAAGACCCTAGTGCTTAGGCCTAGGCCTCAGGGCCCATGCCCGTGTCCATTGAGGCTAGGCTAAGAAACTGGTGTTTGTACCTAATGCTCCGCATTGAAGCTTGGGTCTATTAAGGTTGTGCTTGGGTCCCCATTGCTCAAGCTCTGATCCTGACCTCAAGCTTAAGGCTTCACGACTATAGTAATCTTGAGCCTCGCCAAGGATCTTTGGCAAGATGAGAAATGATGCTCACTTGCAAACGACTAAATTTGACGCATCATTGGTGAATTTGATGCATCGCAACAAGTGATCATTGATTGTGGCAAGCCTTGAGCTTTGTCGACCTATGACAAGCTTAAAGCTCGCCGATCTAGGTGAGGTTTGAGTTCATTGGCCTCGAGCTCGCCTATGGTTGGTCATCGACCGTTGCCATGGTCAGTGAACAGCCAAAAGAAAAAAGAAAAAACGATGTCTATTTGTTTTATTGAAAACTTCACAATAAAGGAAAATAATTAGTTTTCATTTATTCGGTGGTTTAAAGAAAGAAATTTCCTCCCTTCTAGAAGAGAATGTCACCCTGTCGTTTTCGATCCATATATAAACACATTAGATGATTAGTGCGACAGTACGGAGCCCAACTACACACGATTCACATGCGTACATGCTCGTGACCGTATGCATGCGTCGTATACGGGTGTGCAATTGCATTGATGGCACGTGAAAAGGTCACGACTGGAAGGAGCAACTTGGAAAAAGTCATACGAAAAGGAGGAGATGATTGCATGCCACTAGGCTAGACATGCTGGGGGCGGTGTGAACACGGCGGGTCGAGAACGAGTCTCTCGACGTGTCATAGGATAAACGTATCCCTTTCTTTGGTGTGGGGTGGTAGGGGGTGATGATACAAAAAATTGATGGAACGACTGTTTTGATTCGATGTCGTGAATGGCGTACAGTTCGACTCCAAAAAAAAAAAAAAAAGGACACGTTCCTCAATTCCAAGAGAAGGCGAGGGCAAATGAAGGTGGCTTCTTGACTTCCGAGGTTGGCGCGAAGGTGCGAGGAAGATGAGGAACCCTGCATCGGCGTGAAAATCAAGACGCCCTTCAAAGATAAAATGGTCATTTCACCATCACGCCCCATCTTTTTCCTGTCCCTTCATTTATTATAATTCTTTTCTCTTTCAATCTAGAAACCTTACGTTGAAATTTCGAAAATCATTTACACTTTTGTGTATTATAATTATGGATACACCAAATCAATCAATTAAAGAATAACTTAATCCATATGCCCAGCACAAAAGAATGTCGCATATGATGTGTGACATGAGATTTGGACTCGTAACCTACGTCTTTAAATTCAGCCTCATGTTCCTTTTCTTTTAAATTGGAAAGATTTCTAGGTGCTTTATGGCTTTGTGGTTTCCAATTGCACTTTTTTTTTCATCCCTAACTTTCCAAATTCACAATTCGCCACCTAGAATATCAATTCTACATGACTTCAAATTACACCTAGCATCACTCGCTCTAGTGATATATATTCTTACAACAACATCAAATACCAAATACAAATATATACATACATACATATATATATATATATATGTATATATGTATATATATATATATACATATATACATATACATATATACATATATACATACATATATACATATATACATATACATATATACATATATATATACATATATACATATATACATATACATATATACATATATATATACATATATATATATATATACATATATACATATACAAATATATCATATATATATATATATATATATATATATATATATATATAATCAAATTATCATTTTTCTTCTAAATTTACCTCTTTCTCTTTTTAACCATAATTTATTACATTCTCACATGGCAAAGGCAAAAGAAGAACAACAATAAAGATACTTTCGTAGTTTGAGTTCTAGTCATGTGAAATATTCGAAACTTTTTCAAAATTATAGATAGTAACACCCACATATTCAATTGGTTGTCTAGGGAGAACCTAGTGTGAGGATGATATTGAAATGAGTAGTTACCAACGTTCAACTCATCTTTAGTGTAAAATCATTGGTATTTCTTGGTTGTGGGGAAGAAAAATATACACTTCTAACTTGGGGAGGGGGGGGGGGGGGGGAAGGGACATGAGGCTTGTGTCACGGGCCGATCGATTGGGATCGTGACCGTGCGGTGACTCGGGCACTTTAGGATTGGATTGTATCGCCGAAGCACCTAAGCCAAGCCTTGCTCGGTTGAAACGCTCACTCGTTCGCCTTACCCGGATCGTAGAGAGAGAAAAGATCTAGAGAGAAGAATTCTGAAAAGATATAAGTTTTGTATTGCGAAAGTAGTGGATGTTTACAAATGAAGAATGACACCCCTTTTATAGTTGAGGGCCTCGGATTACATTCGTTGATCTAGAATTCTATCGGCGGATAAGATCGCACCGCCTCAACTATCGACATAATGTCAACTACCATCTACCGACATAAATAAAGGAACATACTTCTATAATATGGCTCAATGATGGTTTCACCTGCCCTTGCAAACTTCGGGGAGAAGGCTTGGTGGGAAACTGAGCGAGAGCAGGAGGTCCACAGACGAGTCGGGGTCGACTCTGGGGAACCTCTCGGATCATCCATCTTTCGGCCCGTGATACTTGTATGCACCAGCAAATAAAAATAAGGAAATCAGTTCTGCTGGGTGTCCTGCAAGCGGAGTATCGAGGATGGTCGTCATCAGTGAAAACACCTCTTGACTACCACCTACGGCCAACATAACAGCCGGGTAGTTGAGTTATGTTATAATTTATTATGTTCTCACATGGCAAAAAGACAAAAATAAAGACACTCGTGCAATTCGGCTTCTAGTCATATGAAATATTCAAAACTTTTCCAAAATTATAGATAGTAACATCCGATTTTATTTTATTATAACCATTTCATAGTTATCAAAATATGAGCATATTTAGCGATTATCTAGATATTTTTGAAAGAAAACCTATGAGTAAAAGTAAAAAGATCATTCTCTTAACAAGTGCATATATAGTACTTCAAAGTCTGAGGTCATTGAAGCGTCGTACTTCATACATCAATCATTCACTTGATGTGAAATAAAGAAATAAACAAATGATTTGCGCATGCATCGTCACCAATAACTGCGTCGAAGTTTCAATTGATGGCACGTTACGCTTGTCAATTAGCATGACCACATAGCACCTGTCACGAACAAATGTTCATGTCGTACATTAGAAATTGACTAGATCTTTGATATTTTCTTGTAACTATAGTGCACTAATAATTTAACTTGCCTTGCAATTTGTTCAGTGTCAACTTAGGGGACCCACAAACTTTTATGGAGAATAGAGTGTTTAACAAGTCATGTCATGTCATTTACCAAAAAAAAAACAAGTCATGTCATGTCAATCCATAAATCAAGCATGGTCAATGAACCGTTTGAGCCATAGATCAAATCGGAATATGCCTCAATTGTAATAGAGAAAAGTGACCAACAAGGGACCATGGCAATTTAGGTTCACCCTATTTATGAACAAATTTACTCAAAAATGGAATCATAGTTGTGCCACATTTAGCAAAAACTAAGTGGAGGTTAAAAAAGTTTCTCACCCTTCATTTGGTACTTAGAAAACACCATGCATAGAATTTTTTAGGCCTCAAGCAGCTTGCGATTCCGGAATCTGGCATTTCTCTCTCTTGTGGATATGGTTGGGGTGAAGTCCATGGGGTGCCCTTAGATGGCAAATGACGGCGTCTTCATCTACATCGCCTCATGTTCAAATCTAGGTTAAATTTGGGAATCCACAAAATCGAGGGTGGATAAGCTAATTTGTTACATATTCCAAAGAGGTACATGGGTCGAGGGGGTTTGCAAATACAATGGACAGAATCAAACTGGTACGTGGCTTTTAGGACACGAGACCGAGTCAATTTCCACTACATCGTAATTCCCATGTATTGACGTGAATAGACGATTCACTAATCGGGGGAGACTCGTGGTCGGAAAGGCGCACCGGACTTCACGACCTTCGGGGTCTTCCGCGGGTGGGAAGACGAAAAACGCCATTGTCAAACGCACATCCACGCGGTGCACGTCCTCCGCGACGGGGGAAGGGGCGGGGCCGGGCCGACCCTTTGGAATTTTGACCCCGTCTCTCCTCCCCCATCATCACAGTTTTTAGCCTGCTGCCGATTGACCTCCTCCTCCTGCTTCCTCTCTATTTTGCCGAAGTTTGACACCGTCCTCCCAATCTTTCAGCCCCCCTCCAATCATTGTGAGCCCGCGGGCGGTGAGAAAAAAAAAAAGACTTTTTGGAGGGGGTAAAAAAACAGAAAAAAGATCTGGCAGAAGATCTTAGCTTTTTACCCAGATCAAACCAGACACATCATCCACGCTTTCTCCGTATTGTCCAGCTGTACCCTGTATCTATCTATCGATCCCTCCTAACCCCGATGTTATCATCTCGACAAATAGATTCTGTCCAACGTACGTGGATGTTGGGAATAATGAATGACATACGAAGGAGGAGGAGCCCCTTGACTCTCCCCGTTTCAAGCACGCCACCCCCGCCCCCGTTGAACCGCGTCCTCCCCAGCCCCCACCCTCCTTCTCTTCTCGTTCTTCTTGTGCTACTCTCGATCGTACTTTTATAAAGAGCCTTATTAGCATAATAGCCTTTGAAATAAAAATAATAATTCATCGTGAACTGAATTATAAAGTCTCGAAGAAGTGAATTTTTTTAAATAATTTATAATTATTTATGACTTTTTGAGTGTCACGCAATCCTTAGTGAAATCGGATCAAACCCTTTTCTTCTGGTTCGAGCCTAGAAGAAAGTTAAAAAATAAAAATAAAAAAGAGAGGAGAAAATGGGGGAAATGGGGAAAGTAAATCTCGTGCGTTTGACTTTTCGACGGACTCGTGCTTAGCCTTGTGCATAGAATAGGAGAGTGGAGGAAGGAAGTACGGGGTGTGTATAAGTATAAATAGAGCAGAGCGCTCTCCCTCGTTTTGACTTCATTCCGTTTCCATCATAAAGCTCGAACCAGAGGGAGACACGCGGACGGACGATAAGCGAGGAGGAAAGCAAGGTCAGGATTCCGATCGACACCGCCGTCGCTAGCCCAAGTCATGAGCCCCGTCCATCCCCCGCCGTCCGGCTCCGGCTCCGGCTCTAGCTCCGGCTCCGGCTCCGGCTCCGGCTCCGGCTCCAGCTCCGGCTCCGGCTCCGGCTCCGGTCGGCCTGGCCACCGGTCTCGGCGCCGGACGGACCTGACGCTCCCGCTCCCGCAGCGCGACACCAACCTCGCCGTCCCGCTCCCGCTCCCTCCCCCGCCCTCCGCCCCCGCCGCCGCCGCCGGCCCCTCCACCTCCGCCGCCGCCGCCGCCCGCCCCCGCCCGCTCGACTTCTCCGAACTCGACCGCCTCAGCCGGATCGGCAGCGGCAACGGCGGCACCGTCTACAAGGTCGTCCACCGCCCCACCGGCCGCCTCTACGCCCTCAAGGTCATCCACGGCGACCACCACGAGGAGAGCGTCCTCCTCCAGATCCGCCGGGAAGTCCAGATCCTCCGCGAAGTCGACGACCCCAACGTCGTCCGCTGCCACAACATGTCCGACCGTCACGGCACCTCCGCCGGCGAGATCCACGTGCTTCTCGAGTACATGGACGGCGGCTCCCTCCACGGGGCCCACATAAGCGACGAGCACCGCCTCTCCGGCATCACCTACCAAATCCTCAAGGGCCTCCATTACCTGCACGCCCGCAAGATCGTGCACCGGGACATCAAGCCCTCCAATTTGTTGATCAACTCCAGGAACGAGGTCAAGATCGCCGATTTCGGGGTGAGCCGGGCGCTGTCGCAGACCATGGACTGCAATTCCGCGGTCGGCACGATCGCGTACATGAGCCCCGAGCGGATCGACACCGACATCAACAAGGGCTCCTACGACGCGTACGCCGGGGACATCTGGAGCCTCGGCGTCAGCGTGCTGGAGGTCTACCTGGGCAAGTTCCCCTTCGGGGTCGCCGGCGACTGGTCCAGCCTCTTCTGCGCCATATGCATGGCGGAGCCGCCGCAGGCGCCGCCCACCGCGTCGTGGGAGTTCAAAAATTTCGTGGCGTGCTGCCTGCAGAGGGACCCGGCGAGGAGGTGGACGGCGGAGAGGCTGCTGAAGCACCCGTTCGTCTCCTGGAACGGCGGCGACCAGCCCAACCTGCATCGGCTGATGCCTCCACCCCGCACGCTCTGATACACCAGACATTGGAGGGCCTCTGTCATCATCTCCCTCTTTCTTCCTTCTTTGGGACATAAAAATGTCGAATTTGCTTTGGTTTCTATTATAAGGTTTTGGATTTGGGTGTCGGTGTAGATCGTAGAGTCTCTTATCTTTTTTTGGGGGGGGGCAAGAATTATTGGGGAATCAGAATCGATTAGCAACTGATTTCGATAGGATGACACATGACATCCAACGACATTGCTATAAGAGGCAATGCTCATTTGTCACATAAAAGAATCATGAAAATGTCTTGAGTTTTTTTTCCTCTCCATTTCGCATGGTTTAGCTATAAGCATGAGGCTTACAGAATGAGTGGAGGATTTGTGGGGGAGATTTATAGGATTTTTGATGAATTTTGGTGCTGAGGATCGTGAAGGATCGGCAGGATCCCATGTAGAGATCTCTTTGAATCTGGAACTCATCACGTTTTCATCACCTTTGGATCCCTGTATTTTTGGACAATACCAGATGGTCCTGCATGTTGGATCTTGGAAGATTTGTCCAGGCAGGAGACAGATCATGCATTTTAGTTCGAGTCAAAATCTCTGTATTCAATCCGGACAGCAACTCCGACCGGCGCCTCGCATGCACGTTTAATATTCTCTGGGTAATAACGCTGATAAGACTGGTCATTAGGGGAAAACTTGTATGACAGATAAAAGAGACGAATCCACTGAGAATCATATATGGAAGTTGGAAGTTACACGATCAAAGTGGAACTCAAGGAGATAAGGGCAAGGTGCAAGATGGTTCATTTAGGGAGGAATCGCCCTTCAGAATCTCCCTTTTTTTTTTAAGCAGTACAGATATGGCTGAAGCACGAAAGGGACGGAGTAATTCTCACTTCAGTGCAAAAGGTCACGAGCCCAAGCAGCGAGCTATTGGGCAAAGCATCTTTCGACAAATAGACGATGAGATGAGATGATTCAGGATCCTCATGTGCTGCCTAATGGCCACGGTCGATGTTTAAGCTGTAGCCATAGCAATTGCATGGAGCGACTTTTAACTTTGTCATGGTATCGATATGTAAACTTGCGTATGAAGTTGAATTGAAATTTCACAAAATTGGTGACGCACAATTCATGGGTCTCTCTCTCCATTGATGAAAACACGGCGCGAACATCGGAAAAGATGAGGGACGGAGCATCGGAGGGATGATCCGTTGGAAGAGGATTGGATCTGAAAGATGGTTAAAAATGAACAGGCTCTGGATACATCCAAGTATCAAAGTGAGGAATCGTTGGGGGCGTCTTGGGCCAGAAGCCCAAGTACCGTACAATAAACTATGGAAACGGAACCCAGTCACGAAAGCCCAAGCCTCGCCCATTTTGCTTGGATGATATTGATATCGCCCCAGACCCCACAACAAAAATATCTTTGAGGCTGACATTTTCCGATTGCCCCCCCCCAATCAAAATCATGGCTGTCTCGTGTATTTTATTCGGGGTACATTGCTTGTCTTTTAAGAAAAAGAAAACCCAATTTTTTTCTTTTAATTTTCTTGACTTGTTGTGAAATGGGAAAATGAAACAAGTTGTTTTGAACTTTTGATTTAATGTACAATATCACCTCTAAAATTTTAATTTTTTTTTATGTAAACCCCAAACTCTAATATAATGTATAATGTCGTTTTTGAAATTTTAATTATTTTAATATGATTCTTGAACTTTTAATATATTTAATATGGTCCATAACAATTCACATTGATCAAGTTAAGAATTTAAAAACGACGTTGTTCATTAAATTGTAGTTTAAATATCACATTAAATAAATTTAAAATTTAAAAATGAGATTACATATTATGAGATTACATATTATGACAGAATCTAGAGACTATTTAAGTTGCCATCTTTTTTTTGTGTGAAAATGAGGGAAAGTTTGACGAAATTAGAAGGCGGCTCAGACAAGTCCACGGGCTTTGAGAGAACTCGCCAATTTTGACGCCGCTCACAAAGGCTTTAAGGAACTTTCGACACAAATTCGCCTTGTCCGAACGAAGCCGCCCCCTTTTGCATCATTTTTCTCTTTTTTGGGCATTGCGGAAGGGCTCTGCTCTACTGATCGGATCACGTCGCATGTCTGAGCTGTCCGGAATCGGAACCAGGCCGAATCCAGTGGGGGGGGAGAAATCACGATCTCGTGACCTCGGGAATTATGATTGCGCTGTATTCGCTGCTCTTAAAAGCAGTGGTGGAGCCCCACTCGCCGGTCGCCGTTCCGGGCTTGCGTGCGGCTTCGTAATGACAAAAACATTAAAACCAAAACAATTATTAGTGGAACAGCGAGATATAGAGAGAGTGGACTGTGGATAGGACACGGAGGATGCTTCCTGGAAGTTTCCTTTCTCAACTCGAACCCACTTCCTCGTCTGCAACAGTCGGGAAAAGAAAATCGGAAAAATTCATCGAATGTTTGGGCCAAGATTGACATCGATGCAGATGTTGCAGCATTGTCAATCTTGCAGGCTGGAACTCCCCTTTGTAGAAACCCCATCTCCTTCTTCTCCTCCTCCTTCATCTTCTTGCTCAGTTACGGGGCCCCATTTGTGCCGTGCAGCTTGATGCCCTGTGGATTCGTTTCTTGATCTCCCCAGCCCCCTCTCTCTCTCTCTCTCTCTCTCTCTCTCTCGTCCTTGTTCGAACGCAAAAGGTGGGTCTCTCTGTGGAGAAATTACTCGTTAGCTTGTTTATGTGGGTGTGTTTTTTTTTGGCTGCTTTCGGTCGATTTGGAGCGGGTACGTTTGCCGCCCTCGAGCGCGAGCCAGCGGGGTTTCCGGGTTTTTCTTCTTCTTTTGTTTGTCCGTATCTTGGCCTGAAAGGCCTTTCCTTTTCCCTTCAGTTATGGTGTCGTACGACTCGTCTCGCGACTGTTGACGCACGTGTTATGAGTTCAATGAGCTTCCTCGTGTTCCCAGCGTGTGGCCATTTTAACGATCTTGAAAATGAGGCATTAATTTGCTGAGAGTTTAAACGTCTGATTTGGATGGTGGAGCGCTCAAGTCGTGCCACTTGGCATAGGAAGGGAACCCGATTTCGTCTGTTGTCTGGGTTTGTAAGTTGAGAAGGGTTCTTGTTTTCCTTTCCTAGTTAACCGAGCTTTTAGCTAATGACCCTTAGTCGCGGGGGTTCTTGAGCTCAACAGAGTGGCAGGAAAAACAGGCAGCAGTTGTGGTGCCGTGATTGCCCATCTTGGCTAAGATGGTGTGAGGAGGATTTGCAAATCTCACTTCTGCTTGTGAATAATACTGTCCTTTAAAATAGAGTGATGTTGAGTTCAAGAGGAGGTTCAATCTTCGGAATAGCAAAGGTGGGGATTAATAATGGTTAAATGTCTTGCCCGGTGCCCGACATATTTATATCAACAGCCAACCCTCCATTTGTGGGATCTCTAATAGTTCAGGCAGGACACATGTATAGTCAGGGGAAGATTACTCAGTTGGATTTTGCAGCAAGGAGTCATCATGGACCTCTTTTGTTGTTGCAAGTTGTATTCGTGTGGATCCTGTGGCTTTTGGTAGCCAGCTAAACATACCTCAATTTGTTTCCCTTGGCAGAAGTCGAAGCTTTGGCTTGAATGATAACATATGACGGCTGGCAAATTTATCTTTATCGAGTGCTTGCTCCTATTTATAGCTGTTCTGCCGTTTGACATACCAGTGTAGGAACTTTGGAAAAGTTGGCTTAAGTGCATCTTGATGATGCCGTATGGTGGGGAATTTATTATTAGATTGAACATGGTTCAGATGCCCTTGAATATATAGCTGAAATCTCTAACTTCATTGCTGGAGCTTAATTTTCGAGAATTCTCATGATTATTCTGTGCTTGCAGATGGGACCCATGGAGGAGAGAATTGACCTTGATTCTGAAGAGGAAATCCCTTTTACTTCATCTCCAAATGGCAGCAAAGTTCACCCATTAGATTTTGAGAAAGTCTGTTCAGCATCACACAGAGGTTCTGTGAACTCATGGATTCACAAGCAATCAAGGATCAGCCCACTCAGAAGCATCAATATTGTGTTGATGACAGCAAAGATAAATATATTGCTACCTTTTGGCCCACTGGCCATACTGCTACATTACCTCACCAGAAATCATGTAAGCAGAGCTCTGACCATCTTTACTTTGTCCTAACCTTCTGATGCTCGTTTATAGATGCCTTTTATCTCTTTCGAAAACAAAACGTGCTTCCCAGTTAAATCCAAGATGATCTCGGTCTTGAAATTGAATCTCAAGTTACTTCATTTGATGTAGGTTCTGGTCTTCTTCTTAAGTATGCTAGGCATCACACCTCTCGCAGAGCGGTTGGGCTATGCAACTGAGTAAGGATCACTAATTACATGAAGTAGTAAATAGCATTGAATGGCTCTTTTGCCACTCTTAGCTTTTGGTGATGCTTATAAGCTGTTCACTGTCATTTTTGCAGGCAGCTTGCATTCTACACGGGACCTACAAGTAATAGAGCTGTCTTTATCGTTTGTTACAGTACTTTTGTGATATTTCCATCTAAAAGCTGTGTGTTTCGGAATTGATCCGGGTGTATATTAGGTTGTCAATTGTTGGTGCTGTAAAATATATAGACTGCCTTTGGGTCTTATCGTAGTTTGATGAACCATTTCTTTGATTGTCACACATATGTGTATGCATGTGTAATACATATACTTGCATATTTTGCATATATTTAGTAATACTTAAATGCGAATGTAAAGATAAGGATATAGAAAGTATATCTGATAATGAGCCATTGAACATTTTTGATGAAGAGTGATAATATGCGTGACTTCAGACTGTGATATTTTGGCATTTATGTAAGCTGTAGTGTGATTGACCTCCATCCTTTTTCTAGATCTTTATGAGAACTCTTGCAATTTTGCAGTTGGAGGTCTTCTGAATGCCACATTTGGAAATGCCACGGAATTGATTATATCAATTTATGCATTGAAGAATGGAATGATAAGGATCGTTCAACAATCATTGCTCGGCTCTATTTTATCTAACATGCTTTTAGTACTTGGATGTTCCTTCTTCACTGGTGGGATTGTACACAATAATAAGGTTCAAGAGTTCAATCAGGTAGATCTCAGGTGCTGCTCTGTTTTTCTATGTCAAAGTTGAGAATAGATGCCTTGTTGGTTTGATGCTCCAAGTTTGAAGTTAAGGGGATTACCTTTGCAACAGGCTACTGCCTCGGTGAACTCTGGATTGCTCTTGATGGCAGTAATGGGAATAATGTTTCCAGCTGTTCTTCACTTCACGCACACTGAGGTTCACGCTGGAAAGTCAGAGCTTGCTCTGTCAAGGTTTAGCAGCTGCGTCATGCTCGTTGCATATGCAAGCTATATCTTTTTCCAGCTAAAACATCAATCCAGTTTACCCAACCCCAATCGCGATGTTGATGAGGTCAGTCTCTTTTCTAATCTTTCAGGATAATTCGGCATGTACTTGACTGTTATGGTTTTTGTAGTGTTATTAACTTAAATCACTTTCTACTGAACTTTCAAGTGAAAGAGAACCTAATTGTCATTATTCCTTGCCTTTGTGACAGGAAGGAGTCACTGAAGAAGGTTCTGAGGGAGAAGAGAGTGCTGAAATAACCCAGTGGGAAGCAATTGTTTGGCTAGCTGTTTTGACCCTCTCGGTGTCTGTATTGTCTGGCTACCTAGTCGATGCAATAGAGGTATCGTCTTTGATGGGCCTCTAATGCTACTCGCACTTATTGTGTCATCTCATTTATTTTGCGGAGGAGGTGGATTATCTTTATATCTGGGGCAGTAGGATATTAGGTCATCACTCAATCTGACGCTAAGGATTAAATCATTGCATAGACTAGTCTAGGAGGGAGGGCAGAGCTCACAAAGCTGTCTAGCTATTTTTGCAGTGCTAGAAGGCAAGTTTAGCAAAACTTAACCCCTGGATTAGCATTTTGTCTTTGCATTTGATTTTAGCCTGAGCTCAGACTCATTTGGTGCTCATTGGACCAGAGGAAGTCATTGACCACAATCATGTGGAGTTTGGTGTGATGTTTTCATTTGCCAGAAGATTCATTCATCAATTTGAAAGCCTTTCTTCCTCTTTCCAGGGAGCATCTGATGCATTGAACATTCCTGTTGCATTCATCAGTGTCATCCTTCTTCCAATTGTGGGAAATGCAGCAGAGCATGCAAGCGCTATAATGTTTGCAGTGAAGGATAAGCTTGTAAGTTTGCTTGAAAAATGTTTGTTTTATTTTATTTTGCTGCCTATTGATTCCACCTGCTAACTTTTTACAGGACATTACAATTGGAGTGGCAATTGGATCATCTACGCAAATATCAATGTTTATGGTACTTCCTCCATAGTAATATATATCATAATTCTCATTATTAAATTTCTAAATTTTATATTTGCAGGACTTGCCATGATCTAATCTTTGTGTCCATGACATCTTTCTTTGTTGATAATTACAGATACCCTTCTGTGTTGTTGTTGGGTGGTTGATGGGGAAATCAATGGACCTGAACTTTCAACTCTTTGAGACTGCCACACTATTCATAGCTGTAATAGTAGTGACATTTATGCTGCAGGTTAGTTATTGAGTTCTCTTGTTTTCTTCTCTCCACTAATGCGGCTATTTTTGATGAAACCCATTCTCTATTAGCCATTATGTTAGTATAATTTTGTACAACCATCGTTAATTGATCTATAAACTTAAGTGTGACTTTAATCGAGAAAAAGCTGTGACACTCCCTGCAACCCTTAGGCTGAGATTTGGTCTAAGTTTAGAGCATTGGTATTGATAAGTGGAAATGAAAACTAAGAGTCTAGAGAGATACACATGCAGGACCTCCTGTGGTGTTCCTATGTACAATTTCTTGAAGATTGCCAGCTAATCTATTAGTTTAAGCTAACAGATGAAATCATGACTTAATTTTTAAATGGTCTACTAATATTATCAAATCCTTTTTCGAGGGCATAATTGTGCCATTGACATTTACATGTAAGGCCATACAGCTCGATAATCATGATTTATGACTCCACAAACTTTGCATTCTTTCTTGCAGGAAGGGAAGTCAAATTATCTAAAAGGCTTGATGCTTATCCTGTGCTATCTCATTGTTGCAGCTAGTTTCTTTGTTCATGTGGACCCTTCGACCGGTGAGTATAATGTTTTTTTCATCCCTAGTTCATCAAATAAGATACGTTTTTTCTCATTGAATTGGAGTGAAAATGTGGTACCACACTGAATGCTTCTTTTGGAAATAAATCTGGTGTCTGCGGACATGAGCGCCTGCGTAGTTCCTAAAGTATTGGATGTCCTTTCCAACATATGTCTTTTAATTTCCACTGCATAGATCTGTGATGCCATCATAATGGTCGTTCTCCATTGCTTATGTGCAGATGATGACTAATTCACAAAGGATGGCATTGCCCACAACGTAGTTAACAGCTTCCCATGTCCGCCCGCATAACAGCTGCAGTGCTATTCTCCCACCTTCCCACCTCCGATAATTGTGGAGGCATTCGGGGCTGGAAAGGAAGTATGGGCATTGAGCAAGAATCATTGTATTCATCCTTCGGGATGGTGGTCATGGGGCGAAGTGACATGGCCACTACGGTGCTAGTGCGGAATCGAAAGTTGTAATCTTGATTTTTTTGCGAAATCTGCAGACTTTCAACAAGATGATTATTTAGATGGTGGAAGTGAGTTGGAAGGGACTTTGGCTGCTTTTGTATCGTATCGTCACTGCTGACTGAGTAAGATTGGACAGAGTTGATGAGCCAAGCACAATGGAATGGCATCCGCGTGGGATGGCAATTCGTCTTCTTTGGCCAATTGATTCGTGTCTTTTCTCTCTCTGTCTCTCTCTTTCATGGTCGTTCTGGTACGCAACTCAATAATCAAGGGGGAAATACAATGCGTGACGGCATGACTCCCGATTGACAGATTGTTGGAACATGTAAAAACTGATGTTTTGATGCGACACCCATGTGAAGGAGCTCATGGTCTTTCCATGGTTCTCAATCATAATCATGCTAACTTTTCAGATTTTTTAGGTAATAATCTGTAATTAGTGAAGTATAGAAGATAAAATTACTTACTGAGTTAACAACATACACCCGTAATTGTTCGTCAAGGTTTATGAGTATTGTTGATATAATCATGGCAAAGTCATCGATTTAGACCCAACTTTATCAGCACCTCATCGATTACCAAGTTTTCTATTTACATTCGAGTTTTGTTGAATGATCATCAAATCAGTAGCGCTGTCGTTATGAAGCTATTATAAATATTCGACATTAGCTATGGTTTTATAGTCAATGGTTCATCTGTATTTTTTTTTTCTCAATTTTCAAAATTTGTTAAAATTTATCAGTCTATATATGACATTCCGTCCAATACGATGAGGTGGTTAACGAAATTTAATGACATTTTTTTCACATCGGCACGTGAGAACGTCAGCGAACATGGACGGATGGCACGCGCACGATCGGACAGATCGCAGCGTCCAATCCTAGCCAAGCGCGTCGCTGTCGCACCCATCACCTGCCCGGCTCGGCGTATATCGGCCGACCGAAGATTAAACTTTCGGACAAATGGAGAGACAGAATTCGCGTCATCATCGTCGTAAGAAGATTTTGGTCGACTTGATTGCTCTCCGATCTGCAAATTTCCCGTTGGCGCAAAATTAAAAAAGAAGGAAAATGGGAGGGAATCATTTATGGGGCGCACACGCCCAGCTCGCCTATATAGATAGGGGCGGGGGTGGGTGCTCTCCTTTATCTATCTCCATCTCATGGCGGATATTGCAAGAGCTCTAGCCTTCTCGCATTCTCGTTTTCTCTCGGGAACCGTGACGCCCTTTGATCTTTTGCGTCGTTTTCTGTAGTCAAAATCTCTCCTTTCTTTCCTCTCGAGCGGAGAATTCACTTGGGTTGGGTTGGGTTGGGTTGGTGGAGTTGGGAGGTTCTTGGAAAATGGCTGTCGCTATGGCCTCTGCTAGCCTCGCCACGCCCCTCTCCGGTCTTGGCAAGGCATTTGAAGTGTCCAAATCGAGTGTCGCTTCGGTTGCTGGGTTTTCCTCTCCTGGGTTGAAGACTGCGCGTTCTTGCCCTCTTCATGGCCAAAGGTATGGCTTTTTCTGAATTTTCTCTCCCTGGATTTCTGTTTTGAGCTAGTCTTTCGTTAGGCTTCTGGATTTTGGTTTACTGCCAATGGGTTAGTTTCTCTTCCTGTTCTGGTTTATGTTGTGTATGAATTTCGCAATGCTCGAAGAACTCAAAGTACTGATCTTGCCGGCGCCACTCTGTCATATTTTGACTACCCGCCTTTTTGGTTTCTTGACTTATGGTGGGTTCTAGTGAGTTCTGCTTTGGTTTGATTCTTCAATCTTTCTTATGTTACGAGATTACGGGCGACTTCATTATTATGCCCTCCACGCTCTAATTCTATCCCAGTAGGAATAGTATTGTGCCATTGATTTCCTATTTTGCTTAGTTCTAGCTCTATCTGCTTTGTCATAGATTGTCGTCTTCAAGGACAGTCATTAGACAAGCATCAACTGCTCCTACTCTGGAGGTATTGACCACATCATGCTGTAAATCAGCGTCGGTGCTTTATTATCGTTGATCAGTGTTGTTGCTTTGTTATTGATGGGAAGTTCGATGCTACTGGCAGGATGGAAGTCAGAGTGAAACTGACATTGTTCCAACCCCTAAAGTTATCATAGATCAGGACTCCGACCCAGATGCCACTGTTCTGGAGATCACATTCGGGGATCGCCTAGGAGCTCTCCTTGATACAGTATAGCATCATCAACTGCCTCTTTCTTAGTGGAATGATCATTTATTGGTGATTGCTTAGTCCTGTTTATTCAGGCTCAACTCCTTGTTTCGAACATTGAAATTATGTATTTGGCTTGTAGATGAATGCATTAAAGAACCTAGGCCTGAATGTTCTCAAGGCAAATGTATATTTGGATTCTTCAGGAAAGCACAACAAGTTCGCCATAACCAAAGCGTGAGTTCTTGGCAATTTTCTTGGACTGTCATGCGTTGATCTTCTTTGTTACTTGCATCAGTGTCAACCCCTGCTATCATATAGTTACTGTCTTGCATGTATTACAATGGAAGCCCTCTGTCCATATATCAGGATCTCCTTCAATTTAGTCTGTCTGTGTTCTGCTTCTGCTTATAGCCATTTTATCCACCCGTAATATGGCAATGTTGGTTAGCCATTCTTATATACTATGGTACTTTCAATTAACTTTACTATTTATTCATTGAACGTAGGAAGACTAAAAAGATGAGTTTTTTTTTCTTTTTTTTTAAATACTTATGAAAAAATGGGGTTTAAAATTTTCTCTTTACATGTTCCCTAGTCCATGTCAATTAAAATGTACTCGGATCAAGTTTGATTGCATTTTACAAGGCGCCTACTACCTGGAGAGGTGGGAAAATCTTTTAATTCTTGATATAATGCATGGTAAATGAAAATTTTGTTTTCATTTAACTTGTTAGAACAATAGTGCTTACTTCCTAGCTCCTATTATCTTGTATTTTTTTTTTACTTCCCATGAACTGGTTTTGTCTCGAGTTTGCTTGCAGTGATACTGGAAGAAAGGTTGAGGAGCCGGAGTTGCTAGAGGCTATCCGATTAACAGTTATCAATAATCTCATGGAGTATCACCCGGTAACCACCTTTTCTACAATCTGCTTCTGTTCATCATAACCACATCCTAGCTTAAAATTTATCTTGGGACCTATATTATGAGCTTTTGATAGAGTTCTATTGCTGCTCCAGGAATCAAGTACTCAATTAGCAATGGGAGTGGCATTTGGAGCTGTACCACCAACACAGAAGGCATGTTCAAAAGAGATGTCTGCTAGGTTTTGTAGCACTGCATTGAATGTTGTTTTGAATTGATAGAAATTGATCCCTGGCATAATTGCACTTAGCGTCAGTGGTCATGGACCTCTGCGCCTTTAACAGGAAGATAAGTCAGAGGTTTTGGGATGACAGAGTTGTGTTCTTCTATCCTTCATTGTATTCTTTTCATGAGTCCAGGAAAACTAATTATACATACTAATTGCTTATCAGATGAAGCTTATGTCACAAGCTTGTAACTGAATTATAAGGATGTCATTTTGTGTTCCTCAGGTTGATGTAGACATAGCCACACGCATAAATGTTGTCGATGATGGTCCTGATCGAAGGTAGGGTGACTCCTTTTTCTTTCTTTAACTAGTTGCATCTCATTTATTTATGCCAAGTTAGGTAATATCTCTTGTAAGTGAGGACATTGGAAATGTCTGTTGACCACTAAAATATGTCTCGTCACAGTTTGCTGTTGGTGGAGACGGCTGATCGTCCTGGTTTACTGGTGGATCTTGTGAGGATCATAACTGACATCAATATTGCTGTGGAATCAGGAGAGTTTGACACTGAGGTTACCATCCAGATCATCACTTAACTTTGATTTCCTCGAGTGATTGTAACAAATGCAAACTCAAAATTTCTTCGGTGTTGTTACCAGGGTTTGCTGGCTAAGGCAAAATTTCATGTCAGCTACAAGAACAAAGCCATCATCAAGCCTCTCCAGCAGGTAAGATGATGCTAATGCAGAGGCTGTACCCATATTGAAATGCTTTTGAGACTAGTGAATTTTGGTGTCTCATGGATATCTTCACGTGTACGTGTTGCCTAGTGCATGAATATAGTTAATGTGACTGTGCTTGCTTATTTCTATTTGCTAACGTCTGCATGAGAATGTGTATCTCGAGGTAGGTGTGCATCTGCCTGCGTGCGTGCATGTGTGCGATTTTCACATGAAAATAGTGTTCTAGTTTTTGAAGTTTACTTGAACTGCCAGAGTAGATATGGGTTGATTTGAGTTCCTAAGTGTACAGAAAAAAGGAAGTTGACTTTGAGTTAAGCTGCCATATAAAGAGTATAGATTTATCTGTACCATTAAAGCAAGACCATTGAAACCACATACCCTGTTTATTTAGCAGAAAATGAGAAATTTGGAATATATTTTTTTAAAAATGATCGCTTATATCTTGTAAAATAATTAGTTAATAGAAAATGTTTTTCTTATTAATAATAATTTATGTCTAAATATTGTTGTGGATGATGAAAATATTTTTCGTTCGCTCAATTTTTCAAGTGATACAAGTGATCATTTTTAGGAAAATAGGCTCTGTTTGTTTTGCGAAAAATGAATGATTTGGACAATATTTTCCTAAAAATGATCGCTTGTGTTGTTTGAAAGAATTAGCTAATCAAAATTGTTTTCATTGTTGATGACAATTATGTTAAATGTTTTCGTGAATGATAAAAATATTTTTTATTCATTCATATTTATAAGCAATATAGGAGATCATTTTTCACGAAATAAAGAAAACCTAAGTATTTTCTTTATCCCCCCTCACATTGTTTTGTTGTCTCGGTTCATGCATGGGGATCTGCTTATTTGGTGATTTTACAGGTCCTTGCAAATAGTCTGCGGTACTTCTTGAGACGTCCATCGACTGAGGAGGCGAGTTTTTGAGCCATTGTACCACGTAGTACGAATGGGAGAGTGTAAATCATTGATCATTCTGGTCGACATTGAATATGTGTCCACCATTGTTACATTCTACAGTCTACTCAATCATCAGTATCATATGTCTGCAGAGTGTAAAACTAAAAATGTAGAGGGATTAGCTTCCATTGAACTGCTACAGCAGTGAACTGTAACTTTATGTATCGAACTGTTCCTGAATGAATGCTGTTGTACACTAGGTCCATACCCTTGGTTTTTATCTGTCTTCAGTTGTATTGGCCTGTAGGCTTGAAATGTGAATATGCCATATCTGATCCTACTTTTCGGAGAATTTGTGACGTTTAAGTACAATTCTTGTTCTGACGGCGGAGACATCCATATTTTGTGCACGAGAGCAGCAACTTCGTCGCAGGTAGATGATTGGTATTATGCGTTCAAGGAACTCTCACTCTGCTAAATCAAGCTCTAAACTGCAAGCTCTTCTTGATATGTCGAAGAAAGACGGTCATTTAACCCATGAGGTTGCTCAAGTTGCAAAATGCATACCGCACTTGCCTTTGTGCTCTGTCATTACCTGTTCTGCACTGGATGATGATTCCAAAATTTAACGAGAATTCATCATAGCGATTGCTCATAGATTATCGTATGCATCTAACTCATATAAGCGGAATACGCATACCTCGAGGAATCAGTGTTATCAAAAATAGGAATACCGACGCTCGTGCGCTAGCCGTTTTGAGAAGTTAGGGACGTTTAGAGTGTTTGTTTTGCCTCCTGTGCAGTTATCCTAGACATCAAGTGAGATGCACCCATTTAGTGACAATATCAAAGTTCACAAAACGAGAAGGTTTGTTAGGGAAAAAAGGAAAGGGGATGTGTCTCTGTTCAGCAGTTGTGGTCTAGATGCTTTCCAGTTTCGCAAAAAAAAAAAAGAAAAATTTGAAGACGCACTTTATTTTTCATCACGATATTGCCAAATATGGTTCACATCATTACAAATTTTAATGCCACTAGCTGCCCCAAGGATATGGGGGCAACGGTCCATACGTACATGATTGAAGGAGTATGGGCAAACATCCCTATGTTATCTCATGAAACTGCATCTTCGACCATAAAAATGATGACTCAAAACGCAGATAGGAACCCCGCCAAAGCCAACAACCTTCCTTGGGAAGAGAGAAATGGATAAACCCCATGATCCATTTACCCATTTCTTCATCCTTTATATATCAACTAATGATTTCTCTGGGAATTCCATCCTTCTGCATTGAAAGAGATTCAGAAATGGCAGGGACATTCTCCAGAGGAGCACAAACCATGAATTCCGTGTTCTTCAAGCAAGTCTCTCAGTCTTTACTCGTTTTACAAACTTTCTGCGCATGTTGACAGCTTTGATCTTCTTCAGCCAATAGACCCTTTTCTGAATGAGCTCAATCTGAAGGATAGTAAAGCTTTCTTTTCACTAGGTGTTCCTCCTCTCCTGTTGTTTGACGATAACATTTCAAAATGGCAGGCCCGTGCTCCGGAAAGCCTACCACCGGAAGAGTTCAGCCGACACGATGCGGGACACGGTGAAGCTGGAACGTGAAGAAGTGAAGACCAAAAGCCACGCCGGGAGCAGCGATGGGGGATGCTGGGTTCCGCATGAGCAGACCGGCATATACTGTCCCAAGGGCCAAGAGAAGGTGATCGACGATGTCCCTCCTGGCGCGGTGAAGGATCTTGGCATCAACTGGATTTCCTACAATGGGGAAGATCTGATTTAGCAGGAATGACACCCTCGTCATGCTTTAATAGCTACATAAATAGACTTGAGATTGTCGTCATGGACTACATCCTTCATCCTTCCTTTCACCTCGCTTTGATCATGAATGCAACTCCAAAAATAATTCAACTACTTTCATGTCATGGATTGAAGCCTCTTTCTCCGACTTATTCCTTAGTCAAGTTTTCACATTCTTCGAGCTTTCGAACGAGTGGCATTGCGCTATCGATCATTACTAAGTTGAATGGACTTTGGGCGTGGTTCAATCTAATAGAGAAGATGAATTGGTGTTCATTACGAGATTACAGATTTACCAACACTATGGACAACGAATGTCGCGTCCGCAATATCATTTCATCCTAGGTGTGGTGGGGTTGCTGGTGGTCGTTCTCTCTGCCATAAGCAAGAATGGCCAAGAAGCTTCCGATGGAGTTTTGCTACATCCTTTGAGACGCACCGTTTCATTTGCTTGCGTGGTTGATCAGACAATGTCTTGTTTGCATCATCCAGCTCTCTCTGACTTTTTCAATGTTTGAGACTCGTTGAGATCTTCACTTCCTAGTAAATTTACATTATATCCAGTAAAATCCAAGCTCATCTTAGTAAGATTGTTCCACGAAAATTTGCCATCATATATTGATCAGTGTCAGTGTATTCTTTAGATTAGAAATCTATAAGGCAAGAAATGTATTCGATTTAGTTTGATTAATTGATTAATGTCAATAAATTCTTTAGATTTTTCGACATTTTTCTTTCTCAACAAAACGAGTTGTTCCTTTTATGGTTATTCATCTTTTACTGATAGTATAAAAATAAAATAAGTTAACATTTGAGACGAAATCGATTTATTTTAGAATTCTGATTAGGGGTAATCGCACAACAAAATGTTGGAAAGTTTTCTTTATTGCGCAGCTGAGTGCCTAAATCCATTTTAATCAAATTATATGCCCAAACTATTCTAACTTTCAAATAAAGGGGGAAAAAAAGAAAAGAAAAAGAAAAAGAAAAAGAAAAAGAGAAACCAGAGCAGAACTTGTGGCGCCAAATCCACCGAAGCTTAACGATAAAAGGCGGCGGCGGCGGTTGATCCAACGTCCCCGCCCGCTTCTCAGCTCAGCTCAGCCGCCGCCGGAAATGGCGCTCTGCCACCTCGTCGTTATCAGACCATCCTTCTTCAGTTCTCCGATCAAGGCTCCACCGCCGCCGTCGTCGTTCGCCCTCTCTTGCTCCAAGTCTTCTTCTCCGCCGCCTCGGAGCATCGACGACGGCGACAACTCCGGCGGGCCGAAGCCCAAGAAGCTGTCGGAGCAGTCTTCCTGGGAGGCCAAGGACGCGGAGGGCAGGGATTACCTCTACCGCCTCGGGCAGGAGGCCGACAACATGAACATCGCCGTCGGGGCGAGGGCCGGCGTCGTCGACGATGTCTTCGCCGGCGACTTTCTCGGCAAAGACTGTACGTTTCGCTTTCCCCCTTTCAATTTTGCTCCAGATGGGATTTACAGATGCAACACGTTTGTCGAGTTCGTCGAAACTAGAGATCTGTCGGTGAAGCGGGTTGTCATTTTGTTTTCCTTTTCAGTGTCAGATTAAGATTGCTCTACGTCGATCGGGTAAATTAGATATTTTTAACAGGTGAAGAGAATTTGGAGGGTAGGATTATGGATTGCACGGCCAAGAATTTTACAGGAAAATATCACATTCAGAGGATTCTTGGAGAAGACAGTCTGTGATCCGTGGGTGATAAGTGAAGTTGATAAGAAAGTGTCACGTAGCGAGTTAGTAGTAGCTGAATTTTGGTCCTCTTCCCAAGTGTAATAATCAGTCGATCGATTTTTCATTGATTGTTGCAGCCGACATTGTGTTTGATTACCGGCAGAAGGTCACAAGGTCATTTGACTACCTTCAAGGAGATTATTATATCGCTCCTTTATTCATGGTAAATTATATCCCCCAACCGTCGGTTATTTTTCTCTCCGATAAAGTTTAATTGATTTACTGACAATATTTCCTGAGTTCACTGTTGTCAATGTCAAGGTTTGTGCTGTTGTGTAGCTCCTTTGCATGCTACTTGCTAAATGTTTCAGCCAATGCTAGTTGCTATTTTAGTTCATTCATGGGTCTTATGATACTAGTACTGTAGTGTAGCTTCTCATTGATAAGGCTGTGTAGAGAGGCATTTGAGATATTCATGTGTTTGGACTTGCATTTTCTGGGGCTACTGCATTATGACCATTTATTTAAGCCAAAGCCTATCAATGGTTTCTCAACTTGCTGTCTTGCTATTAAATATGGAAAGCAGGTCGTTCAAGTTATGTTTTGCTTCTTGTCTTCCTTTCTCCAATTTATATATCCCATTCTTGAATATATGACATATTTTGCCTTTTTTTCACAGGATAAAGTTGGTAAGTTCCATCAAAATTGACTTTGTGCTGTAAGAACAACACGTGGAAATGAATTCCCCTGGTGACCATCCTGTCCTTTATTTTAATTGTCTGTTTGCGATGTAGTAAACAGGAACAATGCTTCTTTGACCTGGATAAAAATTATTAATTCTAATTGACATTCCAGTGTTCCTCTTTCTTGTCTTCCTTTCTATCTTCTTCATGCATGTTCTGCTGGTATTGCAGTGTGTCACATTGTCAAGAACTACATTGCCCATCTTCTCAATGTAAAAGTTCCCCTGATCCTTGGTATGTACGGTTACAAATGAATGATTTGATCACCACATTAATCTAATTTTATTCATTTATCAATTTCTCTGTAATCAAATTTTTGTACAAAAATGTCATTGTTCCTGATGTAGAAATGAAAAACGGTGCGTTAGTGAATAATGATTCTTTTTCAGATGATATAGAAGCGGACCTTCTGATGGCGGGTAAATTGACTTCCATTCTCTATTTTTCTAAGCATCATAATACTACTTCCCAGGTATTTGGGGAGGAAAAGGTCAAGGAAAATCATTCCAGACAGAACTTATATTTCAGGCGATGGGAGTTGAGCCCATTATCATGTCTGCTGGGGAACTAGAATCAGAAAGAGCTGGTGAGATTGTTTCTTCCATCCTTTAGTATTCTAGCATGCAAATTGGGACTGTTACTTCTTGTTGTTCCTTTGATGATTTCTCAAGCTTTGCTTTTTCTATGGCTTCATGTGGATGTTGACTGAACAGGAGAACCGGGAAAATTGATACGTGAACGCTATAGAGCAGCTTCTCAAGTGGTTCAGAACCAAGTTAGAAGCTTTTCCACTTTCACTATCAATTTATGTATGTGGTGTGACTATTTTTCATGTCTGGAGATTGATGCTTTTCTGCTATTCGTCAATTGTCATTGTCTACCTGTTTTGCAGCATCTTTCAAACTGTTAATGCCATGCTAAATGATTGGTTTATTCATTTATTTATTTTTCTCTGCCTGCTACCTAGTCTATTCCTCACCAACATCCCGTCAGTTTTTATTTACTGCTGCATTTGACTTTCAAAATTCTAATGCCATCCTACTCTGGGATGGCATACTAGCTGGGCTTGGTGAGGACCAGCAAGTGTTGTTCCATACCACAATCTCACAACATTGTTTCCTACAAAGTATGACGCTTCGATTTATGATGACAGCTTAAATAATATCATTCCATAAGAGACTTGAAATGGTAGAAGAGTTCTTCCTGCCTGTTTGTACTTAATTGCTCCATACAAATACAATTTGAAGTTCAGGAAATTTACTACAAATCAGTAATCCACTATACTGAAATGCAACCTTCTAGTCGGTATTTGACGTTTTTGAAGTTCCATTGCCTGTGTTTGGAAAGCTCTGTGATAAGTTGTCAAGGAAGTCTAACTTGATTTCCTTGGGGGATGCAGGGTAAAATGAGCTGTTTAATGATCAATGACATTGATGCCGGCCTTGGTAGATTTGGTAAGCTACAGTTCATTTAGTCAAGTTCAATTTCAGCTAACCTCTAAGCTTTCTCCTGACTGTCATTTTATAAACCATAAAAAAAAAAAACATTAGTCTAGTCTTGGTTCTTTCATATGAACCTCACATGCTGTGCCCTCATCCAGGAAATACTCAAATGACTGTGAATAATCAGATTGTAGTTGGCACACTCATGAATTTGTCGGACAATCCAACAAGAGTAAGCATTGGGCAAGATTGGCGAGAATCAGATGTCACAAAGAGAATCCCTGTTATTTTTACTGGGAATGACTTTTCGACAATATATGCTCCTTTGATTCGTGATGGAAGGATGGAAAAGTTTTACTGGTACATGATTTTTGCAAGCTAGGGTGCAGCTCTTCCTTTAGTTACTTCCAAATATTGGGATGCTAGTGGTGATTGCTATATCGGTGGGCACATAAGTGATTGTATCTCTTTCATAAATAGGCAGCCTACGCATGAAGATATCGTAAATATTGTTAACAGAATGTATGAGAAGGACGGCATCTCGAGGAAGGAGGTTGTACATGTCGTGGATACCTTTCCTAATCAAGGTAACAATCTTAGAGCATACTATCCTTTCTTGCCATTATTTTTGTCCTTTAGTTCGGTTCATTAAGCTGGTGTCATTGTGACACCATGATATCACCATACTCCTCTCAGATTTCTTATATATTTGTGCAGCATTGGACTTCTATGGAGCTCTTAGGTCCCGGACTTATGATAGGTCGATCTTGAAGGTATAAAAAAAATCCAAGTCCAATTGAGGAGACTGAACAATCCTATATTGAACTTCGAATTTGATTTGATGAAAAAGATGAGCAAGTTCCATTGCTCTTTACCCAGTGCATATCAATTGATTGATGGAGGAACTTTGGTCTATGCGGCAAATATGCTTTGAATTGCTGTTATATTCCAAATAAATCAATCACCAGGACATTCAAAATGTGAATATCGCGTGTGAACTATGTACTGTGCTATGAAGTGGGAAATTCTATTGACAACCTGGCCAGATAGGTTAAGTGGGTCTGGAAGTTGCTATTTTCTTATCTTTTTGAGACATTTAGTGCTCTACGCATGTATAGACTACCTTTGGTTGAATTTCGTGGGGATGATGAGCCTCTTGTACTTAAAATAGCAATGATTTGTTTTCATAGTGATTGGATTGTTGAGGTAACTAATATCTGTGGTATATTCTCATACTGGACAGCAGACCCATCACTTGCATAGGGATGTTGGCCATTGTTTTTAAACAGCCAGTAATTCAGTAAACATCAAGTTTTTGTTCATAGTTTCTCATGAGCATGACTAATGCTTAGGCTTGAAGCTAAATACTTCTAAAGGGCAAATTCTTTTTCCACAGTTCTTTTCTAAGAGTCATTAATGTGCTATTTAACTCCTTTTGGGCCACAGTGGGTTGAAGATAATGGTGGGATTGAAGATCTTGGAAAGAAACTCCTAAAGCGGAGAAAAGATGAGAAACTTCCAGTGTTTACACCACCGAAGGTAAGAGCTATTGTTGGTCTTGGTTGCAGTTTACTTCACTAAACTCAAAAGTAATATGTTGTTTAAATGAGTGAATGTTTTAATGGATACCACTTGGTATTCGCAATTGCCTAAATGGGTTTAATTGCATGTTTGAGCAGCAAACATTGGAGGCGTTACTTGAGTCTGGGTATTCTCTTCTCAAAGAGCAGCAGCTGATAATGGAGACTAAACTTTCTAAGGAGTATATGAAGAATATAGATGATTAGCAGATAAGCAGCAATTGCAATTTCCATGCATCTTATTCATTTCTAGGGATTGAGAAAGTTCCTGTCCTTACAAGTATTCTTGCATTTGTCAATGAAGTTCATTGTTATTGCTAATAGCCTCAATACATGCATCTGATATTGCAGACATTGTACCAGAAAATCTGATTGAATCAGAAGCTCTGGTAATGATGATGTTATTAGTGGAAATATTAGATAAGCGGTTGCTTATGAAAACAAGAGGCCTTATGGTTTTGATATTACCACTCGAGTGTACATCTTTCTCAACAGTGATAGTCTGGAAGGGTAGTCAGAGCTGTACGATACTTTGCAGAATTTCGGTCCATTAGGATCTGGTGTTTATAGTGTCTTCCCTCATCGTTTAAAATGGTTTCCCTTTTCTTCTCAGTATGCTCACTTTGTTGGTGCAACAATTATATGCCAAAATACAAGCGACTGCTGCAGAAATCCACCTGCATAGTCATATTTTTAGGTGTGCCTGCATGGGCTGCACACGCGTCTGTGATTTTACTATTATCGTTTCATTTAATGTTCCACTTCTTTTTCTTCTTGATGTATCATTCCTCGTTAATTTTATGTGCAGGGAAATGAAAAAAATGGGGTTAAACCTTTAAAAACTTCATTCGACGTAATGATTTGAGTGGGTGGTCTCAGCAAAGAAAGATTCTTTGGGGAACTGCTGAAGGTTGACCACTCAATTAATTTAACCATAACCGAAATTGAAGAGTACTTCAGAATAAGGAAAAGCATCTTTCTCTGTCACTTGCAGGATACAAGATCTCTATCCACTTCTCATGAGCTGTGACTATTGACTGTTGGATCACTGGTTGGCTTAGGGATAAAAAGTGGGGGGGAAAGAATAGCATTACGTGATCGGATGCCAAAATAAGAAGGAAAGAGGGAGCACTAATGACGGTTCTTGTCTAGTTCTTTTTACTTTAGTCGGAATTGGATTAAATAGTGAATAGGGTGCTTGTTGGAAGATTCTGGTTGACAGAAAAAAAGAGGGGGAGGTGCTCGCGTGAATTTGATTCCAGTAACCGAGGCCATCAGAATGGGGATAGTGGGCGTGGATCGATGTTGTTCTCTTCTGACCTCTAAATGAAGTGACCGGTCAAAATGGCATATCTTCTTAACGCTCCTCTAATATCCACTGGTCTTTACTTTGGGGTAGGTGGAATTTGCTTTCCATTATTCTAAGTGGTCATCCAACCTTTAAGGCTATTCTAAACTTGACAATTGTGGTTGTGGGCGGGAGAGAGAGAGATGACTTGGGGGATGATGTCTCATCTGAACTAATTTCCACAACTATCTGTCTTCTATCTCTTATCTCTTATCTCTATCTCAAGCAGCAGTTATATGGCGAAACTAGAATCCCCCTTGCCAATTCCTCAAATAAAAAATATCAGTCGGGTTGATGATGTAATGGAAACGCTTGTATGTTCTTCAGGAATATTCAGACATAATTTCTTTTGCTTCGAATTCATTATCAGGGCTAATTATGGGGAGTTTATATGCAGACGTGAGACTCGGATTATGCTGATCAAAGAAATGGGCCTAACAGACCCTCGCATTCAGACACAAAAGAAATGCACACAGGCTTCTGGAATGCCATGATTATGCCGTTGGATAGAGGCACGAAGGTTTGAAAATTTCACTAAGCCCCCACCAACCCACCACCACCTAACCTATGTTCCTTCCCAACCATTGAGAAGCTCTTTCGCCTTTTTCCTAAGTCACACCGTTTCACATTCCACGATACGTCCCTTTCCTGTTTTGAAAAACATTGAAAACCAAGCACCTTGCGGTCCACACCGTGTCATCTGATTCAGTGCCCTGTTGGGTTTAATCACTCCACCGCCCCACCTTTCATGTGCCCCAAGCTTCTGAAGCCCCTACTAGCTTTGCCAACACCAAATCAAGAACTTTCCCACGCTCCTGAGAGAACAAGCACCTGCTCTTTTTGGACTTTCGAGATCTTCCCTCTTTCAACTCTTTAACTCTAGTTCTTCTTTATCTTGTAACTTTAATTTCAGATGTATTCTGTCCCAAGATAACGGTTACAAATGTATGGTACCAAAGCAGACAAAACGGGGAAAGATGGGGTAAGGTCAAACACTCAAAAAGAAAGTAAAGCATGCTAGATGACTGCATCACGCCACCCATTTAATTGGTTCGCATGATTTTGTTTTTGTTTTTCTTTTAATCTCAATGAAAGGAAAATCTCTGTTTATTCAACTAATCTTCTTTTGTTGCTTTCCAAACCATTCCTTGGACCCGGCTGTTGCCGACACTGCATCTAACACCTTACGTATAAACTAATAGTGAGAAAAATTGAGTATTTTGTCGCCCGAATTTTAAAGTAAGGAGCCGAACTGCCCTTTACTGAGCATCTAGCTGCACTTTCCATAGAATACAAAGGCCTGATTGGTGCTCTCATCAATAATTTTGACTTTAATTAACCCTTAAGACATTAGAAAGGAAAAAGGAAGTCTAAACAAGGAAGTTGTCCACATCCATTGTTCCACGCGTGGCTTCTCAATTTGAAAATTTTTGGGAGGAAGCTGCATCAACAAGACAAGTTGTGATGATTCGATTTGATTAAGTTTGGAATCGCTTGACTTGTTTTAATTATCACACAATCAGTTAACTTGTGTTTTAGTATAGAGTTGAACATAGACGAGAGGCCTCGATTAGTCCTTCATTGGTAGAATATGCAACCAATATAGACCTTCGATTCATAGCAAAACGAGTTGTCGGTTTTCACTTATTTCTTGATCAATCGTTCGAATAATTCTTGACATTGCAAACATTTGAGCTTGAAATAAAAAGCATAATGCTTTCAACTATGTTTGTACAGTTAGTTCTATATTCATACATATTAAGGAGCAATCACAAAATTTACTTGTGCCCCCACATACTCCGTGAATCTATCTCAATCATGCCAAAACTGATTAAGGTATGAGGAGATCAATGTGGAATTGAATCAAGTAATCAAACGAACCATACCAAAGAGTTAAAAGGGCAAACAAAATTGTTATCAAACGTGTTTATGATCAAAGTCCATATAACAACCCTAGAAAATAGATGCAGTTCAATGGCACGAAGAACATTCCGGTTTCGGTCATGACTTATCTTAAAGTTTCATCTAGTAATTTATAGTGCGTTTATTAATGAAAAATGAATAATTTGAAAAATAATATCCAAAAGTCAGCATTCGCATCGTTTATAAAATTGAACGAACAAAAAAAATTCACGAAAATATTTAAATATAAATTGTTATGGATAATGAACCATTTTTCATTTACTAACTATTCCAAGCAATACAAACTTTTACTTTTAAGAATCTATTTTTTAAATCATTCATTTCCGCAAAATAAATGTAGTATTGACTTGGTCTGAGACAAATAGATAGAGTCCGAACATGACGGTACTTGTTGGGAAAATCGAGAATAAAGGGGCTCAAATGAGATAGAGCAAAAAATCCGAGGCTCATATTGAAAGATATGGAGATGACATGTCTCCGTTGAAGAAAATTCGGTTATAACAGGAGCGCGAGGCTAGCCCCCCTAAGAAAGTGATAGGCAATATCCCTCTCTCTCTCTCTCTCTCTCTCTCTAGATGCCAAGTTCTTTTTAGCTTACTGCCTTGCTTTCTTGCTGTTAAGAGTTTTATATATATATATATTCAGAGGGTGATGGAGTGTCACCCCAGGTTCTATTTTAGCTGAGAGAGGGGGAGAGAGAGAGAGAGAGAAGGAGAGGGGGAGAGGGAGAGAGAGAGAGAGAGAGAGCATGTCTTTTGGAAGGATGAAGAAAACAGTGGGTGGCAGCTGATGAGCTGAAACTGTGGGATTCATGGTGTTGTGGTGGAGATCAATATAAAAGGAGAAGGAGAAGGCAGAAAGGTGGATGGAGTGGTGGAACAAGCTCCTCTCCCCTGTCCGAAGAGCTTGGCTCGCTCTTTCCTCTCGCCTCAAGCCTCGCCATCACCGTGAGTCCTCTCTCTCTCTCTCTCCCCACCTCTGTAGTTTCAGTGGGGTGATATGATCACGGACAAGTTGAATACTAGCTTCAGATCTTGACGTCTGTTCTTCTGGTTTCATTTGCTGCTCGGTCTTTTAACTCTGTAAAATTTGAAGAAAGAAAAAGAGAGAAGAGATTTTAATCATTCACTTATTCACAAAGTAAAGATCGCTTCATATTTCCCTTTTCTTTTTATGTATATTCTGTCCTGGAAATAATTATTGGTGGTCTAGAAAGACTTTCATGTTGACTTAACATGGGGTAAGCAACTTCTGTTATTAACTTTCTTTTTTTGTCAAGACTTCTGTCAATAACTTCAAACCCCACATTGTAGAAAAAGGACCTTGTTGCGTCAAAAATCAAAATGCCACCAAGCTGAACTCAAAAGTATCATCTGTGTATTACTGTTGATCCCTGGAATTAGACTTACAAACTCGGTTGTTTCGGTTAAGTTTCATGTTGTGTCAATGAGACTCTTGCAATGACCATTTATGTCTACTTTCTATATCTGTGCTTCAGTGGTATTTGACTGAATCCCTGGAAATTACTACTGATCTGTGAGCGAAAATCACCAGTATCTTTATCCTTCACTAGTATTTAAAAAAAAAAAGGTTATGGTAATTTTTTCAAAATTCTTAGTAATTCCATGTCAGCAGCTTCCATTAGTTTCGGACTCGTTAGCAAATTGTGGGTTTGTAGAATCTTTCCCAAATCCTTGGAACATATACGAAAGAAGAAGATGAAGGAACGTAGCTTGATTGCACCGAAAGGGATGGATTCTGAGATGAGCATCGGCATAATTCCTAGACCAGCTGCTATTCCCAGATTTTTCCCTGTTCACTTTTTCAGAGAATATATATTGTGCATCAGGACCAATCTTTTGTTACGATCCATTAACAACGCACTGAATAAATGCGGACAAAGTTGTCTGTCGATACAAGGATAAGTTGTAGTCTTTTTTCGTGGTCACTCGAAAGTTTTGCTCTTTCCGACTTTAAGTTCAAGGACATAAGGAGATTTTCTTCTTCTGCTTCAAATCAGGTGATGGACTTTTGAAGCTTCACCATGACATTCAGACATGTGAGTACGAGGACGTGCAGGTCATGTGGGAAATGCTACAAAGATCGGAGCTGGAGCAGATTGCGAATAATTCCAAAGGCAAGCAACGCCCTTTCTGGAGAGTCTTTGTATGGTCTAGCCACAGCTCATTGGTAACATTATCTGCAGATCATGCTTAACAGGCACGAAACTTCATCTATCACAAAATTTCGGCATGGCAGCATCACCATTTGACAGAGGAGAGAGAATTGAGACATGCGTACTCTGTATTTGTAGATTAGTTTTGTAAATATATGTGAAAGAGAGAAAGTTCTGTAGATATGTCGCATTGTCATAAGTCCACATTCAACTTGATCCACATCGACACACAATGGGAAGTGGCTTGTTACAAACTCCGTTCTTTTAGTGCCGTGTACTGAAAATAACAGAACAGAAGCAACAGCAAGGGCGTGCAGACAACTAGCTTACCATCACTGGCACTGCTTCAAGTCATCTTAAATGTTTCGATTTTCTTTGCAACAATCAGCATTAATGCTCACACGTTCAGCAATCTGTCATTTTGACTAGACCGGATAAGAAAGAAATACATAAAAGTAAAGATCACACAGGTATAATATGCAATTAAGGCAGGCTTACTTGTGGAAAGTTTTCATTAGAAGTTTTGAAGCCAATACTTCCGTCTGAAGTTATATATCATCCTTAAGTCTAATGCACTGTAGCCTGCAATGGTACTGGAGCATTTCCAAAGAACAGCTGCAAGTTGAAACAGTGCCATAAATGGGCCAAAGGTTCGGCAGATAACAGAGTCTCGAGAAAGCTGCATACCTGTGTACATATGCGGACGACCATGCCTAAAATATGACCATTTCTGTTAAGAGTAACAAAAAAGAAAAACACCACAGCAAAACCAGCAGACAAAACAAAAACGCTCTGCAGTATAAAACTCGTGGCCAATTTATGTGGGCCGGCTACTAATATATAAATATACATGCACCAAATTTTTTCCAATTCAATGAGCTTTATTGCGGCTTTTGTGAAGTTTTACGCCATTTGGACTTGCCAAGTCAAAAGGTCTAAGCTTCAGAATTTTTCGTTTCTTTTTTCTTCCCTTTCACTCCCAAAAAAGTCAGTTTATACTAGAAAGAAGACATCAGCTTTGCTGCTTCGACTTGTAGCTGACAAAGATAGTATTGACAATATATGTACTTCTTTTGACATAAAATACATACCATTATTGCGCGTGGCTGTTGAGAGAGAGAGAGAGAGGGAAAGGGATATTTTTAATATCAACAGCAAATCAAACCATAATCAGGAGGAGAGTACAGCATAATCTCCTTCTAAAATCAAGAAGAGAAAATGACACCACCCAGTCAATTTACTATGTTAAATATGTATCAATGCATTCCCACATAAATCCTGCGCAGATTTTTGTATACTCCAAGTACTTCCTCCCTTGAAACTAAACAATTGCTTTTGATAATTCACTGGACTTGGGTATGTTCAATCCGCATGTCACCTGTTCTCAAACTTTTAGTTTGATTGCAATCATTGGAGATTGTTGAGATCCGTGTTAAAATTCAGCTTCGAATAGTTTACAACATTCATTTTCTAACCCCAGTCTTTTGGTCCTTTCTAGTTTCTGCACATTGATCGATTGTAGTCTTAAACAATTAGGAAGTAGATAAGCAATTGCCAATATTGCTAGCAGTCACTCCAAGACTGACCTGGATTTTCACATTCACCATGAAATATTAGAGACGCCATTAGGCAATATAATAAACACATGGCAACGACCAAAGAGATGTTGAATTAGCGGTAGCAGTTTTTACAGGAATCTGATTACTAAGATGAAGAATCATTACGAAAAAACATGTAATTCAGAACATTTAATAACGATATCTGTAACAGCTGACTACATCACTTTGAAATGTAAAAAAGGCAAGCAACTAAGCTCCATATTTACGGCAGGAGACAGCAGTGATCTTCTAATGTTTCTTCCTTACATGTCCTACCACGTTTTCAAAGCCAGATACCAAGTCATTGTGGCAAACAATCCTACACCTCCTGCACGGCCAACGCCATAATCTCTAGGGGCGCTAGATTTGTTTCCTCCCGGTGCATCTGCTGTTGGATCATCCGCCGCAGGCCCATCGGCACCGGCACCTGCGGGGCCATTGGCAACACCACCCGCAGGCATGGGAGGTGAACCAACCGGAGCCTCTGTTGCTGGAGCATTGGCACTTGTTGGTGAACCTCCAGCAGCTGCATCAGATGGTGAGGCAGCTGGTGAGGTTGCTCCACTCCCGTTAGATGGGGGAGTCGCTGCTGCAGCCGGAGTTGGTGCCTTTCCAGACTTTGGTGGTGCAGCACCAGGAGACATTGTTGGACTTGAAGCTGGCACGGGGGATTTACCTGGGCTAGGACTTGCTGGTGCTGAGGATGGTGGTGAGGAAGTTGAGTTTGAGCCAGAACTAGAATTAGTTTTCCCTATATTAGGAGGCACTATTGCACTGCTTATTTGTAAGACAGATATATTGAATGGTTGAGATGTGACAGATTTCACTAAGTTAGCATGAACGCTCGATCCTTGCACGGCCGACCCAAATGCAATCCCACTGCCGCTCGAACTGGTCACATTGAGAAAACCCTGTAGGCCAACAGCCCGTCCACTTGCCTGTAAAAGCGTGGTGAGAATTGCTGTTTTATTCGGTAATTTTTGAAGTTTCTGCGGATCGTAATAGTCGAGCACCACAAGGAGACTCAAGATGTCTTTGACAGTTTCCGCCGGTCTCCCCGACAATGCGGACATGCCGCTGTTGTCCACCGCCAGGACGGTAATGTATTGTCGTGCATTGATCGCACTGGCAACCTGAGATAGTGTGAGGTCATTGTTGAAGGTGCTGAATTCGGGGTATTTGCTTAGGATATTGGTGATGTTAAAGGCAGTTGCAGAAGACGGGAGAAGGAAAAATAGGAAGAGCAAAGAATGCAAGGAGTTGAGAGACATGTTTAAAAGCCGCTGTAAAGGGAAGGAGATAAAGCATGGCGATGTAAAGGCGAGCTTTATATCGGAATTGGTGGATTCAAGACGAGATCCTTAGTCCTTTATGCCGAACATGAAGGAAGTTTGTCCGGATTAAAATGAGCAGATATGGAGATTATTTAGGTAGTTAAGCCAGGTGGCCATTCAACCAGTGCATTTGCAACTACCGCCTAAAAATAGGCCATCTTGACCTCGGACACTCATTCACCTTCAACTTTTGGCACCTCATCCATTGCCATGTCGTCCTCCCACAGTCGGTCGATAATTTGCCGAGGGCACCTGGTGGAAGGAAGAAACTAAACACCGAGCTAGAGCCCTCAATGCAAGGAACGGCTAATGGTGTATGAGCAGAATGATTTCGAACCGTCTTTACTTCTGCAATATAACACCATATGATGCAAAACTATAATAACCAAACCAGTGTAATGTGACCCATTCGCGGCATGTGGAGGCAAGTTACTGCGCATTTGGGCAAAACTTGGTCGGCCACCGGCCTCCGTAGACCTCCATCTTCAGCAGATTGCAGACCATCCTAAAGAAACTTGCCCATGAGTTCATGTGGGGTGAAAGTCACGGCCTGCTTTCGAGTCGTAAAGACTACACTTATGGCAGAAATCGCTCCATAGATAAGAATGATAAGTTTTGGGAAACACGTAATGGTATGGATGTTTCGTCAGCGGATTCGAATCCACCATGTCACGGACTCTCGAGCTTTTGTCAAAACGGTTCCTCCAGGATTATGCTGCTGTAGAATTCGGACCCGACCGGCCACGAGACTGCAGTGCGCATTGTATGACGACCAAGTCTATCGAAGATTTATCATTGAATCTGATATCCAAGTGAATACTGGTGCCTGGAAATCAACTTATGAACATCAATTACTTCTTGAACTTGATAAGCCAATTATCGACCCACCAAAATCAGTATGCAAACATTTCAGGAAGGTTGTGATGATTTGTATGGCGAAATGTTTCTGAACTCACTGGTCGCGTAATGGAACGAGCAGCTGGCCTGAAAAACGAATAAAAAGAAGAGTGAGTTTTAATCCTACTCTTTCAGGCAAAATGAATCAATACTCATTATTGCCTCAAATTCAGGACTGAAAATGCAATGATAAATCTCTTCTTCTTCTTTTTTTTACAAGAATGTAATTTTCAATATATCCTCTCAATTAAAAAAATTGGAATCTTCCCGTTCAAACTTCGTATCGTATGTTATTTTTAAGGGAAAAGATAATTAAAAGAAAAAACCCCAAACTTTGCCCAAAGTAACAAATTTACCCTAATTTTTTTATTTAACATGAAAAATCCTAAATTTTGCAAACTGTGAAACATTTATCCTAATAAGGGCATTTTCGTCTTTTTTTTTTCCTTTTTTTTCTTCTTCTTCTTCTTCTCTCTTTCCTTTGCCGAGATCCGGTGAGGGCTGCCTTTGCCGGCATTGGGCGAGGGCAGCTCTTAGCTGGGTCAAGCGAGGGCTTGGCGAGGGCACCCCTTGCTAGACTCGAGCGAGGGGTGCCCTCGCCCAACCCAATTGAGGGCGGCCCTCACTCGACGCGGTGAGGGCGACCCTCGCCCAATGTCAATGAGGGTAGCTCTCACTGAACGTCGGCTTTCCTCCGCCAGCTTCGCTATGGCTAGCGAAGGGAAGAGAGAAAAAGAAAAAAAAAAAGAAAAAAATTTAAAAAGTAAAAAGATCAAAATGCTTTATAGTTTAAGGTAAATATGTTACATGGATAGAAATTCAGGGTTTTTTGTGTTACGAAAATTTTTTTGGGGTAAATGTATCACGGTTGGAAAAGTTCGGGATTTTTTATGTCATAAAAAAAAGTTCAAGATAAATTTGTCACTTTGAACAAAGATTGGGGTTTTTTGTGGTTTTTTCCCTATTTTTAAAAACAAATATACGAGGGCTAATTAGAGTCATCTCTTGACTTGCATATTATATGGTATCAATTTTTATTATCGATGACAATTTATATTTAAATATTTTCGCAGATGATAAAAATATTTTTGTTCATTTTTTTTTAGTGGCCCAAGAACCCCTTACAGCCGGCAGCCGGCAAGTAATATTTTTGTTCTTTCATAAGTAACAAAAGCTATTATTTTATGGACTGTCCGTGTTGATACGGTGTGCGGGTTACCTGGGTCATAAAAAAAAAGCTATTATTTTAACAAAAAATAAATTTTAAATTATTCATTTTATGCAAAGCAAACAAAGCAAATCCCTTTACTTTCACATCGTACGCTACCAATTTTCATTATCAATAAAATTTTTGAATAATATTTTCGTAGATAATGAAAATATATTTATATATTCATTTTCATCATTTAAAAAAAATTCAAATCATTCATTTTTTTTTTAGGACGCAAACATAGCAAAGGCATCAACCCGGGGAGCAGTTGACTGACAGGCATAAGCAATGTTCCAATTGCCCTAAGGAAAACCGAGGGGCATGGGGAGCACGTGCGGGGCAGGTGCGGAGGGCTTCTCCTCTTCTTTGCAACAAAGGACACAAAGACGAAGACATACATTCATACATACGCAAAGACAACGTACGCACACACGCTCTCTCCCCTTCTTTCTCTCTCTCTCTCTTCTCGCTTCTCGCTTCTCTCTCTCTCTCTCTCTCTCTTCTGCGGGACTGAAAGTTTCTAGGGTTCTGTACTTTACTTCGATAGCAAGCTAAGCTGCAACCGGAATTGCGCTCCTCCCGGTCGATCCCTCTCCCGCCGATTCGGCCGCCATGAAGCTCACCGTCAAGACGCTCAAAGGCACCAACTTTGAAATCAAAGTGCAGCCCACCGACAACGTGAGTTCCTCCTCCCCCCGCCCCCCCTTTCGCGTCCCTTAGGTTTTCCAATTCCCGCTGCCGGAACGTGGGTTCGCTTTACTTCCGTCGATTCCTATTGCAAAATGCGAAGCTTTTAGAAGATTGAGGTTGTCCGTAATCTGGAATTCTCGGCCGTCCGCTCGGAAAAATGAGTTTTTTTTTTCCTCGGAGGATGCGAGGGTTTTTGTCTCTTTTTTTTCGACCCCGCATTAGTTAGCGCAATTGTTGGGTGGGGATAATGGGTAATTGTTGTTTTTGCCGGTATTATATTGATGCGCGTGGATTTGGCAGGAGGGTGGTATTGCCTTGTGAGTATTGTTGTTTGTGTTCTGATTGAGAGTCCTTTGTTCTTTTTTGTTTTTCTTTTTTTTTCCTTGGTTAATATAGATAATGGCTGTCAAGAAGAACATTGAAGATGTACAGGGGAAGGACAACTACCCGTGTGGGCAGCAGTTGCTGATTCACAACGGTAAGGTATTGAAGGACGAGACCACATTGGCTGACAACAAGGTCTCTGAAGATGGCTTCCTTGTTGTCATGCTCAGCAAGGTAAATCATTACCCGCCTTGAGTTTAAGTATGTGAAGCAATTTGTTATGTTTCGTGCGTACTATGTGCCAGCATTTGTAAGTCACATAGAATTGATTTACGTAGTTGAACTTAAGGATCACTGGGTAATCGGAGGAAGCTGCCGGCTGTAGTTATGTTGGCACATTCTTGGTATTGCAGCATAATGTGTGCTATCTGAGAATTCTTGATTTCTTTTCTTCCCTCGCTGACTTGTGATGAATTAAATATCTATAGATATATTTGCATGGTGTCTTATGTGCTCTTTTCTTTCGTTCTTTCTTTCTAATCAGAACATTATCTTGAATTTTGACTGATGTGAGTTGTTATGTCGATGAGCAATATCAGCACTAGTTTGTCATCCTCTAGCTCCAGCTTGAAGCTGACCTATGACATCCCTCTTTCTTTTTTTCATCGTTTTGTTTAGCAGAGCAAGAGTTCAGGCTCAGCTGGCACTTCGTCCACACAGGTATACTCTTTTCTGTCTTTCTTTTTTTCAGATAATGTAGTGATTCAGTTCTTGGTATATAAAAGGTTATTTTTTTTGTTTGTCAAAACAGCCTGCTTCTACCACTGCAGCAACAACTGCAGCAACAACTGCAGCAACCACTGCAGCAACCACTGCAGCAACCACTGCACCTTCTAACCCTTCTCCAGCACCTGAAGCCCCTGCACAAGCACCGTAAGATTACATTTGCTTGACAGTAATGTTTTGTTCAACTTACCGAATTAATCTCATACCCTCTTTGATAATGTTTACAGTCCTTCAAAGAGCACATCCACTTCAGAAGGGTCAACAGCTAAGTATGGGCGATCTCTCTCTATTTGATACCCTGATTCCTTTAATATTGCAAACTCATACATTGTAGTTGGTGACATGCAATATTAAATATACTTGTGAATGAGCAGCTTTAATGATATTGGTGGGGATACCAGTTAGTATACTGGCAAAACTTCCCAAGATTAATTCCTGTGAAGCTGGTTAATGTTGGTACAATCATTAAGATGAGTTAATATTTAGATCCTTGTTGAAGATTGTTGTAAGACAACATGGCTTTGTGTTTATGTTACCTTGGTCCGGTCTTAGCTTGGTGCTTGTCTCTCTCATAGCCTCTATCTCTCTTGCATGCTGAGAGACTGCTAGATAATTTAAAGTGGTTTCATGCTAGAATTTAATGGAAAAGAAGCCCAATATGAATGCTTTAGCATATCCTTGAAACACAGCATGGGTAGTTTGAGGATCAGAGTTGAGGAGCAAATGTGGATTTAAATTATCAATTTCTCTGTCCGTTTTGGCCAAGCAGAATTAGTGAGTAATAGGTGGAATGATAATAGGGAAGACAATACTGTGGCAAATTCATAATGGTGAGATAATATGCAGTGGCAGTGATTGGTGGTATGGTTGATTTATAATTGCCTTATCATGGGTTACCTGATTACTTGTAAATCACTCTGTTATCTCTTTGTTGCAGTGTGCCTTCTGACGCCTACAGTCAAGCTGCTTCCCATTTAGTTGCTGGAAATAATCTGGAGGAAAGCATCCAGCAATTAATGGACATGGGTGGTGGGACCTGGGAAAGAGAGATGGTTGTACGTGCTCTCCGAGCTGCATACAATAATCCAGAGAGAGCAGTGGATTATCTATATTCTGTATGTCTATTGGGCTGATGATCGTTTTGCCCTATATTTAGTCTTCAGTTGTTTCTAATGTCTTCCTCTTTCCAGGGTATACCGGAATCAGCTGAAATTGCTGTACCTGGGGTTCATCCTGCTAGTCAGGCAAATGAAGCAGGTGCAGCGGCACCTGTACCTACATCTGGGGCACCTAATACTTCTCCTTTAAATTTGTTTCCTCAGGTAAAGTTTGTTTCCTTAGTGTGCCTGGACAATTTAGGTTTCGGAAGCACAATAGTTTCCAGAAAGTAAATTGTTTTGCAGGAAGCACTGTCAAGTGCTGCTGGTGGTGGTGGACTTGGAACGCTCGATTTTCTTAGAAACAATCAACAGGTATCGTTACCTTTAAGTATCTCCTAACGTATAAAAAAGTACTTGTAGTTTCAGTTTGAAGAGCTGAAGCTTTAGGATATTCTTTTTCACTGGTCTGTATTTTGTCAGTTGCTGGTGACTATATAATTTACGGTGCGGGGAGCCTAAGAAAAATAAAATCTAGGTTGACATCATGTGTAAGCTTTGTGCATTTATATACTGAATATCAAACATCGAACGTCAGTCATACAGTGTTCATCTTTTTCTTTTCCACAAAAAAAGAAAAATGGTTTCTATAGGTACAAATATGTATAATACTTACAGGTAGTTATGGATCAGGTTTTAGGATCTTTGAAGTGGTCTGATATGGTTCTTTCTTTTCCTTTTGCATTTCAGTTTCAAGCATTGCGTTCTATGGTGCAAGCAAATCCCCAGATTTTGCAGGTCTGAATTAGCTATTTTCTTGTTTTCTTTATTTTTAGTGGACACAGCTATAGTAAAGTAAATTCGTCTAAGGTAATGATGATGGATGCGATCTACTTTCGTGCTTGATAACAGCCCATGCTTCAGGAACTTGGAAAGCAAAACCCTCAGCTTTTACGATTGATACAAGAGCACCATGCAGAGTTTCTTCAGTTGATAAATGAACCTCTTGATGGGTCCGAAGGGTAAGCAATAGATGTTTAGATAACTGGACTCGTATAGGTCTTCTTTTGCCAGATTAGAATGCAACGCCCAAATGTTGGGAGTCCAGCTGATACCCTGATTCCTGAGATTAGCCCCATCACACCTCCCTCACCTACAATTAGAAAGTGAATTTGCTTCTCATTTTTATGTTTTTTGGCAGTTGGGTAAAAAAAAAAATTGCATAGAGTGGACTAATTTGTATTTGTTCACCCTTAATTTTGAAGCATTGTGAAGCCTGTTTGATATCATTTGCTGACAGAGAATTCTGTGGATTGCCCTTTGGGTTTGAGAAAAGGCTACCTATTATTGAATATATTCAATGAAGGGTATCACTGGGAAAATTCTGATGGTTTGACTTCCCTGTAGGGATATATTTGATCAGCCTGATCAAGATATGCCTCATGCTATAAATGTAACGCCAGCTGAGCAGGAGGCCATAGAGCGAGTATGCTTCCCATTCGGATTCGCTTTTTCAGTTTTGCTCATTGCACCTTTGTCGTAGCATTGTTTTAATTTTGTTTGTTCACAGCTTGAAGCAATGGGATTTGACAGAGCCCTTGTCATTGAGGCATTTTTGGCTTGTGACCGGAACGAGGAATTGGCGGCGAACTATCTATTGGAGCATGCTGGAGATTTTGAGGATTGAGCAGCGACTTTTTTCCTTCAGGCTTATAGTTTTTCCTTAGAGTAAATTATATCCTCGAAATTTTTTTCTTTTTGGGTCTGACATGTTGACTGCTTGGTATTTCATTGGTTTTCTGGACAATCTTCCTCCTCCTTGTTCTTCTTCTTCTTCTTCTTCACTTTTGGGGGGAGGGCAAAGGCAATTTGAATTTCTTTTTTGGCTCTCAAATTGTTCTGGGCATTGGAAGATTTAACTGGGTATTATGGAATGATTCTATGGACTTCTTCTTTTATGAAGGAAAGATGGAAGAGGTCACATGAGGCTGAGTGTTCATGTCCTTAGTTTACTGCTGGATGACAAACATAAAGGATGAAGGACTGATCTTTGCCGGGCGCTGTTAAGGGGTGAACAAATGTTGTCAACTTGACATTGTTGGTTGGACTAGTTTGTGTCTACATGACTGCTAAATATGAGAAAACTGGAGATTACATTGAATCAATGAATTCTGTTTTTGATCTGGACAGGAAGTTGCCTTGTCCCTGAATGTTGATTGCCTCTGCCTGATTCGACAGTTTTCTCCTGCGGAATAGCCCTGGATGTTTTGATGTGCACTCTTTGGCCTACAAGGAGTGTTAAATAATTAGCTTCCTGAATCTCAAGATTCACAACATCGAGATTGTGATTGGGCTCTTATTTTTGGCGTATAGTCTTTGAGAGGTTTTTTGTCGGTTGCTCTCTTCCACTTGTGTTACGAGGAAGTATGTCGGTGAAGATAAAGCTAGAGAAGCAGCCTATCAAATGAATTTTCAAGAGACAAAGGCAGGCACTTTGGTGCCTCGGAACTCACCACTTGGAGAAGAGGGTTTGCCAAACCCGTAGGCATTTTGTTCTTCAGTCGAGGCTGAACTCTGGTCTGCTTTTCTGGGTCCCTCTTCAGCCTTCTCCACTGGATTCAGGAACATAATTTTAGAAGTGGATTCGCAAGCTTTACTAAAGACGTTACCACTTGTACGACAAAAGGATTTATGTGGCAATAATCTAATTATGCGGATACGGAGTTTGGTCGTCGATTGTCCATGTCAACTAGTGGTCTTTTCCATGCCTACAGAGAAGGCAGCCGGTATGTTGATGGTCCGTTGCCATATTTTTGTTATGCATACAAACCCGAGACGTTAGTTTGTGGAGACGCCGCTCTATGGGCTGGTGCCTTTCTTGTTAGGCAATTGGATAGGAGTCAATTTACCCTCTAGTGTTATCGGGGGATTTAAGGACTCAGGCCCTCCTCTGTTATAGGAAAAGAAGTTCTATGTTTGTGTAAACAATAATTAAGCAAAGCCGGAAACATAGTGAAGGACCTGGGTTAAGAGCAACTAGAGGAGAATAGGGCCTTGTTTGGTCACCGGCCAAACAGTGTCTAAATCTTTTCTTTTTTTTTTTTTTTTTCGAAAAAAAAAAAAAACAGAAATCTGTTTAGTAATTCTTTTATTTTTGAGAACAAATTTGTTCTAAGAGATAGATATGAAACATAATCCAATAAATTAAAAAAAAATAGCTTCTTTGCTCTTAGGAACGACTCTAGAATCAAATCAATTTTCTTTTAATTTCTCTTTTCTTTTTTCCTTTTCCTCTTTTTCCTCCTCTTCTTCTTTTTTTTTTTAAAAATAATTTTTTCCTTTTCCTCTCTCTGCGCCGAGTCTCCACTTTCCAATCGGATTGCAACTCTATCTTGTGTCAGCTAGATTGTGCGCATCCATCGGTCCTTGGGTTAGAGAGGAGCGTCGTGCTTTATAATTAGGGCGATCATTTCTCTTGGCTATGAGAAGAACTAGGATGGCTGCTCGATTGCCCAGGCTATTGCTTTTGCTGTTTTATGTCCGGTTTTTGATTCCCTCTTTTACGAGGCGGAAATTTTGGTGCCTGGGGGCATCAAGGGGGGCAATGTGGGCTGGCCTGTTCTCCCCCGAGGGAGACGGGGATGAGAATGTAATGCTTGCTATGAATGGCGTGCTAAGTGCCGACAGTAGTGATTATTTGCATGTGAGGCGGCAATAGGGATTTTGCGACGTATTTTATAGATTTTCAGGACGCAATTTGAAGACTTTCTCTTATATCAATATATTTTTTTTTTATCTTATTCATTTTCAGTTGTATGATTATTTCTTAAATGACAAACTCCCTGTATATAGACGCCTGAAATAATATAAACGGTATTTCATTATTCAAAATAAACATTATCTTTTGAAATCATTTTCTAAGCATATCTTCCTCTGCATAAAAAAAACTCCGGATTTAACAATATATCGACCGAAAGCTTAGCAATATTAAACATTAATCAGCTCATCAGTTACTCGACGATATCCTCATAGAAGAACTTCTTGAAATCCTCCATGTGCTCTATTTGCAAGCCCACGGTCACCAGCAGGCCACCGGCTTCCTCAAGACTTGGAATAACCACACATTCGCCGTCGTATTCGTGGGTCGCAGGCGCCATGTGAATCTCTTTCCCCCACCCGAAGTCAAGGCCGTACACCATTAACGACATCCAGCTGCTCACCCCGAGATTAGGGTTTCCATAGAAAGCCCCTTGAGTGCTTCCTAGGATATCCAGCTCCTGAAACCTGGCCAGGTCCGGTTGTCTCCGGATGTGCTCAATGGCCGACTTGAAATAGTCGTGGGTCACTGCCTCAGTGACCTCTCGAATCTTGCTCGAGGTGCACCCGAGCGGGCCGGACACCAACTCGTCGGATGTGCCAGCAGCGGCCACTTGCAAGACCGCATTGCCAAAGAATCCGGGCTTTAGGGGTGGCCGCAGGCGACTGCGGGCATCCACGTAGAAGTAAAGCGAGGTCGCCTGCTCAGGTCTGTGTTTGCGCGCCTTGCACGCACACCGCCATATGTGCGCGGTCATAATCTCAAATCGGGTGTAGGGGCGTGGGTGGTGGCTGGGTCGGTCCTTGTTCGCAGCCTTCTTTAGGGTTTCAACTTGGGTTTTCGTCACCCTTAGAATGGCCATGGTGGTCTTCTTCTTGCGCTGTTCTAGGTTGTTAGTGTGGCCAATTAGCAATGGCGGGTCGTTGAACTCGGGGTGCTCCAAGTTCGGCGGCGACCGCAGTGTGCTGGATGGATCTTCTTCACCCGCCCATAAAACCTTGTTGAAAAAAAGAAAAAGAAAAGTCATGCAAGTGATTACAATGACTGAAGTTATAGAATAAGAGGCTACATGAACTTACATACAATATGCCAAATTTCTTGGTTTTGGCATGGAAATGTGATGACTATAGATAATGTTCATTACAAGCACTCACGCATGCTCTACGTGCTTGCGCAATTGCTTTTATGAAGAGCTAGTACTTCAAGTATCAACTTTGTAAATAGACGAATGTCATGGATGAAATCATCTTCTTAGTATTTATGTAAAAAGTGTCTGACTGATATGTAAAGCGAGCAAGAAAGATATCGAAAATTGATAAGGAAGATTCCAATTGAACTATTTACCAATCCAAAATCGAAAAAAAAAAAAAAAAATCGACAGTAAAAAACAATCTAGTAGAATTATCCGATGGGGGAGCTCGGGAATAAAATTGCAAACGCAACTTGATGTAAAAACACATTTGAGAACATGTAAATTATACAAATTTACATTAGCACTGCTGGATAAACAGGCCACAACACGTTGCCATTTATCAAATGCAAATTAGGGGAGTAGTAAACAGGGCAAAATAAAAATATGAAATGAGTTCAATAGTTCTTAGCCGAGCATGATATTTCTGCAAATTTAATGGCTTTGAAGAAATAGACACCTCCTTTGCAGATGGCGGCAAAAGCAAAAACTCCATAAATAATGATAAGAAAAAAAGCATTAGGAACTTAAAAAAGGTGGAGAAGGTGAAAGGAGACACAGAAATCGCAAAATTCAATTGCATAGATGTAAACTGTTCTCAAAAGGAGCTTCATTGTTGCTTGAAACCAAAAAAGATTTGGATGCTGCTGTAGTTATCGAAAGGAAAACTCTTTAAATCAACAACTAACCTTTTTATCAAAGTACGGCTCAACATTCAGTGGCTCACCACGGGCAAGGCGGGCCCACTCATCCAAAAAATAAGTAGCACTCAGCCCATCGGTAACCACATGAGATATACTGACACCCAAGGCGAGACCACCACACTTGAACTTGGTGACTTGAACTAGCAATAGCGGTAGCTCATGGAATGGCAGAGTGTAGTCCAAGCTTGGCACAATCTGTTCGTACTCCGGACCTGGACAAAAATCGCCCAAGTCACTGAGCTCGGCTTCCGATTCAGCCTCAATTAGTGGGACGCCCATGGCATTGCAATCAAGTCGAAGCCGTCCCCCATCGAGCCACCTGAGCCTTCCAGCGAGCGGATAGAACGGGACCAGCACGCGGCTCAGTGAACTCCGGAGAGTGCTGAAGATGGCATCGGCCGGGTGGAGCCATTCTGGGGGCGGTTTGTAGAAGTAAGTAGTGGGCGTATGGGTGATGATGCAGATTTGGTCCAACTCCGAGAGTGGTAGGTGGCCACTCCACGTCTCTGTCTCAGGCTTTATGGTGTAAGTGCCCCGGTACCTCACACGCATGGACATTTCGTTGGATTGTTCTAGCGATGATTTTGCAAGTGTAGACAATCTGAGAGAGAGAGAGAGAGAGAGAGAGATATGGGATCTTGGAGACGTATCATGGTTTATAAAGAAAAAGGAAGGAAATGAAAGAAAGTAAAAAATTGGAAGTTCCAACGGATGATGTCTCTATTCTGTCTCCCAATGGCAATATATCCAGGTTACCATTTGAAGTGCTAACCCATATCCAGTCCATCTAAGTGATATACAATTCAAATAAGAAGGTTGGTGACAATTAATGACATACTACTAGAAAAGATGTCTGAAGAGAGTTGTTGACAATTAATGCGGTACAATCTATGATATATTGCCAGAACTAATGGAAGGGGGAGTTCTGCCTCTTTCCCCTTCTTTTCTACTCTCTAGATGTAAGCTTATTTGAATCGTTCCTCTATGACTAGATTTTGATGCTGCAATTAATTAATGAACGTAAGGTCTCTGGCCGGCGGCCCAGGCCCGGCTACGCGGACGCGGCACGCGCCCGACATGTGCCGGATGACGTCTGCGTGACGTCATCCCCCGCACGCGCGAGGCACGTGCGGTCGGTCCGACCCGCTCGCCCGTTGACCCGACCCGCTGACCCGTTGACCCGACCCGTTGACCGTTGACTATTGACCCAAAAAAAAAAAAAGGCATTTGGTTCTTTTTCATGTATGCCTATGTGGTTTTATATACTTAACCCATTTTTTTATTATGCATGTGTTGCATGAATTATGGAAAATTATGTATTTTCCCTTATGTAAATTATGGATTATAAGTGATCCATTTTAGTTACTGCATTTGTTGCGGGGAACTATGATGCGTCATGCATGGATACGCAATCCCGAAACGGACGAGGAAATGCAAGACTTAAAATGCTGATGAAAGAGTTAGATGATTATCGGTGGCATGAGCGGTGATTTAGTATCACATGTGGTCAAGGTCAATCGGATGATAACGGAAATCATCTGGAATGGTTATCTTATCTTTTAGGATTTTGAGAAAGTGCTGGCTATGATGAACACTCTTCCACCTGAATGGCAAACAGTGTTAGATCGGTTATGGGAGGTCAACGTGGTTTCGGGTTATAGGGAGCTAGTGGAAGCTTTTGTAAGAGAGTACTATAGGATTGAGTTAGCTAAAACTTCAACCCTTAGATTAAGCGCAACATGGCGCAGAGTAAATGCGCTTTGGTGGCAATATGGATGCTCTCCAAAAGTTTTCCATGGTTGGCAAATGTGCCTTCAGTTTTCTCGGATGTTTTGACTGATAGATTAGAAGGGACATTCCCTAATTATTTCTTTGATTAATTGTGAGATTTTTTATGGAAGTAAATGTCTCTTTCCATGTTGATATTTCTCTGTATATATTGCTTAGTGTAATGTATAATTGTATTATGAAAGCATTGTTATTCTATTGGATGTTAGATAATATTTGCTTTACATTCTTTCTTTCTTCCGATTCTTGTGGGTAATTATTTGTGGGTAGTTTTTAGAAGTTTTTGTAGCTTCATAGAATTGATTTTGCATATGACAATCATATTAATGATAGTCATTAAGTTAGAGATTTTTGGAGGATGATTGGAAACATAGTGACATTTTGATTAAGCCTCACTTGAAATTATTCATTAATATGATGGGTCTATGTAAAAGTGGATGCATAAATGATAGGCACTAATTATTCATGCATGTATGCGATGTGTTGGGCGATGGTTCAGCAGCTAAGAACGCAATTCTTGATATGAACGGCAACAATTGTGAAATATTAGAATATGAAGATTCAATATGTGCTGGAAAAGCAAGAAGCACTAGAACTCTTGACCATATTATGGAAGATCTTAAGGATATTTGTGCGCCACCTTTGAGCTAGTAGGGCTGCCTATCGGCATTTGAGTCGATAATAGATATTTCAATCTTTTTGGTTCTAGCTCAAAAAGGGTTTTGTGCTCTAAGTGCAAGCATATTGATTCGTTCAATATGTGGACATGCAAATGATCAAGTCCTTAGTGCAAGAAATCAAGAGTTAATCAACACAAGAGAGGAAAACGTCATTAAGTGAAGAAAATGTCAAGGGTGAGGTGTTACAATCGTGACAAAAGGGTCACTATGCTCGCGACCGTCGTGAGCTAAAGAAGATAAATACCTCTTGCACATTTGAGAACTTTGCTTATGTGTCGAGTTTTGCATTATTGGCTGAATCCAATCCTTTATGGACTGTAGATTCAAGAGAGACAGACTATGTAAGGAAGGATAGAGGATCATTCGGAAAATTCCGACGATACCAACTGGAACTATGTGGATCTATGTGGGAAATAATTTCAGAATTGAAGTTAAAGGGATTGGCACACACATAAATTGAATACGCGTGATGGACGCACCTTGTTCCTACATGATGTCCTAATACTCAGGAGATTCGTCGAAATTTAGTGTCTACATTTTGATGTTGGTTAAGCTTGGTTTTAATATGAACTTAAAGTAATAGAGATGTAGCTTTGTATTTGGATACAAACTACTATGGTTGTGGTCACTTTTTAGATGGTTTTATTGTACTATATGTTGTTGTAGTGATGTCAATATGTTATTCCCTTGTTCACGTCTCTACTTTATATGATAATGATGTGAATATGGTGGCATGCTAGACTTAGTCATATGGGCCAACAACATATGAAAAGACTAGCCAAACAGGGCTTGTTGGGCAACATTGAAAAAGTCGATTTGCCCAGATGTGAGCATTATCTAGTAGGGAACATGACAAGGAAACCATTTGAAAAGGTAAAAGAGCTGAATTTCCTCTGCATTTAATCTATTCTCACGTGTCCGTGGTTCAATGAATGTGAGAGGAGGAAGGCAAGTAATTTCATTTTGTTTCATCACTTTTATAGATTAGTTCTACTTGATTCGGATATGTCATTTGATTTCTCATAAATGCAAGCATAAGTTGTTTCAAAGGTTTATGAACCTGGTAGAAAATCAATTAGACAAGAAAATAAAAGTATTTAGATCCGACGAGGTCGAGAATATTTATCTCGATGAGTTCAGAAAATTATGTGATGAAAAATTAATAGAAAAATAGTTGTCTATTCCATATACTCCTCAACAAAATGGTGTTGCGGGAGAGAAGAAACAGAACCCTCTTTTGGATAAGGTTAGGGTCCATAATGGGGCATGCTAACACCTATCACTGTTTGGAGTGATGTGTTGTTAACTGCTGCATGTATACTTAACCGGGTGCCTTCCAAATTAGTTATTTCCACTCCATATAAGTTATGGATAGGTAGAAAATCGGACTTAAGTTTTCTTAAGTCATGGGGTTGTTCTGCCTATACTCATGAGTCCTCTCACAAGTTTGGGAAATTGGGTTCCAAAGGAAATAAGAGTATTTTCATGAGATACTCTGAATACTCAAAATGGTATGTGTTCATAGGTGAGCAGGAAAGTGGGAGTATAACTGAATTTGAATCATAGGATGTCACATTCTTAGTGGATAAATTTCCTAAGAAGGGCGAAATAGGGGAAGAATCCTCCCTATTTGAAACCTTGGATTAAGATAATGATATTAGTGGGGTTCATCCAAGTGGGAGTAATATGAGAAGTGATGAATTGAATTCAACTCATTCTCAATTACAACTACATGTTGAGACAACATCATCGTTATCTAATCCAAGTGGGAGCATAATGAGGAATGATGTGCTAAGTGTACAATCTCCCATACGGTGAACAAGTCGCCAAAGTATTCCCCGTCGACGTTTTGACATTGAAGGGGAAACTTTTATGGTTGCTCCACAAGATGAGGATGAGCTGAGAAATATTAATGAGGCTCTAAATTGCCCTAGTAAGGAAAAATGGATTTATGCAATGGAAGAGGAAATAGAGTCAATGAAATCAAACCAAGTCTGGGAACTGGTTGATCTTCCAAAAGGACGCAGAGTTATTGGGAACAAATGGGTTCTCAAAATAAAGCAAAAGGCTGATGGCTCGATAGAAAGGCATAAGGCTCGCCTTGTTGCGAAGGGTATAATCAACAGGAAGGATTTGATTATGAAGGTACATTTTCTCCTGTAGTGAGATTTACCCTGATTCGCATAGTTAAACGTAGTGGTTAGTATGGATCTTTAGTTATATCAAATGGATGTAAAAATTTGTTTTTCATCAATAGAGAATTAGAGGAAGAAATATATATGGAACAACTCTGCTTTGGTTTCATAGTGAAAGGCCAAGAAGAAAATGTATGTTGACTTTGGAGGTCTATATATGGCCTTAAGCAGTCGTCAAGACAATGGTATATACGTTTTCATAATTCATAATGCCATAATGGCATATGATTTTGCAATGATTAATGAGAATTATTGTGTATATATCAAAAGATCCAATGATCAATTTGTGATCATATCATTATATGTTGATGATATACTAATTGTCGGAAGTAATATGGAGTTTGTTAATACTGTGAAGAATTCGTTATCTTCCAACTTTGAGATGAAGAACATGGGTGATGTTGCATATATTCTTGGAGTTAAGATTTCAATATTGTAAACCCATAGATACTCTTATTACAAAAGGTGAAGGATTGAGCCATCGCGTGCCCAAGAACTCCACAAGAGAAGGAACAAATGAAACATGTTCCTTATGCTAGTCTTTGTTGGAAGCTCTATGTATGCTATGATGTGTACAAGACCCGACATATGTTTTAGCAGTTGGAATGGTGAGTAGTTACCAATCCAATCCAGGTCAAGCATGTTGGAAAGCCGTTAAGAGAATACTGAGGTATCTAAGGGGAGCTGCTGATTATATGTTGAGTTATTAAGGAAATGATCTGCAACTCAAAGGCTATTTTGATACTTCGATTGGGAAGGAGATTTAGATGAAAGAAAATCTATCTCGGGTTTGTTTTTCTTACCGAATAATGGCACCATATGTTGGAGCAAAGTAAGAAACAAAAGTATATAGCCTTGTCCACGATGGAAGTTGAGTTCGTGGCATTTTCCCCTTTCTTTTACGCTAATATTATTCATTTTCACTGGAAGCTCTACAAATTCCACTACCTACATTATATCAAAATGCCAATTTACAAGTTTTATACGCACGTGCATTGCAGTGATTAAGGACACAATGGAAAGATGTTATTGGAGTGAGATCTTTTCCTCTAATAAAGCATAACGATTTTTTTCTCGGGACTCCATTCTTTTTTATTGCACTACAGTGTTGAAAATATATCTCGATTTTGAACCTGAAAGGGGAAGTTTTCTAATTCAAGTAGGTATCCTATTCTAGATAAGTTTCCTAGTTGGAGAAGGTTTCCTATTTTGAGTTCAATTTTTGCCTATGTATACACGAGTCACTAATCTTTTCACTTATCGCATAAGTGGAAGCCAAGTATATAAAATCAAACAGACATTACAGGAATGGATGAATGCCATAGTGGAAACAAAAATCATAATTTTCATTTCATACATTGTTTATATACATGGGTGTTATCATCACGGCTACATCTAGGAGGTAAAAAGATATACTACTTCCACTGGCTATCAACATGGTCACCATAACTATGCCCACAATTGAAAACATCGTGCATCACCTGTATGCAGTCTTATCCCAAAAGTGCCAAGACTGTGCCCAAAAATGGATCCTAACAACATCTCAACTCCCTCCACTACTTCTCACTACTGCCACCCTCATTGCCATTACTGTCCTACCGATATGGCAATGGACCTTTTATAGGAGTCCCCCAATCTTTGCATAAATAGCCACAAAACAATAAGGAATGCAACCAGCAGGCAAGCCTACGTCTACCCATAACATGGCCATATATTTCATGAAGATTAGTGAGGGGAATGCCGCATTGGTAAACTCCACCAACTATCCCTCAAAATCTATAGATGCTCCATATCGAGATAAGGGGGTTGCGGGATAAGCGGTCATATCTAATGATCTAAAAAAGTTAAACATCAACTAGGGAGAGCTAATGCACAGCAAATAAAATATCCAAAATTCTATACTATGCGATTATCCCTTTACACATACAAATAATCTGTCTAAAACATGCCACTCCCTCAACAATTATGATATAGATAGTACTATAAGGGATTAACTAAGATTAGGTAGATTATAACAACAAGATGGCTACCTCAAGTATGCTATTGTCATGACATAAAGACCCGACGACTCGAAAAATGACTCGACCACACATGCGCTTAAGGTTCACACATTTTAGTTCTCACTTTTTCAATCAATATTTTCATTTCAAGACTCACGGATTAGCTGGTTCACTATTCGGTCTGCGCAAGGAATTCCCATCTAGCGGATTACGCCGATTCACTCTCTTGTCTACATCGGCTTTATGGTTCATTGTCCATGGCATCTTAGTTCGCTGTCCGAGGCATCTAGAGTTCGTTGTCTCTAGGCATCCCAACTCTTACGGGATATCGTCGGTTCACTGTCCGATCGTATTCATTACCATGAGATCTTAATCACAATTCATGCATATTTATCTTGTCTTTAAGCATGCGGACATCACGCCTAAGGAGACTTAGCACAATTCGGTGTACCATTCTCAAAACCAAAGTCTAGATGACGATTCACACATAGTACTGTCCACTTGACTTACTTTTGTCAATCCTCGCACAATTGCAATAAATCGGGATTGAACAATTAACACCATTTCAAGTCAACTCACTACTAAGTTCGACAAACAAAGGACCCATTCTCAATGCACGCCTACACACCTTTCAACGAATCAAGAACTAGTTCCATCACAAAATTCACATGTAGGACTCGATTGACATGAATTTTACCAGCCATGCACTAAAGAAGTGACACCACCCTGCGGTTAAACCGACTCACCACTAGTTGAGACCTCCCAACACCTTCGCCAAAACATGCGAGAATAAATTCACAACTAAAACAATCAAATTGAAAGCCTAATGACCTGTGATACCTCGTGGCACCTCAAATGTTGTAACCAACCCAAGATGACAGGAATTGAGTACCACAAACACATTAAAGGTGGAATCCTTCGAGCCATGCAACAAGCAAGTCAAAATAGCATAGAAGATGAAGGAATCCCACTTGCCTCAATGCTTTGACTACGAAAATCAAACTTCAATTCACAAACCTTCCTGGCGTCGCTCAGCACAGCTCGGCGTCTGCGATTTCTTGAGAGAGAGAGAGAGAGAGAGAGAGAGAGAGAGAGAGAGAGATCATGTTAATCCAATCTTTGGCCTCTTGCATGAAAGGCCATGAAAGAAGTCGAAAAGAAGGGAAAACGAGAGAAAAGAAGGGGGGAAATTTTCTTTGTATTTCTGTATATTAGTTTACTCAATGTAAATAATCAATATTATAGTACAAAAAATGTGTAAAGAAAAGGCAACAATATAATCTACAAATCAGATTCAATATTGATTGATCCTGGTTGATCCAATAATATCAGGATGATTCTTGCATATCTTCTAATATTCCCTCGTATCTTTCAACACTCCCCCTCAAGTTGGTGACTTGTAGATATCCAAGACGCCTAGCTTGCTCAAGAGATACGCATGCTATCTTTGACATAAAGGTTTGGTGAAGACATCCGCTGGTTGTTCTTCCGTTCCAATCCCTTGTGTCTCAATCATTCATTGTTGGATTTTTTCTCAAGTGAAATGACAGTCCACTTCTATATGCTTTGTTCTTTTATGCACAATGGGGTTTGACACAAGTTTGAGGCCTGTATCATTGTCGCAAAATTATTTGGTCAGTCCTTTAACCTGTACCCTAAGATCCTGAAGTAATCCTCGTAACCACACTATTTCACATGTGGTTTTTGCCATGGCACAATATTCTGTCTCTGCTGAGGATAAAGAAATGGTTGGTTGCTTTTTTGTCTTCCACAAAAGTAAAGAATCCCCCAATTTAATACAGAAACCGGTTATGGATCTTTTGCTCATCAGACATGTTGCATAATCCACGTTACAATACGCAGTCATTCTCCTATCGCATTTCCTGGAAAGAAGAATCTCAAGTCCAGGACATTTCTTCAAGTACTTCACCACTTTTAGTGCATCATTCATACAAGATTGCTTTGGTTTGTGCATAAACTGATTGAGTGTCTGCACCACTTAACTTATGTCTGGCTTGATCATAGTCAAATATATAAGCTTCCCAACAAGTTTCTAATAACCTAATGGATCTCTGAGTACGGGATCAACTTCTTGAGATAGTCTAGCATCATAATCCGCTGTAGTCAACTTGACATTTTGCTCAATTGGAATTACAACTGGCTTACATCCCAATAAACCCGCTTCTGATATAATTTCCAGTGCAAATTTCCTCTGGTTGAGGGAGATTCCTTGGTCTAATCGTGCAATTTCGATTCCAAGAAAATACTTTGGCAAACCTAGATCTTTAATGTGGAAGGTAGAATGCAAATATTCCATGAAACCTTTGATAGCTACTTCATCATTGCCCATAATAAGTATATCATCTACATATATCATCAAGTAGATAGATGGCGTACCTTTAGTCCATGTAAAAACAAGCATACTCAAATTTAGACTATTGAAAATCAGCAACTATTAGTGACTCAACAAATTGTGCGTACCACTATTTGGAAGCTTGCTTAAGTCCATATAAGTATTTGCAGAGACGACATATTTTATTCTCCCCCTGTCTCCGTAACCTTGTGGCACTTCCATATAAATTTCCTTGTCTAAATCTCCATGTAGGAAAGCATTGTGAACATCCATCCGATGCGACGACTAGTCCTGAAAAGCTGCTACTGAAAGAAATGAGCGGATTGTAACGTCTTTGGCTACTGGGGAAAAGGTTTTGTGATAGTCAAAACCTTCCCGTTGTGTGAAACCCTTAGCCACTAATCGGGCTTTGTACCTTTCAATTGATCCATATGCGCGATATTTGATCTTGTATACCCATTTGCATCCAATTGCTTTGCAATGCGGAGGTAGGGTAACAAGTTCCCATGTGTGATTATCCATTAAAGCCTTCAATTATGCTTCGATGGCCTTCTGCCATCGCAGATTAGTGCTTGCCTCATCAAAATTGGATGGTTCTCGCTCTTTAGAGATGCGAGTGATGCAACATCTATGTTCTAGAGATAATCAATAGAAGGAAACGTAAGAAGAAATGGGGAAAAGAATACTTGGTGAATTCCTGACACCACATATCTAGTCTCTGGTCCAAGAAGGTGGACGGGTGGCATGTTCAGAGCATCTTGGTGGATCATTCTCTGGGGGTAAATGAGTATCTGGATTTTCGACAGCAGCCGAGTCTTGAGGAACAACATCATCTTGATTTTGATCTTTCACTTCCATTAAGGGTGTCAAGTCTGTAGCTGATGTAGAAGAGATCCTTGTATCTGCTGATGAACGAAGTAAAGCATATCCTGGATCTTTGATGGTCTTCTCAGTATGAGAAGTGTGAGAATGTCCATTGCTATTTGTGCTTGATTCCGGAGCAACAAATGGGAAAACATTTTCCTGGAATAAAACGTCTCTGCTAACGGAAAATTCTCCTGTAGATGGATTAAATTCCCGGTATCCCTTTTGTAGGTTGTGATATCCCATAAATATGCAACGGTGAGCACGAGGACCCATCTTATCCTAGGTCATACTATTGTGGCATAGCATAAACAACTGAAGATTTTCAGATGACCCAGATCTAGCTTCTTCCCAAAAAGCAACTTGAAAGGAGTTCGCCCATCAAATACCTTAGTCGGCATACAATTTATCAAATAAGCTGCAGTCAATATACAATCCCTCCAAAAATTGTTTGGAATAGAGGCTTGAAATTTTAAAGCCCGTGCAACTTCCAACAGGTGATGATGCTTTCGTTCCACCACTCCATTTTGTTGTGGTGTATATGTACATGAGCTCTCATGTAAGATCCTTTGTGATGAAAATAGAGCAACACATTCATGATTGAAAAATTCTCTTCCATTGTCAGTCCATATTCTTTGGACAGTTTTCCCAAACTGGGTTTTTGACAGAGAAAGGAAGGTCCTTAAATTGGACATAACTTGACCCTTAGACTACATGAGAAAAATCCATGTGGCTCTAGAATAATTGTCCACAATGGTAAGAAAGAACCGAGACCTATCATGGTTCGGTGTATGATATGGTCCCCAGACATCAATATGTAGCAATGAAAAAATATTATTCAAACGACTTTTGCTCAATGGAAATGGGCTAGGCAACTGTTTTGCAAGCGGACAAATATGACACTAACGATAGGGAAATGAAGAACTATGGCCCAATCTGGAATGCGAAAGGAAGTTTCTATCATTGGTAGTCAAATTACACAATAATAGTTTATTACAAGGAAAATGATTAAGATTTTTGGATGAACTTTTCCAGAAAAATAATCATTCGAAGAGATTATCCCAACCCATCAATTTCCCAATCAAAAGGGCTGGAAATAGACAGGTATCATCACTGAAAAATACTTGACATGAATTTTCCTTACAGGCTCTAGACACAGAAATAAGGTTAAATTGGGAGTTCAGGATATAAAGGACATTTGTGAGAACAATCTGGGAGATAAGAGTGACTGTCCTTGTTATAATAACATGAGTAATGTTTCCATTTGGCAATTGCACAGTAATAGGATTATCCAAATCTTCATGAATAATAGAAAATAATCCCTTATCACATGCAATATGGTCACTGGCTCTTGAATCAATAATCCAGGCATTTCTCGATATAATATTAATCAGGCAATGAGAAATACCTGTAAAGATGCTTCCCTTTTTAGAAACCTCTAATTTATGTAATGCCTACATTAATTGCTAATATTTCCCATGTGTGATAGGTTGATTCACATCTGCTGATCCTGTAAGTTGATAGGCTGCAGCTGATATTTCATTTCCCTTTCTTTCAAGTCTGCTATGTAATTTCCAATAATTTTTAATTGTGTGGTGGGGCCGCTTGCAAAAATCACAAAATAATTTTCCCTTATTTTTAAAATTCAGCCCATAGGTTTTCGAAAAATGGGCACCATTGGATTCCTTGGATCCGAAGCCATCTTCGCTGTCCAGATCAGCCGGGTAGTGCGCGCCCTTAGAGCTGTCAGATCGCTGTGCTTGATCCTAATTGTCCATCGCAGAGCCTTTAAAGCCTTGCTGTTCAGCAAACCCTAGCGACGGATCTCGCTTTTTTTCTAGGGTTTTTTTGCCCTTTCTCGCTTCTTGCCACCAGCACCAGGGTCTCGGTGGCCTTGTTATCCGACGAGGTAAGTCGTTGGTTCTCCTCTTGCACCGCAAGCTAGAAGATTTGGCCAAGGGAAGATGTTGGCTCCATAGCTAGGATCTGCGACCTGAAAGTGAAGTAAGATTCATTAAGAATCAGCAAAAAATGTGCGGCCTTCTCTCTGTCCTTCATCGACTTGTATTGCTGAAGGGTCGTTTGGGGTCCTTCAAGTTTTTCTTCAGCCGCTTCCGGCTCATTCCAGAAGGCTGAAAGCTTGTTGAAGCATGCCGTTACGGACATGTTTCCCTGCTTCAGTTCGCTGAGGGATTGATGTAGCAAAATTTTTTTCTCTCGATCCAGTATCCTGTACATTTCTCTGATGATGTCCCAAATAATTTTCGAGTCTTCTGTGGGAGGCAAACTGACGGCAATTTCTAGGCTAATGCAATTTCCTATCCATGTTCTAACCAACTAATTGCACTTTTTCCACTATCGCTCCATTTTTTCGTTAGTCGGAATCGGAATTGTCCTGTCGATAAAACCTTCTTTGTCCTTTGTGACGAGGGCTTGCCAAAACTCCTGTGCCCAACTCGAATAATTTTCTGGTCTTGTGAGAAGGTGGCTGATAAGCCGCAACTTCGGCCCATCGGCGGTGGAGACGTATAGCGCATCGCCGGGTTCTGGGCGACCAATGGCGGCCGCGATGGGAAACGACAGAAAACCAAGTGGAAATCCCAAGTAGGGATTTGCAGGTTGACCCGCATTGAACCTGCTCGGAACTCCCACATTCAAATTGCCTGACTCATTAGGGTTTTTGCACACATTGGAGGATCCGGTTGTTTCTGAAGGGCCCACCCCGCTTGCGGCTGGTGGACTGCCTTATACGTCATCTCTTCGAATCTAGCCTCTTGAAAAAAGAAACATTTGGGCTTGGCCTATAGTACATGAGAAATGGCACCCACAGGTAGGGAGGCCCCAAAGTGGGCTGCCCCAGATTGGGTTGCCATGGAAAAAATTGCCCTACGGTGGGCTGATCAGCTCGACCTGTGGCATTCCGCACAGAGTCTTGTGCTCCTGAGGTAGGTGTTTCTACAGGAATTTGATCGTCGGCCATGGTGGTAAAATCCTCTTTTTCCTTTCCTTCATCTGTTTAAAAAAATCTTCAAGGTACTGATTCCTACACCGGAGTGCTAACGCTTTTTTGTAGGTTAGCTTGTTTCTTCCGGTAGGCAATCAAAACAAAAGAAAAGATAAAGCGGAAGAGATGAAAAATAGGTGTGCAACTTGCTCTGATACCATGAAAGAAGTCAAATGGAAGGAAAAACAAGAGAGAAGAATGGGGGAAATTTTCTTTGTATTTTTGTATATTACTTTACTCAATGTACATAATCAATATTATGTGTAAAGAAAAGGCAACAATATAATCTACAAATCAGATTCGATATTGATTGATCCTAGTTGATATAATAATATCCGGATGATTCTTGCATATCTTCTAATATTCTTGCGTATCTTCCAATAGGCCATTGGTGGAATTGGGTGGCGGTGCCAAGTGGCACGACCACAACGACAAGTGGTGAAGAGGAGAGGTGGCTGGCCATTGAAGAAGAAATGGCACTAGTTGTGTTCAATTTCATGTTAAGGGACTAAAGATTATGTCTATAATTCATCCAATTTGTCCTAAAAATTTCTCGGCTAAATTATCTATCAAATACAGTTATCCTTCAATCCCACTAATGACACATTTCCTAGCAGTGCCAATTACCATTGCCAAATTCCATTTTCTTAGCTCACTAATCGAATAGGCCAAAATCTAGATGTCATAATTCTTCCCTTCTTAAAAAATTTTATCCTCAAAATTTGAGATCGTACCTGTTCATTCGAAGAGATTGGATAGCGACGTCTCCTTTCCTCTTCACTTTCTCATGTCGCTTCCTTCATATTATGATATTGCCATGGGACTTTGACACTTGAGAATCCATTCCCTTCAATCGAATATTTGTATTGGATCCAACATGTATTTAACTCTTTCATCCATTTCTATCGTCTTAAAATCCAGAATATGGGTGGGATCAGGTTGATATTTCCTCAACATGGATACGTGAAAAACATTGCGAACATTAGATAACTTTGGCAGTAAGGCTAACCAGTACACCAATTCTCCTATCCTTTTGAGGATTTTAATAGTCCAATAAATCTTAGGCTTAATTTTCCTTTCTTTCCAAACCTAGATATGCCTTTCATTGGTGATACTTCTAAAAATACATGATCCCCCATGTTAAATTCCAAAGGTCTTCAATGTTTATCGACATAGCTCTTCTGTCGACCTTGAGTAGTTTTAAGTTGATCTCAAATGACCTTTATTGTGTCCAACTTGATTTGTACTAATTCTGGTCTTATCAATCTCCGTTCACCTACCTCGTCCCAACAGATAGGAGTTCTACAGGCTCGTTCATATAATGGCTCAAACAAAGCCATACCAATCTTTTGCTGAAAACTATTTTTATATGTAAATTCCACCAAGTGTAGTTTCTCATCCTAATTATATCATGGCTAGTGACCTCCTCAAAGCCTCGCTAGGCCACGCTGAGATCGGCGTCGCCCAACCATGGCGAGGCCGACCTTGCGGTGGCTCGGCAAAGTTGAGCTTCGACGGTGGTTGGGTGAGCTCAACCTTGCCAGATTTGGGCGAGGTCGCTATCCATGGCCTAGGCCAGTGATTGGCTCAAGGAAGAAAAAGAAGAAAAAAAGTGAAAAATATAATAAAATTATTTAAAAAATTAAAAAAATTCTAAATAATAAAAGAATTTGAGGATCATACTAAACACATTTCTATTTTGAAAGTAGAAATTTTGGATAGTTATTAAATGCCTTTAAATGCTCACAAATTTATTCAAGGAACAAAATTAGAAAAAAACTATTTTTGAGCTAAAATTGTTCTTGGAAACAAAAACCAAACGTACCATAAATTTCACTTGTTTGTTGGAGTCATAAAGATCGAAAAGGCTTCAAACCAAAGCTAGTTATGACTAAGAGTGTGCAAAATACCCGGGAACTGCCCGGACCGCCCGGAACCGGACTAGAACCGCCCGGAACCGCCAGTTCTTAAGGGAATCGGTCCGGTTCTTGGTTCCAATTTTTGGGAATTGGTGGGAACCAGTCCAATTCCCGGTTCCGTGGGCGGATCCGCCCGCCCCCCACCCAAACCGGAGCTTTTTAATATTAAAAAAATACTAAACGAAACCCTACGTTTGTGTATCATCTCTTCGTCTTCGGTTTCATTGTCTTCTGTTCTCTCTCTCTCGCCTCTTCCTCGCCTCTTCTCTTCGTTTTCGATTCCTCCCCGAGCATCGACGCCGCCGCCACTACTCCTCCTCCGCCGCTGTCCGCCCCCTCACACCGATTGCCACCCGCCACAGTCGCTGCTCCTCCGCCTCTGTTGTCCACCCCCTTGCTGCTATCTGCCCCCTCACTCAGTCTCTTTGTCTTTGATTCCTCCCCGAGCGTTGATGTCGCCACCACCGCTCCTCTGCCGTTGTTCGCCCCCTCGCGCCGATCGCCACTTGCCACAGTCGCTGCTCCTCCGCCTCTACTGTCCGCCCCCTTGCTCAGTCTCTTCGTCTTCGATTCCTCCCCGAGCATCGTCGCCGCCGCCGCCGCTCCTCCACCGCTGCTGTCCGCCCCCTCGTGCCGATCGCCACCCGCCACAGCCGCTACTCCTCCGCCTCTGCTGTCCATCTCGACTGAGCCCCCTTTTCCGTCACTCGACAAGGTACGATCATCGGCTTCCAGCTTGCCTCTCGATTCATCGTCCGCTTGCGAACTTGTATTTCGATTCGATTATCCAATAGGTCAGAACGTAGTGAAGTTCGAGTCTTTGTTTTGGGAATCGATCGCTATTCATCTTGGTGCTTTGTCTTCAACGGTGCTCATGCTTGAATTTGCAGATTCCTGGGTTGCTTTTCCCTTTTATTGTGTTTTTTTTTTTTTTTTTTGTATGTCTCGATGTCGAAATTCTATGCTCAGTGGTCGTGGGAAATATTTTTGGTCTGTTGGCGAGAGAAATGGGAAGTCACAATTTCACCTCAGAAGGCTATTAAGTATTAGCTACATTCAACTCTTTTCAGGAAGATGCTTTTCTTTTCATTTATGATGGCCCTCTTTGAATTTGGATTCACTTGAGTTGTTGTTATAAGTAGTTTTCTATGCCTGATAATGATTTGGGTAGAATTTTGACATAAAAGAATTCATTGTTGCATCTTATTCAAAACTTCCAACACATCCTCTAGTAGGCCTGGCGAAATGCAATTAAGGAGGGTGGCAATGGGAAATCCTGTCTTATAAATTTTTCCTTACTCTTACCTATTGAGATCTATGAATTACTAGAAGTGTAGCAAATCTTCATAGTCTCTGCAGATTGTGTGGAAATTGTCCCCTTCCATATTTTGCAAGTTTGCTAGGTGCCAATCTTGTTTCTTCCCTTGTGCTCATTGGTTCTAATCATCTGGTACTCACAAGATTGCACTTTTGGCTATCGTTTATTTAACTTGTGTTGGCTTGAACACAGGGACATGGAGCTTGTGATTTCTTTCAATGGACAGATTCTCTAGCAGAAAATGTGGCCCCCAAAGATGTTGCGACTTCTGTTGTTGCACCTACGGAAGTCATGGAAATTGAGTCGACAATGGCAAATGTTGGTGAAGATTACGAGGTAGATCCATTATCAATGAAGGATAGTGGAGAGATTCAAGGAGTCATTTGCAGATTCTCTACACCGGAACGGGATGTGAGGGGTTTGGAGAGTGAGAGTTTAACTCCCGAGGGCGATTTGGTTACTCGAGTTGACTATGGAGAATGTGGAATTGGGGGAGTCTACTCCAGAGCAAATGCAGCTTGTTTCTTGTCTAACATCTCCAGCTAGTCTCAAACAACAAGAATACTTGAGGCGGATATCAGCTGCTGGTGGCATGCTTGCTGGAAGTAGAGGTACACTATGAGTCATCTTGAGGGTTTTTTCCCCCACCGCACTTAGTTTTTTTTGTCATTCACGTGTAGCTGACTGTTATTTAATGTTGAGCAATCATCTATTAATTATTGTTTTAGTTTTTGGAGATTGGAACTTGGAATTTCAGAGCTCAAAACTTGGAAACCAAAATTGTTTCGCGACCGTTCTATATTGAAAACCTGACCATAGACCTCCTCCCCTCCTTCCCAACTCGTAGACCCGACCGTTCTATGTTGAAAACTAAAATTGTTTCGCGTCAAAATCGGTTCCATGGATCCACCCAGGAATCAGACCGGACCAGCGGTCCGGTTCCCTGGTGGATCCATGCAACAAACGGGTGGATCCCAGTTTCAATTTTTCGGAACCGGTCCTTAGCAGGCGGTTCCTGGTTCTAGGTTGGGAACTGCCCGCCCGGACCATGCACACCCCTAGTTATGACAAACCCTCAAATTCTAAGTAAGCTGCAAACCACTTCATTTGATTGAAGCAGTAATGAAGCATGAAGGACAGACTTTTGCTCCAAAATATAGGGAAAAGCTATATGGAAGAAGTAAGACCACAGAATCAACATGTTTGGACATAATTGTGGTAAGTCACTTTGCGGTAACTATAAAGGAAACCCCTAGCAAGAAGAGTCCACAGCTTACATACAAGCTTCATCAAGCTTTTTCTCAAGGTTGACAGGTTGGCTCAGAATTCCCTATCTGGAAAAACAAGATTGGAGCCACGAGAGACCATCTATGTACAACGCTGCCGTCGCCCAGCCAGGTAGAATTCGCACCCACAAAGAAGGCCAACCACCATTAGCCAACTTCCCGCTTTCTCCACAGCTGACGTCGACCACCCAGTCAGAGTCAGTGCGATGTACGTGCTGGCAAGAGAGAATAAGGTGGAGGAAAGAGTACGAGTACGTGACTGGCTTAGCCCCCTCCTTTTCTCCATGTGCTCAAGTTGTCTGATCCAGTGGAGGTGGATGCTTCCCTGCACCATAAACATGTCTCAGACGGGCAATAGCTAACTAATTAGCTTCATCACCAAGAGGTCTATTTGAGTCATATATTGCGTGCCCTCCAACTCAAGAGTTTCTTGCGAAAGGCCTAGTGATTGACACTTTGACATGAGGTTGACATGGCCCATGTTATAAGAAGGCCACACTCACTCCTAATGTTTATGTTGATACGTGAAAACTTAAGAACGTGGTGGCGAGAGCAGGGTGGCGGAAGACCCTGCATCAACGGCAGAACAAACTCCCAAAAGAAAAGTGGTAAGCAGTCCAACAGTCAATGTGCCAGTGGAAACAGCTTAAGTACCTCTTTGGAAGATTCTGGCACCCGTATTCCCTTTGATTCACTGGCAAGCCCACCGTAGCAGAGGTACATACAATACAGAGATATAACCGAAGCCGGTAGAATGCTCCCATTTACCCGTTTCCATTGAATCAAGTATGATAACTTCATTGAAAACTATTTGATAAGAGAAACCATTACTTACCGCTGTATCTGCTTCGACAGATTACAAGGAAAGTTATGCACACGATAACCCAAGAAGCAACATCAAGGACTTACTAGGAGCTTCTTCATCAGGGGGCAGTGACCTCATGGAATATCCACCACACCATCAGAGGAAGCCTGAAGAGGCCACGATATGCAATCAGAGCCGACCCCCTGCTAATCCTTGAGACCACAGTTCGGCACACATAGCATGCACACGCAGTGCAGCAGGGTACGAGGCATGAAGGCGCCCTCATACTCACTCATGACCATGCAATCTACACTTAGATTAGGAGAAAGCGAAACAAGGCAAAATGTCAGCACATTGTCGGGTGCAAAGCAAGTAGAACAATTGGGGATTACTGCTGTAAATGATCGCCAAAATTAAATAAAACTCATGGGGTGATCTGTGAACCGTGGAGTCTACAATGTAAGCATCCTAGGAGAGATGATTGACCAAGCCTAATTGCGAAGAGCGAGACAAAAATTAATCACATTTACATGGTAAGCTAATTGGGGGCAATGGAACTATCATGCATTCCACCGAAACAATAAAGCTAAGATCAGGCAAAAGGCATCAAAGCTTGAGTTTTCCCTCGACTCCATTATCAAAAGTTGCATTTTTTTAAAAACGAAACGACGGGACTGAGACAGGGAGAACTTGTATAAAGAATTTGACAAGGTTCAAACGTTGGAAACACGACAAAGAAGAAACAGGGGAAGCAGAGAAAGCGAAGAAAGAAAAAAATGGTACCTACAAGGCCGGTCAGAGCGGTTGCTGATCCGGGTAATGGCGGGTCTGATCTCAGACCGAAGTCAACCCGGACTATAAAAGATTAAGAAAATGCATAAGCCGTAAAATACAAAAAGGTGGATTCTTGCGCGAACGAACAGTACCAGTTCTCTCTCTCTCTCTCTCCACTCGACCCGGGAAGCCACCCTCCCAACTTGGCACGAACGAGCGATAGCGGGAAGCTGCCGATGACGGCGAACGAGAGGGTTGCCGTTCAAGCTTCCCATTCTCGTCGTCTCAAGAAACGCAAGCGAGGTACTCCTGTTTTCATTTTCCTTGCTTACCTTGCTCGCTTATCAATTTCTGCTGATCTCCTTTTCAGCTTTTCCTTGGAGTGAATTTTCAAGCAAAGCTCTTCCTTTTCCGAGTTGTGTTACTCAGTTGATCGAGCAGAACATGTCGAAAATGCTCTCTTTTGTGATACCCAAATTATCTGACCGACTCGAATTGCTAGTTGCGACAGGCCAAACCCTCAAAGCAATGGCCTTTTTTTCTCTCATGGGGTGACCCCAGGAAAAGCAAATGTCCTCTTATTGTTCTGTCGCTCGCTGTCCCGACTTTTGTTGATATAATCCATCTGGGTTGAGATCAATTTATTGCATGTTCTTTCAGTTAAGTTGAAGCGAAGCAGAGGAAAGCGTGGGGATTATACCATTATCAGTCCTCTAGTCAAGAAGTACTGGTTGCAAAGATATCACCTGTTCTCGAGGTATGATGAAGGTGTCGAATTGGACGAGGAAGGGTGGTATTCCGTCACTCCTGAGGAGATTGCTATCCGACATGCAGAGAGATGTCGTGGAAAAACTGTGATTGATTGCTTTGCTGGTGTTGGGGGCAATGCCATTCAGTTTGCTATACTGTAAGTTCTTCGTTCACCTCATCGCTGCACACTCTTTATACTACTTTTGGAATGCGATTGTGCAGAATGTTTTGGTGGGAAAGTTGAGAGAATTACATACATGCCTTCATTAAAAGCTTAGGAATTCTCAATGGGAGTTTCAGTTTTCTTAATAATGGTTAGATGCTTGAGATGCATATATAACAGCCCTTTCTTGAATGTCTGTTGAGAAAGTTCATGATATTTTGACTTTTAAGACTAATTAGTTTATCTCATTAGTGGGAGTATTCTTAGATTTATGAATTGAGATTGCCTTTACTTGCTGCAGATGTCACCATGTTATTGCAATTGATATTGATCCTCAAAAAATTGCATTGGCTCTTCATAATGCCAAAGTGTATGGGGTAGAAGACCGTATTGATTTCGTTGTTGGGGACTTCTTCCAACTCGCTCCATCACTGAAGGTAGTGATATAATATACAAGAGATGCTACTTCATTCTAATCATGCTCAGTTTTCACATGTTTATTCATGTTGCAAAGGTAGTTGAGGCAGTCCGGTTTTATTGTGCTGCTTACATGCCATACGTAGTTAGAATAAGCTTTGCAGTCCAATTGTCACATTTTGTTGAGTTGGAGACACTTATATGGTATTAATAATGGTTATGCAATACAAGAAGAATAGAGCAAGTAATGCCAACCATTTGGCAGGTGGCTTCTGGCAATGATTTGATGCTTCAGATTGAGCCTTGCTTTTGTTTTATGAATGCGTCATATAATGCTTGGTAGGTCCCTTTAATGATTGTCCTCCAATATTGCTTTGCAATCACATGTCTGGCATAATTATTCAGTTAAAATTCTTTCTTTGTGCTCAAGGTACAAGTGTGTTGCCTGGGTTCTCAACTTTCAGGGTCAACAATTTATGCTGCATTTTGCTCAACTATAAGTAAAATGCCCCTTGATTTTGTTTCATCAGGGTGATGTTGTTTACCTTTCACCTCCGTGGGGTGGCCCATCATACAAAATGATTCAGCAATTTAATCTTGATCTGCTCAAGCCAAAAGACGGGTATGCAGAATCTCTTTATGCACATTCTTGTTCATATCTAAGTGAAAGGCCTTTTCAGATAGTGATGAAGTTATTGGTTGCGTGTAAATTATTATACTAGAGGAGTAAAAGTACCTGAATCAATTTTTAACTGAAAATAATACAAACAGTAATACAAATTTTTCTCTTTCTTTGTCTAAACAAAGAGGAGTTCTGTTCTTTGTAGTAGTGTCATAGGTCAATGGTATGAATAACTGAAAGGAGAAAGGAGGTCAAACTATATTTCCTCTGAACTAACTTTACCAATGCATTCTTTCCATATCAATAGTAATCTCATGTGTGCACGGCCTGAGTGTTATCACAAAACTCAATCAAGATGAATATGGTCTGTAGGCTGTATGATTCTGCTGTACTGTTGTCACCTAATTCTGAGACTTCCATTGTTGTGGCTAGGCAAAAAATTATCTGTCATTTTTTTCCAGAAAAAAAAAATGTATCTAATATCCATCTAATGACAGCTATTCAGTATTTCAAGCTGCTCAGAGGATAACACCAAATGTCGTCATGTTTCTTCCCCGCAACATGGACTTAAGCCAAGTGGAAGAGCTCTCTTGGCTTTCTTCTCCTCCTTTACACGTTGAGGTACTGCCTTGTTAGATTATAACCCTTTTTGATGGACTTGATTTGTCTTTCCTGCATAACATGATAGGAGAGATCTGCAGATTGAAGAAAATTATGTGGATGGAAATTTCAAGGGCATAACTGCTTACTTCAGCAATGTTGCATGGAGGGAGGCCTGACCGTCATGCTCTCCCAGGCAGTTGCCATGGCTAACTCATTAAACTGGATCAATAGTAATTTTTTTTTTAACCGGAGCATAGCATTTCGGTGCCATGAGGCTGATGTTCAGAGAATTTTCTCAGCAGTTCATGACCAAGTAGAATTTGATATGCCTGGCCAAGAATAGATTTTTCCTGGATGGTCATTCTTGTAGGGATTGTTTTTAGAGTCTTGGCATTTGAAAGCTTTTCTGGTGAGAAAAAATCACCTCAATTGGCATTCTCAAAAGGGTTTGGCTTTGGACAAGTTGGTGAGAAATTGCTGAATGCTGACCGGTGGTAGACGAAAAAGCTATCACGCCATGTTTAGCAGGAACGATGGTGACTGAAGAAGAACATATAACTGTGTACGGTGGCGGGTATTCATACTGCTAGTCAAAATATGTGCGGGTTGATGCCATTTGATTGACTTCGGTGACTTGTCCATATGCAAGGGGGAAAGGATGTAAACAATTCATAGACTACTGATATAAAAACATGTTCATTTGTAAAAACGGCTGACTGCCTGTGATCTACAAGAGTATTTCAACATGATAAATCAATTATTTCACTAGCATGTAATTGACAAATGAACGTTGGTGCTCGTAAGATCAAAACATTATTCCTAGTATAGTAAAAAATTCATGGTAAATTAGTTATTTGGTCCATAAGTCATAATCGTGAACTGAAATTACTAGTAAATTACCTATGCAATCCGTAATCTACTCACTAATGGGGTGATCACTTGTAAAATTCAAGATAATTGGTAATCTACTGTCAGGTTTCAACGATAGGAAAAGATTATTATTCTATTGGTAATTAATTAATAGTTGACCATACTGATAAATTATGGATTAACTTTGAAGTATTAATTGAATTTTAAATCTATGGTCCATTATTCAAGTTTAGTGAATCCGTTTTTGGCAAATGGAGAAGCGATGATTATTCAAGACAGACAGGCAGAATTTCGCGTACAAATACTTTTTCACATATTAAATGCCTAGTAAAAAACCTACTTGAAAGCATGACGAAGGCGATGATTGCACCCAGACACATTTTTTCTCCGAGAAGACATCCTCAGCCGTGTCTGATTTGACTCCGTCCAGAACCCGAATCAATACTCAGCCGAGATCACACGCCGGGCCATATTCTATCTCTCTTCTCGCTCTCTTGCATCTGACATCGAGACGCTGAAAGAGAGCGGTTTGAGTGGCGAACCTGGGATACTGAAACATGGCGGAAGCTTCGGCTCACTCTGGAATTGAGTATTTTGACGTCCTCACCAGGACCGGTAAAAAAACCGGCATTTGCAAACCCAGGCACGCGCCTCTCCCTCTCTTCGTCCGACCCTTTTTAGTTCTTTGTTTGCTGCCTCGAAAATTGAGTGAAAAGAAAGAACTTGATATGAGGAAGCACGGTTATCTTTTTCTTCCGTTCAATCATGGGTTCTTGATGATGCGATTCTTTTTTAATGCTGATGGGATCACTTGTTGGGTCGGCTGGAAAACGGGAGCGATGTGAAAAGTACTCAGCTTTGAGTGTATCCCGAGTCCTGACAAAGCGTAGCTTGTATCTAGTCTTAATAGCACGGATGGTGATACTGTGCTGTCTTTTTCCTCATCATAGCACTGCTTTATGTTGGACGATCAAGCTGGTAATTGAACTGCTAGAATTAAGTTCGTTCTACGCCTGTCTCTACCAACTTTACGTATTCAAATCGTTTTATCAGTTTATAGCTTTACTGTCCGGTACCCTATTCTTTAACTGGAAACAATATCTGTCATGTTAATCTGCATTGTTTGCTCATAAACATCAAGACATCTATTCAAGAACTTTTTCCCCCTTCAAACCTATTTATTGACTAGTCTTTTTGACCCTTTTCCCTTCCCCTTATTTGCATACTGTTGCTGTTATCTTGTGCAGGGGTGATGTGCACCGTGATGGGGATTACCATCGAGCAGTTCATGTGTGGATATATTCAGAGAGTACGCAGGAACTTCTCCTCCAGAAGCGTGCTGACCGCAAGGACTCATGGCCAGGCCTCTGGGATATTTCGAGTGCTGGTCATATATCTGCTGGCGATTCCTCGCTTGTGACAGCCCAGTTAACAATCTCAATCCTTAAATAATGCTTGATTCTCTGCTTCTAGGTTCAGAGCAATTCTATGCTCTGCAGGAACTCCTATTAGGGTTTTCATCTTTGTGGCATCTACACTAAGATTTGGGCCTTATATCTTGCTGTGGTTCAAGTTTTATACATGACTTTTAGTAAGTTGTGTTTTGTTGTTACCTGGGTCGTTTTCTAATTGCAATGCTTCCCACAGTACTGTTACCTATAAAGAAGTAAGGCTATTTTTTGTTATCTTGCAATCACAGATTACCTTGGGAGAAAGTTAGTTTGCCTAAAAACCACCAGTTTGATCTTTATTTTATAAAGTTCTTGAGATCATGTTTTTTCTACTGGCAACAATTCTGATAGAGCTGCTCTTGATGTGCATTCCCACCATTGCAAGTTTTCACCTCAATTTGTGTACATATTTGTAATTTTCATTCATTAGCATTTTTTGCGAAGACTATTTGCAGTTTCTGTTCATCTCGCCACTATAGAACTAATTTGGCTATTAGCTAGTTGCAATTTTAAAATATGCATGATTTCTCTTCTTATCTTGATGCCCACGCAACATGATCTGTCTTCGAGTCTGAAAGTGCAGTTCTAGACCCACTGAGCTCGTAATTCTGACTTTGACCGGCAGAAAAGGAAAGAATAAGAGGATGGACCTTGGCCAAGGCCTTTACAACCCTGAAAGCTTTAATTATATACAAACCACGTCTTAGAAATATAATATGTCTTAGAAATATAATAACAATTCACGAGGTAGAGTACTTTCTTCCTTCAATAAAGCAATAATCCCAATTGATGGAAAGAAGATGCTCTATATATAATTGTAAAAATTGATTTTAGAGAGCTGGCTTATGATTGTTTATGAAGGCTCCTGTGAGTTGTGGACCTGTTTGTGAAGAAACTTTTTACAATAATATTAAAATCTAGAACAGAAACTAAATACACACAGAAATTCATGCCATTTCCTTTACATTTACTGAATTTATATGTTCCTGACTTGACGTTTTAAGGTTATTTGAATTACATGCTTGCTCTGGCCACCAAAAAAAAGAATTACCTGCTTGCTCAATCATGCTTATTCTGAGATAAACTTTGTATGCCTCAGGAGGGAACTTGAGGAGGAGCTAGGGATAGTCCTTCCGAAAGATGCGTTTGAGTTGCTATTTATTTTTCTTCAAGAGTGGTTAGTGACCCTTACCTCCATTTCTGCAACTGTTTCCTTTCCCTCCGAAAATGCATCAACCAGGCTAGACATTTTCAAGATTCTGTATTCATTCTTCTTCATATCAATGGATTGAAGCATTTTCTCATGTTTCAAGTTATTAACTGTAGCACTGGTACCCACGGAACATTGTGTGTAATCTATGGGTTACTTGGTTTTGACTTGTGCATGTCATGTAATGGGAGTTCCAAGATAGGGTATCATGTCGTTTTAAGTTTTAGACTTTATTTGAAAAAGACACAATTAATACTTCCGCAACCTGTCTTAAGTGCTTTATTGGCTAGTCATTTGATGTGTTTTCGTGTGCAGCACAGTTGCTTTAATGCTTTTGGCGGTCACACTCTGTCTTACTCCATTTTTCCATTCTTTACTTGTACAAGTTCTTGCTTCTGGAATTTGGTCAATTGAAATTTAATATCCTTATGTTGAGATTTTATTAAACCAAATTTGAACTAAAAATTCGCGAAATTTAAGTTTTCATTACCTAGAATGAAGAAATCTGTTTACATAGTATGAGAAGCATCAGATCCAGAAGTTGCATCATCAATTACTGAATAAGTAGAAGGCATCCTATCTACTACTGAGCACCGTGCATTTATATGACTTCTTCATGAGGTTATATTAAGACAGTGTGAAAAGTCAGTTTTCTCCAGATCTTCAATAACAAATGATTTTAGAGGTTTTGGCCAGCTTTAATATTTCTTTCATTCTTTTTAATTTGCTCACAGGACGTTCAGGGTATTCATAGTTCATTGTCTTCTTATGTTGCTTTCCCATGCAGTGTGACAAATGATGGTGATTTCATCAATAATGAATTTAATGATGTCTATCTGGTGACCACTCTTGATCCAATTCCATTGGAGGCCTTTATGCTGCAGGTACCATGCTCTTGTCTAAAGTGAGGTTTGTTCTTGTCCGCTCAGAAGATGGTCTTCCTTATAGTGGTGTTTATGTATAAATTGGAGGATCATTAAAATAAAAGCATGTATGAATGGTAATTAATATGCATCTGGGTAGATATGTGCATGAACATTCGCATGGAAATTTATAAATATAGATGGGACCATATTCTTTGCCAATTTGTCATTTGTCAGAATGTTAAGTTGTTCAGGGTTATTCAGTTTGATGGAGAACTTACTGGAGAACGGCAAATTTATTTATCCCAAAACAGAGCTTCATATTGAAATGATTACCAGCATCTCCAGGATTTTGCTCTTTCATATGAATTGCTTCTTTTAATTCGAGTACTTGTCTACTGTAAGTTCATGACATATATCTTTTTAGGGTTTTGTTAACAAGTGCCCCCGGGACACTTTATAGCTGTGCTTGATAAGGAAATGTTTTCATTTCTAATGCACTGCTTACCTGTAACACAAAAATGTAAATGCATTGACATTTTTTTTTTAATTTGAGATGTTTTACAAGTGCCCTTATCAGCCTTCTTATTATCTACTATAAAAGAGGTTTTCAACAACTATACCATCTGAGATCTTTTTGTTGCATAGGAAAGCGAAGTATCTGCTGTTAAATACTTATCTTATGATGAGTATAGAAGTTTTCTTGCTAAAGAAGATCCTGAGTACGTCCCATATGACGTGAATGGGCAATACGGGCAACTATTTGACATAATTACACAAAGGTAAGCTTCAGAATAGATGCTTGCTATGAGAAAGCCTAATGAACTTTTGTTATTTCATTTGGAGAAGTTTTAGATTAGGCTAGATATCCTATCATTTAGTTTATTGACATTAATTTTTAACTTGCGAAGTAATTGAAAGAATATTGGGTAATTTCTTCCTTATGGGAATTTGCAATGTTTTATACCACTTGCATAATCTATTGTATCTAAATTTATTAAAGGTACAACCAGAAGGCCATTGACTGCAGCTTGGCTCTACAAAAGAAAATCCATCGCTATGCTTCTGTTACCCTCAAGGCAGAGGTTGTAATTCCTTTGGTGGAATTTATGTAGATCTCTTTTCTCATATCTGTCATAATTTGTGGCAGCTAGTCTTGGATGGTTATGATTCTCAGGTCATTTATTTGTCTAACTGAAGGGGATAAAGAACTATAGAAGCTGCTTGCAATTCTTTTGATATTTTTATTACTCTTAACTCATTGCACTAATTGTAGTCATAATTGCTATTTGATGTGAGTTCAATTTGTCTTTGCTTATTGCCCATGATTAGGACTTGTTTTTAGCTCTGTTGTCCAACCACGTTCATTAGGAAGGACTAAATACATGCCACCCCAATCCCAGTATAAGACGACTGTCGTATTCCTAGGTGTTACACAAAGAAGCTCATTTTCTACTTCTCCAAGAGAATATTAAAAAAAAAGTGCAATGTGTAATGTGCAGTGGTCTCGGTGACTTTTTCTTCATATCTATGTATCTTATATGTGGAAAAATCTTGTGAGGATCGGTTCAGTATTGGTTATGTCATGTCAGCCAAAAAGGCCTTTGCACTAGCTTGCTCAAAAGTAGTAGTGGAATTTACTTCTTATACTTCAAGGTTCTTTTTTACATTTTTTCTTCTCTTGCATGCACAAGAAACAACGTTCATCTCTTTATCTACAAAAAAAGAAAGGATATTCACCTTTTCATTTCACTCTCACATTTTCTTGTGCAGCTTTCGGGGCTTTCAAATGGAGAAAGGGAAGCCCTGCTTTTAGTAATTGAGGCTGCAAAAGTTATTGATGAGATCTTCTACCTACAGGTTGGTAAAACTGGACATGCATATCCACAATAATTTCTAAATCGATACTGAACTTTCTTAAGTGAAGCATACTTTACCTCTACTTTTGATTGGTATGTGTAAAGATACGATGCATGTGTGCTACCTATCAATCGGTAATTCTTCACCTTAAAACAGACCCTTGGACTGAAGGAACTAGCCTATCTTGAGTCAAGTACTGGTATCAATTTTTTTTTCAGTCAATTACAACATCAAATGGCGGTCCAGTAGTCACAGAATGAGAAAGATAGTGTTAGATAGGACGTTCAATGGCATGAGATGATCCATATAGTTGATGCAGCTATGGGGGTAAAGCTTTGTTGTTTTTATCATTAGAAAAATTTTATGCGGTCGTAATTTAATAGCTTATCTACTGAGACTGGTGAAAGGATATTCTACAATCAAATGCTTTGAATATAGTCCTTATTGTCAGGCTGTGAATGATTCTGCATATTTTTGGCTGCTTTCATAACTCATTGCATGGCTTTCGTTTCTTAAAAGGCAAGGTTGGTGTTCACTTTACGAAAATAGCACTAGGATCATGAAGATACTAACCATTCTTTTCTTCTAGTCAAACTTATTGTCGTAGACAGATGTACTAATTCCTGAATTATAAGAGGGTTGAGAATCCTTCTATACTACAGCTTAAGCAGCTTTCTGCTTGATTTGCTTTTGGTGGGTAACTTTTTGTTTATTATTTTAGGTATGGTACAACAATCCAGCTCTGAGAGATTGGTTGAAGGAGCATGCTGCTTCGTCAGAGCTGGACAAGCTTAAATGGATATACTATTCAATAAATAAAAGTCCATGGTAAACCAAGATGGAAAGCTCTGACTTGACATGTCTCTCATTTCTTTTATTCACGTCTCCCTTCTTTCTTAGTTGGTTAGCAAAAATGGCACTCTCTTACATGTGTGCAAATTTTGACAAGGAAAGAGATGGTGTGATATCAGTTATTTTAGGAAATCCATTGAAATGCTAGTTGGGTGTAAAAGTTAATTTAAATCTAGAGTTCATGAGAGATTTATGAAATAAAATAATAGTTTGTCAACCCTTTTAAATTATTATTTTGCCCATTTTTCAGTAATATACAGCTTTCGTTCATTTTATCTTTCATGGAATTTTTGGGTCAAAGTTCGAGATAAAAAGTTGCCTTTGGGTTTTTTTGATGATATAGAGAGATAAGAAACAGTCAAGATTAGTGATCAGCTGAGAGACAATTGTCCAGTACAGGCAACATACTCGCTTGATTTATTGAAACTCTCATTAGAAGACCTTTTATAGTATTTGTGTTGGTTTTGGAAAAGGTTATTGCCACGGATAATTTCCTTCACGGATAGTTTCAGAGTGTTAAGGGACTGACATGATGTTAATTGCATCCTTTTAACACTTCCATTTGATTGTGCATGGGGGGTCACCTTTTTAAACTTTTATGTCCTTTATGACATCTAGAATTGTCAAAGAATGATAGTTTTTATCTGTCCACAGGTCTTGCCTTGATGAGAATGAGGCATTTTTGACAACTGCAGATTCAGCGGTTAAGTTGCTCTCCAAACCCACAAAGCAAGTAAATGGGTGGAAGGGTATAGAATATAAGGCTGCATTTCCCCTGCAAAAACCACCCGGTGCAAACTTTTATCCTCCTGACATGGACAAAGAGGTATCTCTTTAAATTGATCCAAATTCAAGAATGACCTACGCCAGCTAACATCCATTCAAGATTGGATTTGTAATCATTGAAGCTGTCTATTCCCTATATATCTGCTAGAAAGTTATTTTAACTGCTTGTGTGGAATCAGGAATTTGATTTATGGAAGAGTAGCTTATCAAAAGATGAACAAGCGGAGGCAACTGGCTTTTTCAATGTCATTAAGAGGAAAAGTCAATCTAGTTTGGACGGAGCCTCGTCTATAGTTTCTGATGAAAGTAATAATAATACAGTCAAACCGGTTCATGACCTTTTTATTGTCCCCTATTCACAAGAATACAGAGCTTTGCTTACAAAAGCTGCTGAACTGTTGCATAAAGCTGGAAATTCAACTAGCTCCCCAAGGTATTGTTGGTTGAAGTATTACCATTAACAAATCATTGGGTCATTCTATATAAATGAACATGCCAATACTGGCTTAGTTGTTCACAAACACCTGTACTTTCTTGCTTTTTGTAGCTTGAAGAGACTATTGCAAAGCAAGGCTGAAGCCTTTTTGTCCAATGACTATTATGACTCAGACATTGCCTGGATGGAGTTGGTTAGTATATATTGCCTTTTGTTTCATCTTTAATGTCATAATTATCATTGTGAATAGACGTGTTACTTCTGAGATTGAAATTCTGCAGTGGCTGGCTGTAGTATATCTACAATGAGAGAGAGGACCTAGCAAGTGTAAGATGTAGCTCTGGCTTGATAAGTATTCTGACGACATTTTAGCATATGTATGAGCTTTATCTACTGGAGGAAAAAAGAGTCCTCTGTCAATCTCCATATATTAGGAAGTACAGAGTTCACCTTAGCAGTTAGGTATCTGGAGCAGAAAATGTAGAAGCTTGACTAAGAGAGATTAAGGTTGCCAACTGGTTGCCACCGCATTTAGGATTAGGGTGATAATTTGATAAATTTGAGAAAGTGTTTTGGGTGGAATTCTGAGATAATATTCCTTCTTGTAGTCTTTGAGTAAAAATTTCACCAGCTGAATAAGATGAGCTTCCTTCCACTGGTTGCAAATGGTGCTGCTGTGACCTTTTCCTCTAAAATAAAAGATTTATGATGAGGGACTCTCTTTAACAAACACTCATCTTAAGAATGGTGTCAGTTTACTTCTAATTGTATCCCATTCTCAGACCTCTTTAGTGCAAACCATTGATGATTTTGTCACTTCTCCTCTTGGTGTTGAGAAGTGAATGCTTTGGAGAAAATCTTTACGGTCTGTAGCTGGTTATGTTCTCAGTAGTTTAATGCTGCAATATTCTGTTGATAATGAAGGTCACTGGCCTAGTTATTATATTGATTTTTTACCCAGCTGGAGCATTGGTATCAAGCCAGGTTTTGGCCTGCATGGACAATCAGAAAAAATGGTCATTTGTTCAATTTTTAGTGGCGATAATTTGTGAAGTTGGTTATCTCAGGATCTAGAATTGCTGGGAAAAAAAATAAAGATGCTTATTTTTTAAAATCAAGTTCTGGAAGTATTCCTACATTACTAATGTATTGATCCTCTCACTTTTCCCTAACTTGAAGGACTCCAAGTTGGACGTGACTATCGGTCCTTATGAGACTTATGAAGATACGCTATTTGGCTACAAGGTATTATTCCCCCGGAATTTTCATCCATGCATTGTAGGTTCGTCATGCGTGTATGTCATAGAGCCTACTTGTGATTCACTCTTATATAGATTGTTTAACCTAAAACAGTTTTGGATACTGACCTCGGAAGAAGACTGTTTAATTGCATTATCAGTCTAAAAATACGAACAGCAATGAATGAGGTGGTTGTCTTCAGAGATGAATAGTAGAGATGACATATATTCATATCATTGATAGGTATCGGTATATAATTCTAAACAAAGAAGAACATGATCTTCTGATTTTTATCCTTCTACAAGGCAGACAAGAAAAAACATCTTTTGCTATAATTACATGAGAAAATCTGAGAAACCACTGCAATTGACCTTGGAAGCATACAATCACCAGACTGGTTGGAACCTTTGTAAATGATGCCTGCGGAGCCTGGACTCCTGAAGTCCGGTCTTTACCTATCATGTACAGATTTTAAGTTGATGTAGCTGATGAAATTGTTGAAATTCCTTCACTGGACAGTGCCAGACTTCCATTACAAATCTATGTGCATTCTGATAAAATTGTGTCCCTTTCTCTTCCTTGAAGTTCTGACCTTGCTACCCATGCATCATAGTAACTCCACCAGTCCTGTTATTTTATTCCTCACTAGCCTTTAGATATGTCCTGATCACATGCACTCAATTGACCTTCACAGAAAAAAAGTACTTCCATGATTGAAATGTTGAAGATGAAAGAATATTTGAGGTGACTGCAAGCAAATGGTGCAAAATAATATGTGAGAGAGAAGTATGGAAAGGGAAGCAAAAGTTATGATGTTACTGGTGATTTGTTTTTGACTGACTATATATTTCTTTTCTTTTTTTTCTTTTTTTTTTCTCTATGTATCTGTCCTCAATCTAATAGACCAGTTATCAAAGCAAGAGATGAATTATTTTTAAGTAGGAAAGGGAGAAAATGTGCAAAAAATGAGTACCCACTTTTGTCTGTATAGTATGGAATACCATATGCAACGATGTTGATATGCCTCGTGATAATGCTTGGATGCACTTTAGGTGCAACTCAATGCCCTTTAACATGTTCATGGTCTTGTACTAATATTTGTCTCTACGTCTTTGGCAATGCTACTATCAATTCATAATTTGCATTAGGCAACATTTGAAGCTTTTATTGGTATTCGTGATGACAAGGCGACTGCTCAATTAAAACTCTTTGGAGATAATCTTCAGGTACCTTTGTCAAATCACCTTCCACAGAGACTAAACAAATATAGTCCAACTTTACTGATGTAGGATACTTTCTTATCTTTTGTAACATCGCACTAGGTATTGGAACAAAATCTCCCTCTGGACAGTGTATACAAATCGCTAGATGTGATTGCTGCACCAATACGTGTCATTCAGCTTGTTTACAATGCAGGGGTGAGTTTTTGGTTATTCAGCAGAATGTGAATCATTACGATTGCCTGTGGACTTCTTTCATATAATGGTCATAAATTCCAGTTAATGAACACCTCTTTCTGGAGTAAGATTGTGGACACATATTTTCCTTAGCCAGTTCAATAGTAACAATTTTCTACTCATCGTTTGACAGTTTGACTAATAGTTATGCTATCTTAGACACCCTGATGCTTTCATTTTCTGAAAACTAATTGATGGATTGATCTCCAGGATGTCAAGGGCCCTCAAACTGTTGCTTTTAATTTACCAAACGATGAGCGTATCGTGAAGGATCGAGGAACATCAATGGTCATCCTCAAGAATGTTTCAGAAGCAAAGTACGACTTCCTTGCCATCTTTATGATTGCTGTATTTCCTTTAGATTACAGCATAATGTCTGCATCTGATTTTCTACACCCTGAAATCGCTTCTTATGCTTCTCAACTCTCTTCTTATTAAAACCAGGTTCAAGCATATTCTCCAGCCCATAGCGGCCGCATGCATTTCAAGGGAACAATGTGGGCTAGTAGATTTCGATTCTTTCTTTACTCACACGATTTGCCATGAGTGCTGCCATGGAATTGGCCCCCATACCATAACTCTACCAAATGGTCAGAAGTCTACAGTGAGACTAGTTAGTCCCCTCGACTTTACCTTGTCATACTTTTTTTTCCCGTTTCCTTCTCATTGTTGTTATCATAATCTCGTGGTTTAATAGAATTTTAAATAGCAATTTCTGTTTTTTGTCTAACACGTGTTGAAAGACAATGAAGATTGTGCTTTTGATGCTAACGCATTGCAATAGACGTTGAAGAGAATCCCATTACAAGGTCCAGCACAGCAGTTCCAAAATGCCTGTTGTTCACAATGTACACCCATAAAAGTGGAAGTATAGACTTAAAGAGCTACTCTCTCATTTCTTTTTTGCCAATAAATAAACTCATATGATTCCATGTCTGTATATACCATGTCTGTCGTCCAGAAACCATCACTTGATTTGCTTGACAATAAAGGAACTAGTACTCAGATACTGACCAATGTCGAAAATATTGCTCGTTTTGAGAAAAGTTACTCCATGGGATACTATTGCTTGCTTATCGACACGGGAGTGTAGACAGACCCTTCCATGTACGAACTTAATGTAAGAATTCCAGTATTATTCTCTCTTGGCTTCAGTGACATTCTTCTATCTACCAATGCAGGAGCTTCAAGAACTTCACTCAGCTTTGGAAGAAGCAAAAGCTGATATAGTTGGTCTTTGGGCGCTAAAGTTTCTCATTGACCAGGTAATGATGTTTTAGGTTCTGGAAATATCTAAAATAAGGCTGATATTCTTACTCTTACACGATTTGCAATGGCATTCAGGACTTGCTTCCAAAGACTTTGGTTAAGTCAATGTATGTCTCTTTTTTAGCTGGATGCTTTCGCTCGGTTCGTTTTGGCTTAGAGGAAGCTCATGGGTAAGCTAGCTATACATGAATCCTTGTCCCATCATATGGACAATTCCCACTGAGCTGTATATGGTCCTGTTATATTACCAGGAAAGGTCAGGCATTGCAGTTCAACTGGTTATTTGAGAAAGGAGCACTCGTGTTGCATGATGATGAAACATTCAGCGTTGATTTTACAAAGGTACTACAGTGGGCATTCCCCACGTCCTTAGTGTCATTTTCTGTTTAGAATAACCAATTCATTGCCATAAATCCTTTGTAAGGTTGAAGGTGCCGTAGAAAGCTTGAGCCGGGAGATACTCACAATTCAAGCAAAAGGTGACAAGCCGGCTGCAAGGTCCCTCATCAATAGATATTGCAAAATGACAGATCCACTCAAATCTGCTTTGCAGAGACTAGAAAACATTCAGGTAGTATTCTATAACTTTTGCATCTACAAACTCCGTCATACTTTTCCTTGGTTTAATACGGACATCCTAAGATGTTAAAGAGCAGCACTAGATCAGCCAAATAAAGAGAGAGACACCCTGTACCGAACAGTCTGCCATTCTATGAGTTGAGAGTATTTTTCAGCGTGCTGGTGTATTTCTCACATGTCTTTGCCTAATGGTTTCAGGTCCCAGTGGACATTGCTCCCATATTTCCGATAGCTGATTTGGTGTCGGAGTGAAAGGAAAGGATTACTCCGTGCTCAGCTTGTCTTCGCAGTTGTTGTGGCATTCTATATTAATTCATGAGAATCAGGCTTTATTCCCCTACAAGAACGAAGAAATAACTGGAAGTGGGAATGTCTTTACATTACATGTTCTGTTAGAATGATAATTTCCTAATCACATATATATAAACACCGAGGCAATGCACTAGAATGATAAATGATATGGTGTCTTTTCGAAGGATTTCATTATTGAGTTTTCTAAGCACTAGTCGAACAGTCAATCAAGAAAATTTTCCAGTTTCATGAATTGTCCTGTGTCATACATGATCATTTCTTTGAAAATTGAATTATTTGATATTAAGTATGCTTAAGGAGTACCTGAGGGTACCATCATGACCTATTTGAGAATACCTGATAAGTAAATGTTAAACAAATACGGCACAGACATAGGTCTTTGATTGAGCCTCTCATGAAATGAGCTATTAATGTGGGTGCAGACATAGGTCTCTGATTGAGTCTCTCATGAAATGAGCTATTAATGTGGCCTAGAAATACTAACTCTATATCGCCGAGAGGAATTTAACAGGTACAAGGAGTAAAATATGTTATTCCCTAATGGTCATGGATAAAAGGACTATGGAAACGAATACGAACTTCCAATAATTCATTCTTTTGGTGATGCATAACTCCGTATCTTAGTTAATCTTATTCATGCATAGGACTCACCATCACTTCCATGAGGAACGCAATTTCCTAACTTTAACCTCAAATAATAATTAGTTAATTCTGATAAAGTATATAAATAGACCTTCATAAATTCGAATTTATTCCTTGTAAGGTGGAAGTTGAATTTGAATTTTCACACTCCACGAGATACCAAAGTCTATGAGCTTGACCTTTTAATTGATAAAACACGTTACGACAAGATTATGGAGCAAATCATGCATGTTTCGTAACAATGAAAGTACAATTATTTTTGTCAAGTCAAATGCGATTTATTCATTTCGAGATAACATGACAAAAAAGGAAAAAAAAAAAAAAAAAAAAAAAAGATGAGCTCATTCTCATCCTTGCACTTAAAACAAGCATAATAAGTACCGCTCATGCGATATATCCATAAGATACCATCAACTAATTAAGTGTTTTCATTCATTTTCATATCAAACGATATTAGCCACTTATCTTTTGAGCAAGCCGAGCCGAATAATTGCTTGGCAATAAAGTGCGGCTATCAAACACTCTTACAAAAAAAAGTCTCCAATGCATGCCACTAAAATATGGTACACCAATAATCGTTGCCGCTTTTCGATTCCCACAGCTTTACTTCACTCCACTCAAGAGACATCAGTACATTCAAACAAAACTCCCGCTTTTTAACCCTGCGAAAACTTCCAAGGAGATGCACCCAAAGTCAAAAACACTGAGAAAGCCCCAGCCGTTTCGGTCTCCGAAAACGCACGAAACGACGCCGAGTGCCCAATGGTTTACCGACCGTTAACTCCTCACCAAACCCGCCCGCAATCCAAAAGCCGCATTCCAATTATCAACGCACACTTTCCTATGCATTTTCAAATTTAAACCCCGTAGGAATGCACCCCCCCACTAAATAAATGAATAAAACACATCAAACCCAAAACGCCTCAAGAGCGCCACGTCAGATTGACATGCGGGACCCACCAGACGGGCCTCCGACGTGGCAAAAGACGACTGGCCCCAGATATCTGTCCCCCAATACTATCACGCTTTATAGTAGTTTCACCTAATGTGTAGAGATGACTGCTTAGTGCTTGCATTGAATTCTGGTTTTTAAATCAGGTAATAAATTTTCCTATGAAAAAAGATAATGGAAGGTTGAAAGAAATATCCATAATTAATTATCATTCTATATAAATCATGAAGCAGCCTGCAGTAAAGTCCCACTTTAGAATGTCACTTCATACACGGAGTGACTGGATGCAGTAAAGTCTTCGCCTTTCTCTTTCTCGAAGCGCCTGCTTTGCAAAGTTTCAAAAATGGCTTCTTGTTAGCTGCTCCTGGGTAGATTTCTGAAGACCAATCCAAGAATCTCCTCATTTCCAACGCCCCCCAAGACATCACCACAAAACCCAAACCCCCCCATCAGAGGACATCGCTCGTGAGTGTCACATCTTTCTTTCCCCAAAACAAGGCCAACAATCAGAGCATTGATCGTCACCCCACAGACACGGTCACCGACACCCCTGTGTACTCTGTTTGGCCTTCCAACAACGCTCGCCACACACGGCCGCGGGTACTCTGTTCCTGTCGTTCTCATTCTTGCAAGAGGATGACTCCCACCAAGAAGACCATCCCACGCCAATTCTCGTACAACACGCTCTACGTGAACCCCCTGACCGACGCCAGGCACGTCCGCAGCTGCAGCGAAGGGATCGCCCTCGAGGGCCACTCGAACCACAGCCCCGTCAAGCTCGGCGACCACCGCAAGGAGAATGCCCATCCCAACCAAGAACGGGACGCGGCGGACGGTGACGATAAAGAGAACGCCGCTCCGAAATCTTGGTCTGCGGCCGTTTCCAAGCACTCCTCGAATCTGAAGTCTCTGTCCACCGGGAAAGCTTTGAACTTGAAGCCGTCTTCTCTCCAGTTCTGCATGCAAATGCAAGACAAAGATCCGAATCTGGGGTCCAAATTACGGGACCCAATTGGGTCGGAGAACTCGCATTCTGTGAATATCTGGGATTACTCTGATTCGGAGGCGGCTCCAGCTTCGTCTTGGTCTACATTGCCAAATAGGTGAGTTTCCGGCTCAGATAAAAAAAAAGTACCATTTTTCCATTCCCTGAAGTCTAGAAATTGAATGACGTGTTTGTTCATGAGTCAGAAATTGTGGGTCGATGTTAAATTGATGTTTGGTGTGTTTTCAGGACTTTGTTGTGCAGACCATTGCCTGTGGACATTGGGAGGTGCACCTGTGTTATTGTGAGGGAAAATTCTATAGATGGAGTTAGTGGTGGCACTCTGTATTCTCTATACACCAACGTAAGTTATTTTTCTGGATGTCCTTCATTCTGTTTCATATCCCTGTTTTATTGACATTTTAAACTTAAGATTTTGTTTTCCTTTTTCTATTTTGCTTTTTATTGTCAGTTTGTTGGATGAAGCTTAATTTGTGGAAGTAAAGGCACGGTTAAATCGAACTGAAAATCATGTTGGGATCAATGAAATACTGTTAAGACCACAGTGTACACAACCTATGAGAAGTTTAAGATAGCTTCAACGAAGTTAGACACGTAGAATTTCTCGTTTACTTGGGTTCAGTGTTCCTAGATGCCGCATGATAAGCTGTACTTTTCTGATGGTTGACGATTTCGTACCTGGGTATTTTTCAGACGCTTCCAAAAATTTCCTACATAGTTTTGCCCTGTTCACAACCGCAGATAGGGCACACAATTAATCCATCACATAGTGGATCCTTATTTTCTTTTTCAGGATAATCAATTTATCCTTATGATATAGGTAAATTTTTTGCTTTTCTCATAATGACACTGCCAGATTGGCATGCATCTGCATTACCATGGGTTTCTGAATGTGGTACTGTACGCTTGTTTTTGTTTCATAGCTCAGATTTTGCTGCACTGAGCATCCTTTCATCACTTCTTGGATGTTCATTGGTTTATAATTTCTTAGTTGCATTTTGAATATTGCTTTGAATGACCAACGGAAGAACATTATCTGAACAATGATTTTAAAAGGTCGCAGTATTAATTGGTTATAACTTGTCAATTGGACAGATGCCAATCCTTCTTGATAGAATCTGAAGATCTAATGCAAATGCAGCTTTGGCTAAGTAAAAGAACTCTGAATATTCATAGCTTCTCTTGCAATGGATCATATGATTGTCTAGGTGATGGTGCATGTCCACCATTTGCTTTGTTGTAGATTTTCACTATCAACTTCTCTTGCTATCTATTAGTGGATAGGCATATGTGTACGCTTCAGAATCTTTAGGTACGAAAGACAAAACAGTTCTTAGAGTCAGTATGATTTGCTGATCATCTGATACTTGCAGGAAGGTAAGGGACGACAAGATCGAAAACTAGCTGTTGCCTTCTGCAAGCGACGCAATGGAAAATCCATCTTCACCATAGCTCAGTCTGTAAAAGGATTATTATCCAATGGTGATGATAGTTACATCGGTGCTGTAACAGCCAATGTCATGGGTTCAAAGTACCATATATGGGATCAGGTTCACCTTCTTGAAACTTTAGCCAACATAACACCGATAATTAAAGCTCAGTGGACTCCCACATAGATTGAAAGTACCATCTATGTTTGGAATTAATCGGACAACTCAGATTAATTCGGTCGTTTTTTCAGGGGGTCTCTTTGGACTCTGCAGCTAGAGGAACTAAAGCTCTTTTAGCAGTTGTAACGTGAGCAATCTCTCTCTCTCTCTCTCTCTCTCTCTGTGTAACATGTGCACGCAAAGTCACACTCAAAATGCAAAACTGAAAATTATGAGAGTCGGCTTACCTTTGGTTATGCAGATTTGTACCTACCATAGCCACTTGGACGGGAAGCCACAGGATCATGAGAGCGTACATACCAAAGCATCAATCAATGCAGCTGAAGAACACAACTCAAGTGAGCTTCATGGAATTCTTTTGACAAACTATACCTTGTCGCTTGTTTCTATTTTCCTAGGTCTCCGATGAAAAAGAATGTTGATCTTTTTTCTGCTGTCAGGTTCCACACATCAGTGGACTCCCGAAGGACTGGGAGGAAAGAAGAGATAGAGTCCATCAGCTAGTCTCAAGGGTTCCACACTACAATAAGGTAATATAACAAGAAAGAGGGTTGCATGTCTAGGGGAAATGTTCTTTCGCAGCAATCTGCTCGGATCAAAGTTTTCATTCTCTTCCTTGAGTTAGGTAGCTAAGTTTCTTGTGTTGCTTTTTGAAATCTCAGATTTCTCAGCAATACGAGTTAGATTTCAGAGACAGGGGAAGAGCTGGACTTAAAATACAGCGATCGGTCAAGAATTTCCAGCTTAAGTTGGAGGTACACTCAACTCCGTAATTTTTTTTTTTTTTCTTTGGGTCAGAGAACTCCGAAAGTTTAATTCATATAAATTCGAAATTGAGCAAGGAACAATAATAGGTGTCATGCCTTACATCCAACAATGAATACACCTCACCCTTGCTCGTGGATTATTATACACATGCAAAGAGAATATGCAATGAGATGGTCCCAAACAGGTGATTATAATGGCTGATATTAACACATTTTCTTCAGGAGAATGGTAAGCAGACAATCCTGCAGCTCGGACGGGTGGGAAAATCTAAATATGTCATGGACTACAGGTATAAACTGCAATTTGATGGACTTTGGCTTAAACCATGTTGTGCGACCAAGAAATGAAAATTTTAGTAATTTATTACATGTCATGCAGGTACCCTTTGACAGGTTATCAGGCATTCTGCATTTGTTTGGCCTCCATAAATACAAAGCTATGCTGCACAGTGTGATGACACTGTGCTTGCCCTCCTGAATTTGTAATTCAATCTCTGAATACACATGTCAGAAGTGATGTCAGAAGTTGTATCTTCATCTTTTGGGCGCTATCCCACTACTTCATGCAGAAGTAGTATGGCACCATTTTTTGTAGAGGCAAACATTTCGAGACAACAGTTATGGGCCGTTTTAGATGCAAAACGCATGCATCTCGTCATCCCAAATCGAAGACATTTCCTTCACTTTTTTTTTTTCCTTTTCATTGTTTACTCTGCTTTTTTCTACACGTTTGCCGATCAAATGAGCCTGCAATTTCCGATGCTATTTTGGAGTTAGATGTTATAAAGAACGCAAAATCCTTAAAGAGTGGACCAAGAGAGGCTTATGGATATGATGTGCCGCTGTGACCACTACCATAAAGGCCAAAGCATTCGGGTGAAAATGATCAATTTAGCGTTGCCTTAACTTGCAGTTACTCGTTAATTGAGGTACAAGGTATTTTGTACTACATCATAATCTATTTTAGCACAATGAAATCATTCGATAATTCTTTCAAGCAGAAGCAAAAAAAGGTGAAACTGAGATGATTCTATAATATCAAATGATACAACCAAGTAGCGAAATCGTCGTTCCTGGGAGGTCCAACGTACGAAGGTTGGTCCGGAACTCGAAAGGTCGGACCTTTCTTTCGACTCGCGTCTGCGAGAGCAATGCAATATCGCTACAGAGTCGGAGCTACGTCGATGGGCGATGGTGAGGAGCAGGCTGACGCAGATGGTCTCAAAGCTTCGATCTTTGAAGGAAGCAGAACAAGCCCAAGCTTCCATCCTCAAAGCAGCCCTCTGGGACCACTCCGGCATCGTTCCCAAGCTCATATCCTTCGCTTGTCTCTCCCCCGCAGGTAGCCTCTCGCACGCCCAAGCGATCTTTCAAGAAACCAGCATGGACAACCCCTTTGTTTGTAACACCATGATGCGAGCTTACTCAAAGAGCGCCTTTCCCATCAAAGCTGTACTCATTTACAACCACATGCATGGCGCGCGCGTTGAATGTGATCACTTCACCTACAATTTCGTGCTCAAGGCCTGTGGCAAAATACTCTGGTGCACTAAAGATGATGCGAGGGATGTTGAGCGCATTGATGTCGCTTCCAAGGGAGCTGAGATTCATTGCAGAGTCTGGAAGGTAGGGTTCGATCAGGATCAGTACGTTCAGAATTCTCTGCTCCATGTGTATTCTCAGTGTGGGTCGGTGAGACACGCCCGCCGCCTTTTTGATGAAATGACGCAGAGGACTGTAGCTTCGTGGAACATAATTATATCGGCCTATGATCGGTCGGGTGATTTCGCATCTGCGGATCGTCTTCTCGAGTCGATGCCTGCAAAGAATGTGGTTTCTTGGAATACCTTGATGGGACGATACGTCAGGATGGGCGATCTTGCAGCGGCGAAGAAGGTGTTCCTGGAGATGCCCGAGAGAGACGCCGTTTCCTGGAACTCGATGATTGCTGGTTACATTCAAGTTAAAGATTATAATGGCGCATTAAGTCTGTTTCATGAAATGTCAAATGCCAATATTGAAGCAACAGAGATAACGCTTATTTCTGTTCTGGGTGCTTGTGCGGAGACGGGTTCTCTGAATGTTGGCAGGATGATCCATGAGTCCTTAGAAGCCAAGGGATATAAAATTGAAGGTTACTTAGGTATTGCACTCGTTGACATGTACTCTAAATGCGGAAACTTGAGTCGTGCTTGGGAAGTATTTAGTCAAGTGAATATGAAACCCGTCAGTTGCTGGAATGCAATGATTGTGGGTTTGGCTGTCCATGGTTATTCTGACGAAGCTTTGGAGTTGTTTGCAGAGATGGAGAGGAGGATTGCTGAAGTTAGACCAAATCGTGTCACCTTTATTGGAGTCCTCATCGCTTGTAGCCATAAGGGCTTGGTGGATAAGGGCCGTGAGTTCTTTGGTCGCATGAGGAAGGAGTACAAGATAGAGCCTGACATGAAACACTATGGGTGCATGGTTGATCTACTAAGCAGATGGGGGTTGTTAAGTGAAGCTTATGAGATGATCAAGAGTATGCCCTCCCAAGCAAACTCTGTCTTGTGGAGAACGTTACTTGGTGCCTGTAGGGTACATGGCAATGTTGAGTTGGCTGAGTTATCCTTCCAAGAGCTTAGAGATTTGGAACCTACTCAGGATGGTGATTATGTGCTTCTATCAAACATTTACTCTGAAGCACGAAGATGGGGTGATGTGGAATTGTTGAGAGGTGAAATGATTGACTTTAGCGTCACAAAGAGACCTGGCTCTAGTAACATTGAGATGAAGTAAGTCCATTTCACTTGTTTACTTCACAGAAGTGATCAAGACTCGACCATCCATTTCTGGGAGAACATCAAAGAATTTCAGTGGGCACAATTGGCTTGAAAGTGAAGTCATGGAAACACCTTTTTAGGTCAATATCGTAATGTGCAATTTCTAGGAGGAGCTTTGGGAACAAAGAATCATAAAATGGCTTCCCTGGTTCATTTTGTAATGTGCAATGTGTTGAAATGAGCTGACAATACTTGGAACACAACTCCTGTTGAGTTGGGATCGAAATCTTTTCCTACAACTAGTGTTAGTTTCAACAGTGTCTTCTGGGAGTAGGAAAGAAATGCAGAAGTTCTTTGTCAATTTACTTGTCTCCTCATCGAAAGAAATTCAGTAATGACAGGGCCATTTTCTGCATAATACGTGAAAAGAGGATGTCCTAGTGCTTGTTTCTCAGTATTGGACAATTGCTTCTTCAAGTGATTGCAATTTTTTCAAGAAGCTCTTAGCAGGTTAGCATACTCTCGACGCAGAAGCATTCCAAAAGAGATTTTTTCCCCTTTCATCCTTTTGCATATATAATTCTTAGCAATATGAAAATTTCCATATCCTGCGTAATGATTGGTGATCCTACAAACAACAGGAATTTATTTTTCCTTAGTACCTCACAAAATGTAAACCTCTATCAGAAATTTTATTGTTTGCTATACTATAGCTGTCGGAACCTTTTTATTTTCATGATCACAGATTATGCCTTTATTCTTTTTAGCTTTAACTATCTTTCGAAGTTTCACTATAAAGCACCCTCATATGCAAAAGAAGAATGGTACCACCATTTTATGTAACTTGCACTCTGCTTTGGAAAGTAATATTGCATGTCAAAGGCATCACACAGAAACCACACTCCACTCGAGTTTCTTATACTTTCTCAGTAGGTAATCAATACCACTTTAGTTTACTGTGGAATAAGAAAAAACCACTTGCTGTTCTTTTTCAGCCAACAAGCTTCTTGGCTTTTCCTCTTGAATATATTCACAACCTCGTACTTATTTTTCGAGGTCCTTTTACACGAAGCTACAAGTTTCCCCTGCAAATCCCAATTTAGATCCCACGGTGTCATATACAACCCTTTGGTTCTTCTGCTGATAATTACCAATGATGCCAATCTCATCTTCGTATGTGAGGCTTGCAAGGGCCAGGCACACCTGAGATGCATCAGTCTTTGCAAAATAAAATATCCCATCCGCATCAACTTTCAACTCAGCATCACCATCAAAGTGCATATCTATTGTAGGGATCTCCACTTCTTGATATGCACTCAGATTAAAGCACGTATCCAAGATTGAGAAGCCCGGTGCTGGAGGATACCCAGTAAATTTCTTCAGGAATTCTTCCTTCAGAGCCCTGTACATTGAGGGTGGAAGTCTTGAAATCACTGTACCAGAATCGATCAGAATTCCAGCTTTACCAAAACTCTCAGACTGTATCGCTGCTCCGCCAACACTAATGCCAGTAAGATTAAGGAAGTAGAAGGTAGGCAGCTGCAGGTTCGGGATCATTGCAGTGTAAGAAATGGGAGTGGAGTTCTTGTAGACTGAAAAGTCGCCACCAAAAGCTAAAGACCCTGACGCTGCAACTTCTGCAGATGGCAAACAATATGAGAAAACACCACCAAAGAGGCTTGAAGTTTGAGAGACCATTGAAAGAGAGCTTCTCCCCAGACCCATGAGACCAGAAGCACCTCCAAAAAGGCCTTTGTTATTTCTCCCACACCCAAATACGAAATTGTCCACAGGAGTCGCTCCAAGGTTTAGATGTTCCACACCAAGGTTGCCACGAGTGTAGGAACCATCGCCATAGCTCACATAATAGTTACATATCGGGATTGTGGGACCACACACTCCTAAGTTCCCAGTGGCATATTCTAGGGACTGACAAGTTGATGAATTGCAAAGAATTGATTTGTAGGAAGGAGAAGCTGAAGGATTGAATAGAGGGTCTTGTTGGTTATAGCATACTCTGCAAGGTTGGCACTGGACCCACGTGAGATCACTCCCCGTGTCTAAAATCACACTCATCTTTCTACCCCCCAGTTCCATAGTGACTATGTAATTTAAAGTCTGAAGATGCACGCCAGAAATTAATGGAAGTTGAGTTTTTGCAACATCTTCTTTAATGTTGCCGGAGTTTGTGTTTTTGATACGGTGTTGGAGCATTCGGACCCGGGCATCATCCAAGATTAAGCGCTTCTGCAGCTTCTGGTTCCAGTTCACGGTCTTCCCTGAGCAGTGATCCTGGTGTACTATTTCCAATATGGTTGCACCATTCTTGTGTACTACAGTTTCAAACAATCAAACAAGAGTTTCTGAGAAGGCTTCTTGATTGTGAGGTGTATGAGTTGCATGATGTGGGATATAGTAGCATAAGGTAGAACTACACATAGTTCTTCAATTTCTTAAACCATTGACATTGGACCAAACATGAGGCAGACAAGTGAATTTATGGAAAAAGCATGTCATTCTGATGTTTTGTGAATGCAAAACAGTAAATGTAAGTGGAGAGCAGATAACAGCCGGTGCTTTGCTAAATAAATGGTAAAGCAAAGCAAAAACCAAATTTGCTTTATCAAATACAGCTGGTTCCTACTTTTCACGCGCGCTCGCAGAGAGAGAGAGAGATAGAGAGAGCGTGGTTGCATGTCACCTTAAAAGCAAATAATGATGAACAAAGCTCACATTCTAACAAAAAGAAGCGGTTCTAAGTTGCAAATCCCGAAGTGGAAGAATAAAATAAGAAAAAGAAAAGCCATGTCCACGAACACAGAATACCATTTCATCATGTTCAATTCTTGTTATAGCCTTCTTTTTCAGATTTAAACTCACTTGATTCCTGAGAGAAGCAGTTGGGAGTGCTGGTCATCTGATCCCAGAGGAAGTTTCTCAAGCTGAGAGCTTTCTTGACTTCAAGACTGTGAACCTCGTGAGCAGTGCCAAGAAGGAGCACGAGAAGAAGCAGAGACAGTTCTAGCTGAGGTAGTTGTGCTCGTTGTGCCATTGTTCAGAACAGTGCGAGAGTTCCCAAGGTGCAGATATGCATTCAAAAGCAAAAGAAGAAACAGCACTTCCCTCTGCGTGTGTGCGTGAGTGTTTGTGAGAGAAAGAGGGGGGGAGATTCTTAGGAGTTGGAGTTTGGGACGAGAACAAAAGAAGAAGGGCTGGCTTGAGGACCCACGGGTGCATGAGAAATTATTGGGGTTTCACGTGCACATTCTTTGCAAGAAAAAAAGAAGGAAATTTTAGTATTAAAAAACACTTGCGACAACCATTAATAATGGCATTTGAGTTTACATACGCATGGTATAACCCACATTTTGTTGCTCGTGACTAATTTTCTCTTTCAAATGTTACATCGCCTTTAGAAATATTATTTTCTACCCTCAGCGATGACGGACACGTGGCTCATAGAGATCGTCGCTCCTTGACTCATAGATGTGCACTAAAATTTTCCTTGTGAATTTACATATTTTTCTAGATAAATGTCACGGAAAATCTCTCAATTTGCCTCCTCCTAATTTTCCTGCCTCCTCTCAATCTAATTTCTGCGTCCTCCACCATTGATTCAAAGAAGAAGAAGAAGAAGAAAAAACTCGTATGGCGCTTTTTGTGTTTTTCTTTGTTTTGTCAAGTGGGATTGAGCGCTTGTGATTTCAAGTAGATTTTCATTGTGCTTGCTGAGCTTTCAAAAGATAAGGGCTCTCTCTCTCTCTCTCTCTCTCTCTATCTCTATCTCTTCACGGAATCAACTGTCACAACTTCCACCCTGCGAGGGCATTTGAGCTTGTCCCTTGCTTCAACTTGACTCGCGTGTAGCCCTAGACCATGTTGGTCCTTATATTCCCTTGACAGGCATGAGAAGAATATTAACAATTAATTAGTCCACAAATGCACTGTCCGCTTGAGTTTAATATTTGTATTTCATCGCAAGAATCCAATCAACAAATTCAAATCTGACATTAGAATCTGGTTTACTATTAAAGATAAGATAAGGGAATGTGAGCTCATCCTTTTCTCTTTCCCATGCGATGAGTTTCTTGTCCTGTGTCAAATTTGTCTCTTCATTGGTCAGGAAGATAATAGTACCTTCATTTTGATAAAAGAGATCGATCTACTAGTGATTTACCCTGATTGGAACTTAAGAATTGGTCTTTTCATTCTCCATCAAGAGAGAAAAATTTGACCCCATGCTGGCTTTTTCTCATTTCCTCTTTGTAGTGATGCACCGACAATGATTCCTCTCCTCAACCGTCATGGAGGAAGTCATCTGTAAGGATCTTTACGGGGTCCCTCACCAATGATGTTTCTACCCTTACAAATTCTAGACAGGTAGCTCATGAAACGATATCTGTAGCACAGCAAGCAGATTTCTTATGAGAGTGGGAAACAAGGAAATCTAGTTTGCATTTTATTCATAGGAGACGTGAGATGTTCGTTTCAACCGCGCGCTCTTCACAGTACTTCTCTGCACGTGAATATAATTCTGATGAGCTTAACACATGAAATCATTGTAAATCACGTCGAGACACAACCACTATACGGGAACATCACATCGTCACTCTAACAACGTCCCATTTCAAAAGTGGCGAGCAATCCTATGTATGATGGGCTGTGAAATCAAACTCCAAAGTCTCGATTCTATATTTCTGGACGGTTCTACTTGAAGCAAATGCCATTGTTCCTCAGGTGGTCGTCACTCTTGTCGCTGGGAGTGGAATCCAGCTAGAGGGAGAAAGTGAGCAGCGCAGATTTCGTTACCAAGTCTTGATTGACCCCCACGACAGAACAATTTCACCAGAGAGCATCATGCGGTTATGTTTTCTTTTCTTCTATGATGACTACACAGAACTTTTGGAGGTACTGCATGTGTAATCTTGTAATGGACCATATCTTGATGTGGAGGACAGACTAAGCACAGCTTCTAGGGTTGCAGTTTCAGTGATAAAGGTTGGCGAATAAGTTTGCCATTGATTTTTTTTTTTGGTTGTGTTTGGGAGTGCTATGATGGATTGGGATTTCGATGGGTGGAGTGGCACCACCGGTACCACCACCACTAAACAACAAGTGCAAGACAGCCTTAAACCAAATGAGGTGTTGCTTCGTCGAATAGGACAGGAGATGTGGCTCTTCTAACGAAGCCAAAACTCTCCCGAATTTTAAAGGTGGTACATGTTTAACATGGTTAAATCAGAGTTAAAAAGTACTTTCATATCGTAATAAAATTCGAAAATTATACATTTAGCCGGGAGATGGGGGCGACTGATGTAACCAAAAGGAAGACTTCCTAAAAAAAAGGATATTGAAGTGATAAAGCAAGAAAATTATCATATTTATCCATATTGTTTATAAGCATATATTCACTCACACTGGTTTTTTCAATAGGAACACCAAACCTATCAATTGATTTTCTTAACCCAAACCTCACTCTGTTTTCCCTTCATACAACATCGAATTGAACCACCATTTTTCCATAAAACTTATTTGCCCTTATCTATGCAAAGATACAGGAGATGAATTGTCATTTGATTTTATGATTTCAAGCCTCTCGCGGTACCCATGAAAGATGGGAAACTCCTTATTTTCTTGTGTAGATAGAGGCCTCGTCAACTATTCATCCAAATTAGCGCGAAAGTCCTACTTTAGATGATGGGCCTCACTGAGCAATCTCTTGGATTGTGAAAGCTGTGTGAAAGAAGTTGGTTAGGTTGTCTTGCCTTAAGAGCTTCCTTGGTTATTGAATCTGTGATTTTATTGGTTGTATTTGACTCAATCTCAATACGTTCTTTCGTGATTGCATGTAAAAAAGTCCTTGGGCATAAGCATAGGCATATGATGAGTGGAAAGCATAAGAGATGGGGAAAACTCTATATAGGTCTAGGAGCATATTGGCCACTCATTTTTTGCTTTCATTCAATGCTTTGCTTTTGGATTGGAAATTTCCATAAAGTCAGCCCCTGCCCATTAGATATCAGCATAGCTTCATAATTCAACTTCTTGTACATCTGTTTTGAAAGCGATCTTTCTAATTAAGATGTAGAATATGGGCAACCTGCTTGCCAGCAAGAAATTTGATCTCGTTACGAAATGATGTTCGGTCTTGCTACACAACAAAGTGATACCCAATCCCGTAATAGAATCAGTCAAACGTACTTATAGCATAGAAGAGCGCAGGTAAGCCCTCAGAGTCTCAGATGATCTCCTCAACTAATTATAGGATTTGCTCTCTTCTTCTCGGGGACTTAAAGCACCGAAGGGTCTTCCCAAAGAAATCCTCAGGAAGTTTCTGTGCAGGCCTTTGAGGATTCTTTGAGGAATCAAAGTTCAGTTTCGAGCATTATCAGAGCCGGAGTGCAATCCACGGGATTAGGAATGTCCAGATTGTGGAGAATTAATTGACCCATCATGTAAAAAGTTACAAAAATATCTTTCGGAACTTTTTCATGTAACTATTTTCACACTATAATTTCATTCTTATTATTCAGATGAAAAGAGAGGGAGAGAGAGATGAGAAACCATCCATCTCCTGTCAATGTTAAAGGGGCTCAAAAGAGACCGAAAGTAGCCCCGTTCTTATCTGAAAGCCCAAGTGCTTCGGAGAGCGGAGGCTGAGATTCAAGAAAAAGGAAAAAAGAACAGAAAAAAAATGATATATCTTGAATCTTAAGCTAAAAAAAGAAGGTAAAAATTTATTTAACGCAAAAAATAGTAGGAAAGAGCAGGTTTATGTCATCCAATAGAAACTTAACTTATCCTGAGTCTTAGTATTTGCAATGGCAAAAGCTGGCTCATTTTACCACTCGCAGGGCGATGAAAAGTCCCTTTTCTTTTCACCTTTTCGAGCAACACGAAAGCAATACACACGTTCCATCTGTAGGGCATTAGCCATGTCTAGTCGTGAATACCTTCCGCATTTGGTTCCCAAATTTCACAGAAATATACTTCTAATCACACATAGCTCCCTCGACTGAAACATTCGCAAGTCCATGCGTTCTGTCGGCAATTCAGCCGAGCTTGCAACCCCCGTCCGCAAAACTGAAACCCACTAGAGCTGTCATGGCTATCCAAAAGGGGACTCTTATAAATTAACTTCACGTTGATAAAGCTATTTATATTCCCATTCACCAATACATGCATATTTTATGATGCCAAATGGCTGGAATGTGCACAAGGGATGGAATCTCAAACCAAGATCCCGGTACCATTGTGGAACCATGCATTCTCTCTTTGCGTAGAACATAGGGTCTCAAAACAAGAATCACCAGTCACGAGTAGCACAGATGAAGTCAAGGAATAATTCATATCACAGGCAGTCTCAGAAACCAAACAATGAAAGGGCTTCTCTCCTTGTTTGATAGAAGTACGATAATCCATAGGAAACTAACAACTTAACTTGTGCTTTGAATATTTACATGGGATCCAATGAAACCAGGTACAGAATACACAAATCAACAGCTCGATAGATGTAGGTTTGGACTACCACCAGAGTTGAGCATATTCAAGCTCACTAGAGATATGATATGCACGAGGATCCACTGATGATACTACTAACATTTGAATAGCCGATTTTAGCTATATAAGATGAATACTAAACAAGATTTATGCAGATCTGAGAAAACTATTTATCAACAAAGACTCATTGATTATGGCTCGCCTTGCCTTTGTTCATCTATCGGGTCATTCTCCTGTATCATATTCATCAGCATTGATATTTGATCCTGCAGCATTGCATTTTCCCTCTCTACTTCCACACGTTTCCTCTTTTCCTCCAGGAGCTGTAGCTGAAGGTGTTCCAGTACCCGAGAGTCCTCCTCCAGCTGCTCATTTAGACCAACAATTTCCCGGTCCTGCACAAAGAAATTGCAAGCACATGATCCTTAGCTCTCTGTTTCAGACTTTCTAATATAATGAACAAGCAAGACTGAGGATGACTTAAGAGATAAACAGGAGTTGCACCTTTCTGTTCATCTCTTGAATGGCAATTCTTCTCATGCTTTCGACAACATCCACATTAACTAGTTTGCGCTTCTTTCCAACTAGCCAGCCGCGTGGATAGCTTGCAGTGTCGAAATCTGGTGGCGGGAGCAGGGATTCAGCCGATAGTCTTCTATTGTTGATATCATTTATTGGTTCTAATGGCTCAAACAGAGCCTTGCGCTTCCCAGAAAGAACAGAGAGTGGTGTCGAATCCTGGGTTTTCTCCTCCATCCTCCTCTCTTCTTGTTTAGTAGGTGTATCATCAGCAGTGTCTGCCATGGTCTTGTCTAAATTCCAGGCATCTGCTGTGGATATCAAATTATAGCATCCATAATCCCAAGTAATTGAGAATCAATTCTAACTAGGATCAAGAAACATATAGAGTGCCCATAATATTTGTTACAGGTATACTTCGTGGTACCAAGCATCAACATTATGTTCTTCTGTGTGCGGCAAAAGGAAGCAGAAATTTCATAAGAGGAATAATAACAGATATGATGCTTGGGCAAAACATTTATTCCATACCTAAAAAATACAAAAAAATCCCGACTCAGAACATGCAAACGTGGATGAATAATGTCTGCCTTTCACTTTCAGATGTCTGAAAAGAAAAGGACTTTACTTTCTTTAGATTTCAAAGAATCTCTGGGAGATATTGAAGCTTACAATGGAAGATCGTGCAGCTGAGATGTAATGACACGATAGGTCAGGGTTCACTGAGACTTGCAAACAAATAAAATGGGTGGGATCCGTATTTCATTAGGAACACCAGAGTTTTAGTTTAAAAATGGGCAAACTTTTCCCGATTATTAGATTGAGGAATCACATAAAAGGAGAACAATATTAAGTGCAAGTGATGAGTAGTCAACCAATTTTGCAACTTATCAATCTCATCCTGAGCCATAGCCTAAATTTGATAAAAGAACTCAGAGTAACATCACCATGAAATCATCGCTAAGAAATTGGAGGAGCACCAATAAGTTATTGAATATTCAACTCCTAGCATATCCATTGATGTTTCCATCAGACGAAAGGAACGAGGTAGCAGGGCAGCTGCAACTGCAGAACACTCATAATCTATTGACATGACAAAAATTTGTCGAGGCACTAATTCAAAGGGGAATTGCATCATATGTGAAATATCACTCAAGTCGTTGGGATGACTCAAATCACAGGGCCGTTAGTGACTCAATGGTGTCCGCTATTATACAGCAGATTGAATCAGAGAAAATGCAAGAATGATACGGAAGTTGCGCAGCATGACAGACAGAGTCCTAGACATGCACATTTTCAAGCACCAGCGTTTCAGAGAGGAAGAATAAGAGGTGAACTAGAAAAATATTTCAGCAAAAGACGTTCTTTTCGTCTTCCATTTTCCGAGCGGATGGACTTTTATATACCGAGTAAGATCATTACCCTCCTTTGAGGAAGCAAATGAAGGCGCAAGACAATGCACTGTTCAAACGGTCTTAGCATAATTCAGCTAACAGCAAGCAGGAAAACAAGTAAAACTATAATAGTCCTCCACGAGACCCTATCTTCTGCGATCATGCACAGCCCCATTCGAAAACCCAGATGGGTTCTGCTAGAGTTAGTCCCTAAATGAAATCCCCCCCATCAAGCATGCATCAATCAATCACCAGTTTTCTTCAACTTAAACCCATATTCAGAAACAGAGAAGAAACAGAGTCAAGTAAATTGGGTTGTTCGGGCAGTCGATACCTGATCTCTTTCGAGATTTCCAAAGAACTGGAGCATCGGTCGCTCGCGAGAAGCCCTGCAGAGTCCCGTTCGTGCTGTCCTTAGACGCTTGCTCCATCTGAAGAGAACAGAGCAACGAAATCCGAATTCCACCCCTCGTGCTCCACGAAAGAGATCATACAGAAGCGCCTAGAGAACGGATTTTTATGGTGGCAGCAGATTGCTTCCGCATCGGCTTTCTTGGAGTTCCAGCTGCTCTCACCAAAACCCGAGAGAAAGAGGACGACGATTGCCGATGCGGTCGTGTCGGGTCCATTTCAAGTCTCCAGAGTAGGAGGGACCAGGCATGGCCAGGCCGAATCAACAGCCAATTCTGAGAAGCCGTGGGGCTTTCCTCGGGTTTTCCCACGTGCCCATGCAAATCACGTGTACTAGCTAGTTTTCTATTTGGGATCTTTACTTCATCATATAAGAAATTAGTGATAGCCCGGGGCTAAAATAAATTTATGTTTGCTAATTTTAGTATTTATGTATTTCTGAAGCATTAGATCCATTAGCGTATACAAAATTAATCAATCATAGATTATAAGTTAGCGAGCATAAGTAGTCATATAGTCAATTATTATATTATGGATTCCATGCTTGAACCACTTATCTTTTGCTCATAATGACCACAAGAGCCACGATCGTCAGCCTATATGTTTATTATAATTTTTTCATATTTATAATATGTGATCGACGTAGACAATCTCGGCCAATTTTGGACTATAGATAATTTAGTTCCATATATAAGTGGTCATGCACTTAATTTTGGAAACGGCTAATCTTGTAGAGTCTCTTGCTTATAGTAATGTCAGGGGTCATGCCCATTGATTAACCTTTGAGTAGAATTATCAACATATGTAAAAAGGAGCAGATTGCGTGCATATTTTGAAATTAAGGGAGTCAAAGTTCGATATCTATATAAGTATAAACAATCGTCGTACCGCCTGAATGCATTGCTAGCCTCTCACTTTTTTTAGTTGTTGCTTGCATCAATTCCAAAATCAAAATTTTTCATTTTGACATTGTGAACAAAAATAGTCCCATAGTTTATAATTGCACAATTAAGAAGTTCTAACACGAGGCAATAGCACTGCGTGCCTCACTGATTTTCCTCGCCCCTTTTTTCATTGAGACACTATAAACTCAACTTTACATTAGAAAAAGTCATTGACGTACATGACATTACTTTTTTACTAATTTAAGTGAAGATGAGAGAGCACAGATTTGTAATTACATGAGATTACTTTTACTTATGAAAATGATGCTAGTTTATTGTAATTATACTTAGGAATAATAAACCAATTGAAAGAAAGAAAAATGATAATAATAAAAAAATCGGATTTTTCCCTTTTTAAGAAAAAGGTTATCGAATTTAAAATATGCTTGTATGAACTGCTGAAAACATATTTTATTCTAAAATGTCCGATTTTCTTTATTATCTCTTCAACCTGGTGTAGTGCAATAAAAAGAGACATTCTTTTTGCTTATGAACAGAGTAATTCTTTTAAGTGTATCGATGAAGAAATGAGTGCATTTACTCAAGTTGTAAAGTTACCGTTAATTTTCACCTCGCAGAGAAATTACTTTCAAAACTTATAAAGTTACTACCTAAGTGAAAAACGTATTTTGTACTGTAGACTTCTTACTTTTACACGTGAAAAATTGCTATCTAACTCTTGACTGATGCCCTACTTTTGACTTTGACAAATTACTGCAAACATGGAAAAATGCAAATAATTTATAGATCTAAATATACTTCTTTGACGGTAAAGAAAAAAATCATCCTTTTCGTATTTTGCGCCTCCTTTGTCGGCGAGCGCAGGCCAAAAGATGAAAGGTCAATCACTCTGAATCCTTCCGTGGAATAAAGTTTCCTCTTTCTTTGCTCACTTTCATTGCTTTTGCTTATGGTGAGAAATTATTTATTGGGAAAATAGCATGAACCTTTCAAGTCTTGCTCGATCCATATAGCTCAAAAAGTGGTTCTACTTGGACAAGATACAGACAAACATTTGGTTGGAGATTCGTTAATGGGATGAATAGTATGTATATACGCCAAGTAGAACATCGAGATCAAGATGCAAACACGTGATTGTGTGTCAAAATACGAATTTAGTTAATTGGCAATATTCAATGAGAGCTCCTCAACTCCAAGTCCAATCAGGTACTTAAAAGTCCAAACCGCGATCGTCAATATCTATAAGATGATGCAGATTTTCTTGGTATAACCGAGAAAGCGAGAACTTATTCTTAATCCATGAAGCATGTTTTTCTTTTTTTAATCCCAGTTACCTGAAAACATATAAAATAATGGCATGAGCCACGCAGCTTAGCTGGATAAATACTCTTGGTATCTCAGTCAACTCTGAGACATGTGCCCAACTAACTATAATTTGGAGCTTCACACAGATATGAACTGATCCAGCAGAACTTCCATCTGATTGCAAAGTACACTGACTAGCTGCTATTTTACAATAGTGTACCGTGAAAACACTTCATACTCACACCACACTCGATGCAAAAAAAGTTCAGCAGCTACAGAATCAACTAATCAACACGCCCAAAATTAAAGGTAGGTCCTAACTAAGGACTGTGAAGGGAATTAATAAGCTGAATAATAAGACTCAGCAGAGGGCGGGGATCTTTCAGATATAATCATAATAAGTCCGCCAAATTCTTTGGTTAACTGGTGGGTCGAAGGTGATGAATTCTGAGATGGCGGCGGTGATTTGTATGTCCTCTCGGAATTGTTAATATTGTGGGTTGGGGGTGATACTTTTGGGGGTGGAGGTGGTGATTTTGATGGCGCCTCAAAATCGTTGAACCCTGGTTTCCTTGGGGGCGCTACTTTTGGAGCTGGAGGTGGTGATCTTGATGGCGCCTCAAAATCTTCGGTCCTGGATGGTTCCTGTGGGGGTGCTACTGTGGGAGCTGGAGGTGGTGGTCTTGATGGCGCCTCAAGATCATCCTTCACGTGCTTTGATGGAGGTGAAAATTTTGGAGGTGGAGGTGGTGATTTTGATGGTGCCTCAAAGTCAAAATCAGTAACCATTGATATGATCAAGTCGTCATCCGGAGGAGGAGAGTTTAAGCATGAGAATGGGACGATCGGTGGTGCTACTTTTGGGGGTGGAGGTGGTGATTTTGACGGCGCCTCAACATCGTCTGTCAATGGTCCCGGTGGGGTGTCTGGTTGGGGAGGTGGAGGCGCCTCGCTTGACGGCGCCTCAACATCGTCTGTCGGTGGTAGCGGTGGGGTGTCTGGTTGGGGAGATGGAGGTGGTGATGCCGTATGTCGCAGAGGCAGTGGCCTCAATGACCTTCCATAGTCTTCAGTTGTCATCATCAACCTCTCTGCAGTTCACACGCAATATAATTCTTAAGTTACCAGTTTCAGCTTTTCCAGTGAAATACAAGATATCCTCGGAAATCAAAAGCGGTTTATTAGCAGCCGAGACAGCTTTAAATATTCTTTCTCGTCATTCATATATGAAAGGTAATTTATTTATTTTTTTGAAAAACTGCATGCAGCAAAAAATCTTATGCTAATACCAATTGAAATGACCAGATCATTAGCTAGACTGTCATGAATGAACTACTCATGTAATAAACATGAAAAAAACTCCAACTAAAATGAGAGCATCGTCCAAAAACATCATACTCGAACTGTGGCGAGTGGAAAGATAATGTTGTATTGAAATAAGCAAAGTCGGAAGGGCTACCTGCAAGTAGAGGTCTTGCTCGAACTTGAGCAGCAATGGCTAAAAGGAGGAGGAGGAGGAGGAGAAGATTAGAGAGAGAGCGAGCAAAAGAGCAATGAGAAGCCCTCATGATTGGAACCCTTACGTCCCAACGGGGGTTGCTCCTCATTAATGATGCCTTCAAGGTTAATTCCAAGTGGCTATATATAGAGACGATAAGTTTAATCTGGAGCAAGTACATGTTGACGTCAAAGCTGTAAAGCAGCAACCATGTCCTCGGTTTAATCAGAGTGGCCACAGGAGACAAAACCTTTGCTTGGTCTTCTTCCCTCATTTTTTGTGGCTCCCCTACCGTGTAAATCCGTACCGTTTCCCACTGCTGAACGGGGGATTGCATGTATTATCGTGCGCGGACTACGCTGAATCAAATTGGTAAACGAGACCTTGTCCTCGGTGCACGGTCTTCCTCCTTCCCCATTCTAGGGTTTTAGTTTTTTCAGCACTTTGGAAAATGAAGAGCCCCGGGAGAGTCGAGTCATGGTCAACGTTTGTGCTTTCTTTGACTCCGTTTGTTTTTGGGGGAGAGTCTTATGCCTGTGCGTGTTGATCTCCGTTGGAATGGAGGAACGAGAACAAGTTGGATGGAGTTGAGTTGAAGTTAGGTGTCGCACCACGTGTGGGACTAGCAGCCAGTCGTAGCAGCACGTGGTGCATTCCACGTACCTCGTTTTTTGATCTTGAATTATGACCATTACATACTAAAGTTTCTGTTCAACTTTGCCGACATGAAATCACTTTTACAACGTAGAGGATGAAAGTGATTTAGGGAGAAGCCCACTACGACTTGTCGCTATATCTCATTATCTTTATGTGATTTATAAGAAAATAGATGGGTATAGCTAGACCCTCTCTTTCGATAACTTCATGAGCAAATTAATTACAACATAAACATGTAGTCACTCTAGCTAATTTTGATCAGAAAATGCTAATGTGGTGGTCCCGTCATTATTAGCCGTCCCTTGTGGTGTGACTTTTTTACCATTTTTCTTTTCTTTTTCACTAGTGGCCAATCTCAGACGATAGCCAACAAAAGCTGGATGAGGACTACCCTTACATAATTTATGCAACCTTGCCCTCACTGACCCAAGTGGAGGCTCGTGCTCACCAGATTTGGGCGAGGCTTCTCACCCATGGCCAACAAGGGTTGTCAAGCCCTGATCCATAGCAATTAAAAAAAATTAAATAAATCTTAATTTTCTTTAAATTTTACAAAAATTATTTATGTCAACACCAATGGTACCACATGATGCCACATAGGACACCAGCATTTTTAAGTCATGGTTTTTTTTAATTAAATTGGCTCGATGGACCACATTAGTAAATCGTCAAAAAGTTTAACACTAAATTGACCAAATGAAAAGGTTTAAGACTACAATGACATGGATACTATAATTTAGAATTTTTTTTTGTAATTATCCAAAAAAATATGGGTGGTACATGTCGATTTAATTGATCACAGATACTCAGATTTTGTTTAGGCCCAAATGTTTTCCTAACAAATGATTTAACCGAATGGATCTTATCATATAGCTTCTTCTTTTTTGTGCTACGATTTAACTTTTTTAGTAGCTGTTGGATAGTCACTTTTCAATATATTATTTTAACATTTTGTCTAGCTATAAAATATTCACAAGTCCATAATGATAGTTCAGGTACTTCTGGTTCTAATGATGCTCTTGACTAAGTGTGGTATCTCAACCAGTTGGCATTACCTTTACTAATTGAAATATGTCATCCCCATTGTCATCTGAACAATTTCTTTCTAAAACAAGCATACACAGGATTATATGTATTATACTTCTAGTATAAAATATTATTTACGCATCTACAAATGCTATAAAGTTTTTAAAAAAAAAATATAAGAATTCGTTTATTGCATATATGTGTTGAAAACCTTATCCCTCTTCGCAATCTCACATATTTAAATATTCACTAAATACGATCCCACATCACTCAAATACTCTGTTGTAATGCCTTTTGCACATATGTAGTCTCCTTTTGATAAGTGGTTTAAATTTTTAATTTGGACATTCTAACAAATGCATTGAAAGCCAAACGCCTATTTAATATTAATATATTTTCCGTGCCATGCATCATGTGTATATGTATATATACACAGACATGGATGGTACATAAGAATGGAATACTAAATGATACAGCGTGACATGAACATGTATATAAACAAAGCCAAAATCCTTTACTTCGCAATCACCTCTCGAATACTTAATTTGCATCAAACAATGTATAATCTTATCAACCTTAGAATACAATATTTCTAGCCCGTTGCATCACGAAAAAACTCTCTCATAGACGGGAACAATTATATATCCATCTTCTCCAAGCATTAGAAGGTCCAAAACAACAGAGCTCAAGGCTGATGAGGTCGACAGACAGCCGATGAATCTAGAACCATATTTATCTACTACTCCTCAGCGATTAAAGTGGAATTTATGGACCACACAGTCACCTAATTAGCTAAGAAAAATGTCCCCTCAATCATTTTCATCACAAACTTTGTGATTCTACTAATGTTTTGCGTTGGCATCTTCTCCAGCTAGTTCCTAGCCATATGCATGAGGACATGGATGTGAAGTCAATCATTTGTTTTATCACTCAGTAGGTATTGTTGGGAGCGCGCAGCATCTTAGTTACATAGACACTACCGTTGAAGAAGAAAAGAGTAAAGGGAAAAAACTTCCCCTCAATCATTTTCATCACAAACTTTTGTGATTCTACTGATGTTTTGCGTTGGCATCTTCTCCCGCTGGTCCCTGGCCATATGCATGAGGACATGGATGTGAAGTCAATCATTTGTTTTATTACTCAGTAGCCATTGTTGGGAGCGTGCGGCATATTAGTTACATAGACACTACCATTAAAGAAGAAAAGAGTAAAGGGAAAAAACTTCCCCTCAATCATTTTCATCACAAACTTTTGTGATTCTATTGATGTTTAAGAAAAGAGTAAAAGGAAAAAACTTTCCCTCAATCATTTTCATCACAAACTTTTGTGATTCTATTGATGTTTTGCATTGGCATCTTCTCCCGCTGGTTCCTGGCCATATGCATGAGGACATGGATGTGAAGTCAATCATTTGTTTTATCACTCAGTAGGTATTGTTGGGAGCATGCAGCATCTTAATTACATAGACACTACCACTAAAGAAGAAAATAGTAACCACCGCCTGCGGTGGCCCAGTTGGATAAGGCTCCCATGATCCTTTGCAAGGAGGAGAGGAGTTCGAATCCCGCTGGCCGCACGGGATCTTAAGCGCAACGTCGGGGTGGTGGGTCCTCCGCTAGTGTCACCCCAGGGTTTGCCCGCCGGCTATCGGCTTATGGGGTTCCCCGGGTCATAAAAAAAAAATAGTAAAGGGAAAAAGAAAGGAAGGAATGAAACCCTAGATTTGACAAGGGTCCCAACTCTCACATCACGAGGAAAAAAGATATACAAAGGTACGTACACTGGGTTTTTCTTCAATACCTTTCATAAGGACATTTCATAATCATTGGGTTTTTAGATATAAAATCATCGCGTTTCATAATGATTGATTATAAATCGTGATAAATTCATTTTACACATACATGTCCAATCAAACTTCTTTACTACCGGTCAATCTTACTTAAGTTTAGACTATTTAATGTACTCCATTAATTTTGCGGAAAATGAATAACTAAGAAAAATTTTTGTAAAAATTATCATTTTAAATGCATGTCCAATCAAATTTCTTCACTACTAGTCAATCTTACTTAAATTTAGACTATTTGTCATACTATGTTTGTTTTACAGAAAACAAATAACTTCAAATATATTTTCCAAAAAATGATCGGTTACAATGTATGTCCAATCAAAGCTTCTTCACAACAGGTCAATCTTACTTAAGTTTAGACTATTTATCACACTCTATTTATTTCGTAGGAAATTAATAATTTAGAAAAAATTTCCAAAACAATGATTGCTTGAAATGATTAACTAATGAAGAACATTTCCATTATTCATAATTATTCATGCCCGAACAAATTTGTAATGATAAAAATATTTTTATTCATTAATTTCTGTAAGTGATTGAAGCGATCATACTTTGAAAAATGTTTTCTAATTCATTTGTTTTTCATGGAATAAAAAACTCTACGCCACTAATTGAGTTGTCAACTAAAGAAAAACTGAGAGGACAGATTTTTCAAGTTCTTCTTTTTGAGGACGGTGGCCGGTAGGGTTTACTCCCTTACAAGCTCCAGACAAAAGTGTACATCACCAGAAAGTCACTGGGGTTACCAACCATTCCTTAGTCACATGTCATAAATTGATAAATCTATTTATTGTTGTGAATTATATAAGAAATTAGTGAATTCCGACGCTCTTGAGGACAGCATTCCCTCTTTTTTATGCTTGCATAAGGTGCACCTGCATTTTTGTAAGCAGGTAGGTTATCACTTGTGCTATATGATGCCGGAGAGTTAGGGTCTACTTTCTTTCCTCTAGCTTCTCTCAGCGAAAAGATACTTATTGATGATTTTGTCGCCAAAATTCAAATATTATCTATATAGCTGTATATTCGAAAAAACATTAGGTTCTTCTCGTTAAATAAAAACAACACTTTGAGAGCCGCATTGCATGAGCTATATTGCCAAGCACATGAAATTTCTGTAAAAGATTCTCAGTGAAGAATGTTTTTTTTTTTTTTTCTGTAAGACTTAAATAATAATTGATGAGTCTAATGCCGTATCATATTTTTTTAATATGGAAATCTATAAGTATCTTAATCGAAAATCAAAAGGATATTAATTGCTTGTAGATAATTCGCAAGATTATTATTGTCTTCTTAGGATGTGAAACTAAATTCAAGTGCTTACTAGTACTAATGTAGATAAATCAAGTAAGACATTCAAACTATGAGAAATTCCCTTAATCCATTGAGAGATTAACGACACATTTTGACCATAAAAAAATAAATCACTTAAAATTATTATGGGGTCCACTCCTTTAAGAATTTACAGCTCACTATAAGTTATTATTCTCACAGTAAGCAATGGCTATTATGCTACTTGCAAAGCCGTAAAACTATTACATTAAGTAGGATATTTTTTTTTTTTGGTAAGGTAAGTAGTTAATATAAGGGGGAAAGGTCAAACTGTACAACCAAACGACTCCAAAAACTAACACTCGGAATGAACATGCTCATTTTGAGTGTAAGGGAGCCGAGGAAAAAACCAAAGGGCAACAACCAAAAGGAGTCCTAGAGCTAGGAGCCAAACGGCAAATGCCAGGCAAAACGACCTAGAAACCAACGAGACACCTAGCCAAGAGGTCTAGGATTAGGGGAGGAGAAAATAATAGGATCCAAATCCCACGAACGCTGCATCCGCCTGTTTCTAGTGGAGTCCTCAACATTCTTGTAGGTAATAGCCTTATCCTTCACGACCCTGATGAGATGATTCTTCATGGCCGGAACAGAAATTGGCTCTCCCCTAAACAGAATATTGTTCATGTTCTTCCAAATGATGTGGCAGAGTGCACCAAAGGAATAACAAGCCAGGCATTTAAAAAACTCCCTTCCCGAAAGAGCGGTACTAGCCCAGCTGAGGGTTTCCTCCCAAGTTCTATTGATCCAAGGAAGATTGCACCTAGAAGCCCAAAAAAAAGCAATACTCGACGTAACGCGACAACCAAAAAAGAGATGCTCGATAGAGTCAGGCACCTCATTGCAAAAGGGGCAGGTCGCGGCATCAATTCTGCCATGAGACATAAGTAAAGCTCGAGTCGGCGGCCTCCGCTTGGTAATGATCCACAGTTCGGTTGTATCGAGGCAGGGAGGCACTACTCCAGATGAGTCGATGCCAAATGACTCTCTCCTTCTTCCGCCTTATGGTCTCCCAAGTTGAAGCCACTGAAAACATGCCCGACGACTCCTCCCTCCAACAAAACCGATCCCGCATTTCAGTCAAGGTGGGAAGAGGCGAGCCCCAAGACTCAATCTCTAATCTGATAGTTCGTCCATCCTCAGAGAAGAAGTCAGCAACCACAGCCTGTCTAGGGAGGCTTGAGCTATAGATGAGGGAATCCGTATAGAATAAATTCAACGGACCCCTTGGGTGCCAATTATCAAACCAGAGTGATGTTGTTAAGCCATTCCCTATCCTCTAGTGGAAATGGAGCCGGCATTCAATCCTGAGTTGTAGTATTTTCTTCCAAGCCCAAGAGCAACAGGACGGCTGCTTCACAACCTAGAAGTTCTTGATTTTTAAGAAGGTCGAATTGACCCACTTACACCAAAGCGATTCCTTGTCTAAAAACAAGTTCCAAATATGCTTAAGCATAGTTGCCTTATTGCTTTCTCGCAATCTCTGGATACCAAGCCCCCCTTCCCTTTTAGGTAGACAAACATCCTCCCAAGAAACTTTGGCACCTCCTTTGTCCAAATTAGGTCCTTTCCAAAAGAACTGTCTAAGAATACGCTCAACCTGGTCGAGAACTGCAACGGGGATAATAAAGACACTTGCCCAAAATGCCTGAATGGCATGAAGAACTGCCCTGATCAGCTGAAGACGGCCAGCTAAGGAAAGGAATTGATGAGTCCAAGACTGCACCCGGGAGGTGATGCGCCTAATAAGTTCAGCACAATCTACTTTTCCAAGCCTCTTCGTGATGATTGGAACACCAAGGTAGCACACTGGGAGAATACCCTCACCAAACCCAAGTTCCAAAAGGATTTGATTCCTTAAGGGTGGCGAGCCTCCCGAAATGAACACCTCACTTTTCCTTTGATTCGGTATAAGACCACTCCAAGAGGAAAACAGCTGGATACTCTTGTTCAGAAGCTTCACAGATGGCAGGTGACCCTCACAAAAAAGGAAAACATCATCTGCAAAGAACAAGTGCGAAAGGCAGGTAGGCTTGCATCTCCAAAAGAATCTGAATTCCGACTGAAGCGAGCTCCTCCCAATAATCCCCGATAGCACCTCCATGACCAGCGTGAATAAGTAGGGAGAGATGGGATCTCCCTCTCGCAAGCCGCGCCCACTAGGGAAAAACCCATGTAGCTCTCCATTCAATGCAATGGAGAATCGAGGAGTCCGCACACAAGTCATGATAAGGTGAACCATCCAGTCAGGGAACCTAAAGGCATGGAGCACGTTCTCAAGGAATCTCCAGTCCACGGTGTCATACACCTTCCTGAAGTCGACTTTAATAGCACACTTCAGAGAGTAGGGTTCGGCATGGAAGCCAGAAAAGAGTTCTTGCGCCAAAAGAATGTTGTCCCTGATTCGCCGCCCTTTGACGAATGCGCTTTGAGTCGGGCTGACAAGATGCCTAAGCACGGAAGCAACTCTATTAGCCAATACCTTGGTGATAATCTTGTACACATTAAGCAGGATATTTGATATTAGTGAAAGGGAAAGAAAAAAGCTAGGTAAAAATTTTAATTGTTTCGGAATATTTGCACCTTGGATTTGGTAACTTTGAATACGTTATGGCCTTTTGGCTAAAGTAGTCATTCAATTGAGAAACTTTGCTCGTATAATTAAATTTGCGGGTGGGGCACAATTTTACTTTTAGTAATGTCCAGTGAACAGAGATCTCTTAGGCATTTGACTCCGAACATCATATCATAATTTTACCCTTATCCCATGCAGTTGACTGATTACCATGCTTTCATGATCTATCTACGGTTGCTATATTGATTACTTAAACATAATCCCAAAAATCATTAACACAATCTCTATGTCGGACACCATGTGATAGACCTATGACCCATCATGCAATTAGAGGTAATTGGTTTATATTGGATCTATCAAATAGGTGGATCGAACCAAAAATGCTTCAACCCAAATTGATTTATTTTACATCTTTTAACATATTTGAAGGAAATATAATCCATACTTGACCATATTGCTAAAATATTTCTATATTTAAGTCAATTTAAGAAAATTCATACCCAAGCTAAGATGGGAATGTGGAATGAGTGAGTGAGTTATAGAGATGGGTTGGGAATAAATAAATTGTAAACCCATTTAACATCTACATTATTTTCAATTTTGTCATTCTAAACCCATTTATTAAATATAATTAACTTACATAATAACTTAACTCATCAAATATGGATTAAAAATGGGTTTATGTCTCATTTTAATAGGTTTAGCTTAGGTGCACGCACAATACATATGTTCTTGGCTCTAATTTGGTTCAATTTCATCTAAGACACATAAAATCAAAAGTATTGTGATAGAATGCACTCACATAAATTGGATGCGCCCTATAAATGCACCGTTTGAGACTTTCAGATGCAAGTAAGAACGTTTGCTAGCTAGGGGAGTGGGACCTAATCATGTGATTTCCTAATGGAGTCAATAGCTCTGCAAATCTTTTAGCACGAATTCTCCTTAGCAATTTTGTATGGGCCGTGTGGGAGTGAGATCCATTCAGAACGTGGGTGCCACAGTTTCAAAAAAGTTTGCTCCCATGCTGGCTTGGTTGGCCTGCTAATCCCATCAATTTCGCATGATTATGTCTTTTGCCTTTTCTTGGGCCCTGTCATGAGAACATCAGTCAAATCACCCAGAGACGTGACTGTAAAAAAGTAGTCTTTCTCGTCTTCCTAGGTCATGCATGTGAACTATTGTACTGTTTCATCTTTAAAATAAAAACTCATTTTTTACAGGTTCACGTATGAAAGAATTGATAAGTATTAAAACGTGATCGTAAAAAAAAGTTACCGACAACCTGATTTTTGGAAAACTCGTTAATTACTTATTAGTACATTTATAAACATACTAATTTTTTGTTACAATTTTTCGAGATATCTTCCTTGCTTATATTTTACAAAGTTTATTTGTCCTTTTTTGGTCAATGCCTCAAATTAACGTACTCCAACATAAATTTACCATCAAGTGACTCACCAAATTTTTTCAATAAAATTAACATATTCGAAAAAACATTAGGTCCTTCTCGTTAAATAAAAACAACATTTTGAGAGCTACATTGCATGAGCTATATTGCCAAGCACATGAAATTTCTGTAAAAGATGCTTAGTGAAGAATGTTTTTTTTCTGTAAAACTTAAATAATAATCGATGAGTCTAATGTCGTATCACATTTTTTAATATGGAAATCTATAAGTATCTTAATCGAAAATCAAAATGATATTAATTGCTTGTAGATAATTCGCAAGATTATTATTGTCTTCTTGGGATTTGAAACTAAATTCAAGTGCTTACTAGCACTAATGTAGATAAATCAAGTAAGACATTCAAACTATGAGAGATTCCCTTAATCCATTGAGAGATTAACAACATATTTTGACCATGAAAAGATAAATAATTTAAAATTATTATGGGGTCCACTTTTTGAAGAATTTGCCGTTCACTATAAGTCATTATTCTCACAATAAGCAATGGCTATTATGCTACTTGCAAAGCCCTAAAACTATTACATTAAGCGGGACATATATATCTACAGTGATTTGATATTAGTGAAAGAGAAAGAAAAAAGCTAGGTAAAATTTTAATTGTTTCGGAATATTGGCACCTTGGATTCGGTAACTTTGAGTACATTATGGCCTTTTGGCTAAAGTAGTCATTCAATTGAGAAACTTTGCACATGTAATTGAATTGCGGATGGGGCATAATTTTACTTTTAGTAATGTATGGTGAATGGAGATCTCTTACGCATTTGACTCCGAACATCATATCATAATTTTACCCTTATCCCATGTAGTTGAGTGATTACCATGCTTTCATGACCTATCTATGGTTGCTATATTGATTACTTAAACATAATCCCAAAAATCATTAACACAATGTCTATGTTGGACTCCATGTGATAGACCTATGACCCATCATGTAGTTAGAGGTAATTGGTTTATATTGGACCTATCAAACAGGTGGGTCGAATAAAAATGCTTCAACCCAAATTGATTTATTTTACCTCTTTTAACATATTTCCAAGCAATATAATCCATACTTGACCATATTGCTAAAATATTTATATATTTAAGTTAATTTAAAAAAATTCATACCCAAGTTAAGATAAGAACGTGGAATGAGTAAATGAGTTATAGAGATGGGTTGGGAATAAGTAAATTACGAACCCATTTAACACATATATTATTTTCAATTTTGCCATTTTAAACCCAATTACTGAGTATAATTAACTTACATAATAACTTAACTCATCAAATATGAATTAAAAAATGGATTTACGACTCATTTAAAAAGATTTAGCTTATGTGCACACATAATACATATGTTCTTGACTCCAATTTTGTTCAATCTCATCTAAGACACATAAAATCGAAGGTTCTTCATAGAATGCGCTCACATAAATTCGATGCGCTCTATAAATGCATCCTTTGAGACTTTCGGATGCAAGCAAGAACGTTTGCTAGCTAGGGGAGTGAGACCTAATCGTGTGATTTCCTAATGGAGTCAACGGCTCTGCAAATCTTTTAGTACGGATTCTCCTTCACAATTTTGTACGGCCCGTGTGGGAGTGAGATTCAATCATAACGTGGGTGCCACAGCTTCAAAAGAGTTTGCTCCCATTTTGACTTGGTTGGCCTGCTAATCCCATCATGCGCATAATTATGCCTTTTGTTTCTGGGCCCTGTCATTGGACCATCAGTCAAATCACCCAGAGATGTGACTCTGAAAAAGTAGTCTTCCTAGGACATTAAATGTAAAGTGTTGTACGGTTCCTTTTTCAAAATAAGAAAAAAGATAATCAAAATTTTCATATTTTATCTAAAATAACAAATTTACTTCAAATTATTTTTATGATATGAAAAATTCGGAACTTTACCAACCCCGACATATTTATCCCAAAAAAATTTAGTGATACAGAAAATTCTGAACTTTTATCAGTGTGACACATTTATCATAAATTATAGAGTATTTTGATCTTTTACTTTTAAATTTTTTTTCTTTTTTTCTTCTTTTTCTCTCTTCCCTCCGCCAGCCATGATGGAGCCGATGGAGGGAAGCCGAAGTTAGGCGTGGGCTGCCCTCGCCTGCGTTGGGCAGGCGAGCTCGACCCTCGCCTGACTTCAGCTTCCCTCCACCATGATCGGCGAAGGGAAGAGAAAAGAAAAAGAAAAAAGAAAAAAATAATATAAAAATGCCCCTGGTGGGATAAATGTGTAACGGTTTGCAAAGTTTTGAATTTTTCATATCATAAAAAAAAAAATATTTGGGGCAAATTTGTCACTTTGGGCAAATTTTAGAGTTTTTGGTAGTATTTTCCCTTAAAATAAAAACTCGTTTCTTGCCGATGTACTTCTGAAAGAATTGGTAAGTATTAAAATGTGGTTGTAAAAAAAAGTTATCGGCGACCTGATTTTTGGAAACTGGCTAATAACTTATTAGTACATTTATAAACATACTAACTTTGTTTTACAATTTTTCGAGATATCTACCTTACTTATATTTTACAAAGTTTATTTGTCCTTTTTTGGTCAACGCCTCAATTTAACATACTCCTACATAAATTTACCGTTGAGTGACTCACCAAATTTTTTCGATAAAAATATCAATTATTTATGGGTTATTAAATTCCATTTGAGTTACTTACAAATGTTATTTTCACCTTTTTTTGTTTTAATTTACCAACTTTGGTTGCCCTTTATCAACTAACATTTTTTCTATTGTAATCACCTAGCATTTGTCTCTCTTGTGCAAATCACAAATTTGTCAATTCTTATATAAATATAGCCATCTTTATTTGTGTGACTTACCATTTTGACATATTTCTAGGCAATAAAATCCATACTTGACCATATTGCTAAAATATTTCTATGTTTAAGTTAATTTAAAAAAAATCATACCCAAGTTAAGATGAGAACTTGGAATGAGCGAGTGAGTTATAGAGATGGGTAGGGAATAAGTAAATGATGAACCCATTTAAAACATATATTTTTTTCAATTTTGCGCTTTTAAACCCATTTACTAAGTATAATTAACTTACATAATAACTTAACTCATCAAATATGAATTAAAAAATGGATTTATGACTCATTTAAAAAGGTTTAGCTTATGTGCACACACAATACATATGTTCTTGACTCTAATTTTGTTCAATCTCATCTAAGACACATAAAATCGAAGGGTCGTCATAGAATGCGCTCACATAAATTCAATGCGCCGTATAAAATTATAAATGCATCCTTTGAGACTTTCGGATGCAAGTAAGAACGTTTGCTAGTTAGGGGATTGGGACCTAACCATGTGATTTCCTAACGGAGTCAACAGCTCTGCAAATCTTTTTGTACGGATTCTCCTTCGCAATTTTGTACGGCCCGTTTGGGAGTGAGATTCACTCAGAACGTTGGTGCCACAGTTTCAAAAAAGGTCCCTCCCATTTTGGCTTGGTTGGCTTGCTAATCCCATCACTTGCGCATAATCATGTCTTTTGTTCCTAGGTCTGTCATGGGAACATCAGTCAAATCACCCAGAGATGTGAATGTGAAAAAGTAGTCTTCCTAGGGCATAAATGTAAAATATTGTACGGTTTCTTCTTTAAAATAAGGAAAAAGATCATCAAATTTTTTATATTTTATCTAAAATGATAAATTTATCTCAAATTTTTTTTTGACATGAAAATTTCGGAACTTTACCAATCGTGACATATTTATCCTAAAATAATTTTGTGATACAGAAAACCCGAAACTCATATTTGTGTGACATATTTACTTTAAATTATAAAGCATTTTGATCTTTTACTTTTTAAATTTTCTTTTTCTTTTTTTCTTCTTCTTCTCTCTTTCCTCCGCCGACCATGGCAGAGCTGACGGAGGGAAGCCGGAGTCAAGCAAGGGCTGCCCTCACCGGCGTCGAGTAGGCGAGCTCGACCCTCACCTGACTCCGACTTCCCTCTACCACGGTCGATGAGGGAAGAGAGAAGAAAAAGAAAAAAAGAAAAAGAAAAAGTAGAAAAAATAAGACAAAAATGCCCTTGGTGGGATAAATGTGTCACGATTTGCAAAGTTTGGGATTTTTCCATATTATAATAAAAAGTTTTAGGACAAATTTGTCATTTTGGACAAAGTTTAAAGTTTTTAGTAGTCTTTTCCCTTAGAATAAAAACTCATTTCTTGCCGATGTACTTCTGAAAGAATTGGTAAGTATTAAAATGTGGTTGTAAAAAAAAGTTATCGACAACCTGATTTTTGGAAACTCGGTAATAACTTATTAGTACATTTATAAACATACTAACTTTGTTATACAATTTTTCGAGATATCTACCTTACTTATATTTTACAAAGTTTATTTGTCCTTTTTTGGTCAATGCCTCAAATTAACATACTCCTACATAAATTTACCGTTGAGTGACTCACCAATTTTTTTCAATAAAATTATTAATTATTTATGGGTTACTAAATTCCGTTTGAGTTACTTACAAATGTTATTTTCACCTCTTTTTTTTTTTTTTAATTTACGAACTGTGGTTGCCCTTTATCAATTGACATTTTTTCTATTGTAATCACCTACCATTTGTCTCTCTTGTGCATGTCACAAATTTATCAAATATAGCCATCTTTATTTGTGTGACTTACCATTTTGTTTTTGTTAGCAATGTCAATTCTCATTTGTATTGCTTTCCAATGTTACAATTTTTGTAATTTTACCAAATTTTCTATTAAGTTACCAACTTTTATAGATCTTACTTATCCTCTTGTTAAATTTACCATCTCTTTTTAAAATTATCAATTTTTATTTGCCTTACAAGCTAACATGTTTTACCACCTCACCATTGAGTTAGTTATTACATTTTTTTATATATATACTATCAACTTCTCTTATTTCGACAAAAAGATTTCTTTTCATTGACAATATTTTCTTTACCTTTCTTATCGACGCCTTGAATTTACCAATTTTTACCAACCTTCATTTGTATGACCTATCACTTTTCTCCTATTAAGTTACTTGGGTTATCAACTCGCATTTGAGTTGCTTGTTGCCAATTGTATTTTTAATTTTTATTTTTAATTTATCAACTTCTCTATTGAATTGCCACTTATTTTGTTTGACTTGCCAACTTTTTTTCAAAAAAAAGTAACTCTTCTTAGGAATTGTCAAACTCAATTTAAGTGATTGCTAGCTTCTCCAATTAATTTCCAGCAATTTTGCATTATTAAATCCTATTTGACTTAGCTTTCAATACTTATTTTTTTTAATTATAAATTTATTTCATCCCTAATAAGGAAAAGACTTCTCTTACAATTTACCAATTTTACCAAAGGCCTTAAGAATACCAGCTTCTTCTTCTTTTTAACTTTCTTAAGCTTCATTTGTTTTGCGAAAAATAATTTCTGGCATTTGGGTCGCTTGAGAAAATGTGTCAACAAAAAATATTTTCCTAAACCTATGCTTAAATTCAAAAAAAATTTGCTCTTTGCAAAATCGAAAAACATTTTCCAAAATATGACTAGATATTAGCGCTTAGATCTGAAACTCAATGGGCATAGACATTGTAACGCTAGTTTCCAGCATTCAAGACCAGGTTCTTGGCACTCGGGCTCAAAGCCCTGGTGCCTACGCCCATGCTCAATGCCCCGGCACTCGAGCCTAAGTCCATAAAGGCTATGCTCGGATCCCCAATACTTGAGCTTTGGTCCCCAGCACTCAAGCTCGAGTCCACAAAAGCCATGCGCGGTTTCTCGACACTCATGCTCACATCCTTGGTTAATGAAACGTTCAATAATTTTTTTTTAAAAAAAATTTGAGTTTTTATTTTTTTCTTTTTTTTCCGTTCTTCCTCGACCAATCACCACAGCAACAGTCGACGACCAGCCATGGGCAAGGGACATACTCACCCAAGGCTAGCAAGGTTGGTGAGCTCATCCCTCATTTGTAGCTAGTGGTCAATGATTGGCCAAGGAAGAAGGAAAAAGAAAATAAAAAATAATTAAAAATTAAAAATTCAGATTTTTTGGTAATTTTCCTCGGGTTAGATTTTTCATGCCAAACAACAGAAAGTATTTTCTAATTCATTTTTAGGTTTCATCTAAATACTAGAAAATGTTATCATTTTTTTGGAAAAAGAACTTCCTTGAAAATATTTTTGAGAGACATCACATTTTCTGTGAAAGAAACGGAGTCTTAGCAACACTTTAAATTCACTAACTACGATATGAAAACCAGCCCGTTTTGTGTGAATTGCCATGTTTTCTCTAATTAAGTTAACCATTATGTTTGGATTTGATTTAAGTTACTCACTAACATTTTTTTGTGTATTTTTGATTTAAAAGATATTAGATTGAGTTACCGGTTTATTTATGTTACTTACCAATACTTTTTCTACATTAAATTACCAACTAATTTTGCATTACTAGCTTTTACTTGAGTTAGCTATCAACTTTTTTTAAAATTACCATATAAGTTCTCTCTGAAGAGAAAACTTCTCTTATTTTGTTATTCAATTCTTATATAAATTTCTCACCCCTTAAATTTAGCCACTATTATATGAAATTACCAAAACCATTACTTGGTGACTTATCAATTTTTTTCCCCTTCTGTAACACAATAGAAAAGTTAGTGAATCAAGAAGGGACAAACAAACATTTGTAATCAATTCTAAAGAGAGTTGGTAGTCCAAAACTAGTTGATAACTTAACCGAAGAAAAGTTGATAAATTACTTAAATGAAAGTTGATAATTTACACAATAGTTCATAAATATAAGACGTAATTTACAAAGGTAAACAAAATTTAATATGTTGAAAAATAACTCAAATGAAAATTATTAATTAAAAAACCATTTTGTAAATTTCTCACAGAAAACACGGTAAACTATTCTAATGAAGGTTGGTAAAGTTACACCACCTGTAAGTAACTTACCAACTAATTGCTTAAAAAAAGTCAAATGTTGTTGTTGTTGTTTTTTTTTTTTTTTTCCAACCAACAGCTCTCAACATTTATCGATACTTTGCTTACTTTTACCAAAAAAAAAAAAACATTTATCGATACTGATAAGATACTGATACAATACTCGTACGGAACCCAAAAAAAAAAAAAAATTTGTGCACGGAACAATACAACCTTGTCCAGTATCGTTGGTTGCAGAATAGTTTAATTGGAAAAGTTTCTAAATTTGCCCAGATCGCCGATGCTTATAGACTGGATCGACCAGATATAAATAAACGCAGCGCCAATGATTCTTATGAGGCGGATTTCATACCTTTCTCGAAGTAAGAAAGGTCATAAAGCTACCCAGTTGTGATCAATTTTGCCTATGGAATATAAGCAGTGGCTTCTCAGAATTTCCTTGTAAGTGCTGGAAGTGTGACTTGTTTTGACAGAAAATGCAAGCCATTGCTACAACTTTCATTGTCCTCGAATTTTAAGAAACACCCGCGAATGCAGAGATGTTCTCTCTGAGTATCATGTGTGTCTAAAAGATTAAATACTCCTACAAACGAAGGATGCGAGAGGCACAGTACTTTTCAGAACCCGTCTCTATTAAAAGACTCTTTCAGGATTCAGATATGACTTCTCTGCTGTGGAAACATTCCCGAAACAACACCGGTTCGCATATTAATTTGTCATGTTCCTCCAAATAGTTTTTTCCGGACTCATCATTTGCTTCGCAATTTTACAGTTCCTGATGAGAGTAGAAGCCAAGCTTCCCTTTTTTTAGCTAATGGAAATGCTGACTAGCCAGCATGCACCATTGCATATCGTTATTGAGATATATATAAGAATAGAAGGATGGGGTATGAATCATATGTCGGACAGCTCCAGTTAACCAAATCGGTACTTATTTCCATCTACACTTACTGGATGAAAATGTTTCTACTACCAAAGCAAACTATCTATGAGATAAGAAGAAGATTCAACACTTTCGACAGGTTAGAAATGCAGAAGTTGGCCGATTGCAGAAAGTTGCATGGAAAATAGTTTGCTCGCCTAAAAATGATGGAGGACTAGGTTTGCTCGATCTGAATTTATGGAACAAAGTATAACTAGGTCACACGTTGTGGACCCTCATCAATTATCTTTCCTCTTCCCTATGGAGTAATTGGGTTTAGAGCCCTAAATGCAAAGGTACTTCAATTATGCAACTTGACATTTGTTGGAGAAACATCTCTAAGTGATTTTGATGATTTTCAAATTATTCTTAGTATAAAATTTACATGGTATTGTGCAAATGTTTTTGACAATGTGCAAAGAACAGAGATGATGTTTGTGAAGGAAAAAGATCACAAGTCTGTTATGTTCGTAAAATAATACCAACGTGTGTGAAGATCAGTTGAACACAATGTGTGTACCTATGCTAAATATATTGTCATTGGTGATGTTACAACATCAGTCAATTGATGATGTTTGTTAACTCTCAGTTATAGCCATTGTGAGGTGGATATGCATAGCAGAAGAATCGGAAGTCAATCAGAGAATTGGAAAACGGGTTGTTTGATAGACACGTCAGAGCCGTAGTGATAGGATAGCAATGGGTACCCTGCAAATGTTCTAAGAAAAGAACTATATGGGTGGTTCTACTCTTGGACAACAGCACCAACGAATATCTAACGAGTGCTTGTTTCTCCAAAATATCTCCAATGACAAGATTGAAAATTGTTATGTGAGAGAAGATCTTTGAAGACAAAATGCTAAGGATGCGTCCAATACAAAACTCTGAGATCTGCTAGAAGCCGTATTCTAAGCTAAAAGCTCTTATTCATCCGTTACTTTCACTATTGTGCTCTTGCTACTTTGTATCATGTGAAAGATTAAGTGTACAAAGGTAAGTGCAATAGCTAAGTCCTGATTGCACAATCTATCATCTGAAAATGATCAGTACTTGCCAATTATAACTTGCTGAGCAATTACCAATGCAATCTAGCCAAACGTGTGGTTGTTAGTGTGAAAAGTGGACATAGGGATAAAGTCTAACCACTATATATTGTTGTGTGCACCAATTTCTCTTGCTCTGATTTGCATTGGCACACAACTTGATTCCCACTTATTGAAATATCTGCTTGACCTGACCTTTGCAAAGTTGCCAATACTTTCCACCAATTTGTCGAATTTTATAAAATAACCAATTCACCCCTTGTAGGTTGTATTGTTAGCCCCAAAAACACTAAGGGGTATATGGCTTGAAGTTGGTGACGTCTTCTAAAGTTGAGGTTTGCTCTAACCTCGATTATCCCTAGCTCTAGATACTACTACAAAGAGGTATATCAAGAACTCAGACGGGCGGGACAGATTGTGGAGTATTGCGTTTTGATGTGGACAAGCGATATTAGCAAACATAATATTATAGACTGACTTGCCTATAAAGATAAATTATCAACAGCAGTGGCCATATCATGATGGAAGCCTTCAGTTGATATTCAATGTAACTTTTATATGTCTCATATAGGAAACAAAACTCATTTATTATTCGAGTGTAACTAGACTAGGAGTATATGGTGAAGTATCCTTGCACAAAATTGGGAAGATGGAATTTTAAACTTCATTGGATGATAAGAGCCACAATGGGCAAGATTTGGTAGCGTGACTCCTCAAGGTATCCATTTTAGCGACCATGTATTGCATGTGGATGGATCATAACATTTCAAAGTATGTCAACTAAGATGCATTTTTTTTTCCTTTTTTTTTGCTAGGATACATAAAATTGTAATAGGCATGGCTTCATTTTTCCAAAATTGTAGAACCCCCTAGGCAAATATTTTGTTGGTGACTATGTGAAGGCTTCCGACCTTCATATTCTTGCATAATTAGTTGTGTTTGTAATGCTTAGGCATGTGCCTAAGCTTCCATACTTCATCTAATTGATGACATTTACATATTTATAACAGGAAAAAAAAAAAAAAAAAGAAGAAGGATGGCGGACTTCTTGTTGATATGACCCAGAGCGAGGAGAAATACTAAATCCATGAAGCATGTTTTTTCCTTTATCAATCCCAGTTACCTGAAAACATATATATATAATGGCGTAAGCCACGCAGCTCAGCTGGATAAATATTCTTAGATTCTTAGTCAAATTCGAAATATTTATCCAATTAACTGTAATTTGGAGCTTCATACAGATACGAACTGATGCAACGGAACTTCCATCCAATTACAAAGTACCTTAACTGGCTGCCAATTTACAATATCATACTGCGAAAACACTTCACATTCACATCACACTCGAAGCAAATAAAATTCAGCAGCTACAGAGTACACTAATCAACACACCGATAATTGAATGCAGCTCTTAGAACTCAGGACTATGAAGGGAATTAATAAGACGAATAATAAGACTCGGCAGAGGGTGGGGATCTTTCGGAATTAATGATAATAAGTTGGCCAAATTGTTCGTTTAACTGGTGGGTTGAAGGCGATAATTTCTGAGATGGCGGTGACGATTTGTATGTCATCTCGGAATTGTTAATAGGCTTGAATGGGGATGATGGTTTTGGAGCTGGAGGTGGTGATCTTGATTGCGCCTCAAAATCGCTGGTCCTTGGTTTCGATGGGGGCGTTTTTGAGGGTGATGGTCTTACTGGGGGTGGTCTTTTTGGAGATGGGGGTGGAGGTGAAGGTGGTTTCTTGACGGTCCCTGGTCTCTCGGGGGACGCTTTTTCCGGAGGAGGTGGAGGTGAAGGTGATTTCTTGTCGATCCCTGGACTCTTGGGGGGCGCTCTATCTGGACCTCGAGGTAGAAGTGGTGACTTGGACGGTGCCTCAAAATCAAGATCAGTAACCATTGATATGATTAAATCGTCGTTCGAAGGAGGAGAGCATAATAAGCATTTGATTTGTTGGGTCGGTGGAGATACTTTTGAAGGAGGTGGCGGTGGAGATGATGTCGCTCCCATAACTTGGTCATAACTATCGTTTTTTATCGTCATGGTCGCCGCTGTTGCAGGCATCTGTTCGCATGGCGTGATTACAGGTGGTGATGCCGCATGTCGCAGAGGCAGTGGCCTCAATGACCTTGCATACTCTTCAATTGTCATCCTCAACCTCTCTGCAGTTCACACGCAATATAAATATTGGGTTAATGAGAGCGTAGTCCACTAAACATTAAACGCGAACTATGGCAAGAGGAAAATCCTGTTGTAGCAAAATGGACAAAGTCGGAAGGGCTACCTGCAAGTAGAGGTCTTGCTTGAACTTGAGCAGCAATGGCTAGGAGGAGGACGAGGACGAGGACCACATTAGAGAGTGAGCAAGCAAAAGAATAATGAGAAGCCCTCATGATTGGAACCCTTACGTCTCGACGGGGGCTGCTCCTCATTAATGATGCCATTAAGGCTAATTCAAGTGGCTATATATAGAAACCGAAAGGTTCATCTGGAGAGGGTAAATGTTGACGTCGAAGCTGGAAAGCAGCGACCACGTTCTCAGTTTAACAAGAGTCGCCCCGAGGAGACAAAACCTTTTTTCTTGGTCTTCTTCTCCCTCATTTTCTGTGGCTCGCCCTACTGTTTATGTAACCAGTACCGTTTGGCGTTTCCCTGCACGAGAAAATATTGGGTGGTCCGGGACCGCCACGTCAGCGTGGTCCCGGACCACTCACACGGCGCCACGTGTATGGGAAGCCCACAAAGGATGAAAACCGGGGCCCACTTCTCTGACGCTCTCTCTCCTCTTTCTCTCTTTTGTCCTCTCCCCTCATATGTGGCGTCATATGAGTGGTCCGGGACCACGCTGACGTGGCGGTCCCGGACTACCCAATATCTTCTCCATTTTCTGTGGCTCGCCCTACTGTTTATGTAACCAGTACCGTTTGGCGTTTCCCTGCACCGACCGGAGGATTGCATGTATTAGCGGAAAAAATATTGGGTGGTTCGGGACCACCCAATATTTTGACACCTGCTCTCTCTCTCTCTCTCTCTCTCTCTCAACCACTGAATGAAGACAATCACTCGGCAAGTATCGCACCGCGTGGAAACAAGCAGCCAGTCGTAGCACGTGCTGCATTTCACTTGTTTTGTTTTTTGTTCTTAAATTCTAATCATTACACTCCGAAGTTTCTAGTTAATGTCGTCTTTTGTTCTTAAATTATAATCATTACATTCCAAAGTTTTTGTTTAATTTCAACGACATTAAATTACTATCATATCGTAACAGAACGAGCTGATTTAGGGAGAAGCCGTTCAATTATCGATATATCTCATAGTCTCTTTACGTGATTTATGAGAATATCAGCTAAGTATAACCAGAGTTGCTCTTATGATAGCTTCTTCATTAGTAGTTTAATTTTACAGCATAGGAAATATGGGTGGTATAAGTCGATTTGATTGATCACAACTCCTCGGATCTTGATTAGGTCCAAATGTTTTCCTGATGTATGATTTAACTGAATTGATCTCACCATATAACTTCTTCTTATTCTTCTTCTTCATTGGCCATCGTCTATGATCGGTGGCTGGCAATTGACCATTCCAAAAAAGAAAGGGAAGGAAAAAAAGACAAAAAACATTAAAAATTTTCAAAGATTATCATGTAGGCATCGATCATGCCACGTCAGTGATTTTTGGCAAAAATTACTCTGATGGAATTGATAAATTGTGAAAAGGTCTATGATAAAATTAGCATAAATACAATATGTTTAAGACCTTCTAGATAGTTTTCCTTTATTTTTTAGTAGCTGTTGGGTAATCACTTTTTAATGTATTATTTCTCTGACCAAAAGAATATGTACTATTTTAACTTTTTATAGCTATAAAATATTTAATAATACATAATGATGGCTCAACCACTTCTAATGATGCTTATCACAGCCTTACTAGAAGTGAACCATCAATGGGAAACCTAACGAATTACTATGCCCAAAGACTTGGCGTGAATTCTCCCATTATTTGATAAAATTACCAACCTTTAACTGAGTAACTTATTACTTTTCTCCTATTGACTTACTCGGGCTATCAACTCTCATTTGAATTGTTATTGACAATTGCATTTTTCTATTTTTTTTTTTTTAATTTATCAACTTCTCTATTAAATTACCACTTTGTTTGTCTTACTTGCCTACCCTTTAGCTTATTTATTTTTTTTCGCTCTTTTTAGCAATTGCCAAACTCAATTTGGTGATTGCCAACTTCTTCAATTAAGAAACCAACTAATTTTGCATTATCAACTGCTATTTGAGTTCAATACCAATGTTTATTTGGTTTTTATAAAGTATAAATTTCTTTCATTTCTAATGAGGAAAAGCCTTCTTTTATCATTCAACGATTTCACCAAAGGCCATAAGATTACCAACTTTTATTTGCCTTTATTGGTAAAACCTTAGAATATTATATTTACCAACTACAATAAGAATACCAACTCATTTTGTGTGAATTGCTACCTTTTCTCTGATTAAGTTTATGATTAAGTTTGGATTAACATCTCTAATTTAAGTTACTTACTAAAATTTATTTTTTATTCTATAATTTCTCTATTGTTATATTGAGTTACCACTTTATTAACATTACTTACCAACTATTTTTCTATATTAAATTACTAACTAATTTTGCATTATTAGCTCTTGCTTGAGTTAGTTACCAACTTTCTTTTAGATTATGAAATTACCTTATCTTTGACAAAAAAACTTGTCTTATTATTTTTTTTTATTAATATTTCTAATGGACACCTTAAAATCAGCAACTATTATATGAAATTACAAATCTTGATTTGGTGACTTATCAATTTTATTCCCGATTAGATAACACAATAGAAAAGTTGGTAAATTGAGAAGAAACAAACAAATATCAGTAATTAACTCAAAAGAGAGTTGGTAATTTATACAACTTACTTGAATGAAAGTTAGTAATTACTACAATTCTTGGTAAACAAAAGATGTAACTTAGAGAGGTAAACATAAATTAGTAGAAGATACGAAAAGCCAGTAAAATAAAGAAAAATAACTCAAATGAAAATTTTTAACTCAAAACTAGTATGTTAAGTCCTCATAGAATGGCAAATGATTATAATTAAGATCGGTAAAGTTGAAGTGCAGCCAAAAAATGCAAATGAAATTTTCTATATGATAAAAAAAAAAAAAAATGTTGGCAAACGAGACAACACCAGAAAAACCTAAACAACTTAAACGACTTTTGGTAAGTGCCAGTAAGTTACCAACTAGTTATCTAAAAAAAAAAGCCACCTGTCAATTTTTCTTTTACCAGCAGCTCTTGACATTTACCGATACTTATAAGACTTACCAGCACGGAACCAAAAAACTCTATATTTTTGCGCACGGAACAATAGAACTTTGTCTAGTATTGTTGGTTGCATACTAGTTTAATTGGAAAAAGTGTCTAAATTTGCCCAAATCACTGATGTTATAGACTGGATCAACCGGATGCAAATATACGCAGCGCCTATCATTCTTTTAAGGCGGATTTGTTATCTTTCTTGACGGAAGAAAGGTCATAAATCTGCCTAGTTGTGATCAATTGCCTAGTAATATAAGCAATGGCTTCTCAGAATTTCCTCGCAAGTGTGGGGAGTTTGATTTGTTTTGACAGAAAAATGCAAGCCATTGCTACACCTTTCATTGTCGTTGCATTTTAAGAAACACCCGTTTTAGCAGAGATGTTCTCTTTGAGTACTATGTGACTGATCAAGTGGTTAAACACCTGTACAAACGAAGGATGCAAGAAGAACAGCACTTTTCGGAAACAGTCTCTATTGAAAGGCTCTTTCAGCATTCAGATATAACTTTTCTGCTGTGGACAAATTCCCCAAACAAAGCCGCTTAGGATTTCGACTTGTCTCATTCCTCCAAAGAGTTATTTCCAGAGTCATCGTTCGCTTCGCAACTTAACAATTCGGGATGAAAGTAGAAGACAACCTTCCTTTTCTTAGCTGAGGGGCACGCTGACTAGCAAGCACAAACCATTCCAATCCTTTGAGATTTTCTACTCTTGGCAGTATAAAAAGTTCAGGAACCTCTTTGCATTTGTGCTGAGAAACTTGTACAAGCCAGACACAACAGACAGAAATTTCTGTTTGTAATAGGATCCTATAATTGAGAACTACAAATTGTAATCCGCTCCGAGAATGAAAAAACTATGCCCCTCTAAATTCTCTTTGAGCGATGTGACGCTGTAGTTTTACCAATTCTACAGATGGAAACATGCGTAGAAGAAATGCTAATGGGACATCTCGTTCATCATGTGCGTGGTTCTTTTCTTCTGTATGATTTGCCTCAACAGGGGTGCTCTGTAGTACGCCGGCACGGAGAATGGAAAGAACATCTGCCTAATGCCTTCAGCTTTGAGTATGGGAAAGATGATACCAGACGCACCCTGATAATTTCGTTATAAGCAACCAAAAACAAGTAAGTGGGAAATTTTCTTACTTCTGACATGATTTGTAAACGAAAATTCTTACTCGAGTTTAAACAAGGATAAATGGATCACTCACTGAAATCAATCTTGCCCCAGTATGAATGCGGTCTGGGGAAGGAAAAGGCAGCATCAATCGCCAAAAGCCATACACAGCCACAGCAAAGAAGTGGAGAACCAAGCTCAGAGGGCGAGGATTGAGTCCAGAGAGTAGTGCAATCGGTCCGAGTGAATATATGCCTCCAAGGCTCAGATAGTCGAAACATGCTTGGCGCATTTCCTTTCTTGCCGGATCAGGAGATGCGCAGAAGACCTTGTACAGGGCACCTGCTAGTGTATTTATCGTTGATGCCATGGGCTGCAAAAACAAAATACTTCGAGATTGATACAATCTTTCCATGACGTCATACAAGGTGGTCTAAAGTTGCTTAAACGCGAACCCTATGCAGTCATTGGAGACTAAAACAATAGGAACAGAACTACTTTAATCACATAGCTTTTATCCTAAAGGGCCTGCTGCTCATTGCTCACCTTACGAATTGTATAGAAAGATTCAAGATATTGGCACAGGGTTGATGCATCATTGAAATCGCTTAAAGGTCTGAGCAGATCTCGTAGAACAACAACGTCTGATAAAGCCACAGTCATTCCTCCACCAGTTAAAGGATGTCGCATGTTAAATGCATCTCCCAACAAAAGCGCCCCGGGAGTGGGACAAGGATCGGCCGGCATGCTTCTGTTGGCCATCGGTTTTACATTTCCCGTGTCAATTGCAGTAATGAAGGAATCGTGCAACTTAGTAGGCACCTGAAGAACAAGATCTCTTTACTTATTCCATAAATGCAAGTAGGATCAAGTGCTCAGAGACCATAGGAAGAAAAATTGCCAACTCAATTGCTGATTAGCTCCAAATCTCAATAATTGCCCATGAAATATGCCAGTAATCAGTAAGTACCTGTGGCGCCACGACAGTCTTCAAATACTGCGCTAATTCACCATTTGTGATGGAAGGCACCGTTTGGCCAGGTACATCGACTAAACAGCGAATCTCGTGACTACTTATAGGATAAAACAGGATGGGCGAAGGGTCTGCCAGAACGACATGCCCATGATTTTCAAATGGAAGTCGACAGTTCTCTAGGACTAAACCAACAAAACAAGAAGGCACATCTACCTGCATGAAGACAACGCCATTTTCAGGGGACAAATGAGCAAGTCGGCATATCCATTTCATTTTTTGAAAAAAAAAAAAGAAGAGTCATCCTGAAGAGATCAACAAAACTTCCTGACCTTAGGATTGCAAAGTGATCGTCGGAGATTTGAATAACAACCATCACACACAACCGTAAGGAAAGCATATGCAGTCGATTCTTCACCAGTCCTTGTCTTGTAATTCACCCCTTTGATCAACCCATTTTCCTCAAGCAGAGATGTTACTGTACCTTGTTCTAGTCTTACACTGCAATGGAGACAGAATGATCAGACACTTGCCTGAAAAAAAAAAAAAAAAAAAAAAAAACCACCTATTCCAATGCTAAAACTACACGCAAGAAAATAAAAACAGCCATTTGTGATGATCACACATGACAGATATTTTGATCAAGAGGAAGATCAAATGAAATGCAATAATGCAAAATGAACGAATTGACAATTGAAAGTAGGTACTTTGATAGAGATGATGCTTTCTTCCTTAATCTCTGGATAAATCTTCCATGGTGGAAGCTTCTCCTGGCAACGTCCGAGCGATAATTTTCCAAAGGATATGGAATTCTCATCTTCTTTCCATCCTTGAAAAGAGCATACCCAAAAACTTGTTGTGCATCGATGTCCTTTACACAATCTGGAGCAAAACATTTGTGTCGGATATAATCACAAAGTAAAGATTAGAAGTTTCATAATTACTTCTTAAGGGTGCTTTAAATTTCCAGCTTACCCTCTAGACCCAACTCCATTAATTTCAAATAGCCCCCGGTTGAAGAAGTTCGCCAACAATCCTGTCTGGTTCAGACAGGTCTCTTTCGATCACATGAACCCGACGCCCTTGCTGTAACCAGTAGAAATGGTCATTAATGGAATAGAAAATGCAGGAAATGTGTCTGCATATCAAATTGCAATTTCCATTCATATATTTCCGCAACCAAGCCTAATGAGAGAATTTCTGAAAATTGACAACTCACTCTGTTCGTAAAACAGATTTTTACTACAGAATGTTTCATTTAGATGGATATCGTGTTCATGTCCCGATATTACCTTGCCAAGAGCATAAGCAAGAGCAGAGCCAACCACCCCGGCACCAACAATAACGACATCATCACTTGCAGCAATGTCCTGATGTCCGTCTCCATTCCCATGTTTCTGAAACCTAATCCAGCCACCTTTGCTTCGCCTCTTTCTTCCCAACATTTGCCACGAAAAACCACATCCTAGCAAGAGAAGAGCCACAACTGCTCCACTTACATACTGAAACTCCATCTCAAAATTAATCAAGATCAAGGAAGATTTGTACTTTGCACTGAGAGGACGACAAAGTTTTGAGTCCTGTTTGTCTTTCAACTGAAGTGGGCGCCTTTTATAGGCGTACATACGGCAGAAAACGGCTTGGTTTTGGGATATTCTTGTGATCAAGTTGTTCATTCACCTAACATTAATATTATTCTATACGGGGACTTACCCAATACCAGCATTTACAGATAGATTTGGACTTTTCGTTTTCCCTCTTAAAATCACCTGCGTTAATCAAAAAGCAGAAATTGGAATGATAATTATGCCCCAAATCCATGATTTACGCGTGCCCTAGTAAAAAGTTTGCAAACCAAGTATGAATGATGAGGAGTAGCACAGGATCAGAACTTTTAACAATGCTTTATTGCCTAAAGTTGATATTCTCGATAAAATATGATTAGCAAAATGGTCATAAGACCATACTGAAGAACTCATTTTGGTCAGTCTAGATCATGGAGAGGAGAAAACCTATGAATGCGATTTGTGGTCAAAGAGTTTTGCTGGACTAGCCCTCCAAGTAAGACTACTGTGACCATGAACAATTAAAAACAATTTGTCGATACGTGAGGAGTGGAAAAGAACTAAATTATATCAAAAGTCAAGTAAGGCAAAACTCGGCTCCAAGTTTCTGAAAAACCAGGGGTGCTAAAACCATGGGTGTCGAGCAGTCGGGCTGCTGCAATTTGAACAAGAACAGGAACAAAGCTCTCCAAATCGTATCTCTTAAATAACAAACAAATAAGAGCATAAATTCCAGGAATTTTTGGATGAACTATTTTATATAAAAAAATCAGTGTTACAGGTCAGCACTCTCAATGCCGCTGGCTTTGCAAGCGAATCGGTTGTTATCAAACTTTCCAGCGCTGCTCTTTGTGCTAATTCTTGTACTGCCTGACCAAGTCTCTCCGTCGGCCCTAAATCCGTCTCGTAGGAAATTCCCTATGCAAAGATAAAGCAATTCTCCTTCATCTTTAATTGATTATACTTCTCCTTACAAGAAATTCGAAAGAACTCTGTCTAAGAACGAGGGTACCCGTGTGAAAATACATCAGTTTTTTGATCGTGCAAAGGAACTATTTCTTGGCAACTTGGACCACTGATAATGGTGTTTAGTGCCAGTTGAACATAAAGTAATGGCTCCTGTGCAATGTTGAAAGGGTCCTAGTGGCATCGTTCGGATTGTTACAATCTCTAATAGATGCATTGGTCAAAGTTGGTTATAAAAGAACTTACGTATAACAGCAATAGCAGTAAAATCAAGTTGAGCGGAATTGATATAGTTCTGGGACTCAGCTCAAGTTGAACATTGAAAGCTTAAAACTGCATTCAACTCTAAATTGAGAGAAGGGCAACTTCAATTCTTTTTTGGCAATATAGCATTTGCAACAAGTTAAGTGAAGTCCTGCAAAAACTTGGTAGCGAATATGTGCCTCTCTGTACGTACACTTTGATTTTCTGATGAAATTTAATTTCACTGGCAAATTCATACAACGAATTAAAACACTGAGTCAAAGTGCTTTAATCGAAAAATCAAAAAAAAAAAATATATGAATATATATATATCACTATAAAAAAAAAATGATTGGCTCAACGCATGATGTGGTCATCGTGTGGAGGATTATATTATGATGATTGCATCAAGACATACTTATTCCCCTTTTTGAGCAAAAATCAAACCAGGTAGCGATTCATATTTCAGCATTCTCCGTTCATTGTTGTTTAGGTATTATCGAAATACGGAGTTTGAATAAATCGCGGATCACATAAAGCATCTTCCAATTAATGTTATATAGGAATGTCGAAAAATCAAAAATAGTAAAAGGACCTATGCAAGCTCATTCAATCAAGCAAATTTATAGATAATTTTTTTTTTGTTTGGTCGAAATAGATAATTTGATTATTGAGAGATAGTAACAAGAGTTCGATTCTGCATATTAACTAATTAGGGATTTCAACATTAACATCAGAGGAACTAAATAATACCGTTTTGATGCATGAACACTTGTGAGTTATCAAATTGCAAAGTGCCAACGTGCCCTTCAGACATTGAAACAAGCAATCAACATCGCGCTAGCATGATGCTTTAACTCTCATCACCATCTGTGACTCACCTGAAAAATGAAAAATAAAAACGTTCAAAAATTCAAGATATCGTCAGTTTTTTTTTTTTTTTTTTTTCATTTTGGGGGATATTTACTTTGAAATAGCTTGTGCCATGCACACAAGGGAAAGCAGTTACAAAATTAAGCAAATAGATGTGTATTCATTGTACTTCCTTAGCCTTGCATTAACTTATGAAACGGAAATGTTAAATATCTTCCTTATGACTAACAAGATGAGATCAATTGCATAAATCATGCATTAGGGTTTTATAATTGTGTGTGTGTGTGTGTGTGTGTGTGTGAGAGAGAGAGAGAGAGAGAGAGATATTAGTGTCAGCAAGAGGAGGACCAACATCAACTTGGAGGTTTGCTTCATGATTCCTTTGGGGTTCAAGTTTCAATAGAGTGATGAATGGTCGATGGTTTGGTTATGCTAAATAGAGAAGGCTATGCAATGAAGCATTGTGCATTATTTGTCCCTGTTTATACATTTGAAATATGTCCATGGGCTACTCGATCAGTAATGGAAGACTGCAAACTCCTGTTGGACCAAATGCCAAGCATAATATTGGTCCACGAGCCCAAAGAAGCCAATCGAGCAATGGATTGGGCTGCAAAGGCCCATTGAGCAAGAGAGCTTCACCTGAAATGGATTACTAGCCCCCTCCCCCTACGCTTTTGGCAATTTTATGATTGAAATACCTTCGTCACATGCTTCTAGTAGATTATAGTGATTATTATTCATAAACTTGTTCTCAACTGACGATATATGCAATAATAAAGGAAAGTGAAATGTATATGTGATGATATATTGATCTCCAGATTGTAGATTTATCAACTGTGAGTTTAGAAGCTCTCAATTTAACATTGAAGTTTGTACAAGAAAATCATTTGGGAGGGGGGGCGACGGCCGCCGGCCACCACCTTTTTTTTTTTTTTTTTTTTGATGGGGTGGGGGTTGGGTGGGGAGGAAGGGGGCGAGGGGGAGTCGACGGGGGAGTTACAAATTAGAGTCATTAAGAGGAAGACACGTCAACTTGGAGATTTACTTCATGGTTCCTTTTTTTTCTTTTTTAATATTTTTTTAAATATGAATTTTAGTTTTTAAATATATATTTTTTAAAAAATAATTTAAAAAGCCAGCTGGAAAAGATTCAAGTTAAGTAGCATCGACACGCAACTTAATACAACACAATGGAACACTTATCCCTTTTTGTTTTGTTTTGTGGGGTGTGGGGTGGGGTGGAGAGGAAGGGGGCATGGGGGATTACAAATTAGAGTCATTAAGAGGAAGACCAACATAGAGATTTGCTTCATTTGCAACATATGGTGGGTTATTTCTCAAAAAATAGAGAATTTCAATATGTTGGGACACATTATATATTAAATGTATATTTTTATAAATACATGATAAATTATCATTTATATAATTATTTCAATCAAATTAGTTTAATTCAAATTCACAAATAAATAAATAATAAAAAAGTCTAGAATGAATTTACACTAAAAACATTAATTCATCATTTGTTAATGTCATTTATTTTTTTTTAATTTGACAAATTCAACTATTGTCTATCCCAATAATCCATTAAACTTGAATGAAGAAAAAAAAAACAACAATTTGCATTCTACTATCAAATTTAATATTTAACAATAAGTTGAAAAAAAAATCACATTTCATCATCAAATATAACAAGAAGTCATCCCTATTTATTATTTATTATTTTTTTATATTTACATTTTGACCACTTATTTATTGAAAAATTTTAAAATCGACTTCATGCATGTCGAGATTACGTGTCGGAATTTTGGACTCACGTGTCGAAGTGTGTCAAATTTTCCAACACCTATTGACTGCATATTGAATGCATGTCAAAGTGCCCATATGAATGCTTTTGGAAAGTGTCGGTGCTTCTCAGAGTTCAGGTTTTGATAAAGTGATAAATGGTTGATGATTTGAGTATGCTAGATAGAGAAGTCTATGCAATAAAGTAATGTGTGCTGCTTGTCCCTATTTTATACACTTGAAATATCTCTATAATGTTAATTTTATTATCGGATTTCTTTTTTACACCTTTGATAATTTCATAATTGAGATACCTTTATGATATACTTTTGGCAGATTGTAATGATTATTATTCATAAACCTATTCCCAACTGACGATATATGCAGTAATAATGGAAAATAAAGTACATATGTGATGATGTATTAATCTCCAGATTGTAGATTTATCATCCAGTTTAGAAGATCCCATGCTAACTTTGGAGTTTGCACTTTGTAGGTGAGAGAGAGAGAGAGAGAGCCCAGTCGAGAACTTGGGCCAAATTTATCATCTGAGTGTAGAAGATCCCATCTGTGTAAGAGAGAGAGAGAGAGCCCAGTCGAGTTCTCGGGCCAGTTCAAACGGCCCAGTATGCATGCTTCGACCCAAAACAATGGCGACTCTCTGGAACACTCTCGTCCCCGCTTCGCTGTCCTCACTCTCTGTCGAATGCACAGTCAGGAAGTCTCTGTCCTTCTCCATCCCTCCTCCCAGTAGTCTCTCCCACCATCTCCATTTCTCCATAACCTTCCCCTCCCTCGCTTTACCTCCATATATATATACACACACAACACCTCGTCCTACTCCCATCGACCAAGAAAGAAAGATAGAAATCTCATCACTGCAAACTTAAAAGCGTCTTTCTCCGTCTCTCTGCAAGCGATAACCTTCCCTCCGAGCTCCGTTTCATCTGCAGCAATGGCCTCCAAAGCCATCGGCATCGACCTCGGCACCACCTACAGCTGCGTCGCCGTCTGGCAGAACGACCGCGTCGAGATCATCGCCAACGACCAGGGCAACCGCACCACCCCCTCCTACGTCGCCTTCACCGACACCGAGCGCCTCATCGGCGATGCCGCCAAGAACCAGGTCGCCATGAACCCCCACAACACCGTCTTCGACGCCAAGCGCCTCATCGGGCGCCGCTTCTCCGACCCCTCCGTCCAGGCCGACATGAAGCACTGGCCCTTCCGCGTCGTCTCCGGCCCCGGCGACAAGCCCATGATCGCCGTCACCTTCAAGGGCGAGGAGAAGCAGTTCGCCCCCGAGGAGATATCCTCCATGGTGCTCACCAAGATGAAGGAGATCGCCGAGGCCTTCTTGGGTCACCCCATCAAGAACGCCGTCATCACCGTCCCTGCCTACTTCAACGACTCTCAGAGGCAGGCCACCAAGGACGCCGGCGCCATCGCGGGCCTGAACGTGCTGAGGATCATCAACGAGCCGACGGCCGCTGCGATCGCCTACGGACTCGACAAGAAAGCGGCGAGGGCCGGCGAGAAGAACGTGCTCATCTTTGATTTGGGTGGCGGGACGTTCGACGTCTCTCTGCTGACGATCGAAGAAGGTATCTTCGAAGTGAAGGCGACGGCCGGCGACACGCACCTGGGCGGCGAGGATTTCGACAACAGGTTGGTGAACCACTTCGTGCAGGAGTTCAAGAGGAAGCATAAGAAGGACATCAGCGGGAACGCCAGGGCCCTGCGGCGGCTCCGGACTGCCTGCGAGCGGGCGAAGCGGACGCTTTCCTCGACCTCGCAGACGACCATCGAGATCGACTCCCTCTACGAGGGGATCGACTTCTATGCGACCATCACAAGGGCCAGGTTCGAGGAGCTCAACATGGACCTGTTCAGGCGGTGCATGGAGCCCGTCGAGAAGTGCCTGAGGGACGCCAAGATCGACAAGAGCCAGGTCCACGACGTTGTCCTCGTCGGCGGGTCGACCAGGATCCCGAAAGGTGCAGCAATTGCTGCAGGATTTCTTCAATGGGAAGGAACTGTGCAAGAGCATCAATCCTGACGAGGCCGTCGCGTATGGAGCTGCAGTTCAGGCCGCCATCTTGAGCGGTGAGGGCAACGAGAGAGTCCAGGACTTGCTGCTCCTCGATGTCACCCCGCTGAGCCTTGGGATCGAGACCGCGGGCGGCGTCATGACGGTGCTGATCCCGAGGAACACCACGGTCCCAACCAAGAAGGAGCAGGTGTTCTCGACCTACTCAGACAATCAGACCAGCGTCCTGATCCAAGTGTACGAAGGCGAGAGGGCCAGGACTAAGGACAACAACCTCTTGGGCACGTTCGAGCTGAAGGGCATCCCCCCAGCGCCCAGAGGCGTGCCGCAGATCAATGTGTGCTTCGACATCGACGCGAATGGGATCCTCAATGTATCAGCGGAGGATAAGACGGCCGGAGTGAAGAACCAGATCACGATCACGAACGACAAGGGACGATTGAGCAAGGAAGACATTGAGAGGATGGTGCAGGAGGCAGAGAAGTACAAAGCAGAGGACGAAGGGGTCAAGAAGAAGGTCGAAGCCAAGAATGCGCTCGAGAATTACGCGTACAACATGAGGAACACGGTGAGGGACGACAAGTTCGCTGGGAAGCTCGACCCGGCAGATAAGCAGAAGATTGAGATGGCCATCGACGAGGCAATCGAGTGGCTGGATCGGAACCAGCTGGCCGAAGTGGATGAGCTGGAGGATAAATTGAAGGAGCTAGAGGGGCTGTGCAATCCGATCATTGCCAAGATGTACCAGGGCGGAACCGGCGATGCGCCGATGGGTGACATGCCCGGTGGTGGTTACGGCAAGCCAAAATCTGGAGGCAGCAGCGGCGGTGCTGGCCCAAAGATTGAAGAGGTCGATTGAGCATTTGTCTAGAAATAGCTGCTCTGTTCTGTTCTGTTTTTTCCAAGGGTTGCGGCTATTGCTCTGTCTCGGGCTTTGGCACCTTGGAACGTAATATACTTCCGACTGGTTTCATGTAACATATAAGAAATGATGTAATCGCGGTGTGAGCTTCTTGGAGTTTTTCTTTGTTCTTTTAATATTTCTTCTGTTTTGATGTAATTTCAAGTTTTACCTGGTGTGAAATAAAGTCATCTTCATGACCACCCCAATTCTCATTTTTTTTATAGTTTTTACTAGTTCATATCCATGTAAGGAATCTATTGAATTATATGCTAGTGTGAAATCTAAAACTTGTCAATGAACTCCAAGAGGTGACGATGGCCTTCCTAGAAAAGTTGCAGATGAATTACTTCTTGAGAATTAGCCATGAGAATAATAACCAGAAATTAGTTGGTGAGTCTCTTGTTACTTAGCCAATTCCATTATTTTTGCTCTCACTTAATGATTTAGTTCGCCACCCTAACCATAGGAGGCAAAATCATCCGTAGAAATGAACTTTAGGTCATTTAGGGGAAAGTTTAGTTAATTGAGATGGACCATATCCGTTCTTGAAAGTGTTAAAAAGGACATGGAAAGTCAACATATTCTTCTTGGGGCTGCTCCTCCGTCTCGTCCAATCTGTAAACTTGGTGTCTTCCTCCAGGGTTTTTGGCGCTGAAATTATCTCCTCCGTATCATCATGTTACAAGATTAAGCTTTTCTTGCTTTTTATCATGATTCGAGATGGCCATTCTGACCCATAAAAGAGAGGCTTCTTTGGCAAACAAGGCCCGACGCAATCCAGCTGCGAGCCTGCAAACCTATTTGTTTTTACTCCCGAGAACAACTGATTTTATTCTTTTATTTCTAGAACCCAAAAAAAATAGAAATGTATTTAGTAAATTTTTTATTTCTAAAAATAAAAGTCTATTTTTTTTTTCGAGAATAGATTTGGAATAGAATCGCGAAAAAGTAATTTCTTGTTTTCGGAAACAATTCCTAAAATCTAATTTTTTTGTCTTCTCCTCTCTTCTTCTCTTTTTTTTCTTCTCTTTCATTTTCTTCTTCTTCCTTTTGGCCAGCGATTGGCTAGACGAGGGCCGACGACCTCGCTAGAGTGTCGCCGACCCCCAACGACGACAAGCCACGATGAGGCTCATCGGCCCAAGCCTCGCCCAGCCAAGGGGAGGCTTAACCTGCCCAATCAACGTGAGGCTGCCTTACGCCACTTGGGCAAGGTTGAGGCTTGTTGGGCCTCACCCAGCTAATCACCGGCCACAAAGAAGGAGGAAGGAGAAGAGAAAAACAAGAAAAGAAAAAAAAATATAATAAAGTTTAAAAAAATAAAAGAAAAAAAAAAAAAATTAAGAATCCTACCAAATGTATTTCAATCTCAAGAATAGAAATTTTTGAAGTTACTAAACGTGTTCTTTTGCTCAAAAATTATTTCTGATAATAGAATAAGAAAAAATTATTTCTGATAAAAAATTATTCATTGGAACAGAATCGTTACCAAACATATCATTGAAACTAAAGCCTCACTTTATAAGACATTGGAATGACCTCAAAATTATACCTATTCTCATTTTATTACTGACCATTGTGGATGGAGATAAGTTGCCACTCTTAGCAAGGACATTTCACAATTTTGACTAGTTAAAATAATCAGTCAGTGACCATTGGGCTAATTGAAGAAAATTGAATTGGATTATGCCCTGCATGCCTCCTGTTCATCCAGTTGGCCTCTTTTAGTTTGGCCATCGATAGCTTCTCTAATCGATGTCCAAATTGTGGTCATGGCGACATTACCACCTCAGCTGGTGCCATGAGAGTACAACAAGGTCGCGCTTTGGTATGCGATCGTCCCTCTTCTCTGCTTATGTTAATTTGACTATGAGTTGAAATAATATTTATAGCATGCACGGTTGCTTGTTGCTTGCACAGCACGTATGGAACTAGCTGTTGTATACCAAGACTCTTGTAGTCTTGGGTGACAAGATACCTGCTAATCATCACATTTTGTCGTCCATTTTATAAGCCAACAACGCGCTGACGTACAATACATTACTTACGCAGATTGAAACGGTAAGTAATGGATTGTTGCATGCAAAAGGTGATGACTTGAGATACATGAGAATGCGCAAGATTATCCTCTCAAGAAAAGGGAAGTGTACTGTGAAGGGAGGCCAAGGAAGTGGAAATATCGTTCACCAGCAGCACACCAAAGGGAAACATCTTTGTCAATGGTTACTTCCGTCTCTGTTCTACTTGTGTCCATGGTTTGGCGTGTCATGTTCCTTCATTCCTACTTTGGTCATGAGTTTCAATGATGATCTATGGTCGCTTCTCCGCCTGAATTTCGCAGCTTTTCCTCCTGAGGATAGTGCTCCCGAGCCTTTCTCTACTCAAGGAACGAACTGTGTAATGTGGCCAGCAGCGGTGCTCAAAGAATCAATTAAACCGGAAAGGCACATACATGAACCAACCAAACAGGCACAGGTAAAATGATAATACAATTGATTCGGGTGTCCTTAAATGTGCAATTTGTGTCGCAAAAAGTCTGTCATACAGGAACATTTGTACTCACATAAAATTAAAATCAAGATTGCACTAGGAAACAAATATGATGGCCGTCGGAAAATTTCTTTTTGATGCGCACTTGATCCGACCAGCTACGATTTATCCCACCTGAAAGGCTCCCTTCGACCCTCGTCAGATTTCATACAACAGCTTCTCGAACACCTTCATATGTTCGGTTTGCAGGGAGATGGCCACGGACATGCTGCCATCATTGGTGGGACTTGGCAAAATGAACGATAATCCTTCATACGCAATTCCACCAGGCCCCATAAATATAGGCCTGCCCCAGCCGAAATCAGCGTCATGGATCGGGAGCCTAACCCAACTAGTTATGCCAAGATTTGGACACCTAAATGTATGGGCCCCTCGAACAAGGGCTGATAGATCGGGTTGGAGCTCTAGGTAATCCAAGGCAGATCTGAGATAGTCGTTGTCCATGCGAAACAAGGCATCATGGATCCGGCTTGCCGCATACCATGTTGGCTTGGATTGGAGGTCACCTGCAACGGCGAGTGGCGTTGCAGTGAAGATGACATTGCCAAAGTAACCGGGCGGAAGGGGCGGACTCAATCTGGACCGTCCATCAGTAGCAATATACATTTTGCTCTCTTGATCAATGGCGAGGTCACGTGCCTTGCATGCACTTCTCCAAACATGACCTGCCAACATCTCATAAGAGCTGTAGTTGACAGTGTTTCCATCTTCCTTTGACTTTCCTTTGAGCTTGTTAAGCTGCTCCCTAGTCATTTTGAAGATGGAGACTGCTGTGCTCTCAGCACCGGATTTAGTAGTTTCTGACAGCGGTGCTTTAAGAGCAGGTGGAGGCTGATATTCAATGTGCTTAAATTGAGGCTGTGGTGGATCACGAGCACGCAATAAGGTGCGGTCAATGAAGGGTGGAGTCGTGAGGTCAAGACCACGAGCCATGTCTGACCATGTGTTAACAAAGTGAAGGCCAGAAAATCCATCTGCAACATGGTGTTGCATGCCAACGCCAAGCGAAACTCCACCGCACTTGAAGTACGTCACCTGCATGAATTTTCAAGAAAATTCTGTTATAAGCAAATTCTTACGGAGTGCTTTGCTACTCCAGCAATTCAATCTGGAGCAGTTGCTTCTTCCATATTTTTCAGTCCCCTGAAAGTGTAATTTCATATAACAAACTAAAGTATGAAGCACAGGCTATTATTATGAATGGTCATCCTTTTATGCATGTTGTATGTACTTGTAAGCAATCATGAACCCTAAGGGATGACTTAAAATGTATTTTTGAGATTTTCCACAAGGAAAGATAGGTCAACGAAGAGATGAAATACAGATAGCAGGCAAACAAAAACATAGGACATTATAATACCTACAGACAAACTTGACACACATTCTTAAAATGTTACTTTCGCATGAGAAAAGACGGCAAAAGGAGAAGGGTCCATTTTTAATTCTTTGTTCTTTATTTATTTGTCATACCAATCCAGTCGAGTGATAAATGCAACACACCCAATTACTGCATATCCGCGCATTTCATTAACATATTTTAGCCACAAAAATGTTTATGATCTCTTGCCAAATGTCTAATATAGTGCATGACCGGCATAGCAAAATTTAAACAGCTGCATTGTTTATAACCTCAAAATATAGTTGCAGCCTACTTCGTACTGCCAAAGGAAAATGCTTATAACTAGCGAAGGAACATTGCTTGCATCTGTGAGAAGAAGATTTGGAGAGAAGTGGTATAGACTAATTGAGAGCAAAAAAGTTTTCCTAAGATCTGCAATGACATATCATTATGTTTGCTGAGGCACACATCACATTCACAAACAGTAGCAGTCACCCTGATTAACAGGCTCTTGCTGTGAAGATTCTATTTAAGGCAATTAACTGTAGAAGGTGAGATGCTGGGAGCAAATTAACATATCTAAGATGCCATGACAGGAAATACTATCCTCTCAAGTAACATATGTAGAGTGTCTTGTTTTAGTAGTTAGACCTAAGTAAACCAATATATGCAAGCACAATGATAAAATTGGTCCTAAAGTTCATGCACACTAGAGAAATCATTTCTAATAGATGCAATGTGGAAGCAGCCATACTAGGACATTTACTCTCGAAGAGTTTGCAAAGCACATGACATGACCCCAACACAGAATGGTTGGTGACCAACTAGTTCATAGATCATAGTTGTCATTGCAATGAATAAGCACCAGAAAGCTCAAATCCCCAGCAGGACATTTCATTCAGTGCATCATATTTTAGCTTGGGTAAACCAAGTTACACTTTACACAGTACAGAAGAATTATACTGACTTAGGTAGATGGTCAATCTTCACCTTTGTGAATTTATTGGAACTGTTGCTTTTGAGGCAGGCAGAACAGTCTGCACCCCAACTTCTTTTGCCATCAGTCTAAGATTTCCCTGAATTTGACTTCTTTCAGTCATTTATTTTCTCCTTGGACTACTTATTTATGTGGAACAATTGAACAGTCCAAATCTGTAACTAACTTGGCCTCAATCTATTAATGCAAAACCGAAAAAGGAGAGACATTCTAGCGGATCCTTTTGCACCCATTTACTTGCAATAGCTGTCTTGTCACATGGCATTGGCTCAAGCAATAACAACCACCAAACACTTCTCCTGGGCCAACCAGTAATCATGAGAGAAACTCACTTACTTCAGCTAAATGTTTCCTTAAGATCCTGAGGAAACTAGAATGAAACGTATTCTTCAGTTCTTCCCCTCCAATGGAGCTCTAGTTTACTGATGATCTCTAGAGATGCTACTGGGACAAAAAAGGAACTTAGCAATATAAAATTTGATTTCTCATCCCTTCTCTCTTCTTTTTTTTTTTTTTTTTTTTTTTTTTGGGTTGAAATTTCTCATCCCGTCTCAGGTCTTCCTTTCCTAATGGCAAAACATGCTTGAATAAGACATAATGATGGACTAACCACATAATCACTAGACACCTCCACAACTACAATATCAGCATTTACTACGAGTTTTATGCATCAACCAACAAGTGCTATCAATGCAAGTGAGAACCATGCAAAGGCTTTTCTTAGTTCCAAACCACCGCTCGGTAGTCGGGATCTTCAGTTATAAACTTTTTTTTTTTAAATTGTAAGTGGGATCAATAGCACATAACTCTTTCACAGATATTTCACAAAATTAGATGAGAATATGCTTGACTTCCTACAAATCAATTTGATTGAATATCCAAATTAAACCTACCAATGGCTGTGGCTACGGAATATAGACATCAGCCGAGGGGGGAAGACAATCTACAGAAAAAAAATAATGCTAAGACAACATTCGGGAAAAGGACAATACCTGCAACACTAAAAGAGGATAGGTGGACAGCCCTGCCGAATAGTCTACAGCTGGAATGAGCTTCCGAAGCTCCAATGTCGGGGCGAAATCGCCAAAATCATCGACAGCGGAGCTTGTTTCCGCCTCCACGAAAAGCACACCTTCAGCATTGCAGTTGATCTCAATGCGGCCATCCTCATCGCGCGTCAACCGCCCAGCCATGGGATAGAAAGGCACAAGGGCCTTGCTGAGCCCCTCCTTGAGGACCTTGGGATCGAAGAAGTCAGGGGAGCCGTTCGGCCGATAGAAGTAGACACTAGGGGTGTGCATGCTGGGCACCACCAGGTCCACATTGGAATTCCACAGGGCGTGGATCGGCGTCGCCCCAGCGGGGCGCACCATCGTGGACTCTCGCACGCTGACAATCATATCGAACCAGACGATGTTTCCCCTGGTATCAGATCGACCGGCTGTCCTGCGAAATCCCCAGAGGAGGAAGCTCAGCCAAAAAAAATTCCGACTTTATCGCAGCCCTATTAAACGGCGTATGACTTGTCCTAAAGTAAAAATCTTTTTAGCATTTAATGCAACCAGCGCGCCTATATCCCTCCATATCATCTCATGATTAAGGCCTTTTCTCCTTTTTATTCTTTTGTGCAGGTGAAGCTAACCTGAGCAAGCAGCCGGTCCCCCACAAAAGATCAGCAACATACGCATAGGCCGGCGACCATTTACCAAATCGTCGATCATAACACCTTTAAAGAATTCGTCGCATCGTCATCAACGCCTAAGACTCTAATCAAAGCAGTCCCGCCACCTTTTTCAATTTCCAAATACAACCCAACAAAAAAAAAAAAAAAAAAGAAAGAAAAAACGGGTTCCCGATAACCCGTCGAGCCCAATCTGCTCGCGCGAGCTCCAAGATCGCATTTTGAGGGCGGCGACTCGGAGCAATAACGGGCAATCACGGAACAAAAATAAGGCGAAAAGCGACGGAGGAGGAAGGCACGGAGAGCAGCATTACCTGCGAACGCCGCGAGCTCTGAAGAAACCGAAAAAGGGGAGGAGAATGCGCGGCGGCGGAGATCACCCAGAGGAGAGAACAACGGAGAGGAAGAGGAGGATGGAGGGAAGGCAAGGCGGAGATGGTTGTCGATGGTTGTCGATTCGGTGAGAGTACGTTGCAAAGAGAGAGAGAGATTGGCGATGGTTGGGGTGGGCAAAATATATATATAAACGAAAGGGGAGAAGAAGGAGCCGGGAAGGAAGGCAGTCTTGGTTCGGACCGCAGCGCACTGTCACTCACCTACCGCGCCTACTGACGTTGACCATTGCCCCGCCGCCACGTCAGCTCCTCCCCCCCGTGGGCCCCCTCTCCCTTCTTTCTTGTCTTTTTTTCTCCTTTTGAACTGCAGGAGACTCCTCGTTGATTTGGTGCATTTTTCCATGCGTTTAAAAATAGAAATTTATGAATTTATTTTACATTTATTGTTCGTTCATTTTACCTCTCATAACTCTCAACGGTAATAGGCGCACCTGAATAGGCTTTCCCTTTTTTTTTTTTTTTATTTATTTAATCTGAATTTTGCGATGAACCCATTTTGGCTATTTCTTATCTAGAAACATTAGAAACTTTGATAATTTAGAAAATATTCACATATAATTTCTATATAATATTTCGAAGCTTGGATAACGTTTGAAATTCTGAAGACTTCTTGCTATAAAAAAAAAAAAAAAAAAAAAAAAAAAAAACAAATTTTTCTGCACACCGAGTGGCTTGGTTTTGAGTTTTCTCCTTCTAACGAAATTTGAATTCCAACACGTTGGACTATCCGCTTCACGGGAAGACTTCTTTTGCTTTTTATCATAAAAAAAAAAAAAAAACAAACAAGCGGGTTCTTAAGATTTACTTCACACGAAAAAAAAAAAAATCCGCTATGACATTCATTTTTAAAAGAAAATATTTAAAGACAAGGTTTTCTCTTAGTTTGAAATTGGCTATAAGATATTAGAATTTAGTTGAACCTTTCCTTTTTTAAGTGTAGATGAAGAGAATATAAACAAGTCCTCCTATTTTTAAGTGTGGATGAGAAAATAAATGAGCAAATAGCCTATGGATAAAGCCTAAAGTCTTTAATAAATATGACCAGGTCAATCCCAGAAGAAAAATATTAGCTACTTTCAACCTACATTAGCCCACTTTGTATAAGATGTTATAACTCAACAAAAAATACGGTCTTCTTCTTTATCCTAATTGCATTGTCCCTGTCGATTCATAAATGAAGGTAAATTTGAACCGTTAAAAAATTCAGTTTTACAATAATCACATTACAATTAGGACAAAAGAAAAGAGGAAAAGGGAGGTGGGTAAGGCGACATTTATCACACGTGATGTGTAAGTACAATCTTCATAAGTATTTATGGGGCATACCGTATATCAATCTATTTGCATGCTAAGTATTAAAGAAGGGGAAGCCCAACAGCTATCCAGCCTATCCTCTTTTGAACAATTGACGAGACGAGTCGAAAAGGGGTCAAAACTTAAAAAGAGCGGGAAGCGTTGGAGGTTGGACAAACGATGGGGGAGTTCGACCATTTTTTGTGGGGTTTGCTAAGGTAGGATCGACATCATTGTTTCGGTCACCATGTTGGTTGGGAGAAAAGCCCGAGGGAGGGGAAAGAGATTGGGAAGTTGGTGAGACAGCGACCTAATCAGAAAACGTCTCAAAAACACAAAGCTCCGGGCCCCACCCTCACCCACCCCCCCAAAAAAACTGTCCCCAACTTATCCGATTTTTCATGTCGTGCCATAATAACAACCAATCCGGAACGTCACCTTTGCGAATCATCCTTATTATTACAGCTTGGATCTTGACCGTGGTTTAGACACACCCGAAGCAATGCGTCGACTAGCAATCGAAACACATGCGCGGGATAATCAAACGTGAGATCATCGTGGGATTAGAAACTAGATTCAAAATATATAATTTTTCCTTGTAGTGTATGCCTAGTAGCAATGTTGAGGATTCAAAAGCATGTTAGAGTGTCTTCGTGATTTAAATATATAAATTTTTTTTTTTTTTTTTTTTTTTTGGTAGTGTATGCCTAGTAAGAAGAATGTTGAGCCTCGAACTCTTCCCTTGGCGTCATTCAACTTTCGCCGAGCGAGCATGTTCAACGAGTGTCTTGAAGCGTGATTTATGTTCTAATCGATATAATTATTTTTATTTTTTTTTTTATTTATGTTCTAATATATAAATATTAGTATTAATATTATTGAAAAAAAAAAACCTTAGATTTAGGTATATATGTAATAAATTTATTCAAAATTAATTATTTTTACCATTAAAGACCCTAGCTGATATACTCAATTAAAAGTCATAAATTGATATAATCGTGAAAAATTTACTATTTATTAATTTCTGTTAAATTGAATTAATATCACGGAAAATCGCGAACCGATAAATTTATGATAAATAAAAGGTAAAATCTAAATATTTCTCAACTATAACATGTCATCATGCTTTATAATTTAACAGTAAAATTTAATAATATTAATTTATATTTTTTTGATATTAATCCCAAATAATATTGGAGGATACAAGGGGCAAGTCCTTGGAATTGGACCACCCCGCCGCATGGTGCAACCATCTTAGGAACTCGAGAAAACTCCCAACCGACCCCACCGTGTCGGGGGTGTTCTTCGGGGGGGCCCACTTGGGGGTTGGTGGAGTTGAACAGTCAGAAGCCACTGATCCAATTAGAGGCTTGTCCGGACGCCTCCCTCCCCGCCACGTGTCAGTATCCTGGCGGGTTGGGGGCATTCGTGTCGCATCCGTCGTGACGGCAGTTCGTCGGTCGCCCCCCGTCGGTCCGTTCTTGAGGTCATTAGTGACGCCATCAAGTCTAACGCCCTTTTTTTTCCCCCTCGTAACTATGAACTAAGTGGCATTAATATAGACAATTAGATATTAGGGAAAAAGCACGAAAACCCTGAACTTTCAAGAAATGACACATTTACCCCAAACTTTTTGTCGTGAAAAACCCCAAACTTTGCCAACCGTACACACATTTACCCCAAACTTTTTTTGTGACACAAAAATTCGAACTTTCGTTATGTGACACATTTACCCTGCAGAATTAGAGGGCATTTTGGTCTTTTCATATTTAAAAAATTTAATTTTTTTTAAATTTTTTAATCTTTTTTTAATTTTTTTTAATTTTTTTTTTTAATTTTTTTCTTCTTTCTTCCCTCCGCCGGCTGGCCGGCGAAGGAAGCCGGCGTCCGGCGAGGGCTGCCCTCGCCGGCCTCGGGCTAGGGCGAGGGTGTCCCTGCCCTCGCCCGACGCAGGCGAGGGTGGCCCTCGCCGGCGTCTGGCGAGGGCAGGGACTCGCCCGACGCCGGCGAGGGCCGTCCTCGCCCGACGCCGGCGAGGGCCGCCCTCCCCTACGTCGGGCGAGGGCCGCCCTCGCCTGCGTCGGGCGAGGGGTGCCCTCGCCAGATCTGGCGAGGGCCGTCCCCGCCCGACGCCGGCGAGGGCTGCGTCGGGCGAGGGGGTGCCCTCGCCAGATCTGGCGAGGGTCGTCCTCGCCCGACGCTGGCGAGGGCCGCCCTCGCCTGCGTCGGGCGAGGGCCGTCCCCGCCCGACGCCGGCGAGGGCCGCCCTCGCCTGCGTCGGGCGAGGGGTGTCCCTCGCCAGATCTGGCGAGGGCAGGGACTCGCCCGACGCCGGCGAGGGCCGCCTCGCCTGCGTCGGGCGAGGGTGTCCCTCGCCGGCGACGGGCGAGGGTGTCCCTGCCTTCGCCCGACGCCGGCGAGGTCGCCGGACGCCGGCTTCCCTCCGCCGTCCATGGCGGGGCCGGCGGAGGGAAGAAGAAGAAAAAATGAAAAAAAAATGAAAAATGAAAAAACAGAATAAAAAGACAAAAATGCCCTTATGGGGTAAATGTGTCACGGTTTGGAAAGTTTGGGGTTTTTCACGTCACAAAAAAAGTTTGGGGTAAATGTGTCACCCAAAGAAAGTTCGGGATTTTTCGTTTTTTCCCTAGATATTAACATGCGACACACAAAACGATACGAAAATTTGATACGTCATTTTTTAAATTCCAACATGTTATATAATAAATTATCATTATTATTATTATTTTAATTAAATTAATTTGATTAAAATTCACAAATAAATAAATAATAATAAAGACTATAATGAATTTATAATAAAAATATTCATAAATTATTTATTAATATTACTCTTTTTTTTAATTTGATAAATCTAACTCTATTCCAATGATCTATTAAACTTACGGATAAAAAAAAAAAAAAAGCAATTCACATAATGAACTTGCGTGTCATGCATGTCCGAAAAGAAGAGAAATTGGAGTGTGAATACTAGATTTTTTTCTTTCCTAGTTTATTATTATTTTTATTATTATATATATATATATATATATATACACATTTTGACCCCTCATTTATTAAAATTTTTTAAAATTAATCTCGCATGTCGGAATCACTTATCGGAATTTTGTATGTCAAAATTCCAACTCCAATATTAAAGAGTGTTAAGAAAGTTAACAAAGTATCAATTTTTTTAATACATGTTGATTGAGTATTATAGAGTATCCAAGAGTTATTGACATGATACGAAAGCTCCTGAAAATTGTTGATACTTCATAGATGATGAATATGCGAGATCTCGAGTGTCCCAATTGCCCATAATTGGAGTTGGTGGAATTTATTAAAAATTATCGATTTTTTTTTTTTATAAAAAAATTGTAAGACATGCAGAATTTGAACGGTAACAATATTTAATTGGACTAACCAAATAAATATGTTCGCCCTCAACCTAGACCGCGTGGCTAATCATAATCAATGTATTGAAGTCAAACCTTCCAACGAAGATTTGCTTTATAGAATAAGATTGCGTACAAATTCAAGTTATATTGTCACCCAAAGATGCCGAGTAAAAAACAAACAGGGCGGATGATGAAAGTCATACGACTACGGTGGCCTTAACGAGACCTTAATTAATTCGATCGTACTAAAATTGGAAATGCACACACTGCGCGTCTACGTGGGAATGAAGACTTGACATTGTCGAATAGCCTGGTCAAGAAAGGAGCAAAAAATTGACTAGTCGTCCCTAACGCTATCCGCTCTCGCCTGCCAAACAAGACTTTAAGGTGAACTTAGCCAAAAGTTCGGCGCAAGGGAGAATTGGCATTTGCCGTTGAACTAGTCAAAACCAAACCAACTTCTCAGTCTCACTCAACCTCAGCAAGAAGAAGATACCCCCGAGACGAGGATGATGTTTCCTCGAACACGGCGTATTGAGTTCGTCCTTCCGTCCAATCATCGGTGTCGATTCGAGTGGACATTCACACCGAGAAACTCACGACTATTCCTTAGTCAATCCACTCCAAGCACCGAGTATCGAGTACTATCGTATGAAAATTCTCTTACTCCATCCCACGAAGTTGGCTATGCACAATATAGACAAGAGGATAAGATATGCACCTATTACATGGTCTCAAGCCACTCTTACTTAAAATCTAACTCAAAGGATGAGATTTTCTTTCACATTTATAAACTGACCACAAATTCCTTCTACAACCGATATGGAAACAATCTTAACAGCATGAATATAGGAGTGTGCAAAAAGAATTAGAAATCACTTGGAACCGAACCCAATAAGCTTGAAACCATGTGAAATCACTTACTAAATTATCCGTACCGATTCGGTACATCGTATATAATTTTCTTTAAAAATTTTTAAGTTTTGACTTTTCAGATCAAAATCTTGGTTTCCTCTCCGTTTCTTGCCTCATTTATCTCGTGGCTTCGCCTCCCTTTTTCATTCCCGCTCTTGATGGCCTCCCATCTTGTCGATCCCTCTCTCACTCCGCTCTTGATCACCTCCGAACTCGTCGATTTCTGTGTTGCTCTCACTCTTGGTCACCTTTGACCTCAAACCTCGTTACTCTCTCTCAAGTCTCATGCCTCTTCCAAAGCAAGGATATTTTGATCGTTCCAATCCGAATCTCGCTTGGGTCCATGAAATCAACGAGTAATTTCAATTTTAGTTTTTTGGAACTGGTCCCAGAATAGGAATTGCTCACCCTGAAATCAATCACCCCCACATGGGGAGGTTGAAGAGACTTTGGGGAATTCAAGTTTGCATTAATTCGGGAAGATGGTCGTCCTATCGGCCACCAAGAAGTTGTAGATCTGAAATTCAAAGAAGCGATCGTAATCACAGCATTGCATTACTTCGACATCTGCTCATCCAATCTTGTCAACCTCCCAACCGTAGACAATAACCAACTTTTGGGAGCCAGCTCTTCGATTAGACGGCAAGAACTAAATAAGGTAGGGCGCTCCGACTTTTTAGCTACACTCGTTTTAATAACCATTTTATATGTGGCTACACGAGAAAGAAGATAATAAAGTGGAGGTCTGCTAATGAAGGAGGAAATCATGATATAGTCAATGACAAACATCGATCTCGATTGAGTCGAGCGTAAATTTGAAAATACTTGAGCCGTGACTCGGAAAGCATAATTATGAAATTGTGTTTTTATTGTAATTCGATCGATGTAAATTCGTTCACAATTATCGGTGAATAAATAAAAGGATATTATCTTGCAAATATCAATGTCCTTACGAAATCCGAGTTCGAGCTTCACCCGAGATTAGAGTGAATGTCCCAACAACTTAAGTCTAGCTTGAACAAATTGAAAACTTAATCGAGTGGGGCTCGAGCTCGAGAATCCCAGCTTCGTCGAGGTCGAAGTCGAGAGCTAAGAGAGGATCAAAAACACAATCACCCGAGATTGGAAGAAAGTTCCCAATCACACATGTCTAGTTTATGCAAATTGAAGACATAATTGCGCTGAGCTCGAGCTCGAGAATCCCACCTTCGTCGAGGTCGAGGTCGAGGTCGAGGCTGAGGTGGTTCGAAAATGCAATGGGCTATTCAGGGTTCTATTCTAGAAAACGACGAACCAAAGGCCCAATAAGACCAGTCTTTACAGTCAAGCCCAATGGGCCTGGATGGTCAAGTCCGATCCCGAGCCGAGATAAGAAAAATCGGGAGTCGTCCGTGGCGCAGTGGCCACTGAACCCTGCACTGGTCAGGAAGTACACATTGCCTCGTCAGTGGCCGGCCGGGGTCCACTCTCCTTCCTCGTTGAATCGTTGAATCACTGAATCAACAAGGTGTTCCTGTCGTCCTCCTTCTCTCCCTTCTTTGCTTCTCTCGGTGATTTTCCAATTACCCATCAGCTCCGCCGGCGCGAATTCTCTCCCTCCTCCTTCCTCCTTCCTCCTCCTCCCCTTTTTCGGTTTCTTCAGAGCTCGCGGCATTCGCAGGTAGTGCTGCTCTCCGAGTCTTCCTCCTCGTTCGCTTTTCGCCTTATTTTTTTTCCGTGATTGCTCGTTATTGCTTGGAGTCGCCGCCCTCAAAATGCGATCTTGGAGCTCGCGCGAGCAGATTTGGCTCGACGGGTTATCGAGAACCCGTTTTTTCTTTCTTTTGTTTTGTTGGGTTGTCTTTGGAAATTGAAAAAGGTGGCGGGAGTGCTTTGATTAGAGCCTTAGGCGTTGATGACGATGCGACGAATTTAATCAAGGTATTTGCATCGTCGATTTGGTAAATGGTCTCCGGCGTATGCATATGTTTCTGATCTTTGGAGGGGGACCGGCTGCTTGCTCAGGTTAGCTTCACCTGCACAGAAGAAAAAAAAAAGGGCCTTACTCATGAGATGATATGGAGGGACATAGGCGTGCGGGTTGCATTAAATGCTAAAAAGATTTAAACTTTAGGACAACTTGTACGCATAAGGCTGCGATAAAGTCGGAATTTTTTTGGCTGAGCTTCCTCCTATGGGAATTTTGCAGGACAGCCGGTCGATCCGATACTAGGGGAAACATCGTCTGGTTCGATATGATTGTCAACGTGCAAAAGTCCACGGTGGTGCGTCCCGCCAGGGAGACGCCAACCCACGCCCTGTGGAATTCCAATGTGGACCTGGTGGTGCCCAGCATGCACACCCCTAGCGTCTACTTCTATCGGCCAAACGGCTCCCCTGACTTCTTCAATCCCGAGGTGCTCAAGGACGGGCTCAGCAAGGTCCTCGTGCCTTTCTATCCCATGGCTGGGCGATTGAGGCGCGAAGAGGATGGCGACATTGAGATCAACTGCAATGCTGAAGGTGTGCTCTTTGTGGAGGCGGAAACGACATCCGCCGTCGATGATTTTGGCAATTTCGCCCCGTTATTGGAGCTTCAGAAGCTCATTCCAGCTGTAGACTATTCGGCAGGGCTGTCCACTTATCCTCTTTTGGTATTGCAGGTATTGTCCTCTTCCCAAATGTTGTCTTAGCGTTATTGTTTTCTGGAGATTGTCTTCCCTCTTTTGTGATGTCTGATAATCTGTAGCCACAGCCATTGATAGGTTTAATTTGGATATACAATCAAATTGATTTGTAGGAAGGGAAACATATTCTCATCTAATTTTGTGAAATGTTTGTGAAAGAGTTATGTGCTATCGATCCAACTTACAATTTAAAAAATTAAAGGTCATAACTGAAGTTCCGGACTCTTCATTGACCTATATTTACTTATGGAAATTCTTAAAAATACCTTTTGTCATCCCTTATGCTGGATGCTTGCTTACAGTGCATACAGCATGCATAAAAGGCTGACCATTCATAATAATAGCCTGTGCTTCATACTTCAGTTTATTATATGAAATTTCACCTTCAGGAGACTGAAAATATGGAAGAAGCGATTGCTGTAGATTGAATTGCTTGAGTCGCAAAGCACTTCCTAAGAATTTGCTTATAAAAGAATTGTCTTGAAAATTCATGCAGGTGACGTACTTCAGGTGCGGTGGAGTTTCGCTTGGAGTTGGCATGCAAGAGAATGTAGCAGATGGATTTTCTGGCCTTCACTTTATTAGGACTTGGTCGGACATGGTTCGTGGTGTTGACTTCCCGATTCCAAGCTTCATTGACTGCACCTTTTCGCCTGCTTGTCATCCGTCTCAACTTTCGTTCATCGAATATCAGCCTCCACCTGCCCATGAAGCAATGCTGTCACAAACTACTAGATCCAGTGCTGAGAGCACAACAGTCTCCATCTTCCACATCACTAGGGAGGAGCTTTACAAGCTCAAAAGAATGTCAATTGGAGATGCAAACACTGCCAACCACTACTTATATGAGGTGTTGGCAGGTCATGTTTGGAGATGTGCATGCCTTGCACGTGAGCTTGCCGATGATCAAGAGAGCAAATTGTATATTGCCACTGATGGATGGGTCCAATTGTTTCCACGCCTTCCGCCCGATAATTTTGGGCATGTGATCTTCACTGCAACACGGCTCACTGCTGCACATGACCTCCGATCCAGACCAACATGTTATGCGGCAAGACAGATCCGTGATGCCTTTGTTTGCAGGGACAGGGACCATCACAGATATGCCTTGGATTACGTGGATCTCCTGCCCAATATATGGATCTATGTTCATGATAACCGTACATATAGGTGTGCAACTCTGGGCATGAATAGTTGGGTTAAATTCCCGATCCATGACATTGATTTCGGCTGGGGCAGGCCTATATTTTTGGGGCCAGGTGGAATTGCGTATGGAGGATTATCATTCACATTGTCAAGTTGCGCCAATGATAAGAGTATATCAGTGACCATCTCCCTGCAGACCGAGCATATGAACGTGTTTGAGGAGCTGTTATATGAAATCTGAAGAGGGTTGAAGAGAACCCTGTCAGGTTGGATAAACTGTAACTTATTGGATGAAGTGCGTCATATTTTTTTTGCACGCAGCGACTGTGTTTGTTTCCAATACCTCCTGAATCCTTACTTGGTGTAGTATTCATGGATTCTGAGGACAAAGGCCTGTTGTTCTTTCATGTAATCTTTAGAGACCGTCGATGATGCGGTTGTATCGGATGATCATAACCCCTAATATCAGAATCATGAAATTCTTCTCCCCATCGAGAAAGAATAACATCATGAGGGTAGGAAGGAAGAGGTGTGAGCTCACATAGTATTCAAACTTTCCACCAGGTTTCCCTAATATGCCTATGATAGGATCTCCTTCTTCATATCTTTGTTTGAATGACTTGTAGGACTTTCGACGAGGATGAACATATTCTGTGTAAATAATTTCATCCCAGGCACGGATCTCTTGATACTGTTTGGAAGTTCTTGTACTTTGGGGCTTGTCGAAAGCACGATCCTCTAACTAGTACTCTTGTTCTCTTGAATATCGATGATCTTCCTTTTCAATTATTTGCCTGTAATGTGTGTAGATATGTAGTGATATATACCTTATGCCTCGAGACCTCAACAAAACCATTCTAGTTATAATAGGGAAAGGATTTACATCCACCTCCATCGGGGATTTCTCTGTCATTAGCAAACTTTATTTTTTCTTGTCGGATTGCTTCTCGAATATTCTTTCTAAAAAATACACAGTCAGAAGTATTATGACTCCATGAATGATGCCATTTGCAATACTTCTTTCCCACTAACACATCTTTAGTCGGTATATTCTGTCCCTTTGTTAGTCTTATTACACCATTTGCCAATAACATGTCAAAAATTTCTTCGGTTTTGCTAACATCAAAGGATTAGGAAACTGATTCTTTGGCTTTAGCCGTAATACTTGATTTCTCCTCATCTTAGTTGGCTTTAATGCTTGGCATATATATAGCCTATCGTTGACCATCTTGGCAACAACCACTTTGACCGGTTCCATTTGTTCCTCATCGAAATTAGTTGTTTCAATGAAACTTACATCGTCAAAAAAAAATGAAACTTACATCTCCCCTTCGACCGTGTCTTTTTTCCTTTTCTCTAATCAGGCTTTCATGCTTGATTACTATAGTAGATAATTGAAACAAGTCTGAGTAGGATTGGCCCACCATTCTCTCTTGAATTTCAAACTTCAGACTATTGAAATGTAAATCTACAAACGTTTTTTCAAACAATAAAACCAAACATTTGTTTTTCGCTCTCTTATACCTTGCTATAAATTGGTTGACTGTCTCATTTCCCATTTGTTTTATAGTTGATAAGTTAGGGCCTGTTTGTTTGTGTTTCTCATTTCGTTTATGAACAAATTTTCTTTTTTTGTTCCCAAGAACAAAAAAGAATAAACGCGTTTGTTTGCGTTTTTGTTCGAAATATGTTTTTTTGTTCAAGGAACAAAAACAACAAAAACAAGAAACAAAAAAAAAGTTGTTTCTTGTTTCGGAACAACTTTTAAGAACAAATTTTCTCTCTCCACTCTTTTCTTTTCTTTTTCTTCTTCTTTTTTCTTTGGCCGATCGTCGGCCTCGGCCATGGCCGGCGATCGGTTTGTCGAGGGCCGGCAACCTCGCCGGAGCGTTGCCGACCCACGGCGAGGCCGAGTGTTGCCGGCCCCCTAGCGAGGCTCGGCCTCGCCGGATCTGGGCGAGCCCGAGCTCGCCGAGCCTCGCCCCGCGCCGGCCAAGCCTCGCCGGCTTGGTGAGCTCGGGCTCGTTAGGGGCCGGCGAGCCTCGCCGTGGCCGGGCGAGGCCGCGGCCCTCGTCGGCGGTCGCCAGGCCATGGCCGAGGCAAGAACCGGCCAAAAGAAGAAAAAAGAAAAAAGAAAGAAAAAAAGGAAAAATAAAACAAAAATATTAAAAAAAAACAAAAAAGAACACAAATTTACCAAACGCGTTTCTATTCTTTTTTTATTCTCCGAATAAGTTTTACCTCCTTCAGGTTCTTCCTTTTCATGTGTTTTGTGAGTCTATATAGCCGAAGTATCATGCCCGACAGAAGAGTCCGCTCCTCCACCGATGTAAGGAGCAATCTATACTCTTGGCAATGCACAAAACAGTGATTTTTTATCGCTAAACATTTCCAAGTTCTAGGAAAGAAACCTTTTTACACGTTAACGAACCACTCAGGTACATATATGCATCCCCCTGTGAGATCAACTCAACTCAACTGCCCTCAAGATTCATTGAATCTACACATCGTTTGCCTCCCTCTAAACAGAGAAGATACCACAAATAAAGCACACGAAAATTTGCTCTCGCTCGACCATAAAAATGAAACACTTTGAGCCAAAACCTTCAACGAGAGAAAGCACATTGGACTGGAATGCCAAGAGGGCAGAATCCATGAGGTATCCGCAGATTGCAGATTATAGTGTAGAGCTTAGAGAGGCGATGTCCTACATGAGCTGCCTTCTAAAGTTCCCAGTAGTTGCTTGGTGAGTACACACCAGCAGCCCTACTCCTATGCCGACCCCAATGCATATGCCAAGCCCAATTCCAACTCCAACTCTCACTTCGGCATTGAACCATGAGAGTTCGCCATCTTCGTATTCCATGAGTTCCGACCTCCGCCGTACATCTTTGTAGTCCTCATCAAACAAGTACATGAGTATTCTGCAAGATTTATTGCCAAGTTAATAGGTAAGAGCAAATAAAAGCTATAGAAATTAGCAACAACGGGATGGATAAATACCTCGCATTCCAGGTCTCAATATAAGAACACTCCTTCCATAACGATCATGAAAACTTGCTCGTATACTTTTCAGTTTCACATTCAATAGCAACTTCTTCCTGTTTTAGTAAGCATCACATTGTCAAATGGAAGCATTATTCAGCGTCCCAATAAGTACTATTGCATGTCTAACACAACCTGCTCATTAGCCATAGGGTCAACTAAAACGGTCTAAATGATGATTTTGGAAACAACATGAGTGAAAAAATATACTAGGACACTTATTGTCCCTTGAACAATAAACTCTCCAACACCTAATGCTTCATATCACTGCATCATGGCAGTCTCATAGAAGACACAAAAAATGAGGGCCTCTCAATTGTTGTTGACTAACACCAATCCTGCATTCGCATTCATTCACAAAATCAGTTCTTCTCCATACTAGGAACTTAGTCTACGAAATAAAATTAATTATCAGGTCAACACAATAGTTAGGGTAACAAGGATCAGATGTCTATTGAAGTTTAACAGGCAACAGCCATCGGCATAAATTATCTATCACAATACTCGCACAAGTATTCATTCACCAGGACACTTAGCCATCTTACCCAACTGATTTCCTCAGGCTTAAAAGCTGATCTCCATTTCAGCGTCTCATCTAACATTTTCTTTGCTTTATCTATGTTCCAGTTTCAAGCTTCCAAGTATCTCCTCAATCATGCATCATCACAATACTTCAAACTTCGCCCAGAGAGTGGTCCCATAGCTTTCTTAAGCTCATTCACCGCATGCAAATGGACTTAAAATGTAACGTATTTCTCCTATATTCTGGGAAGGAACATTGATTATTATTCCACAACTCTAGAAAATCAATGCATCATGAGACATTAAACACATATATGAAAGGGGTACATATAAGGGGGTGTATTGACGGTAAAGTATTATCCGCAAAGGGCCACTTCATGGTTTCTCATGGCCATAAAAACTACGACTTAGGTCAACCACATGGTCACCATGGAAATCAGATAAATATGAGCAATCGATCAAGGAGATACACTCTACGAAATGTCCAGTCCTTACAAGCGTTGCAACTTTGAAATCTTAATTACCTTAGATTCGAACTACAGCGAGTCATCTTCCTCATTGTGGTGATAGTTACTCCATCGACGAAACATGGTGCCTGAAGTCACAAAAATTGAAGGAATTAATAATATATCTTTAAAGAACTATTGATGGCCTACTATAGAAGTAACAACTCACACCATATAAGAACATGTACAAATATTCAAAAGACTAGGAATGAGAGCATATTTCCTATAGGTAAAATAGACGGGAAAATAAATTACAGAGGCAAATGGAGCCTTCGCTCTCTAGTCCCTAACAGAACAAAAAAGGAAGGGCAAGATAACTAAGCCCTTATATTTAAAGGAAAGAACAATCTAATAATTGAGCAATGTAGATGTATTGTAATTCAACCACATTGATGCACAAAGTAAAGCCCATATATAGGATAGGCGACACTGCAACATCAACCATCAATAGTGTGACATCCCGATTTTTCTCAAGTTTACTTTCAGTCAATTGAGTCGGGCAATTCATCTGTGCATATAGTTCGTTTCTCAGAGTTGGCCACTCACGAGAGAACTAGTTTATTGAGTGAAGTAATTAATGAATTTTACCGCGTCAGACTTGGGGACTGATCACCCTCGGGTCGGATGCAAGAAAATTTCCCCAAAAGCTACTTAGTGGACTAGGCGCGCTAAAATCGCACCAGAGTGAAATTAACCGTGAAATTGAAATTGAATTCCGAAATTGGAAGTCAAAAGGGTGTTGCAAATCTTATTAGGAACATTGGATTAATTCATGGACTTTAATTTGGACTCAATTAGAAGAGAATTGATGGAAATTGAAGTAATTGATTGTGCAAGAGCTTGGACCCCGGCGGAAAAGGAATTGAACCTATTGGAAGATGTTATGGAGGATTTAAATTAGTGGAGAATGACATCAGCAGGTGATGTCATGGTGGAGGCCAAATTTAAGGAGAGCTTGACAAGTGTCACAAGCTAATTGGCTCACCAAAAGTGGGGGTGTCACATCCACTTCATCTTCAACCTTGGAACCGGTTGAGAGGAGAGAAAAAGGGAGAAGAAAACCAGCGCCGGATCCCTTCGCCCGAGCTGCTCGTCCGCGCCTTCGCCGCTCGCCCGTCGCCATTGTCTCGCCCGCCGTCGCACGCCGTCGCCGTCGCCGCTCGTCTGCGTGCGAAGCCTCGCGTGCGCTCGTCGTGTCCCCGTCACACCGTCGCCTCTTCGTCCGCTGCTGGTTACCGTCCGCCAGAGCTCCCGTCTCCGCCGACCATCCGCTCAAGCCTCCGCCGGTCGTTGCACGAGCTGTCGCCGGTCTTCCTCCGTCGTCTCTCCGACCGTCTAGCCGCCGTTCCGCCATCTCTCAAGCTCGGTTAGTGCTGGAAAAAAACCAGCAAGATCTAGTCCCTTCCGAGCTCGTTTTGGTCCCCTTTTAGTGCTCATTTGGTCTTGATCCGTGTAGGTTTGTCATCGGCGTCGTCGTGCTCTTCGCCGGAGACTCGTCGGAAAGTGATTCCGGTGAGTTTACCTCACTAATCCGCGATTAGCGAGTTAATGATGCCCTAAGTATGTTTAACTTAAGTTGATTGGGATTAGGTGGATAGATTGGCTTAATTAGTTATGGATTATATTAAGTTGATTAATTAAGGTAAATGGTGTTTAGTTAAATGGTTAAGTAGGTTTATTTTTAAAATAAACCTTGATGTGACTTAAAGGAATTTATTTATGATTTAAATAAATGTTTCGAAATTGTTGGATTATTTAATAATAAATCATATTCCGAAAATCATTAAAATATTATTATTAAAAAAAAAAAACTCGAAAAATTATTTTTGATCCTAGTTGCTCGGAATTTCGTGCCGATCATTTCTTTGTGCATGTAGAATTTGAAATTGATGATTGGTTGTGGTGAATTGAATGTGATTGTGATTTATGAAGATTCTTTATAAAATCTTAAGTGTGGAAATTGAGGGGAGATTTGGCCATGATAACCACCTATTAGAGGTCGTGCCTAGTGAGGCCGTGATAGACCACCTATGAGAGGTCGTGCCTAAAAGGGCCGTGATAGACCACCTATGAGAGGTTGTGCCTAAAAGGGCCGTGATAAACCACCTATGAGAGGTCGTGCCTAATGGGGCCGTGATGGACCACCTATGAGAGGTCATGCCTAATGAGGCCGTGAATTACCACCTAATTACAGGTCGTGCCGAGTGGGGCCGTGATTGCCACTGGTCATTAAACCCTCATATAGGGTCGAGATTGGAAGCAATAATTGATTTGCTAGGATGACATGTAATCGGCCGAGTCGATTGATCGCTGAGACGATCCCCGTGATTGAGCTATTCTGATGATGTGATTGTACTTTCGTTGTTGAGTTATTAAAATTGCTCGTGGTTGAATTATATAAACTGTGCTAACCTGCAGATGAAGGCTAAGACGAGGTAAGTCTTCTTGATGTCGTGGCTAAACTACTTTGGGGCGTATTTACTTTCTAATAGGGGTTTAGGAGGGGTGAACTTGCTGAGACAAAGTCTCATCCCGGTTTGGGGAAAAATATTACAGGACCGTAGATGGCGGGACCCCCTGAGAAGAATGGCATCCCGGTGCAGATTATCAAGCAGGTGCACAACTTCCCTGACCCCGGGAGCCACTGGGTCTACGAGCTGATTAGGACTACTGTATGGATCCAGGAGACTGAAGATGTTAGGGTACCCCATAGGTATAGGGCTTGGTTCCGTTTTGGGGCCAATGGCTTTAGGATTGGTCCACTTGATAGTTTTGATATCCCACTAGCCGTGATGGATGCTATCCCGGGCGAGGCGTAGCCGACTCCGCCCGATGGTAGGGTGGATGACCCATCGTCTCGGGACCGGTGTTGTCGAGGTGGAGGATGTGGGATCGACGAACGAGTCCGATTAGTAGTGGTAGGACTGTTCCTTTTTTTTGGTGGGCTGATCCATGTTGTGTAGGCTAACCCCTTTTTGATGCACATAAACCCTGACCCATTTTTGGTGCATAGTCTCTGGATCCTGTTGATGTACTTAAACCTTGGAATGATGATGATGTATGAAAGTATGTTGTTTGATTTTGAATTGATGTTCTATTGTTCTATCCCGTATGCTTTGTAAAGGGTTTCTTAGTACGTTCCGCTTGCGCATTAAAAATGTAAATTGGGGTCGGCGACACTACCTGGGAATGTCACATTTCCATTGACCATGGCGGGATGTTCACGTGGCCAAGGTTCGGGGCGTGACATCCCCGTTTAAGTGGTATCAGAGCATGGTTGTGTATGGAGTGATAAGGACGATGAGTCACGGGATAGTTAGTAGGAAGAACTTTTCATATTCTAATGCATGTGATTGTTAGTTGTTTGTTAGCTTGGTTGAAAGGTTACTCAAATTCTAATATGGTATTGGAATTCGCCAATAGGCATCTATATTGAGCCTATAGCATGAGTGACCGAGTACCAAGAGCTGCTAGGAAGAGAGCAGTGGGCCCCGTGTTTCGGGGTGGGCCATCGATGAGAGTCGGTGCCCGAGGTGCCTTGGGAAGAGCACAGGCTGAGGCCAGTGCGAGTGGTGCAGCGTCACCTCCAGAGGATGCAGTAGCCCCTGAGGATCCGAGGTTTGTTGGGATCATGCAGATGCTTGAGATGATGGGTGACAGACTAGACCAGCAGGCCGCCGCTTCAGCCGCCGCTATCGCCGCTGCCACTAATGCCTGCTAATGCCGCCAATCTTTGCTGCCGCCGCTAATGCCGCCGCACTGGGTTGCCGAGCCGAAGATGAAGCGGAGGAAATCCCACCCGAGGATGTGGCCATTTGGAAGGCCTAGGGAGAAGTTACAAAGACTTTCGAGATTGAACCCACCAACGTTCACGGGAGCGGGAGATCCCGGGCCGCAACACTGCGTGGGTTCGGGAACTAGAGAATGCCTTTGAGCCGTTGTTGTGCACCGAAGGAGAGAAGGTCGTCTGGCGGCCTATCGGTTGAGGGGGACCGAGCCACATGGTGGAAGACTAATAAAGGGATAGTGTTCCCTGATGGTGTAGCTCGAGAGTGGAATGCGTTTCTAGAGGCCTTCAATGAGAAGTACTTTTCAGATTGTGCTAAAGAGTTGAAGATGGCGGAGTTCCAACGCCTTCGTCAAGGTGCGATGACGATCGATCAAGTATGAAGCGAAGTTCGCCGAACCGCCGCAGATATGCCCCCGAATTAGTTCGAAACCGGCGAGACCGAATTCGAAGGTTTAGAGATGGGCTTAGGACAGGAGGTCGGGAGCTTTTTGGTGCCGTTAGATCGAAGGAGTACAAGGATCTTTACAAGCGGGCCCGGCTGATTGAGAAAGACGAGAATGAGAAAGCCGCCGCGTGCGGGTCGCGGTTTAATTCAAGAGAGAGGTGATAATCGGTTTGGGAAGAGACCGATGCCTGGGGGAAGGTACCATGTTCCACCCAATAGGAAGGGTGGAGTGGGAAAACCATCATCGAGCTTCAATGATGCATGTCATTTGTGTGGAAGGCGACATGGCTCAGCCTCGTGCCCTCCTAGGACGGGTGCTTGCTATGAGTGTGGCCAGCAGGGTCACATTGCTAGGGTTTGTCCTAGGAGACAAATGAGACAGCCTCAGTTGCCGCCACCGCCACCGCTGGGCCAGAACAGAGGATTCGCGCCGCAGATCATGCCGCCGGGTGGATTGAACCGACCTCCAGCTCAGGGAAGGACTTATGCGCTGACCAGAGGACAGGCGGAGGATGCGCCTAACGTAGTCACAGGTATGGTCTCACTGAACGACCAACCTGCTTATGCTTTATTTGATCCTGGAGCTTCTCATTCATTTGTGGCTGAAAGATATGTTAAGATGGTAGAATTAATTCTGAGTTGTTGGAATCATGTGATTAGCATATCTACGCCATTGAAGGATAAAGTGTTAGCTACAGTGGGTTGTCTTGGTTGCAAGTTAGTGATTGGTGAGCGAGAGGGGAGGATAGACTTGATAGTCTTAGCCATGTTTGATTTTGATGTAATAATTGGTATGGACTGGCTCACCAAGCAACGAGCTAAGATGGACTGTTATCGCAAGGCGATTCAGTTTAACCCATTAGAGGGCGAGAGCGTCGAATTTATTGGGAGTCGAGGAGGACCCTCGGTTTCCTTATTTTCATCGCTCGAAGCAACTCGCTTGCTAGGCAAGGGTTGCCAAGGTTACCTAGCGACTGTCGTAGACACGACAGTGGAGGAGTTAAAGATTGAAGATATTACGGTGGTACGAGAGTTCCCAGACGTGTTTCCGAAAGAATTATCGGGTTTGCCGCCAGAGAGAGAGATAGAGTTTGTGATCGAATTAGCCCCCGGGACAGAGCCGATCTCTAAAGCTCCTTACCGAATGGCCTTGTCAGAGCTTAAGGAACTAAAGGTGCAAATGCAAGAGTTGTTGGATAAAGGATTTATACGTCCAAGTGCATCACCTTGGGGAGCACCGGTATTGTTTGTGAAGAAGAAAGATGGTTCATTACACTTGTGCATTGATTACCGACAGCTCAACCAGGTGACAATTAAGAACAAGTATCCGTTACCAAGGATTGATGATTTGTTTGATCAGCTTCAAGGAGCGTCGATATTTTCTAAGATCGACTTGAGGACGGGGTATCATCAGTTAAGAATCAAGAAAGAAGATATCCCGAAGTCGGCGTTTCGCACTCGATACGGCCATTATGAGTTTATGGTGATGCCGTTTGGGTTGACAAACGCCCCGGCTGCTTTCATGGATCTAATGAATCGGGTGTTCAAAGAGTACTTAGATCAGTTTGTAATTGTTTTCATCGACGACATCCTAGTGTATTCAAGGAGTACTGAGGATCATGAAAAGCACTTAAGGATAGTGCTTGAACCTTAAGAGATCACGAGCTGTACGCCAAGTTTAGTAAGTGCGAGTTTTGGCTGACTCGTGTGGCTTTCCTAGGTCATGTCATCTCTCGGAGAAAGAATCTCGGTGGACCCCGCAAAGATTGAGGCGGTGATCAACTGGCCGAGACCAACGACAAAGTGATGAAATCGAAGTTTTCCGGGTTTAGCGGGGTATTACGAGTACGGTTTGTAGAAGGGTTTTCAAGGCTAGCATCGCCGATGACGAAACTCTTGAAGAAGGAAGAGAAATTTGTGTGGACGGATAAGTGCGAGAGTAGTTTCCAAGAGCTTAAGTATAAGCTAACTACCGCACCTGTGCTTACTATCCCATCCGGTCCAGGAGGATTTGAGATCTACAGCGATGCGTCATTTAAGGGATTGGGTTGCGTGTTGATGCAACATGGTAGGGTTGTTGCATATGCGTCCCGTCAGTCGAGACCTCACGAGTTGAATTATCCGACGCATGACTTGGAGCTTGCAAGCAATCATCTTTGCCCGAAGATTTGGAGGCATTATTTGTGTGGAGAGAGATTCCAAATCTTCACCGATCATCGAGTCTCAAGTATTTATTCTCTCGAAGGAGTTGAATATGAGACAGGCGTCGATGGATGGAGCTCTTAAAGGACTATGGCGTGAGATTTTGTACCACTAGGGAAAGGCGAACAAGGTCGCCGATGCACTGAGTAGGAAGTTTTCAGTTGCTCAGATGGTACTCAAGGAATGGGGCCTAATTGAGAGAGCGCGAGATTCATATTTCAAGTTTGAGGTAGGCCACCTTTCGAATCTTGTGGCCACCCTTAGAATTGAACAGGAAGTGCAAGTCAGAATTAGAACACTTTAGCAGATGGATTCAGATGTTCAGAAAATCCTGCAAGAGGATGCTGAGAAAAGGAAGGCTGACTTTCAGATTTCTGAGGACGGAACATTGAGGTTCCAAGGACGATTAGTTGTACCTGACGATGTGGAGCTTAGGGAAGAAATTCTGTCAGAAGCGCATCGTAGCAATTACAACATTCATCCTGGTAGTACCAAAATGTATCAGAATCTGCGTCAACACTACTGGTGGTGTGGCATGAAGGCAGATATCGCCAAGCATGTTGCTAAGTGTTTGACGTGTCAGCAGGTGAAAGCTCAACATTGCAAATCGGGAGGACTTCTGCGACCCCTTGAGATCCCAGAGTGGAAATGGGAGCATATCACGATGGACTTCGTGACGGGACTACCGAGGAGCCAGAGGGGAAATGATTCGATTTGGGTAGTGGTCGACAGACTGACAAAGTCGGCTCACTTCATTGCAGTTCGAAGAGACTTGAGTTTGGATAGATTTGCGGATCTATATGTACGTCAAGTGGTTCGTATGCATGGAGTGCCAGTTACAATTACTTCGGACAAGGACCCAAGGTTCACTGCCGCTTTTTGGAAGAGCTTGCAATCCGCTTTAGGAACGAAGCTGCAGTATAGTACGGCCTATCACCCGCAGACTGATGGCCAGTCTGAGAGGACAATTCAGACACTTGAGGACATGTTGCGAGCTTGCGTCTTGGACTTCAAAGGGAGCTGGGAGGAACAGCTTCATCTGGTTGAGTTTGCTTATAACAACAGTTATCAGCAGAGTATTCAAATGGCTCCTTTTGAAGCATTGTATGGCAGAGCGTGCAGGACGCCAGTGTGTTGGGATGAAGTCGGGGAAAGAAAGATCACCGGTCCAGAGTTAGTGCAGCAGTCGGTGGAAGCAGTTGCGGATTATCGAGAGACAGATTAAAGACCGCTCAAAGTCGTCGGAAAAGTTATGCCGATAAGCGTCGGAGGCCATTAGAATTCCAAGTCGGTGAGCACGTCTTCTTGAAGGTGTCACCGATGAGAGGTACTTCCCGCTTTGGCAAAAGGGAAAGCGAGTCCGAGGTACGTAGGTCCCTTTGAGATTTTGGAAAGAATAAGGACTGGCGTATCGTCTTGCACTACCGCCGAAGTTGTCGCAGTGCACGACGTCTTTCACGTGTCGATGTTGAGGAAGTATGAACTCGACCCGACTCACGTTCTAAATTTCGAGAAATTAGACGTGGATGACAAAGTGTCGTACGTTGAAAGCCCGGTTCAAATTGTGGATCGCAAAGAGCAAGTTCTGCGCACCAGGACCATCCCCATGGTCAAAGTGGTCTGGCAACACCATGGCACTGAAGGAGCAACATGGGAGACCGAAGATTCGATGAGAGAATTGTACCCCTACCATTTTGCTTCAGATGTGTAATGATTTAAATTTCGAGGACGAAATTTTTATAAGAGGGGAAGAGTTGTGACATCCCGATTTTTCTCAAGTTTACTTTCGAGTCAATTGAGTCGGGCAATTCATCTCGTGCATATAGTTCGTTTCTCGAGTTGGCCACTCACGAGAGAACTAGTTTATTGAGTGAAGTAATTAAGGAATTTTACCGCGTCAGACTTGGGGACTGATCACCCTCGGGTCGGATGCAAGAAAATTTCCTCAAAAGCTACTCAGTGGACTAGGCGCGCTAAAATCGCACCAGAGTGAAATTGACCGTGAAATTGAAATTGAATTCCGAAATTGGAAGTCAAAAGGGTGTTGCAAATCTTATTAGGAACATTGGATTAATTCATGGACTTTAATTTGGACTCAATTAGAAGAGAATTGATGGAAATTGAAGTAATTGATTGTGCAAGAGCTTGGACCCCGCGGAAAAGGAATTGAACCTATTGGAAGATGTTATGGAGGATTTAAATTAGTGGAGAATGACATCGGCGGGTGATGTCATGGTGGAGGCCAAATTTAAGGAGAGCTTGACAAGTGTCACAAGCTAATTGGCTCACCAAAAGTGGGGTGTCACATCCACTTCATCTTCAACCTTGGAACCGGTTGAGAGGAGAGAAAAGGGAGAAGAAAACCAGCGTCGGATCCCTTCGCCCGAGCTGCTCGTCCGCGCCTTCGCCGCTCGCCCGTCGCCACTGTCTCGCCCGCCGTCGCACGCCGTCGCCGTCGTCGCTCGTCCGCGTGCGAAGCCTCGCGCGCGCTCGTCGTGTCCCCGTCGCACCGTCGCCTCTTCGTCCGCTTCTGGTTACCATCCGCCGGAGCTCCCGTCTCCGCCGACCATCCGCTCAAGCCTCCGCCGGTCGTTGCACGAGCTGTCGCCGGTCTTCCTCCGCCGTCTCTCCGACCGTCCAGCCGCCGTTCCGCCATCTCTCAAGCTCGGTTAGTGCTGGAAAAAAACCAGCAAGATCTAGTCCCTTCCGAGCTCGTTTTGGTCCCCTTTTAGTGCTCATTTGGTCTTGATCCGTGTAGGTTTGTCGTCGGCGTCGTCGTGCTCTTCGCCGGAGACTCGTCGGAAAGTGATTCCGGTGAGTTTACCTCACTAATCCGCGATTAGCGAGTTAATGATGCCCTAAGTATGTTTAACTTAAGTTGATTGGGATTAGGTGGATAGATTGGCTTAATTAGTTATGGATTATATCAAGTTGATTAATTAAGGTAAATGGTGTTTAGTTAAATGGTTAAGTAGGTTTATTTTTAAAATAAACCTTGATGTGACTTAAAGGAATTTATTTATGATTTAAATAAATGTTTCGAAATTGTTGGATTATTTAATAATAAATCATATTCCGAAAATCATTAAAATATTATTATTAAAAAAAAAAAACTCGAAAAATTATTTTTGATCCTAGTTGCTCGGAATTTCGTGCCGATCATTTCTTGTGCATGTAGAATTTGAAATTGATGATTGGTTGTGGCGAATTGAATGTGATTGTGATTTATGAAGATTCTTGATAAAATCTTAAGTGTGGAAATTGATGGGAGATTTGACCGTGATAACCACCTATTAGAGGTCGTGCCTAGTGAGGCCGTGATAAACCACCTATGAGAGGTCGTGCCAAAAAGGGCCGTGATAAACCACCTATGAGAGGTCGTGCCTAAAAGGGCCGTGATAAACCACCTATGAGAGGTCGTGCCTAATGGGGCCGTGATGGACCACCTATGAGAGGTCATGTGCTCTCATCTTTCATTACTCATCTGTTCTGCCCTCTTTCTCGTTCTGCCCTCTTTCTCACAAAACCTAGGGCTTCTGATCTCGTCGTCCTCCTCCTTCGACGCCGACGATTAGCAACAGTGGGGCCCGCGGTGCTGGATCTCCGCCCTCACGAAGCCCTGTGATCTCGTCCTCCTCCTTCGACGCCGATGATTAGCAACAGTGGAGCCTCCCCCTCGTCCAGTAGTGCTCGATCTTCGCGACCTGCCCTGCTTCCTCTTCACTACTGGTCAGTTCATACTCTTCCACGCGTAGTTGTCTTAAAGCGGCGTATGCATAGATTGAAGCGTCCTCATAGATCTCTCTCCTCTTGTTTGCATGTATAGAGGGTTTTTGGGGGAGGATTCCATCGATCCTTCAATTGAATGCGCGTTGGGGAGGAGGAGGAGGAGGAGTAAGACGAGACCCAGCAAAGATGCAGCAGCCTCCGCAAATGATCCCCGTGTTGCCCTTGTTTCCCCCGACCAACATCACCACCGAGCAGATTCAAAAGGTATCTCCTCCTCTCCCTCTCCCTCTCCCTCTCCCTCTTCCCTCTTCCCCCAATCGAATCCTCTCCCGCCATCTATTCCTTCTAGCTTCTGTCACTCAGTGCGATTTACCAACTACGAGTCGCTAGGTTGACTGCTTTCTTCCTAGGAAACTGATGGCGGGACATTGAGCAATTGGTCTCGTGCTAATCACAAATTTTCAGTCTTCTAAAGAGAGAAGTGGATGCATGAGTCCTGACTTCATATGTCTGCCCATCTACATGTCGTATTTGAACAATGATATTTGCATATCAGAAACATGAAGTATGCACGAAGATTGAACTGCATCATAGCAAATGGCTAGCAAAGCTTGTGCGACCAAGTGTTGTACAGGGGTTTTTCAAGTAACATTGTTGGTTATGAAAAAACTCAATTTACTTAAGGTCATGGATTTATAACTATATCTCTAGACTCCAACATAGTACTATCATAACTATGATCGGGTATCTAATATGGTAAGTCAGGGGGGGTAGTGTCTAATCTCTTGGAAAGAAACGGGGACGGGGGCAAGTGGGCGTGGAAGGGAAAGTGGAGTGAAACGACCAGGGAATAACGAGGAAGAAATGTGTTGCGGTAACATGTTCCCCCGTACAAACCAGTAGCTATCCTATGCTCATTGTGTGATCGTGATTCAGGGTTCGGGAAATTGTCTTCCCACTTTTCAGGCTTTGGATAAGGGACAAAAATTTCAGTTTATGGATTGAAAATAATTAGTTTAGATCAAATTGGTTACTCATTTCCCCCTCGGATGCTCTTAAGTTCAAGCTCTGAATGTATTCTTGCAAGAGAGAGGCTCTCGGATACTTGGAACGCCTCTTTCTCGTGTATTGCCTTCTTTTGGTGGCATTCCAGTGATTCTTGATCGAGTTCTGGGTCCTGTTGGGGAGTCTCTTCGCTATTTCGGACCATTTATTACCAACCTCCGTGTGTGCTTGAATTAGTATCTTATCCTCCTCCTCAGTCCATGTCTCTTTTTGCGGAATTCATGGATATATGCCTATATCTATAGACTAACATATTACTGTCATAATTTTGATCAGGTATATATTATGGTAAGCCGTAATGTATGATTTCTAAATAGAACTTTACAATGATTAGCTGAGTAAAAATTGAAGATTTGTCGCTCTCGCCATGTATATGTACATGTCCTTCATGTGGTGTCAGCCATGTGTGGTTTTCTATTCTTCATCAGCTTTCTTCTTTTCTGTCATTCTTTTATATGATGATGGGTCCTATAATATCATGAATAATCAGGAAGATCGTATGTCTTCTCACTTTAACATTTCGAGAATTGGTGGATATTTCAGCAACTATACTCGTTTGCATGATTAATACATAAGTTAAATCATATTTCTTTGAAGATGATATATTTCTCACTTTAAACTTGATAACATTACAGATATCTACAAAGGGAAATTGATTAAGCTAGACATCCACATTGACACAAACAAAGTAAGGTAATACATTCTTACAATCATCTGCTGTCCCCTATTTTTCTGGTTCTTCTAGTATTGTTGTTCTTGTATTTCATATGAATTTGTGTTTCATGATTATTATGTTCCAATATAGATGGATAACAAAATTCAAGCAAGTGGTAAACGGTGCGGCTACAGCGGTTATGATGTGGTTATCACATTAGTTATGGATGATTATGATCATTCGGAGAATCGCATACCGAGAGAGCCTCATGTGAATCGAAATTATGAGAGAGAGTTATATATGAATCGTGTGTTATATAGTGGTGATAGTCATTGTGTAGATCAAATACGGATAACGCCGAATGCTTTTTTAGACCTTTGTAAGATACTTGGTGCAAGTAACTTGTTGCGTTCTACTATAAATGTTTCTATTATGGAGCAAGTTATGGAATTTTGTCATATCATTGGACATAATGTGAGGTTTAGAGTCATTGGGGGAAGATTTCATAGATCAATAGACACCGTTCATAGATATTTCAAAATCGTCCTACCAGCGATTTTGAAATTATACAAGCATGTGGTGAAAGAACTAGGCAATTCCACTCCTCCTGAGGTAAGTAACAGTCGAAGGTTTTATCCATATTTTAAGGTATGGAATTTGAAAAAACAAGTCTATAAATTGCTTGAGAAGTTTCATTAGTATTTGGTTGGTAACTATATTGATTATTTTAGGATTGTGTTGGAGCAATAGATGGAACTCATGTACGTGCATCGGTTCCTCTTAAAATTCAAGGAAGATTTCGTGGGTCGAAGGATGAAACAACACAAAATATATTAGCTGCCGTTACATTTGACTTGAGATTTTCTTATGTATTAGCTGGTTGGGAAGGCACATCTCATGATTCACGTATTTTGTCTGATGCACTTTCAAGGCCAAATGGATTGAACATTCCTAGAGGTAAGAAAATTGAATTTACACACATTATGTGAATTGAGATCGATAACTTGATAATAAACTTATTTATAACTTGTAGGAAAATATTATCTTGCTGATGCTGGTTATGGAATCCAAAATGGCATCATCTCTCCCTATCGTGGTGTTAGATACCATTTGAAGGAGTTTAGTGATCGCCCTCCCGAAAAACGAGAAGGAACTATTCAATTTGCGGCATTCATCTCTAAGAACTACTATTGAAAGAGCATTTGGAGTTCTAAAGAAGCGTTTTTCGAGTATTGGGTTGAGAACCTTTTTGGTCATTTAGAACACAAGTCGATGTTGTCTTAGCTTGTTGTATCATTCACAATTTTATTATGAAAGCTGATCCCAATGACTCTATCATGGAAGAGATGAATAGACAAATGGAATCTCAAAGAGAAAATCCAAGAATCCAACTTTCTCAAAGGGAGGAAAAGGAGGAAAATAGGATATGGGCATCAAAGAGGGATAGGATTGCACATGCAATGTGGATTAGTTATCAAAATATTAGAAGAAGCCAATAGTTTTACTTTTATTTCTTTTGAGTGCTTTATTTTGAACATGTGCTTTTCATTTCTTTAATGATAATCATCTCTAAATATTTACTATGTGTCCATCTTCATCATATTTTTCTTATTCTAATGTTTAAAGTTGTTACGTAGTTATCATGATGAGTAAAAGTAAGGCAAACGATGAGAAGGTCAAGCAATTTAGATGGTCGAAGCCTATGGAACGCGTTTTACATGAAATTCTCGCTGATGAAGCTAGTAAAGGAAACAAGCCTTCAAGTACATTCAAACCCTCTTCAATTACTCGAGTTGTCAATACAATAAATGAGAAGTTTAGTGTTTGTTGTGAGCCCGACCATGTTGAGAACCATTTGAAGACAGTCAAAAGCAATTGGAAGACGATTCAAACTGTGCGTGGCAAGAGTGGATTCAGTTGGGATGACAAGTTGAAAATGGTCATAGCTGGGAAAAATGAATTTGATCAATATTTGTCAGTAATTTTTCTCATCACTTGCTCAATACATTCTTTTAGCCAATGTTTCACATAAGCAGTTTTATGTGTCTTTATATATTTACTCAGCATATAAGGGATAATTTCCTAACCATCTCAGTCAAGATTTTTAAACTTTAATGTGTTTGCTAACATGCTGGACTGAAAAAAAAAAAAAAAAAAGAAGAGATTATTATTAACTTGTTGGTCATCCCTGTTTCACTGAAGCCATAGGTTATCGTGTTGGTGTTGTTTCTGTTTTTGTTACAAGTGTAATGCATAATTTAATATTGACTGTCATACTAGCAATTTATATGTCTGGAAATTTTCTCAATGTCTTTTGCTGCTGCGATTTTGATTTTGATTGTTGGGTATATCTGGAATGCGACTAGGGTTGGTAAAGTTTGCTTCTTTTCTCTTTATCTTCTGCAATTTAGGTGGTGAGAGACTAAGAAGGCACCATGTCTTCTGCAATTTAGATGTTCACAAATGAGGTGCTAATTCTGACATTGATAGGCATTTTCGAAACCTCGTGCTTTGGATCTTATTGATCTTGCATCTCTTGCAAAGATGGATTGAAATTGCAATTTCTATTTAGGCGTAATTGTGATAGGCGTTTTCGAAACCTCGTGTTTTTGTCATAGCTTGAAGCCTAAGTGTTGTATGCTTAATAGCTTCTTCTTCATATCTAACCGTGGAACTAATAATTGAATGAATATTGTGCATTTACAGGTCCATCCTTCTCATGGAAAGTATTTGAATAAAATGATTGACATGTATGATGAGATGGCTGTGGTGGTTGAGAAAGATATAGCCACCGGAAGCTTTGCTAAGCAGCTCGGGGACATCGATGCAACAGAAGTTGACTCCTCACCTGTCGACTTAGGTGATGACTTCGATGAGTTGATGAAGGGCTCAAAAACATGTTCCTCTACTGTGCATTTAGAAAAGAGGTCTCACAAAAGGCGAAAAGGTTCCAACAATGATGACAAGTATGTTGCACTTTCAACACAACTTGGAGAGATGGCCTCGGCAATTAAGTCATTGGCTCATACGGATGTGGATCACTCTCAAGTTTATTACTCTCAACTCTACAATGAGGTGATGAAAGTGGATGGATACGATGAAATTACCCTTGGATCAGTTTTTGACCATCTAATTGAAAATGAAAAAATTGGAAAAGCATTCATGGTGAAGAGTGCGACCCTTCGCAAAGTATGGGTTGATAAATTTCTAAGCAAAGGAGATCATCATTAGTGATATACTTGTCTGGGGTGTATGGTTGGTGATCGTGATTGTGATGGTGATGGAGAACTCTTACTTGATGCTCTGTTGACTGCATCAACAAGCATTTTTGGCTAGACAACCTACTGCAAAGTAGATGAAGAGATAGGTGTGTAGACATATTATGGCTGCCAAAATCCCACTGATGTGTAATTTTATGCAAGGTGCTCAATAGAAGTCTCAAGGTAATAGAGGTAACACAAGATTTTTGATAGCTTGATCTGATGAGTTTGCTAGTCAAAAGAGTATGAACTGAATGAGTTGCTTAAAGCAGGGCTGCTTTTGCCTTTATGAAATCCATAGATCAATCGGGTAGTTATTACTGTCTTTTGGATTCAGACATGTAACACCTATAGTCAAATAGTAGTGTTTTGTAATTGACCCTTTGCTTGCCTAATTTATCTATGATGCTCTTCTGGATTCATATGGAGCATTCGCCACTATTTACTTGCTAATATTCCACTGATGATTACCAGGATGGGTTCCACAAATATTGTGGAAGATTTTGGAACTACTTTTTAGCATGGGTAAGAAACAGAATTAGCTAAAAAATGGCAATAGATGTGAAACATGAATCCAAACCATGTTAATTCATAGGTGTTTATTTGCTGCAGAAGCAAGAGTTAATTCACAAGTGTTTATTTGCCTTAAAACTCTATTTTAAAATGGCAATAGATGCGAAACATGAATCCAAACCATGTTAAACTATTCCCAAGCATAATGATTAGAAAATATTTTCTTTATCGAATACCGGAAAATATTTTCCGAAACATTTTCAAGTTTTAGCCGAACACCGGAAAATATTTTCCGAAACATTTTCAAGTTTTAGCCGAACACCGGAAAATATTGTTATTTTCCTGGAAAATGACTTCCAGGAAAATATTTTCCGGAATTGGCCAATTTTTCGTGAAACGAACGGACAATTATTGTTCATTTATTTTACCTCCCGTAACTCTCAACAGTAATAGGCGCACTGGTTAGGCTTTTTTCCTTTTTATTTCTTATCTAATCTAAAATTTGAGGGCGAACCCATTTTGGCTTTTTTTTTTATTTTATTTTTTATTTTTTATTTTTTATCTTGAAACATTAGAAACTTTGAAAATATACAAAAAATTTACACGTAAATAAAATAAAAGATAAGGTTTTTAAGTGTAGATAAAGAGACTCTCCTCCTATTTTGTAAGTGCGGATGAGAAATAAAATGAGCAAGTAACCTATGGATAAAGTCTGGAGTGTCCTTGAAGAAAAATATTAGCTATATTCTATAAGAGTTTTCCTTATGTGGGCTACATTAATTAAGATTGTAATCACCGTTTTACAGAGTTGGTCTAATAAGGTAAGGCATAAAGTTTCTTAATAGTTGAATATGGGTCTGGCTTATGTGGGCTAAGTTGGGCTCGGCCCGTGATGAGAGGGCCCGTTCAAAACTCTATAAATAGCGCTAAGGTCCCTCCTCTAGCCCTGACTCTTCCAAAATTCTCTTTCAACTCACATAAGGTAATCTGTGAGTGGCGGTCTCATCGAGCCAGGAACCGAGGTTTATAAAGGAGAAGATCTTCAGCATTGAAGGCTCGGATTGCTGTCATTTTGCTCCAAGAACGATGAATTCAAAATCAGGTACACAAATCTTCGTCTTCGCCTTTAGGATGTTTGATTTTTTAGCTATGTTGATCTTGGAAAGCCGTTTAGATGGCCTACATTTGGTATCAGAGCCTGCATACACTAGAACTCGAACATAGGGAGTTGTTTTGAAGAATTTATCCGCATGAAACTTGATTTTGACCCTATAATCGGATTAACCTTGTTGAGCTGATTGTTTTCGTGGGTAGCATGTCTTCGACGGTGGCCGAATTTCATGTTTATACCCACTTGACTTAAACTTGGAACGTTTGGCTCGTTTTTCATGATTTTTGGTTCGATAAAAGTGAAATTTTATTGCACATATCGCTTCTCCTCGTCAATACGAGCATTTTGATGGGTAAAACGCCTTTAGAAGACGCCGGAAACGGCCGCACGCGCCTCCACGCGCCAAGATGGAGCTCGGAGGCGGTCCCACGCACTGCCTCGCCGCCTCACACTCGTGCACGTGCCTGCATGCACGCGTGTGCGAGTCGACACGTGGACCAACACGTGGCTTCGCGCGCGCAGATCGCCTCAGCGGTTTCGCCACTGCCGACACATGTCGGTGATGACGTCACGATGACGTCACATAAGCCTCTTTACGTGCGACCGCCACGTGGCATGTGACGTTATCGATGACGTCACCAATGATCCGACCCGGGTTGACCTAACCCGGTTGACTGTTGACCGAGTTGACTCGACCCGGTTGACTGTTGACTGGGTTGACCCGACCCGGTTGACTGTTGACTGTGTTGACCCGACCCGTTTGACCGTTGACCAGGTTGACTCGACCCGGTTGACCGTTGATCGAGTTGACCCGACACTGTGGACCATTGACCGGTCGGACCGGTTGACCGGCTTTTGGACCGGATTGGTACGCCAGCGCGTGCCACTCACGCGCCGCACACTCTAGCGGCTCATGAGGGCGCATGTGACGTCCGTTGGGCGTGTGGTTGATGTCGGCATGCTCGTATGTGAATTTCCTATCTTGTGGTATGCTTGTTTGCATTTTTTGATGCCTTTATGGATATGAAAATTCACGTGAAACCCTAAGGTACGTGATTTTGGGGTAATTTTGGCGTATTTTCATGTATTTCTCTATGGTTTTGGAAATACAAATGCATGCCTATAATTATATCATCACTTGAGGAATATGTGTAGTGTTGATTTATTAAAAGTATGTATTAATGGATGGAGCAATGCAATTAGCATAACTTGTGGTTTTAGTGACAAATAGCCCCTGTCATCAAGTTTGTAATCACATGTGAAAGATAAATGTGAGTCATAAAGTTATATCCCTAATATGAGAGAATTTCGATAATTCAGTTGGGTTGTGACCGCCCACTTGATTGGTTTTGAGAAACATCGTTCGCATATTGTAAATGGATGTCTCCTGATCTGATGCATGATTATATTCCCAAAGGAGGTGATTGTGTGTTAGTTTATGGAGGGATACATGTACAGCATATGGTTGAAAATTGACTAACCCTAGTGGTTCATACACCGAAAGGTGATGAATTCGCGAAATGTTAGAATATATTTTCATGGACCGCTGTCATGTGAAGAGTATACAATTGTATGTCATGTATTCTGCCCAAAAGTGTTTATATGATGATGAATGTAGCTCTTGAGATGTGTGTTTAGCACTCACATGACGCTAATTATATGTATTGCTTGTATAATCAATCACCTTCTCTGTAAATGGCAATTCCATTGCGATTGAGGTTCTTACTGGATCAAACTTTAAGAAATGGAAAGAGGATTTTCTATTTGGGATGGAGTTGGCAGATGTTCACATTGCTCTTACTGAGGATAGGCCGGCATACCTTATTGATGCCAGTACAGAAGTCCAGAAAGTACGTTTTGCTGCATGGGAAAAGAGTAATAGAATTTGCTTGCTCATTATGAAACGGTCAATTCAGGAACATTTGATGAGTGGCTTGCCAACTGACTGTACTGTTAAGGAAATGATGGAAGCTTTGGAGGCTAGGTATCATGTCTCTTCCAATGCTGAGATAGGTACACTTATGCAATCACTCTTTAATATGAAGTATGATGGTTCGATTGGAGTTAGAGATTATGTGCTTAGGATGGTAGATCTTCAGACAAAACTCCGAATTCTTCAGGTTGATATCCCTGAAGCTTGCATTGTGCACCAAGTATTAAATACTCTTCCTCCTAACTTTGGAATTATCAAGACGAACTATAGTTCGCAAAATGAGGCTTGGTCAATCAATGACCTTATAGTTAGAGTGGTGGCAGAGGAAGAGAAACTGAAGAAAGAAAGAGGGCATCTTGCCTTGTATGCCTCTAGTTTTGCTAGCAGGAAGGGTAAATGGATTGCCCATCATAAAGGAAATCCTAAAGCCATAGGAACTTCTAACTATATAGCTCTTAAGAGGGGAAATCCTAAAGTTGTTGGCCCATCCACCACTATGGCTCCTAGAAAGGCACCTTTTAAGAGGGAGGGCGTCATTTGCTATTTTTGTAGGAAGAGGGGACACATAAAGAAATATTGTGATAGCTATAAAGCTTGGTTGTCTAAAAATGAGCATAAAGGTAATGATTTTTTGGCATTTGTCTGTGAATCCAACCTATCTGAAGCCTCATCCAGTTCTTGGTGGCTAGATAATGGTGCGACTAATCATGTTGCATTTACCATACATGGATTCACAAACATAAGGACGCCAAATCAGGATGAATCAAAGCTCACTGTGGGAAATAACGACAAGATCGACGTTGAGTTCGTGGGAGATGTCATTTTGATTTTAGATACTGGTTTTAATATGATATTAAGAAACACTTTCTATGTACCTTCCTTTAGACGAAACTTAGTTTCCGTATCATGTTTGGACGTGTGTGGTTACTCTTTTGAAATAAAGAACAATACAGTATCTATGTTCTTTAGCTCAATAAGGTTGGATGCTGCAACATGTTCAATGGATTGTACGGATTGTGTTTATCTCCCAATGATATATACGTCGCTAATACAGTTGAAAGTGTCGTTCCCAAAAGACCTTTACCTAAGGAACAGTCTTATGAGTTATGGCATAGACGACTAGGTCATATATCCAAAGAAAGAGTAGAAAGCCTGATAAAGACACACATCCTGCCTACTCTTAAAGGTGACCTAGAGACTTGTATAGACTGTTGTAGAGGAAAGATGACTAAATAAAGAAGAAAACCGCAGCTCGAAGTTTTGATTTACTGGAAGTCATTCACACCGATATCAGTGGACCCTATATTGCAACTTTGGATAGAAATTTTTATTTCATCACGTTTATCGATGATTATTCTCGGTATGGTTACCTATTCTTGATTAAGGAAAAGTCTGAATCTCTTGACAAATTCAAGATCTATTGAACTGAAGTTGAGAAACAGTTAGGAAAGGTAATAAAGGTGGTTAGATCTGATCGAGGTGGAGAATATTATGGTAGACATGGCAATGTTGGGCAAATTAAAGGACCATTTGCTAAATACTTAGAGGATTCTAGGATAGTGGCTCAGTTCACAATGCCTGGAAGTCCTGAACAAAATGGTGTGGCTGAAAGGCGCAATTGTATTCTCATGGATATGGTAAGGTGTATGATGAGTAGGACTAATTTGTTTGATTTTTTATGGGGGGAGGCTTTAAAAACAGCCCTTTATATATTGAAACGTGTTCCTACCAAAGCTGTTACATCGACTCCTTTTGAGTTATGGACTGGACGCAAACTAAGTTTGAATCATTTCAAAGTCTGGGGATGTCCTGCAGAAGTAAGATTGAATAATCCAACATTAGGTAAGTTGGAGGCTAAAACCACTCGATGCTATTTTGTATCTTACTTAGAATATTCAAAGGGATATCGGTTTTATAATCCAAGTGGAGGAACAAGGATTGTAGAATCACAAACAGCCAAGTTTCTAGAATTTGATGTGGCCGAAAAGCATGATTGCTCACAAATTAGTGAACATGACAACATGATGAGACTGGCTATGTCTTTCTCCGTACCTATGCAGACTATTATGGAGCCTACTGTGCCACAAACTGAACCTGTTAATGCTGAGAATCCTATTGATGAAACGGCCACAGATGAAGTTCTTCAAGTTCCTCAGACTCAAAATGAAGTTACAGTGGCTCTACTTAGAAGGTCTATTAGGGAAAGGCGTTCAACTATACTACCGGACTATATAGTCTATTTAGGAGAACATGATTACGATATAGGCTGCATTATAGATCCAGTGACTTATAGAGACGCCGTTTCTTGTCCTTAATCAAGTTTGTGGTTGGATGCAATGAGAAATGAGATGCAGTCTATGAAATATAATGGTGTTTGGGAGTTTGTTGAATTATCGGAAGGTTGTAAGCCTATAGGTTGCAAGTGGGTTTATAATATTAAAAGAGATTCAAAAGGAAAGATTGAGAAATTTAAAACCAGACTTGTGGCCAAGTTCTTCATTCAAAGAGAAGGGATAGACTATGAAGTAAGATTTTCTCCAGTTTCTTCTAAAGACTCCTTTAGAGTGATCATGGCGTTAGTAGCTCATTTTGACATGGAATTACATCAGATTGACGTTAAAACTGCTTTTCTAAATGGAGACCTTGATGATGAGGTTTATATGGTGCAACTTGAAGGTTTTATAGCAAATGATCCAAGAAAGTTTGTGTGTAAATTGAAGAAAGCTATTTATGGTCTTAAACAAGCTTCAAGACGGTGGTATTTGAAGTTTCACAATGTTGTTACTTCTTTTGGTTTTGTTGAGAACAAAGTAGATCAATGCATATACCGCAAGGTCAGTGTGAGGAAATTTATTTTTTCTTATACTTTATGTGGATGATATTTTGCTTGCAAGTAGCGATGTTGGATTGCTGCGAGAAACAAAAAAATGTTGTCAAAGAATTTTGACATGAAAGACCTAGGTGAGGCATCCTTCATTCTTGGTATTGAAATCCATAGGGATCGTTGTCATCGTATGTTAGGTTTATCTCAAAAGACATATGTTGATCGTATTTTAGAGAGATTCAACATGCAGGATTGCAAACCAGGAATTGTTCTTGTCGTTAAGGGTGACAAGTTGAGTCTCTCACAATGTCCTCAATTAGATTTTGAGAAAAACCAAATGAAGAATGTGCCTTATGCTAATGCACTTGGAAGTATCATGTATGCTCAAGTTTGCACCAGACCAGACATCGCTTTTATAACAGGGCTTTTAGGCAGATATCAGTCAAATCCAAGATACGATCACTAGGTTGCTGCCAAAAAGGTCTTGAGATACTTGAAAAGAACAAGAGATTATATGCTGATTTATAGATATGTCCATGATTTGCGATTGTTGGCATATTCATATGCAGATTTTGCTGGTTGTGAAGATGATAGGAAATCGACAACAGGATATATATTCATGTTGGCAGGAGGCGCAGTATCGTGGAAAAGCGAGAAACAGAAATCTATATCTTCTTTTACCATGCAAGTAGAGTTTATAGCATGTTTTTCAGCTGTTACTCAAGCAATTTGACTTTGGAACCTCATTAAGGAATTGACCGTATTTGATTTTGTGGATAGACCTGTCTATACAGTTATACTGTGATAACAATTCTGCTGTGTTATTTGTCAATGATAACAGAAGTCTCAAAGGGCTAAGCATATGGAGGTCAAGTTTTTGACCATAAAGGAAATTGTACAGAATGGTGACATTATAGTAGAGCATGTTCCCACGGATGATATGTTGGTAGATCCACTGACAAAAGGCCTACGCCTTTGTGAATTTGAGCGACATATCATGAACATGGGCTTGGGAGAATCGATGGATACTGTCGTTTAGTGGGAGCTATTTCAGGTTTGCTCTAATGAAGTTTACTTCTGTATTTTGTTACTTTTTGTAACATTTCGATATATGTCAACTCCTTCTGTATAAGTTGTTATTGAGTTGTGTACATATATCTAAGGAAAATCTCAAGCTACTGTGTAAATCTTGAGTGAAGGCTAGGGGCATCCAGTTATTAGCCTTATACGTATGTCTCAATTACACATAAAGAAATGTTAACCATAAAGATAAGACATATGTGGGTTCATTAGAACCATAAAGATATTCTCTAGTGCCACATCCGGTTTTCTGTGACACTTAAAGGTAAGAGAATGATGACTAACAAGGGAGATAACACATAAGGTATTACTCTTTATGAGGTGTTATCTGTTTGCCACACAACCATATTGAATCCATATCAATAAAGTTGAAAGCATTCGTGATCATGGAAAGCTTTGTATGAATACATGCAGTTACTGCCATAATTCGGTGTTGGAGACCTTATGGGATAGGATTGACTATTAAGAATTACCACTAGACCAACATAAAAGTGCGCACATATAGTATAGTCTGAATTAATATAGCCCAAGTGGGAGAATGTAAGAGTTTTCCTTATGTGGGCTACATTAATTAAGATTGTAATTACCGTTTTATGGAGTTGGTCTAATAAGATAAGGCATAAAGTTTCTTAACAGTTGAATATGGTCCTGGCTTGTATGGGCCAAGTTGGGCCCGGCCCGTGATGAGAGAGTCCGTCCAAAACTCTATAAATAGCGCTAAGGTCCCTCCTTTAGCCCTGACTCTTCCAAAATTCTCTCTCAACTCACATAAGGTAATCTGTGAGTGGCGGTCTCATCGAGCCAAGAACCGATAGTTATTGAGGAGAAGATCTTCAGCATTGAAGGCTCGGATTGCTGTCATTTTGCTCCAGGAATGATGAATTCAAAATCAGGTATACAAATCTTCGTCTTCCCCTTCAGGATGTTCGATTTTCTAGCTATGGTGATCTTGGGAAGCCGTTTAGACGGCCTACATATTCAACCTACGTTAGCTCGCATATGACCCAATAAAAATACCGTCTTCTTCTTTATCCCGATCGTATTGTCCCATCTATTCATAAATAAGTATAAATTTGAAATACCGAAAATTCAATTTATGCTACTCACATTGCGTATGTGAAAAGGCATGTAGGTGAGGCTACATTTACCACGCATGACATGTAAAATACAGTCTCCTAAGTATTGATGGAACATATCATATATTAATATTTTCGCATGCTTTTTAAAAGGCAAATGCATTCAAGAAGGGAAGCCCGATTGCTATCCTCTCTTGAACAATTCACGAGATGTATTGAAAGGGTCAAAGGTGAAGATTGGATCATCTGAGTGGTGGAGGTTGGAAAAAAATTGATGGCAAGTACAGTTTTGGTCACGGCGATGATAAGAACGGACAATTCTTTTTTTTTTTTTTGGTCGAAAATACGTTGATTCTTCATTTAACTCAGAAATTTCGGAGTACTTACATCAAGAACATCAGCACATATTAAATCAAACAAGGCTGTAAGGGGATGAATTACCCAATTACTAGGGAGGGAGTTCTCGCGTTGGGCTTTTGCAATCCAGTTTGCGGGCTTGTTGGCCTCTCTATTGCAATGGGCCAAGGAAAGGCCCTGGAAATCTTTTAATTTTCCTTTGATCCGGTCCACAGTCAGCAACAGCTCCCAACTCACTTCTTCTTCGAACAGAACTCCCCGCATGAGCGTTAGACAATCTGAATGTACTTCCCATCTTCTGTTCGTGCGACTGGAGAGAAAGGTTAGGGTTTCCAAGAGGGAGATTGCTTATGCTTGTTCCGCCGAGACCACCTCCACCTTCTTGGAGAATCCATCGATTAGGCATCCTCGTGAGCCCCTGTAGATGGAGGCGATGGCTGCTCTGTTTTCCATTTTTCCTCTGTTCTCGGCCGGATTAGCTTACTCGGCTTCTTGCTGGATGAAGGAGGCATCAATATTTACTCGGAGTGAGCCGGAGGGCAGGGGTTGCCACCTGTGCGTGTGATTTTCTCTCCATTTCTCCTTGGCTGTACTCTTGTTCCAGGTTTCGAAGTTTGCTTGTAGAGCAGCTAATCTATACAGGGTCTATTTCGGGTCCAGGGCTTTATCCTCAAAGATGTACTGGTTTCGATCTTGCCATATACACCACAAGGTTGTTGCGATCTGGTTAAATTTTGTTGCACTTTGAGGGTTTTCTTTCTGTATGTGCAGCCATTCATCCAACCTTGTTAAACCTACCCTGCTGATCTTTATTTGCAGCGAGTTGTCTTGCCAGATTTGGGCTGTCCATGGGCATAACAGCAGTGTATGTTCAATGGTCTCGGCTTCTTTTTGGCATATGGGCAAAGTGGTTCAGGTAATATTCTCCTCCGGTATAAATTTTCCACTGCAGGTAATGCGTTTTGGCATGCGTTCCAGAGGAATAGCCGTACTTTAGGTAGAATTCCTGAACGCCAAATATGTTTCCAAAGATCCGGCTGTGTTTGGTGGGAGGAAGTAGTGTGGGGTTGCTGTGCTATCTCTTGTGGTGAAGTAACCGCTTTTTACTGTATATGACCCAGATTTATCTTGCATCCATACTAATTTATCTTCTATTGTGGGTAATCCAATAGGTGTAGCAAGGATTTCCGTCGCCCTTTTTTTAATCAAACATCATTCGGATCATTGGTTCATTCCATGTGCCCTTCCTCTGTTCTATTAGTTCGCCCACCTTCTCTGGCTCATCTCTCGCAGCCGGGCCTCCAATTATTCCACTTCTCATCCATTTATCTTCCCTCATCAAAATTTTCTGACCATTCCCAGCAGACCACATAACATTTGGAGATATAGAGTCCCTTCCCACAATAATGCTTCACCATCCCCACGAGGGTCTTGATCCATTTCCAGCCTTCCAGAAATCGCACTTTGGGTAATGTAAGTCCTTCATTAGTCTACTCAATAGAGAGTTAGGTTGCTGTGAAACCTGCCATGCTTGCTTTTCTAGCATTGCCACATTAAAAGCTATAAAATCTTTAAAGCCAAGACCTCCTTCATCCTTCCTAAGCTTCAAAGTCTCCCATTTCTTCCAATGAATCCCAGCAGAGTTTTTCCCATTTTTCCACCAAAAGTTAGCAATCTTCCACTCCATTGCTTTACATATAGACACCGGGATCTTGAAGATAAACATTACGTATTGTGGAATAGCCTGCACCACCGATTTAATTAATATTTCCTTTCTTGCTTTAGTCAGCAGATTTTCCTTCCAGCTTTCTAATTTCTTGTTCACTCAATCCAAAATCCAGGCAAAAACATCTTTCTTAGAGCCTCCCCAATCCGAGGGAATACCTAGGTACTTCCCTATTTTGTCTATTTCTGGGACGCTCAACTCTGCTACCATATTAGTTCTTAGCCTCCTCAGGCAGCTCTTGCTGAAGAAGATACCTGATTTCTTAAGATTTATGGCCTGCCCTGAAGCAAAACAATATTGATGTAGTATTTCCGCTAAATTTTGACATTCTAATATAGTGCCATTTAAGAAGAAAATGGAGTCATCCGCAAAAAGCAAATTTGATAGAGTAGGATAGCCACTATTGAGCTTAATCCCCCGAATTGTACCATCTTCAACAGCTTTTTTCATCAAGTGTGAGAGGACATTGGCCACTAGGATAAAGAGATACAGGGATAAAGGATCACTTTGTCGAATTCCTCGTGTAGACTTGAAGAAAGGCTGCGGCTCGCCATTGAAATTAATGCTAAATGAGACCGTTGACACGCACTGCAGCACCCATTGCACCCACTTCTCACAGAAACCTGTCTTAAGCAAGCATTCTCGAAGGAAATCCCATTCAATGCGGTCATAGGCCTTTTGCATGTCCAGCTTTAACACCGCTTGGAATTTACATTTTCTCTCTCGAATTCGCAGCTTATGGAGCACTTCTTGCACCATCGAATATTGTCTTGAATCTGTCTCCCCCCCACAAAAGCACTGTTCCTTTGCAATAATGCTTGGTAGCATAGGTTTGAGTCTATTTGTCATCACTTTGAATATTATTTTATAAACAAAATTGCATAGGCTAATTGGCCGAAACTGTTCGAGCTTTTCGGGATTGGGGATTTTGGGGATAAGAGTGATTAAGGTTCTATTTAGATCAGGGTTTAGGTAACCTGTCTCAAAAAAATTCTGCACTTCTCTGAATATATCCTGGCTGATAGATATCCAATGACTTCGATAGAATAATCCATTCAGCCCATCTAGTCCAAGAGCCTTAGTGGCCCCTAGTTGTTGCATTGCAGCTGTGATTTCCTCCATTGTGATTGGTTCTACTAGCCTTTGGTTCACGTTTGCATCAACTAAAGCTGGAATTTGTTGTATGACAGGTTGTAAATTACGTTGCCCCACTGAAGTATACAAGTTTTTGAAGAAAGCTGCTGTTATCTCCTTTAAGGGCTGATCATCTTTCACCCATTCATCTTCGACATTTTTCAGCAAGGTAATTCTGTTTCTAGATCTCCTCTGGATCGTGGTTGCATGAAAAAATTTTGTGTTTCTATGTCCCCATTTAAGCCATGAAATTCTCGAGCGCATGCCCCAGTACATCTCCTCTTGTCGCCATAGTTGTTAAATTTCCCGAGTTAGCTGCTTTGCTGTCTCACTTTCTTGATCCATCTCCGGAGCATTTGTCAACCTTTGTAACTCATGCCTCAGCTCATTAATTCTGGTTTTTGCATTATACAGCCTCTATTTACTCCAAATTTCTAGTTTTTGTGCCACTGTCTGCAATTTCTCAACCATACTCAAATTTTGAGATCCCAACTCAACCCATGTATTCCTAACAAGTTGCCCACACTCCTCATTTTCAGACCAGAATGCCTCATATCTGAAAGCACTCTTTCCTCTTCCTTCGCACGTTCAATGATAATAGAAGCGGGCAATGATCCAACCCAATGGCTGGTAGTACTGTACATTCGGCATTAGGGTGTGCTATCCTCCATTCTATATCACATAATGCTCTATCAAGCCGTTTCTTGACTAAATGCTCCCATGTTCTGTTAATTTTCCATGTGAAAGCACAGCCCTTGTGTCATGCCCCGAACCCCGAGCGCGTGCACATCCCACTGCGGTCGATCAAATATGCGACATCCCAGGATACGTCGCCAACCCATTCATTTTATTACGCATGCGGAAGGGAAACAAATCCCCTGACAACATTTAACTTGGGATAGAAAAGTAGGCAATCAATCACAATACCAAACACTCACTTACAAACACATAGGTTTAAATACAACTCTGGACTGTCTACAAAATAGACCAGCTCGACAAAAGGGGAACTATCCTAAAACCAACTAGCAGGACACGTCCATCAATACTTCAGTCTCCACTTTTCCAAACTTAGGGCTTCGGGTCCTCCACGACCGCCATCTAGGGACCTGAAATTGTAATCCCCAAACCGGGAAGAGACAATGTCTCAGCAAGTTCAACCCCCTAAACCCCTATTAGAAAGAAATTATGCCCAAGGGCGGCCTAGCCACATCACACAGAAAACTTACCTCGTCTCAGTTCCTTTCTGTAGGTTAGCACAATTCAAATCACTCAATCACAGGTAGTAATAATAATTCAAACAATTGGAACGCCATTACTTTCATATAAATCACAGTCACATTTGGCACGCATTCTAATTATTATTCACTGCCACGCAAGGGCATAACATATTCACAGTTCGGCTATCTTCTAACATTAATGCTAGGCATCGCCTCCCCCCTTGGAGCGCGGCTTCGTCACTACGTCGACGACATTCCCGAAGGAGCATCGATCCAGTCGGCCCAGCCTCTACTGCGATCGGCATCCACCGCGTGGGCATCCCATATAGGGGCAAGTCCGCTAATGAGTCCCGGGACGATTCCTCTTAGTTATCACACAGTCAAAGCATACTCGGCCCCATGACACTTTATATTTCACTCAATGCTTCCACTTAAAACAGTAATCTCGGCCATTTTTCTTCATATTAAAAATATTCCAAAAATTACTTACATGCGTGGAGACACGCTAATTTTGAATCGAAAAGCCAATATCTCACTTTTTTAAACCCCACTATTTAATATAATCATTAAAATCTAATTTTTGCATCAAAACCCGACACTTGGGTTTTTATGAATAAAATCCATATTTATCAAAATCAACACTCAATTTGCCACATCCATTCATCAAATTCAATTTCTAAATGCACAGCGAAATGATCATCACGAAATTCGAGAAAATAAGGTTCCAAAATAATTTTAAGAATTTAGTAAATAATTAAATTTATTCCGAAAATTAATTAAATAATAATATCCATATTTTTCATGATCCACACTCAATTTATACTATCCAATCATCAATTTCAAAATCTGATTACACTGAGCGATCGGCACAAAATTCTAAGAATTTAGGGTCCTTACAAAATTTTCGAATTTAATAAATAATTAAATTTATTCCGAAAAAAAATTAAATAATAATATTTTAATAATTTCGAATTATCATATATTATTAAATTATTTAATAATTTCGGAATATTTAAATAAATCAAAAGTAAATTCATTTATGTCACATCAAAGCTTATATTAATATAACCACTCACTTGACCTTAAATTAAATACAATTTAAGTTAATCAAACACCTTAATAAAATCTACACTTAAATAAATTAAACTAACCACCTAATAACACTTAACATAAACTAAGCACCCTAAAGCATCATTAACCCTCTAATCAAGGTTTAGTGAGCTAAACTCACCGGATTAGCGAACCGAGCGGACCAAAACGACGGGGTCGACGCGAGGATTGACTTTCCTTAAGGCGGGCCGAGCATCCGAGCTCGGGAAGGCGGCCGAAACGAGCCAAGAAGGGGCTGAGAAACCCATTTTCTGCAGCTGCTGTCCACTGTTGGTTGAGGCCGAGAATGGGCGAATCCGGGGCTTGGATGAGATGGAAAAGGACTGGGGGAGGTTGAGGAGTCGAACCGAACCAAGGCGGGACCCGAACGGTGGCCGGAGGGAGCTGAACCGCGGGTCGAGCTGGCCGAACAGCCGCTTGGAAGTGAAGACGGTGGCGGAGAGGTGAGGCGGACGACGGTGAGCGGACGCGCGGCTGTGCGCGCGAACGGCGGCGACAACGACGGCACCGACGGCGAGCGACGAGCGGCGAAGGAGGCGGACGGCCATGGCTGCTCCAGCTTCTCTGCATTTTTCTCATCTTCGCACAACAAAGATGGAGGAGAAACCAACGGAAGGGAGAGGGGAAGGAGAGAGAAGGAGGAGGAGACAGAGAGATGGGACCATTCCCTTTTCTTTTCCTTTTTCTTTAATCCCACAAAAATGGCGTACCATGACCTCGTGGATGATGTCATACTCCACTCACTCAAAACTCCCACAGCCTTATTCCAATGGGTTCAATTCCATTTTCCGCCGGGGTCCAATTCTTGTACATCCAATTTCTTCAATTCTCATCAATTCTCTTCCAATTGAATCAAATTGAAGTCCATAAAATAAATTCAATGTCACCACACTTCAATTCACATCTTCACTTGTTCATAGAACCAACTTAAGTCCCAAAAGCGCGATCAAAGGTGGGCCTACTAATTTCTCGAGCCAAATTAGCCATTCTCTAATTTAATCGCTAAAAAATTCTGATTACATGAAAAATCTTCCAAAGATGAGTTAATATTCCTAAAATGATTTGTGACACACCAGACTTCCAATTTCTAAATTGGATCTCAATTCCACGGTTAATTTCACTTTGGCACGATACTAGCACAGCCCAACCTACCGGGTAGCCTTTAGAAATTTTCATGCATTTGACCTGTGGTTGATCATCTCAAGCCACAATGTACATCTTTGAAACATTGGCGACTTTCGGTTGTCGGGGTAATCTTAAGGTTTCAAATACGAACACAGGGTACCTAATCGATAGAAAAGTCGGTCCAGTGCCAATCAACAAGAATTGTGCGATCTGGTGGAATCACCCATACCTGATCACATGCCTCTGTCGAGTCGACCTATCTCCGATCTCTAATCGATTTTTAATTGTGCCATAATGACCCTTGCAGATTAGCTTGGTCGAAAGATCGCTTCCTAGTCAAATTCTCGAGTCTGATGCATTAGAATTTCTTAACGGCTTCACCTGATAGACTAGTTTTCACATGAGTGGCCGACTCAAGGAAAGGAACTATATGTGTACCAACGAAATGCCTGTCTCAATTTATTGAAACTAGAATTGGAAAATCGGGATGTCACAACTCTTCCCTTCTTATAAAAATTTCGTCATCGAAATTTAAACCTTTACTAATTCTTAAACAAAAATGTGGGGGTACAGTCATCTCATATAATCTTCTCTTTCTCAGGTTTCTCCTTCTGTACCAATGCTACCAAATCACTGCTATCTTGCCCAAACCACTTCGCATTCAAAATACTAAACACTTGCCCACTTAAAATTCTAAAGGTCTTCAACACAAAATCTGCGAAGCTAAATTGGTGATTCTGAGCGAGTCTCAAGACTGTCTCTCGCTAACTGCGACCGAATCACTGATTTCCGAACCAACTCTGGACCTGCGATTTTTTGATCTTTGATCTCATCTCAACAACTGAAGTTCTGAACACTCTGCTCTACACTGACTAAAAAGAAATTATCTGACTAATCTGCTGAAACTGGGAACCTCTGGTCAAGATCTGATATAACTCTAACACTGATCTCGGCAACTGCAATCACTGACTACTGTACTGACCCTAGCTTGTGATCTTTCTTTCCTTGACTTCATCTCAGCAATTGAAATTCTGCATTCTCTGCTATGCACTGCTTAAGAAAGAACCATATGAAAGCTTTGCAAACTTGAAACATCTGATTTAGATTTGAAATACAATTCATCCCGGACACTCCATGTAGATGATTTATATGATATGCACACACTTCGGTATATTTATTCTAATCGAGATCTTTTCGTGCTGCATTAAGGTGAGTTGACTCTGTTCATCTATTGACCACAACCTCAAAAGGAATCAATACTCTTCTCGACTCCTTAATAAGCCTGTCATAACATTCCATTATGCTATACTTCCATTCCCACACAGGACTCTCTCAAGTGCTTGAAAAAGCTTTCCTAGCTTACATTACCAAATTCTCACTTACTGATACATCCAATAATTACAACTTGGGCGATATCTATCTTCATACCGATCTACCAATCTCAATGATGTAGATTCTGACTCATCTTCGTACTGTCTGGACAACGCTGAAGTTGCTATGATGAGCTTCCCATAAGATCTCTTCTTTAATCTCTATATCATCAATTACACACAATCGTCCTCGGAACCTTATCATCCTATCTTCATAAATCTGAAAATCAACCTCTCTCTCATCTGCATTCTCTTATAGAATCTTCTGAATTTCTGAATCTGTCCACTGAAGCGATTTGATTCTGATCTGAACTCTCGGCTCAATTCTGAGGGTAGTCATAAGATTCAAAAGGTGGCATACTATAGATTTGAAAATCGAATTTCGAACTTCCTCGAGTAAGATCCAATCCTTGAGTACCGACTGTGGAACTAATGACTCTCGACTCAGTGCATCTGTAACTTTGCTCACCTTTCCAGAGTGATACGAAATATCATAGTCATAATCCTTAAGAAGTTCCATCCAGCGATGTTGTCTCATATTCAACTCCCTTTTTGAGAATACATACTTGAGACTTTGATAGTCATTGACGATATGAAATATTCCTCTGTACCGATAGTGCCTCTAAAATTCCAAACGAACATAACAATGTGCGTCGAATAATTTAATTCACAAGATCTCAACTAACGGGACGCGTATGCAATAACTCTATCATGCTGCATCAACAAGCAACCAGATCCTTTAAACGACGCATCACTGCAGATCAGGGCCAGATGGAATGATCAGCACAGTGCGGTAGTCAGCCTCTTCTTAGGCCCTTGAAAACTACGCTCGCACTTATCTGTCCACACGAACTTTTCTTACTTCCTCAGTAGTCGAATCAAGCAATATGCGACGCTGAAAACCCTTCCATAAAACTTCTGTAATATCCTGCTAATCCCCAAAAACTTCTAATCTCTGTCACTGTAGTCAATCTCGGCCAACTATTCACTGCTTCAATCTTGGACGGGGTCTACGGAGATTCCTTCTCCTGAAATCACATGACCTAGGAACGCCACACAAGTCATCCAGAACTCGCATCTGATAAGCTTATTATAAAATCCAAAAGCATTCAAGGTCTGAAGTACCATCCCCAAATGTCTCTCGTGCTCCTCAGCACTCTTTGAACACCCTAGGATAACTTCAATGAACACGATCACAACTAATTCAAGTACCCTTAAACATTCTGCTCATTAGACCCAAACATATAGCTAAGGTGACTATCAAACCACACGGTATTACAATGAACTCGTAACTGCCGTATCGAGTGCGAGATGCTAACTTTAGTATGTCTTTCTCCCTGATCCTCAACTGATGATACCCTGACCTCCAGTCGACTTTATGGAACATCAATGTACAAACACAACGAACCAACTTTCTTCTTCACGAATAGAACAGGTGCTCCCTAAGGCGATACACTGGAATGTATGAATTCCCTATTCAACACTTCCTGCATCTGCACCTTCAGTTCTTTTAACTCAGGTAACACCATCCGATAAGGAGCCTTAGGGACTAGCTCTGTTTCGGGTGCTAATTCAATCACGAACTCTATTTCTCCTTCTGACAGCAAACTTAGCAATTCTTCCTGACACACCTCAGAAAACCTCTGTACCACGGCTAAGTTTATCATATTCAGTTCCTCAACTGACGCATCTATTACAGTTGCCATGCAGATTCGGTAACCAACAACCAGAACCAGGTCATCTTCAGTGACGAATAACAAGGATTGAAGTTCCTCTTCGACTTTCAGTAATTCAAAACTTTCACACGCTAACTGAACAAACTGAATATATCACTATCACAATTCAAAACAACAGAAAACTCCTTGAGCCAAACCTTTTTATAAATGACTTCCAAGTCATACTTAAGCAAACCCCCTTCAGGTACAACTATAGTCAGAGATTTATATTTCTATTATCTTATTACCATGAAGAAAATCCTACAACCCTCACTGAAAATTTTGCTGCACTACTTTGATAAAAACATCTAAAAAAAAAAACCTTCTTCCCTTGGTCGATGCTTGGTCGACCCATTCATGCTCTTCTAGCCATCCTAGTGGCGTCCTATCTGCAGTAACGGTACTTACACTCTCATGGACTTACGCGGACAGTTCCTAACCCGATGGCCGTGCTGGCCATATTCAAATCATGCTCCATTTTTACTCTGACACTGGGCTAACTCAAGCCTCCTTTCCACAAACTCGACATACAATCGGTGAGTCCTCTACCTCCCATCAAGTGACATCATGCACCCTTCCTTGCACTAGGGTCCATTCCAAGTACCCCACTGAACATCTTAAAGCATGCTTCCTCTGTTCTGTCTTATCAATGGCGGTGACAGAAAAGCTGTGATTCCATCTGTCTATACGAACCATCTTTGATCAAATGACCTTATTGGCGACACCTGTAACAAGTCATTTCCCTCTCACAATACGAAACTGATCCGTGTCTTTTCCTTACAGACACGACACACAACAATTGAGTTAAGCTATGACTTTCCAATTCTACTCTTCTGGTTGGGTGAAACAGGGTACTTTTCTTTTGACATCGACCCTTCTCCCTAATCGATTTCTGTCTCTGTCTACATTGAACATTGACTCAGATATGGCGGCTTGATCCTCGATCACAACTCCAGATTAGGCCTCAACAAGCGCGGCAACAACAACAGCCACAACACTAGCAGCGGTAGAAACAACGGCAACAGCGGCGGCTCGGTCTTGAACTTACTGACCTCAACAAGCTTCTAAGGAACACTAGAACCTGAACGATCCCAACGAACCTAAGATCGTTCGGTGCTGCTACACTCTAAGTACTGACTTGCGGCGGTACTCTCACACCCGCGCTGGTCTAAGCCTGCGCTCTACCTCGGGTACCGACTCTTGTCAACATCCTACCCCGAGGTATAAGTCCTACCGACCTTCTCCAAGGAGTCCTTCACTCCTGGTCACTCATCCTACAGGCTCTTTATAGACACCTGTTTTTTGATTCCAACATCAGGTTAGAATTTGAGTGACCCCACAAACACATTACCAAACAGCTATCAACCACATGCATCAACATATTAAAAGCATTTTCTACTGACTATCCCATGACTCATCGCACCTCATCACTCCATACACAGACCACGCTCTGATACCACTTAAACGGGGATGTCACGCCCCGAACCCCGAGCGCGTGCACATCCCACTACGGTCGATCAAATATGCAACATCCCAGGATACGTCGCCGACCCATTCATTTTATTACGCATGCGGAAGCGAAACAAATCCCCTGACAACATTTAACTTGGGATAGAAAAGCAGGCAATCAATCACAATACCAAACACTCACTTACAAACACATACATTTAAATACAACTCTGGACTGTCTACAAAATAGACCAGCTCGACAAAATGGGAACTATCCTAAAAACAACTAGCAGGACATGTTCACCGATACTTCAGTCTCCACTTTTCCAGACTTAGGGCTTCGGGTCCTCCACGACCGCCATCTAGGGACCTGAAATTTTAATCCCCAAACCGGGATGAGACAATGTCTCATCAAGTTCAACCCCCTAAACCCCTATTAGAAAGAAAATATGCCCAAGGGCGGCCTAGCCACATCACACAGAGAACTTACCTCATCTCAGTTCCTTTCTGTAGGTTAGCATAATTCAAATCACTCAATCATAGGTAGTAATAATAATTCAAACAATTGGAACGCCATCACTTTCATATAAATCACAGTCGCACTTGGCACGCATTCCAATTATTATTCACTGCCACACAAGGGCATAGCCTACTCACAGTTCGGCTATCTTCTAACATTAATGCTAGGCATCGCCTCCCCCCTTGGAGCGCGGCTTCGTCACTACGTCGACGGCATTCCCAAATGAGCATCGATCCAGTCGGCCCAGCCTCTACTGCGACCGGCATCCACCGCGTGGGCATCCCATATAGGGGCAAGTCCAGCTCAACAGCCCAGGACGATTCCTCTTAGTTATCACATAGTCAAAGCATACTCGGCCCCAAAACACTTTATATTTCACTCAATGCTTCCACTTAAAACAGTAATCTCGGCCATTTTTCTTCATATTAAAAATATTCCAAAAATTACTTACGTGCGTGGAGACACATTAATTTTGAATCGAAAAGCCAATATCTCACTTTTTCAAACCCCACTATTTAATATAATCATTAACATCTAATTTTTGCATCAAAACCCGACACTTGGGTTTTTATGAATAAAATCCATATTTATCACAATCAACACTCAATTTGCCACATCCATTCATCAAATTCAATTTCTAAATGCACGGCAATGATCAGCACAAAATTCGAGAAAATAAGGTTCCAAAATAATTTTCAGAATTTATTAAATAATTAAATTTATTCCAAAAATTAATTAAATAATAATATCCATATTTTTCACAATCCACACTCAATTTATACTATCCAATCATCAATTTCAAAATATGACTATACAGCAGCGATTGGCACAAAATTCTGAGAATTTAGGGTCCTTACAAAATTTTCGGAATTTAATAAATAATTAAATTTATTCCGAAAATAATTAAATAATAATATTTTAATAATTTCGAATAATAATATATTATTAAATTATTTAACAATTTCGGAATATTTAAATAAATCAAAAGTAAATTCCTTTATGTTACATCAAAGCTTATATTAATATAACCACTCACTTAACCTTAAATTAAATACAATTTAAGTTAATCAAACACCTTAATAAAATCTACACTTAAATAAATTAAACTAACCACCTAATAACACTTAACATAAACTAAGCACCCTAAAGCATCATTAACCCTATAATCAAGGTTTAGTGAGCTAAATTCACCGGATTAGCGAACTGAGCGAACCAAAACGACGGGGACGACGCGAGGATCGACTTTCCTCAAGGCGGGCCGAGCATCCGGGCTCGGGAAGGCAGCCGAAACGAGCCAAGAATGGGCTGAGAAACCCATTTTCTGCAGCTGCTGTCCACTGTTAGTTGAGGCCGAGAATGGGCGAATCCGGGGCTTGGATGAGATGGAAAAGGACCGGGGGAGGTTGAGGAGTCGAACAGGACCAAGGCGGGACCCGAACGGTGGCCAGGGGGGCTGAACCGCGGGTCGAGCTGGCCGAACAGCTGCTTGGAAATGAAGACAGTGGCGGAGAGGTGAGGTGGACGACGGTGAGCGGACGCGCGGCTGTGCGCACGAACGGCGGCAACAACGACGGCACCGACGGCGAGTGACGAGCAGCGAAGGAGGCAGACGGCCATGGCTGCTCCAGCTTCTCTGCATTTTTCTCATCTTCGCACAACAAAGATGGAGGAGAAACCAACGGAAGGGAGAGGGGAAGGAGAGAGAAGGAGGAGAGAGAGAGAGAGATGGGACCATTCCCTTTTCTTTTCATTTTTCTTTAATCCCACAAAAATGGCCCACCATGACCTCATGGATGATGTCATACTCCACTCACTCAAAACTCCCACAACCTTATTCCAATGGGTTCAATTCCATTTTCCGCCGGAGACCAATTCTTGTACATCAAATTTCTTCAATTCTCATCAATTCTCTTCCAATTGAATCAAATTGAAGTCCATAAAATAAATTCAATGTCACCACACTTCAATTCACATCTTCACTTGTCCATAGAACCAACTTAAGTCCCAAAAGCGCAATCAAAGGTGGGCCTACTAATTTCTCGAGCCAAATTAGCCATTCTCTGATTTAATCACTGAAAAATTCTGATTACATGAAAAATCTTCCGAAGATGAGTTAATATTCCTAAAATAATTTGTGACACACCAGACTTCCAATTTCTAAATTGGATCTCAATTCCACGGTTAATTTCACTTTGGCACGATACTAGCACAGCCCAACTTATCGGGTAGCCTTTAGAAATTTTCATGCATTTGACCTGTGGTTTATCATCTTAAGCCACAATGTACATATTTGAAACATTGGCAACTTTCGGTTGTCGGGGTAATCTCAAGATTTCAAATACGAACACAGGGTACCCAATCGACAGAAAAGTCGGTCCAATGCCGATCGACAAGAATTGTGCAATCTAGTGGAATCACCCATACCCGATCACATGGCTCTGTCGAGTCGACATATCTCCGATCTCTAATCGATTTTTAATTGTGTCGTAATGACCCTTGTAGATTAGCTCGGTCGAAAGATCGCTTCCTAGTCAAATTCTCGAGTCTGATGCATTAGAATTTCTTAACGGCTTCACCTGATAGACTAGTTTTCACATGAGTGGCCGACTCAAGGAAAGGAACTATATGCGTGCCAACGAAATGCCCGTCTCAATTTATTGAAAATAGAATTGGAAAATTGGGATGTCACACCTTGCTGATATGGTCCTCTCTCCTCCATTAATAGCATTTCAATAGGCTGATATGGGTGCCTGTTCTCTTGATTTACGTGCTGTTCTACATTATCCTGTCCACAGATGGATAAAACTTGTTCTGAATTTTGTTCTTGCTGGTTCTTATCTATTTCAGGAGTTGCATAGATGGGTGTCTCGGGCACACTCTCTACTTCCTCCGATAATATCTCTTGTTTGCCATAAAATATCTTCCCATACGGACTGAGTTGACGAACTTCCGCTTTTAACCATTGGCCAAACCTTCCCGGTAAATTCTCTTCCATCCCCGATTTCTCATAGGGTATTTCCCTGCAAAAGGTGGCATAATGCCCAATCTTTCCACAAGAATAACAGTAATGCGGAAGTCGTTCATATTTGAATTATATCCACAGTCTCTTTTTCTCCAAATTAACTAGAATTCCTGTCTTCAGTGGCTTCTCCAGATTCAGCCTGATTCTTGCCTTACTGAACTTGTAGTTGCCGTTGCCTTTTGTTTCTAGTTTCACCTCAATCACTTCGCCCAGTTTCACTGCGATATCTCTTATGACATCATAAGTCACTCTTCCAAATGGAAGCCCGTAGAAGTGCACCCAAAAATCACAGTATGTAAAATCATAGCATAACTTAGGAGTATCGGGATCACATTGCTGTAATACTAGTAAATGATTAGAGAAAGACCATGGCCTCATGTCGAATACTCTTTGTTTCTCAGTTTCGGATTGAAAGGAGAAGGAGTAGTAACCCAGTTCGAGTATAGTGCAGGTAACATTGTCAACTCTCCACACTCTTTTCATTGTATTGAGAAAAGCAGTAAAGTTCGCATTCGGGTTAGTATAAAATTTCCCAAACAAAGTTTTCCGGCATTCAGACAGTTTTTCTTCAGGAATATCACCTTTTATCTCGACAACGTCATCTTCCGACCATAGATTTCCAAGGCTTTTGCAAAGAGCCCCGACCTGCCTCTCTTCATCATTCTGACCTGCCATTTTCCGTCTGCAGATTATGTTGGCTGGCTTGACTATTTGGAACCAGCAAGGGATCGTTTCCAGCTCGATTGAAGGGAGCTCGGATCTGTGGGTTTAGCGAAAGGAGAATCCGAATGGGTTTTCGTCTAAAACTGATTTAGGGTTACTTTGGTATTTCTGGCGAATGATAATAGGGAAAGGGTTAGGAATAAACTATTTGATTCCTCAGTATGAGGATTTTACTGGCGTAAGATTGAGAAATGGGTTTGGATGGGTTTTTAGGGTTTTAATATGGGGGGTAGTGTTTCGGGATCTGGGAAAATTCTGAGTGTGTGATAGTGGATGATGGTTTGTGGGTTTCCATTATAGCAGAATCGAAGATTCAACCTTGAAAGGAGATGCAGATTGAAGCTACCCATTCGGTAGGGAGGTACTCGCCATTTGGGAGCGCGAGAGAGCCAGGAGAGAGATTGGGGAGTTGATGGGGAAAAGTATCAAAAAGTTTTAAAACTATTATATTTATATCAATTCAGTCATATATCTTTTAATTTGACCAATTTAGTCTTAAATCTTTTACATTGACATCAATTCAGTCATAAACCTTTCAATTAAACAAATTTAATCATAAACATTTTCACATTGATACCAATTCAGTCTATCCGGTTAATTTTAGCTTTGATTAAAGCACTAATGCGAATGTTGGCGGGATGGCTAAAAGTTGATATGACAATTTTTAAATAATATTTTTTGTTGTCTTTTTCTTTTTCTTTTCTTTTTCTTTTTCCTTTCCTTCTCCTTCCTCCTTGGACTTTCCTCGCGGTGGCTGGCGAGCCTTTGGCAAGGCTTGCCCAGCCTCGCCCAGGGCCACAAGTAAGGCCGAGCGAGGGTTGCAACCCTTATCGGTGACGGCTTCCCAGCCCTTGCTCGGGTGGCTCGTCGGTCACTACAAGGAAAGTCTAAGGAGGAAGAAGAAGGAAAAGATTAAAAAAAAAAAGATAAAGAAAAAGATTAATAAAAATTTCAAAAACATAAAAAAAAAAAATTATTTAAAAATTACTACGTTAGCATACAGCCAATCGGCTGGTGTCTATGTCAATACCGATTGACTAAAATTAATCGAATAGATTAAATTGATATTAATGTGAAAAGATCCATGACTAAATTAATCCAATAAAAAGATTTAGGATTAAATTCATATCAATGCAATAGATTTATGACTTATTTTGTACTTTTGCCAGAGTTGGTGAAACAATGAGCTAATAAAAAAACTTTGCAAGAACACGAACCTCAGGCGCCACCCCCACCTAGGATTTGGCCCCAACTTATCCTATTTTCATGTTGTGCCATAATAATACCCGATCTGAAACATCGCGTTTGTGAATCATCCTTATCATCAGGGCTTGGGTTGGGACCACGGCTTAGACACATCCGAATCAATATGTCAACAAGTGATCAAAACACGCTCGCGGATATAAGATCGTCGTGAGATTTGAAAGTAGATTCAAAATAATTTTTCATCATAGTGTACATCTAGCAATGCTTGGGGAATTCAGACTTTTCTCACGGAGCATATTTAATGAGTATTTTGAAGCACGATTTATGTTGTGATCGACATAAATATTAGTATTAATATTATTGAAAATTCTAAATCAATACATATATGACAAATTTTTCTATCATAAAAATTCCTAAGCTGAAGCGACCAACCAAAAATTACAAACTAATACATTTGTAATAAATTTACATTCCATTCATTTATGTTAAATTAGATTAATATCACGAACAATCACAAAACTAGCACTCATTAACAGTTAATCTAATTTAGCAATTTGATGATAAAATTTAACAGAAGTTATCAGATGATAAATTTATCACAAATTTACAATTTGTCTCATGGGTGTACCGATTTAAATTTTTGTGATATTAATTATAAATATTATCAAAGGATATAATGGGCAAGTCTTAAAGTGTGTTTGGTAATCGTTACATTCTCGGGAGCAGTTTTCGCTTGTAAATAATTTTTTTATTCTATTTCCTATATGAGTTTATGAGCATTTGAAGATATTTGTTAACTATTCAAATTTTCTATTAAAATAGAAATACGTTTGGTATGACCCTTAAAATTTTTGATGACTTATATTTTTTAAAAAAATTAATACTTTAATTATATTCTTTTTATTTTTCTCTTTTTCCTTTATCTTATTCTTCTACGGCCGCCGACCATCCTCGTCTAAGCCTTGCCGAACTAAAGCTCCAGTGAGGTCGTTGAACCTCACCCAACCAATTGTCGACCTTGCCTAGCCGATCGCCCACCATCGCCGTGGTGGACGACCGGCAATGAGGAAGAAGAAGAGAAAATGAAAGAAAAGGAAAAGAAAAAAAGAAAAGAGAAAAATATAAAATGGTTTGCCTTAATTCTAAAGTGGTTCTCGGAAATATAAAGATAACTTTTTTCTACTTTTTAATTCTATTCCAAATATATTTCGATAATAAATTTATTTTCGAAAATAAAAAATTTATCAATTTATTTTTATCTTTTTGTTAAATACTATTTGGCACAATACCAAATAAACTTTTAGAGGCGATGGACCTTGCGCAGCATATAGTGCAATCATCTTAAAAACTCAAGAAATCCGGCAACCAAATGGGGTCTTTGTGGAGGGCCCCACTTGGGTTTTGGTGGGATTCCAACTACCCGCGCCAGTAATCCAATAACTCTTCTCCATACAGGGAAAATGTCACAAATAATCATGGACTTATATTTAATGTGCAATCTCATCCTTGAGATTTTGATTTCTTCAATTTGGTGTGAACTATTGATAAATGTCCGATTTAGTCCTTCGACTATTTGAAAATTGATCAATTTCGTCATTTCGTTAGTTAAAGTTAACGGAATTGAGCATTTTGGTCTTTTTTTCTTTTTCTTCTCTCTTCCCTTCGCCGGCCATGGCGGAGGGAAGCCGGTGTCGGGCGAGGACGGCCCTCGAGCCGCCGGCGGGCGGCCCTCGCGGATCGGCAAGGGCACCCCTCACCCAACGCCGACGAGGGTGACCCTCGTCGAACGCCAGCTTCCCTTCGCCATGGCCGGTGGAGGGAAAGAGAAGAAGAAAAAAAAAACAGTCATCACTTAACGGTAGAACTAGGTCGGATATTTACCGATAGTTCATGGATCAAATTGAGCAAATCGAATGCTCGAGAGAGACGAGATTGCTCATTAAGTAGAAGTCTAGAGATCATTGGTGACATTTTTCCTCTCCAAACGCCATTCACGCCACGTGTTAGTATCCTGGCGTAAATGGGGGTATTTGTGTCGGAACCATCGTAACGGCGATTGGTCGGTCGCCAACTGTCGGTCCATTCGTGAGGTCATCGGTGACCGCATTAAGTCAAAGGCCCCCTGACCAAAAAAAAAAAAATCAAAGGCCCCGGTTTGTTTTTTTTTTTTTCCTCCTTCCCTCTTATTATGATGAACATGTGAGACCTCGAATGTGCCAAACTGCCCATAGTCGTGGTCGGTGGAATTTAATGAAAATATTCAAGATTACAAAACTGCAATTGCTTTCGATTTTTTTTGGAATTTAGTACGATGCACAGAATTTGATCGAAAATAATTTTTAATTTACCTAAACGAATAAATATATTTTCCTCAACCTAGACAACGTAGGTAATCATATGATATTTCGAAGTTGAACCTTCCATATATATTTGCTTTCTAGAATAAGACTGCATAGAAACTCAAGCTATATTGTCACCCAAAAGATGGCAAGGAAAAAAAAAAATAGGGCGAATAATGATGTTTAAACGAGTATGGTTGCTTTAACAATACCTTAATCAAATCAATCGTATAAAATTGGAAATGCACACATTGTACATCTCCGTGGGCATGAAGAATTTGATTTTGTCAACTAGTCCTCGCTAACGCTATGAGCTCTCACTTGCCACACAATACTTAAGGTAAAATTATGATTTTATCATAATTCGATCAACGTAAGTTCGTTCACAATTATCAACGAATAGATAAAGGGTACCATTATCTTACAACATTAGTGTACTTATGAAATCTGAGATCAAGCTTCACCCGAGATTAGAGCAAAGGTCCCGATGATTTAAGTCTAGCTCGAGCAAATTGAAAACATAATCTGGTGGAGCTCGAGCTCCAAAATCCCAACTTTGTCAACGTGGAGCTCGAGAGCTAAGAGATGTTGGAAAACGCAATCTTCCGAGATCAAAATAAAGTTCCCAATCACGCAAGTTTGGCTTGAGCAAATTGAAAACATAATTGAGTGGAGCTCGCGCTTGAGAATCCCAACTTCACTGAGGTTGAGGTCAAGGTCGAGGGCCAAGAGAGATTCGAAAATGCAATCACCCGAGATGAGAGCGAAGGTCCCTATGACCTAAGTCTAGCTCTAGCAACTTGCAAACATAATGAGTTTAGCTCGAGCTCGAGAATCCCAGCTTTGTCGAGGTCGAGGTCGACGGCCAAGAGAGGTTCGAAAATGCAATGGGCTCTTCAGGGTTCGATTCTAGAAAATGACGAACGAAAGGCCCAATAAGACCGGGCTCTACAGTCAAGACCATTGGGCCTAAATGGTCAAGCCCGATCTCGACCCGAGATAAGAAAAATCGGGACTCCTGCGGGGTGCAGTGGTGCGATTTCACCTCGCGCCCCCCATTGATTTTGCTGTCCATCTCGTCGCATTGGGTTTCGCAATAGCTTTTGACGCCTCGCGCGGTTGTTGTGTGTCTGAGTTTTGCTCAATCGTTGCATGGCGATGCGTAGTCGAAGCAATCGTTCTCGGTCTTAGCTGAATTAACTTGCTTCGGTCTGTTTGCGGTGACTGTATGACACATGTTGAGCCTATAGGTTGAAGGCGCGGACTGGATCGGTCGGAACAATTCTCGGTCTGTATGCGGCGGTGTACGATGTTGAGTTCATTTGTTAAGTGCGCAGCTTTCGATGTGATGTGTGTATTTGTGTGCGCGGATAATGAGCTTGGAGCTGTACCGGCTTGCTGGGTGAAATTATTCCTTGGCACCCAGCAGTCGGTTCAGCTCTCGACCGACCTAAGATTCTCGGGGAGTCGAGTCGATTAAGTATTTAGTCCTTTTGAGGTGCTTACTCAAGTCTGAAAATTGACTATATAAGTTGTTTCAATTGCAATATTCATTGCTACTTTCAATCCTACTTAGAAAGGAAAGCAGTTTCGATGCGGCTAAATACAAGAGGGAAATGGCTGCTTGCTTTCCTCCATTCCTATGCCATATGTAATAGTGTCTGGGCCGTGGAAATATATTGGCTTTTACATAATTAACAAGAGAACTTACAAGTTCTTCTTTGCATTTTAATCGGCTGCAGAGGTTTTACATGTTTTTGCAGCTAGCTATGGGAATATACCTCAGCTCTCCGAAAACTGACAAGTTCTCAGAAGATGGTGGGAATGATAGGCTTTCTTACGGGCTGTCCTCCATGCAAGGATGGCGTGCAACCATGGAAGATGCAGTTAATATTCTTTCTATGTTGCTCAATGTTGTTTCCATAGTATTATGCTCTTAATTAATCTGCATATTGTTACCTGATGTCCGATATCTTGCTTTGCCTAATTATACAATCTAAACCATGAAAACCAGCGTTCCTGGTTTTAAATTAGTTTGGTGACTCTTGGTAGTTGGTTATTTTAGTCAAATTTTCTCAAGTTATTTCAAATGCTGCAAACTAGGTGTGACTTTGTTTTGTTTAATACAAGTATTAAAACTGCTTGTGAGTGCTCTTAACGGGAGAATTTGCAATTATGAGGTGAGTGACTAAAAATTTGTCAATACCACGTGTGAAGTAGTTTCGCTAACAATCGGCTTAATTTGCGTTTCGGCTGCCTCTGGTTTGTAGCTGTGGCCCTAATTTTCAGCTTTTGAAGTCACTTTTGCTTGCACCTTTTCTGCCGGGAGCCATGGTTGGGCCTTTTTAGGGCCCCCAACTCCTAAGAAGGAGCTTACTTTAAGTTATTCTTGAACTCATTATGTTATGCACTCTCAAGCTTGCTCAATCTTGGCACTCAACAATGCATTGATATGTAGTCTTCTCAGCATGCAGCTTATCCAGATCTTGATGATTCCACGTCTTTCTATGGGGTCTATGATGGTCATGGAGGTTAGAACTAGTTCACATGGTTCTTATTTTTATATGCTTAAGAGTCCAATTCGATGTATGCTGAGTTATCTGGCCAAAAAGAATGCTTAGCTAAATTTCATATTTTTGTTCCTGCACTTGCACTATCATTTTAGATCAAGCCGTTTTCTATCATAGTTTTCCCATAAATGTTGTTGACATTCGCCCTTTTGTTTCACTGTATGCTTAGTTTGATGAGAGCATGTGGCAGCGCAATTACTTACTATAGTTATCCACTGGTCACCTTGCAGGACTATGTTGCCACAAGATGGTACAGGGCTCCAGAGCTGTGTGGATCATTTTTTTTCCAAGGTACGGCTTGCTGAACGTTTTCACCCTGTCTATCCATTGGTCCCATGGGAAATATACTGGAGCCTGATCTTTGTTTTGTCGGCTCCAGTTTGATAAATTTGTTTTTTGGCATAAGTGATAATCATGTTGTGTAGGTGAGACATGCAGCCACCTGTATTTTTGTAAGTTCTTCTGCACGGAATAGTCTAGATATTTGAGATTTAGCGGTGTAGTATGTACCATAAAACTGTTTTGAAGTTCACTTTTTGTGAATAGCTGGTGCTTTCAATAATTAACCAAGCGATAAGTTACACGCTGTGCAGAATGTGTTCCGGGTGCTTTATAGTAAGCAGTAATCCTAGATTAAATAATTGTTGTTCAGGGAGGACTATTGAACTCTCCTGGAAGTTGAAATATCTTTAAATCAGGTAAGAGTGTCCGGTTATGCTGTTCTCCAAAAATGATTTAATGTTGTGGCTTCTTTTATAGTCTATGTTATACCTTTATCTGATTTGTTTGCGACTCGAATGCAGTATACACCAGCAATTGATATTTGGGGTATCAGTTGCATCTTTGCAGAAGTGTTGACTGGAAAACCATTGTTTCCCGGAAAGACTTGTTGTTCACCAGTTAGATTTGATTACCGATCTTCTTGGAACACCTTCAGCAGAATCAGTATCTGGGGTATTATATCTTTTCTTTTATCTTCATTGTCTTCCCAGGTTCGTTTTTCTGGGTAGATTGTGGTTTTCCTGTCCTTTCTCTAACCCTGCTTTAATGTTGGAATGCAGGTTCGTAATGAGAAGGCTAGGAAATATTTGACAGAAATGCGAAGAAAGCAACCTGTACCCTTCACCCATAAATTTCCAAATGCTGATCCACAGGCTCTCAGGCTATTGCAAAGACTGTTGGCTTTTTGATGCAAAGGATCAGCCAACTGCTGAGGAGGTTTGTTTGATCTCTGTTGTGGTCTCTTCCAAACTAAAATCTTATAGTATTTATTGGGCGTAATTTGGAAAGATGCTTATGAGAGGCACCTGGTTGTTGATTCATTTTGTATTATTCCTCTGAATTCAAATGAAAATTTTCTGCTCTTTTATTTAAACAGGCTCTTGCTGATCTTACTTTAAGGGTCTGGCCAAGGTTGAGAGGGAGCCTTCTTGTCAGCCCATATCAAAGTTGGAGTTTGAGTTTGAGAGGAGAAGATTAACTAAGGAAGATGTTAGGGAACTTTTATACCGGGAGATATTGGAGTACCATCCACAGCTACGCAAGGACTACATGAACGGAACTGAAAGCACCAATTTTCTATATCCTAGGTTTTACTCTAAATTCTTTGTCAGTTCACTATCTCCTGTTCTGATTGTTTACTGCCCTTCTTATGATGTTAATGGTTTTATTCGTTGGAAGCAGTCCCATAAACGTTCAGCAAGCCGTACCTTGAGTGTCAGATTTTCCAACATATGTTGAGAGTGTTACAGAGAGTTTGAGAATCTTTAACATGATACGAAAGCTCTTGGAGAGTGCCGATGTTTCATAACGATGAACACGCGAGATCTCAAGTGTCCCAATTACCCATAGTTGGAGTTGGTGGAATTTATTAAAAATATTCAAGAGTACAAAATCACAATTGCTTTCGATTTTTTTTTATATTTAAATTTAGTATGATGCGCAGAATTTAATCGATAACAATATGTAATTGGACTAACCAAATAAATATGTTCGCCCTCAACCTAGACGGCGTAGCTAATCATAATCATTGATCAATGTATTGAAGTCAAACCTTCCAACGAAGATTTGCTTTATAGAATAAGATTGCGTATCAATTCAAGTTATATTGTCACCCAAAAGACGCCGAGGAAAAAACAAACAGGGCGGATAATGAAAGTGATACGAGTACGGTGGCCTTAACGAGACCTTAATTAATTCGATCTTACTAAAATTGGAAATGCACACATTGCGCGTCTACGTGGGAATGAAGACTTGACATTGTCAAATAGCCTGGTCAAGAAAAGAGCAAAACATTGATTAGTCGTCCCTGACGCTATCCGCTTTCACCTGCCACACAAGACTTTAAGGTGAACTTGGGATTAGCCAAAGTTCGGTGCACGGGGGAATTGGCATATGCCGTTGAAGTAGTCAAAACCAAACCAAGTTCTCAGCCTCACTCAATCTGAGCAAGAAGAAGATACCCGAGACGAGGATGATGTTTCCTTGAACGGCGTATTGAGTTCGGCCTTCCATCCAATCATCGGTGTCGATTCGAGTGGACATTCACAACAAGAAACTCTCGACTATTTCTTAGTCAATCCACTCCAAGCACCGCGTATCGAGTACTATCGTATGAAAATTCTCTTACTCTCGCCGTGCTCATCGATGACAATTCAAGCGAGCCAACCCCGCTACTAGATTACTCGATACCGTTGAAGTTGGCTATTCACAATATGGACAAGAGTATAAGATATGCATGTAGTAAATGGTCTCGGGTCTCTCTCACCCCAAAAACTAACTTAAAATGTAAGATTTTCCCTCACATTTATAAACTAACCACTAACTCTTTTTACCATCGATCGATGTAAGATAACCTCAACAACATGGATATAAAGGCGTGCAAAAGAATTGGAAATCGCTTGGAATTGGACTGGATTAGCTTGGAAATAGCGGTTCTTAATTGTAGGTGTGAAATCATCGACTAGCCCATATGTACCGGTTTGATACATCATATATCATTTTCTTTTAAAAAATTTAAGTTTTAATTTTTTAGATCAAAATTCCGATTTCCTCTCTATCTCTCACCACACTCATCTCGTGGTCTCGCTGCCCTTTCTCACTCCCGCTCTCACTCTCAGTGGCCTCCCATCCTGTCGTTCCCTCTCTCACTCCGCTCTTGATCACCTTCGACCTCATCGATCTCTGTGTCGCTCTAACTCTTGGTCACCTTCGGCCTCTAACCTCGTTAGTCGCTCTCGAGTCTCATACCTCTTCCAAAGCAAGGACATTTTAATCGTTTCGATCCGATTCTCACATGGGTTAATGAAATTAGCGAGCAGTTCTCAATTTCAATTTTTTGGAACCGGTCCCAGGGTAGGAATTGCTCATCCTGAAACCAATCACCCCCACTTGGGGAGGTTGAAGAGACTTTAGGGAATTCAAGTTTGCATTAATTCGGGAAGGTGGTCGTCCTATCGGCCGCCAAGAAGTTGTAGATCTGAAATTCAAGAAGCGATCGTAATCCCAGCAGTGCATTACTTCGACATCTGCTTATCCAATCTTGTCAACCTCCCAACCGTAGACAATAACCAACTTTTGGGAGCCAGCTCCTCGATTAGACAGCAAGAACTAAATAAGGTAGGGCGCTCCGACTTTTTAGTTTCACTCGTTTTGATAACCAATTTATATGTGGCTACACGAGAAAGAAGATAATAAAGTGGAGGTCTGCTAATGAAGGAGGAAATCATCATATAGTCAATGACAAACATCGATCTTGATTGAGTCAAGCATAAATTTGAAAATACTCGAGCCGTGACTGAAAAGCATAATCATGAAATTGTGTTTTTATCATAATTCGATCGATGTAAATTCGTTCACAATTGTCGGTGAATAAATAAAAGGATATAATCTTGCAAATATCAATGTACTTACGAAATCCGAGTTCAAGCTTCACCCGAGATTAGAGTGAAGATCCCAATGCCTTAGGTCTAGCTCGAGCACATTGAAAACATAATCGAGTGGAACTCGAGCTCGAGAATCCCACCTTTGTCGAGGTCGAGGTCGAGGTCGAGGTGGTTTGAAAATGCAATGGGCTATTCAGGGTTCTATTCTAGAAAACGACGAACCAAAGGCCCAATAAGACCGGTCTTTACAGTCAAGCCCAATGGGCCTGGATGGTCGAGCCCGATCCCGAGCCGAGATAAGAAAAATCGGGACTCGTGCGGGGCGCAGTGGCCACTGAACCCTGCACTGGTCAGGAAGTGAGGTAACGAGCAGATCGCCAATCAGCGAAAAGCACAGTGTCATCACGCACTTCTACCAACAGCAAAGATCTCTCTCGCTCTCTCGCTCTGCTCGAGGAAGGAGTGCGGCGTCCTCCGATCTGGCGAGTGAGTTCCTCGACCTCAAACTCTTGCTCTCGTTTGCTCTCACCGATGCGATTTCATTTCGTCGCATCGGGTCCTCGCGCAGTTGTCGTGTGTCTTGGTTTCCTCGATCGTCGTATGGCGGTCTCGTGGTCGAAGCAACCGCTCGGTCTTAGCTGGATCAGCTTACTTCGGCGCGTTTGCAGTGACCGTACGACGCATGTTGAGCGCATAGGTTGAAGGCGCGGATTGGATCGGTCGGAGCAATTCTCGGTCTGCATTCGGCGGCTCCGAGGCTCTTTGGTCTGAGCTTGAAGTACGATGTTGAGTTCATTTGTTAAGCGCGCAGCTTTCGATGTGATGTGTGTACTGTGTATGTGTGTGCGCGGATAATGAGCTGGGAGCTGTACCGGCTTGCTGAGTGAAATTATTCCTTGGCACCCGGCCGTCGGTTCAGCTTTCGGTTGAAGATTCTCGGGGAGTTGAGTCGATTGAGTATTTAGTCCTTTTGAGGTTCTTACTCAAGTCTGAAAATTGACTGCAATTTTCATTTCTACTTTCCATTCTATATAGGAAGGAAAAGCAGTTTCGATGTGGCTAAATAGAAGAGGGAAATGGCTATTTTTTTTTTTCATTTCTATGCCTGTATGTAATATTGTGTGCGCTGTAGAAATATATTGGCTTTTACCGTATTAACAAGGGAAAGTCGGGTCACAAGTTCTTCTTTTTGCATTTTAATCGGCTGCAGAGGTTTTATGTGTTTTGCAGCTAGATATGGGCATATACCTCAGCTCCCGAAAACTGACAAGTTCTCAGAAGATGGTGGGAATGATAGGCTTTCTTATGGGCTGTCCTCCATGCAAGGGTGGCGTGCAACCATGGAAGATGCAGTTAATATTCTTTCTATGTTGCTCGATGTTGTTTCCATATTATTATGCTCTAAATTAATCTGCATATTGCTAGCTGATGTCCGATTTCTTGCTTTGCCTAATTATACTATCTAATCCATGAAAACCAGCGTTCCTGGTTTTAAATTAGTTTGGTGACTCTTGGTAGTTGGTTATTTGTAGTCAAAATTTTCTAAATTTATTTCAAATGCTGCGACCAAGGTGTGACTTTGTTTTGGTTAATACAAGTATTGAAACTGCTTGTGAGTGCTCTTAATGGGAGAATTTGCAATTATGAGGTGAGGTGACTAAAATTTGTCAATACCACATGCGAAGTAGTTTCTCCAACGATTGGCTTATTTTTTGTTTCGGTTGCCTGTGGTTTGTAGTTGTGGCCTTAATTTTCCGCTTTTGAAGTAACTTTTGCTCGCACCTTTTCTGCCAGAAGCCATGGTTGGGCTTTTTTAGGGCCCCCAACTCCCAAGAAGGAGCTTACTTTAAGTTATTCTTGAACTCATTATGTTATGCACTCTCAAGCTTGCTCAATCTTGGCACTCAACAATGCATTGATATGTAGTCTTCTCAGCATGCAGCTTATCCAGATCTTGATGATTCCACGTCTTTCTTTGGGGTCTATGATGGTCATGGAGGTTAGAACTAGTTCACATGGTTCTTATTTTTATATGCTTGAGAGTCCAATTCGATGTATGCCGAGTTATCTGGCCAAAAAGAATGCCTAGCTAAATTTCATATTTTTGTTCCTGCACTTGCACTATCATTTTAGATCAAAGCCATTTCCTATCATAGTTTTCCCATAAATGTTGTCGACATTCACCCTTGTTTTCCTATTCTCTAATCAATATCAGGCCATATCGAATAGGGGAACTTACTCAAAGTGCAGGCAGGCCATGATTTCTTTTATGTTCCCAAGACGATACATTGGAAGTAGATTGGTTTAGAGTGGCCATTCATATTCTACTTAACTTGTTGGGATTTGATCTATTTGCCTGCCTTGTTTAACCATTGTGTATGTCTTTCCTTTTTCAATGTGATCGGTTCTTCTTGTGAGTAATAGGAAGCCAATCGATGAATCAGGACTACCACATTGAGGTCTTTGTACCTCATGTGTAGTAGAAAAGCATACTTCATAGTTCATAGATTAGTCCCTGTAACTGCCAACCACCCACAAACTACTACATTTTCATTAAAGCTCTGTGCTTCCTTCAAAGTGTGATTTTGTTCTACTCTATCATATTGCCATCTTTGCTCATTGCACATTCAAATAGACTTTTTCTGAAAAGCATTTGATGAAGCTTGCATTCCACTTTTTTGGGCGTCATTGACCATATTATAAACTCATGGAAGCAATTTGCTTACAGGCAAAGCAGTTGCGAAGTTTTGTGCGAAGTATCTCCATCCGCAGGTACTCAAGCATGAAGCTTATGCTGCCGGAGATTTGAGCACTTCTGCACGGACAGCTTTTCTCAGGTTTGTACACTGGCTTTAATTGCACCATAACAAAATTTTTACAATCAAGGTCTCTTTTGGAGTCTTTAGGACTGCTCGGTCATTAAGAACAGTGCTATTTTGTATCATTTCCTAAATTGATAGTTGTTATGGTTCTGTTTCTCTCAAATAACTTGGCGACTTCTTTATGACTATAAGCAACAGTTCATGCCATCTTCTGGTTTACTGATTTCATGCTTCCGACCAAACGATCTTAATTGCTACAGAATGGATGAGATGATGCGTGGGCAAAGAGGGTGGAGGGAATTAGCAATATTGGGAGACAAGATAGACAAGTTCTCTGGAATGATAGAAGGATTTATTTGGTCGCCAAGGAGTACTGACACCAATGAGCAGACTGATGATTGGCACTCCGAAGAGGTATATCACACGTCAAGTTTACTGTCTTCCCCCCGCCTACATTTAAAGAACAGTAGCAAAAAGTAAATAAGGCTAATGAGATGGTTCTATATCATATATCTGACTTCCAAAATTACATATTTTGTACAACTTATAAGTTGAAAGGGCATTGGCTGCTATCAAGTCACTGTCATCTTAAAGAAATACACTTTAAAGTAGGGGTGTTCAAAAAAGCCTGCTGGCCCAAAAACCCAGTTGGTTTAAACAGGACCGGCCCGATTTTTCAGTCCCAGACAAACTCAGTCCAGGCTTTCAGGTCACTTTCAGGCCAGTTTGACCCTTGGGCCCCTGACTAAACACCACTAACCGCCCCGGAAGAAACTGGCCTCAGTACAATATAATGTGTATAATACCAGAACTTAACACCTTCTACCAAATCTTCTCATTTTCATGCACTCGTCCTCCCTCTCATTTCTCTGACTCTGTCCCTCTCAAATCCCTCTGATCTCTCAAGTCCCTCTTGTCTTGCTCAATCGACCTCTCAGCTGTCTCTTTGCCTCCTACTAAAGCACCACCAACCCTCACGTGAGGAGCAAATTAGTAAATCTTGAGCGTGCAAAAAGTACAGCTCCTCACCCCCCCATCTTCTGATCGACAAGTTTAGGATTTAGTGCTATATGAAGCCACGATCTGCATATCTTGGCTTTAGTTTTGTTCTATTTTACTGTTGATGCATCAAAAGTTGAATGTGGTTAATCTGTTGGTGAATCTAATGTTAATATTCATTATTTCGTTTAAATAAGGTGTATAATCAGGTCTTAGGTCTGGCCCCAGAAATGATCAGGTCATGATCTTTTTGTTTTATCTTGATTATTCTGAGTGAATTAGCCACGCCTGCGGATCTTTCATATAATAGTTTGGGCTAGGCCTAGACTGGACTGAGTGAACCGTGATTATTCGGGGCCGGGCCATTTTCTCTTCTATCAGGCCAGGCCTACTATTTAGGCTGGGACAAAATTTTCACCTGAGCCTGGCTAGCCTTTTTTAGCAAACATCCCTGCAGGCTTCTTGCTTCTTAACGTATTTACACCGATCTTTAAAACCAGTTTTTTGATAAGCTAAACTTGCTTGCATCTTAACTGCATCACTTGGTCCATTGTCTTCAATTGTTGCATCTGACACAGTGATTTTACCTGGTCCACCAAGCTGGACAGAGACCTAAGTGTGAGACCAGCATGCGTGTTTTCTTCTGTGACGTGATCCATTCTTTGTATTAGGATCATAACCATCTCATCAATGAACTTGCCATTGAGTGTTGACTATGTTTACATGAAGCGCCTTTTAGTTCTCAGGAATGCTGAACTTCATTATTGCTGTGTTAGTGTTGTTCATTGACAAGACACAATCAAATTCTATGAAGAGAAAGGAGAAATTCTGCTCTTGAGTAAATATTAGACGAAAAGTGTTTGGATAATTAGCTTTTTCAAAAGCTTCTGATGGGTTGTTATAAGCTATTGTAGTCTTCCATTTTCCGGTTTGTTTTATTTATTTCTGTCTCCAAATTTTTGGGGCGAATAATTGACGTGTTCAATTTCCATGTCAAAACTAGGGGCCTCACTCTGATTTTCCTGGACCAACTTGTGGAAGCACTGCTTGTGTCGCGATCATTCAGGACAAACAATTAATTGTAGTAAATGCTGGCGATTCTCGTTGCGTGCTATCTCGGAAGGGTCTGGTAATTCTTTTCGCATAAGTTAAATCATCAGAGTTCTGCTTTTGATTGGATGAAAGTTGAGCATGTTCAGGGAAAGTCTAAGACATTAAATGGTAAATGTATTTCCCTCAATTATAACTCACCTTGATTAGATTGGAAAGAAGTGTTAACTTAATTTTAAGTATGAAGTCATGTTGAACAAATAGTGCGTATGTATTTGCGGTATAAGATAGTTTCCATTTGCGCATTCAATTGGCATTTGTTCATCTGTGGAAGGAAAAGGATGTAATGGCAAGTGATCAGGATGCTTGCTGTCAATCCTATCAAATGCATGGTGGCAAGTGAGGACAGAGAATAGAGGCAAGAGATGGGTCCAAACTCTGGGAAAACCCAGACGTGTGGATTTAAACATTAATAAGCGCAGAAAAAAGGGATGCCTGCTGTCCAGGATGGAGATGAATAAAGATTAAATCAATTTTCCCATGCTAAGTTCATGTACTCCATTGATTACCCATTATAAAAAGAGTAACTAATTCCAACATCATATCTTTGCTTTGGATACAAATCTTGATTTCTAAGGAAGCTAAAAAATGCCATGATGGATTTTTATGCAGTAATTTGAAACCAGGAGAACTGATGCATCAACCATGAATCTGGCTAACATGCCTGGTTTTGTGCGGTAGTATAGTATGTGGACAGTGTTATCATTAGTATCTAGTATTCTGCTAGAATAATGATGATGATCTTGTTACCTTCATTATTTAAAAAAAGAAGAAGAAGTAACTAAGGCAAGTGTTTCTAGCTCTATGCAGGCACATGATTTGTCTAAAGATCACAAGCCAGACCTTGAGATTGAGAGAGAGAGAATTCTTCAAGCTGGGGGTTTTATTCAAGTTGGACGGGTCAATGGAAGTTTGAATCTAGCAAGAGCTATTGGTACAACTGCATAGTTTTATTCTTGATGACCAATTGATGGAGTGGAGAGATACTCTCTCTTCTTCTTCTTCTCCTTCTTCTCTTTGTCTTTCTCTTTCTTCTTCTTCTTCTTCTTCTTCTTCTTCTTCTCTCTCTCTCTCTCTCTCTCAGTGTGTATGCGCGCTGGGGTATGCACATGCATTTGTGGATGTTTATTGGGTACACACCGTCTAATGTGAATTGGGGATGTGATGTCTGTTGGCTGCAGGAGATGTGGAATTCAAGCAGAACAAATCACTCCCAGCTGAAAGACAGATTGTAACTGCAAATCCTGACATAACTACTGTATGTGATAAGCTAGTTGAGATATAATCTTGCAGTCTTGTGAGTTTATCTACATTTCTTATATCAAGATAGTTGAATTCCTGTAGATTTAATGCAGGAATTCTATATGACTTTGTCCATTTATTAACATTGTTATTTACGCCTGCAATTGCTTCTATTACGCATTTAATCCTTTTCTCCTTGTTTTTGTCCAATCTTGTAGATTGAGCTCTGTGAAGATGATGAGTTCCTTGTACTAGCATGCGACGGAATATGGTACTTCATTACATCTTTTTGCTGATATCATTTTCTCTGCCAACAAATAATCTTACAGCCAACTATTTTTGGGTCCATAAGCTTGAGGAAGTGAACTTGAAATGGAAATGCTACATATGACATGAGTACTTTGCATTAATAATTAATGGGGACTTGAATTACCAGACTTAAGTGGGGACTTGTAGTTCCATTGTTTACAAGGGTGTATTTATTTTGACTACCAAATGGCTACAGCTTAGTGGATATGAGGATTGATTAGGTTGCTTTCATTTTGTCGACTTTAATAAATAGATGTAACGTTCTTTGTCGAGCTTATGACTTTGAGGAGAATTTTCCTCTTAGCAGGTGATGTATTGTTGATTAGTGATTCCAATTTAAAAGCTTATGCTATGACGTTATACTCAAGTAAACCTCATTTTGACCCAAAAAAAGTGGTCATGTCTTCCCTTGCAATTTTCATCCCTTATGGCTTGTGGTCTTGCAACCAGAGTTCCCTGTCAGCTAAATTTGGAAGTGAAGGGGCCATACATTCCAATATCTATCCCCTCCATATAGAGATCTTATTTTCCTTAGTTTAATTATTTAATCACCCAGTTATATAATTTGGTGGAATATTTTAGTTCATGACATCTGTAGTTTGCTAATTCTTGGGAATCCTGTCTGACTAAAATTATCTTTTTCACCAGGGATTGCATGTCAAGCCAGCAGCTGGTGGACTATGTTAGGGAACAGTTACACACGGTACATTCTTAACACATAAGATTCAGACTTCCAAACTGATGGCAATGCAGGAAAAGCTCGAGAAGAAAACTTAGGTATTTACTATATTGAAAATCTCTGCAGGAAAGCAAACTTTCAGCTATCTGTGAGAAAGTCTTTGAGAGATGTCTGGCACCCTCTGCTGGTGGTGAAGGCTGTGACAACATGACCATGATTCTAGTTCAGCTTAAGAAATCCTCTACATCCAGTAGTTCTGTGGAAGTGCAATCTGCTGCGTCCAATCAACTCTCAGAGCCCATCGTATGTTTGGAAGAGTCAGAAGTGAAGGTGTGAGCCGTTGAACCAGTGGAAGGGCCAACTATCCAGAAGGTCTAGGAGAACATGGTTTTAGATCCGACACCTTTGGGTAGCGATCTGCAGCACTTCTGTAAATCAGTTTCTTCTTTTTCATCTTTTCTTGAGTAGGAATTGAGCATGTTTGAGAAATCCTGCTGCAGATGCATTCCCTTCGTGCATCACTATAAGAGTGGCTAATTCGTCTGGAAATTCATTTGAAGGGGCTTAAGCATGTGAATACACTGCTCATTCTCAAAGAATATGCGAACAGATATTATAATCATCGACAAAATCACTGGAGCATGATATTTGGATGACAAGGCTCACCTTGAAGAAACACTCTGGATGTTGATGGTTTTCTATATTTTTGCCAGCGTTGTACTCCTTTTGTGTCTTGTGTGTAGTATATCTGCGAATTTATTTTGTCTTGGTCAGAGGAGCCTAATGAAACCAAAGCTGCATCTATCGCATTGAGAAAGGGACCGGGCGGATACTCCCTGTAAGAGTCAACTTCAGGCAGATCGGTTGGCCACTCTTCAGTATATCCCCCATCGCATATCACACTCTATGGAATCAAAACAAAACCCAGGGAAAAGGCCGAATAAGAAAACGGCCAAATCCCAAGATTGATATATATCTTATTTGGTAAAAGAACACATTACTTTTTTTGGAAAATGGGACACTTGAATGTTATCTCCGATAAATTCTGCCAAAAATTCAACGTAATAAATTTTTTTATTTATTAATTTTGCTCGCCTACATGGTTTGCAGAAGAGCTGATTCAGCAAAGAAATGCAAAAACAACATCGTGTTTGCGCAAATTTGAATTTGAGTTTAAAAATTAATTTAATTTAATTTAAAATCAAATTTTAAAAAAGGAAGCTAGGGATTGGCGATGCCATCCAATCCTCCCCCACCATCACCGACCCTTCCTAGCGACAGTAGCGAGGCAATAGCAGCTCAGCCCTCACTATTGTTCATCTTCTTCCTTTTTTTAAAAATAAATAATTTGGTTTTAAATTAAATTTAATTAATTTTTTATATTACTTATTTAGTCACGCCAGTAATAAAACAATGTTGTTTCTGCACTTGTCTAGTCACGTCAATATGCAAAATGATGTCAATTTGCATTTGTTTTGCCAGAAAATCGTCACGTCAATATTTTGATCGGATTTTCTTGTTGTTAATACTTAACTGATCCAATTTGCTCCGATTTTACATTTAAGTATTACTTTCCTAACTTTTTACATTTAAATATTCTCATGCCAAGTTTTGACATTCCACGTGTCCTGAATTCTTTTTATACTTATTGTTAAAAGGCATTTTCGGCATTTGCACTGAGTATATTCGCATCCAAAAGTTCATATTCACTCCCAAGTGTATCTCTGCCGGTAATAGACACTCTTTGTATTTGTTTATATAACATACGTGAGAGTATCCTCTTAAATGGGAAATGTTCCAATAAATCCATATACAAATATAAAATGTTTTTATTGTACTATGACAGTACTTCAAGTTTCCATTGCTTTCAAATTCATACTCATTCCCCTAGTGATGATCGATGATGTAATATACATAGTAATTATCCCTATATAACAAAAGTTCAATGACATTACTTCCGAGCCGGTGGATACGAATAAGTGTTCCTTCTACGTCTTATTAGATGGTAAAATTGGAAAGAACTTTTTTTTTTTTTGGGGTGAAGACAATTGAGAACTGGACTACGCTCGCCATCATCTAGTTGGGGATCCTTATTTAAAGGCGATAATTTTGAATTTAGGGGATGAGATCAATAACATGGGATTTAACTTCGCCTTGTACAACGCGTACCCACGACCAGTCCACCGCTGTCTGACAACACTGAAACTAATCTGGACCGCTAGTCTAATCTCATTCTGCATGCAAACCGAGGCTTGATTTGACCTGAGAATTGGGATACGTTGTATTTTTTGGGTTTTATTGGGTCACGCCTTTAGCAGAGAGAGGTGAGAGAGGGCGAGACAAGGGGAAGGATGACTACGGTGACGGCGAGGTGGAGTGGGAGAGGAGGGTGAGAGGAGAGAGGGGGAGCGATAGGTGGGTTGAGAGAGTGAAGATAGTAAAAGAGAAGATGTACATCCTCTAGAGAGAGAACGGACGCAAACAAAATTTTAGGTGACTCGATTCAATGAGGTTGTGAAAGATAATCTACACGATGAAGTATAGTCGGAAATCAAGAACGGAGAACGGAGAACAATGATAGATATTTTCTTTGAAGGTTTTTGGAATCCAACTCAGCGAGAGTGAAGAAACCGCCACGAATGCAGCTCTATTTAGAGATGGTGTTGATCGCGCTAGGGATGCAGAAGAAAGAGGGGGGAGAGAGAGGGAGAAGAGAGAGAGGATGCAGGAGTTTGAATGAAGAGAGAGAAGTAGAGACAAAGTGGGGAGAGAGAGAGAGAGCGAGAGCCATACTAATAAGGAGAGAGAGGATGTAGGGAGAAAATCCCTTCATACTCACACCACACTCGATGCAAAAAAAGTTCAGCAGCTACAGAATCAACTAATCAACACGCCCAAAATTAAAGGCAGGTCCTAACTAAGGACTGTGAAGGGAATTAATAAGCTGAATAATAAGACTCAGCAGAGGGCGGGGATCTTTCAGATATAATCATAATAAGTCCGCCAAATTCTTTGGTTAAACTGGTGGGTCGAAGGTGATGAATTCTGAGATGGCGGCGGTGATTTGTATGTCCTCTCGGAATTGTTAATATTGTGGGTTGGGGGTGATACTTTCGGGGGTGGAGGTGGTGATTTTGATGGCGCCTCAAAGTCGTTGATCCCTGGTTTCCTTGGGGGCGCTACTTTTGGAGCTGGAGGTGGTGATCTTGATGGCGCATCAAAATCGTCGGTCCTGGATGGTTTCTGTGGGGGTGCTACTGTGGGAGCTGGAGGTGGTGGTCTTGATGGCGCCTCAAGATCATCCTTCACTTGCTTTGATGGAGGTGAAAATTTTGGAGGTGGAGGTGGTGATTTTGATGGTGCCTCAAAGTCAAAATCAGTAACCATTGATATGATCAAGTCGTCGTCCGAAGGAGGAGAGTTCAAGCATGAGAATGGGTGGATCGGTGGTGCTACTTTTGGAGCTGGAGGTGGTGATTTTGATGGCGCCTCAACACCGCCTGGTGTCGGTGGGGTGTCTGGTTGGGGAGATGGAGGTGGTGATGCCGCATGTCGCAGAGGCAGTGGCCTCAATGACCTTCCATAGTCTTCAATTGTCATCATCAACCTCTCTGCAGTTCACATGCAATATAATTCTTTAGTTACCAGTTTCAGCTTTTCCAGTGAAATACAAGATATCCTTGGAAATCAAAAAGCGGTTTATTAGCAGCTGAGACAGCTTTCAATCTTCTTTCTCGTCATTCATATATGAAAGGTAATTTATTTTTATTTTTTTTGAAAAACTGCATGCAGCAAAAAATCTTATGCTAATACCAATTGAAATGACCAGATCATTAGCTGGACTGTCATGAATGAACTACTCATGTAATAGACATGAAAAAAACTCCAACTAAAATGAGAGCATCGTCCAAATACATCAAACTCGAACTGTGGCGAGTGGAAAGATAATGTTGTAGTGAAATGGACAAAGTCGGAAGGGCTACCTGCAAGTAGAGGTCTTGCTCGAATACAAAATGAACAAAACTATTAACAGAAAAAAATGAATTCTTGGCAGGGAATTCAATTAGATAGAAGTAGGGAGGAGTGAATCTAAGTTCCGTACAAGTTCCACTGGAACTTAAAACCTACCCGTTGGAATAGGTTCCTCATTTTTTTGGAACTTGAAACCTATCTTGCATACCCTAAACTTGGAACCTATCATGTCATAGGTTCTAAGATCTATCCAAGTCCCATTTATATTATTATATGAACGATTACAATTTACTAATCATAATTTATATCTAGATACACAAAAATTATGAACTTTAATAAAGTAAAAATCTTACCCATAAAATGAAAACTCAGACTACCATTTTTAGATTATACATTAATCACCGTACAACATGAAATATTGGAAGATCACACGGAGACATAGACTAAGAAAAATATTAAAACTTATTCCAGGTTGTAGGTTACAGATTCCAAGTTCTAGGTTCCAAATTTATTCAACTAAGAACCTGGAACCTACCCGTTGAAACAGGTTCCTCATTTTTTAGAATCTGGAACCTACCCTATATACCTTAGAATCTGAAATCTACAGGTTCCCACTTGTCATACTCATCCCTAAATGTAACGACTAGGCTCATTTGAAGGCCAAATAGTTGGGTCTTTCACCTGCCCCCACAATTAAGGTTCGGTCGCTGATTGTTGTAATTTGGCGAGTTATGCTCTTGGCTTGCCCAATTTCAGCTCTGAAGACTCAATGGCAAACCGGATGGGGCGCGGCCAAGGCCTTCGCTCCTGGTTTCGCATCGAAACTTCTGGTAACTCAGAGGCCATTGAGGTGGATAAGGTCACGATGATGCTTCAGCTTGATCTTCCTGCCCAGGATTTATGCTTGCTCGATCCATTGTTTGTGTACCCCTCCACCATTCTTGGTCGAGAGAAGGCAATTGTGGTTAAATTGGAGCAGATTCGGTGTATCATCACAGCAGATGAGGTTCTGCTTTCGAATTCCCTTGATAGCTATGTTCTACTCTATGTTGTGGAGCTACAGCGCAGGCTGACCACAGCTGGGGTGGGCGGAGTCTCGAATTCCGAGAGTGCTGACTTGAGCCGGAGAAGGGGAAGTAGAAACTTCCACAATATTTTTGGGAATGCATCCCCAGATCATCTTCCCTTTGAATTTAGGGCACTTGAAGTAGCGCTTGAAGCTGCCTATACTTTTCTTGATTCTCAGGTTTGGGAAAGATGCTGATCGAAGCATAGATCCAAACTTCATTTTTTGAGAGCTTCGGTCAGATTTGTCTTTTATGTTAAGATAATGCTAGTATTGTGTCTGGACTGAATCGCCATAAATGAGTCATGAGTCATGTCTCGGTATCTTCTAAGCTGATTTTGCTGTTTTTAGTTGCATTAAAGGCCGTCGTGGAATGCTTTGCTTTGATTATTAGAATGGCACTTCTCTTTTGTACTGTGTCATGGATTATCGTAACAGTAAGATCTGCTTCCATGGATGTCGCGACCAATTTTTCGGGGTGTGAACCACCTGAAATTTGGCTAATGGATTGTTAAGCCTAAACTTAACTCGAGCTCTCCCAAGCCCATACCAATTTGCGACTTTCGGTTCAAGTTCTTAACATGTAAATTTTTAATTAGGAGTCGCCACTAATCTATTTCTTGGTGGGTCGATTAGAAACCCAAATAAAGTAACGGGAGATTTACTTTACTCCTACGAACCAGAGATTTATGAGTTCGGGGACTTGATTACGTTAGATTTCTCTAACGCCCTTTCGGTACCTTTCTTTTTATTTTGAAAAATGTTTGGCAAGCAGTTTGGATTGATTTTAAATTTATTTCCCTAGCATGTGAGGTGATCATGCGGGTGCACAAACCACCAATTTAACACCCAGATAAAAAATAAATAAATTGCAAAAACTTACCTCCAAGCAACGAAAACATCTCGCAATGTTAAATTAGAATCACATCAACAACCCTAAATATGGTTTCTAATTAACACGCAATTTTTGTTTTGTTTTCACTCAATTAATGAAAATCATGCAATATGCAATGCAATATTAACTAAATGACCTAATTCCAATGACATGTAATTTCTAATTAAATTGGCCTAGCAAAAATACTAAATGACACGCATCTCAATGAATCTAACCCTAATGACGTGCATATGAATTTTTCTTTTTCCTAAAAGAATGCATTTCATCATAAATAATAAAACTAATTTAACCTATGACATTTTTTTTTTTTGTATTTTTCATGATAATTCGTAATTAAAAATTACTAATAATAAAAATCTAAGTAAAGTGAGATATTATCTATCTTAAGCTAGGACATAGACTAATCCGAGTCCTATCTTAACTTAGCAATTTATCTCGATATGCAATTTAGTTCAAAGATATTATCTAACCTAGATACCATCTAAACATGCGTTCTAATATAATTAGACAATAATCTAACTATTCTATCATGCAATTTTATCTAGGGAATTTTTCTAATCTATATGATATGCATATGCAATCTCTTTGTATTTTCGTGATAAATAAGACAGTTAAAAGATAAACACGAGATCATTCAAAATCACCAAAGATCACACATCATTCGAATCGGGAACAATATCCAAATCAGCTTGATTATTTCGCTAATAAAATCGATAAATTGATCTTAAGCCTTTAAGATCAAGATATCAAGTTTATTCGCGTGATTAATTATTCCATCTAAAGCCTTATAGATGGAATAAAAAAAATCGATGTGCGGTTGCGAATTAGGAAATATATCATTATACCCTTACTCAAAAACTTTAAATTAGATATCAATCTCATCAATCTAGGCAATATGACGTTTAAATCAAATTAAGATGAGATTTTTTACCTAATTGCCAAATATATTCTGAATTTGAATTTGTCAATGGACGGCTTGGACGGACGGATGGTTCATGATGAAGTAGATTTCTCGACGGTGTCCTGCGATGACAAAGCAAATGACCAATATCAATAATAATGGGGGTTCAGCATGGGAAACTAGCAAATTAGACTCCACTTGGACGTGTATCTTGACTCAGTCAACACTCTTGGCATCGGACGAAACTGAGACAAGCTGGGCTATTGGCTTGCGATTCCAACGCCGAGGTGGGCTGGACGCGACGACACTCCTTGGGTAGTGACCGGGCGCAACTGGGCTCGTTGGACAATGACGGAACAACACCTTCGAGTGGCGACGGGTCACGTGGTGGTTCATAGTGATGCTGGCCGATGGGTCTCTCGATGATGCTTACGATCAACAAACCTACAAAACAGAAACTTCACGGGATGCTTGGTTCGGGGATGAGCCCATCGGGACAGTAGCTTGTCTTGACGTCGGGCCAAAGGATGGTGTCGGAGTAGCTCACGTCGAGGCTTCACGGCTCAGCATGGCAGGGCAAAAAAAAAACAATTGATGAACTTTCACCGATGAAAATCGAAGTCGATAGGTAACCGCCAGGACTGCAGGAACGTCGGAAACAGCGTTAATTCATGAGCGGCAAGCAGATCGCATTAGCACCGCCCAAGAAAAAAAAGATCTTTGAAAAGTGAGGTGTCCATAATGGAGTGGAGAGAACAGTGAAACCATGAAACATAATCCAAAAAGAAAAGGCCAAAGAAGAACATCCCCTATGCGACCAAAGTAGTATTTTTTATTGACCCTCCCCTCCTTCCTTCACGAGCGTAGCTGTGCTCTCTGATCTCCGATTCTTTGATCACCACACCCGGTGAATTTCATTGATTTCACATTCAGGGACTTCCATGCGACCGGCAAATCGAATTCCACGGCTAGGCAAGGGTTCCCATTGACGAAACCCCTGAACTCGAGATCGCGACCGGAAGGAACGCTGCATTTTCTAGATGACCTGGGATATCCGTGGCAGGAGCAGCTAGTCGTGATATGGGTGTGGGTTTTGCAGGTCCGTGCGCGATATCGGAAGGGTAAAATATTGGTCGTCCAGAGAAGTCGTCCTCAAGATGTAAGGGGATCTCTCTCTCTTTCAATCTAAGTCTCACCCTCACTCACGTTTTTCTCTCAATGGCCGTGTATTCAATATGTGTGGCCCCTTTGTTTTTTCACAAAATTTGGTCTCTTTTATAGTGGTTCCGAGCACCATCTTCCATGGCAATTTTTGAGCTTTCTTTTTCGTTGCCTCAATTTATGGTCTACAAATTGGAGCAAAATCTTGCAATCGGCTTGATTTTTCCTTGGATGTTTCAATTCCTTTCCTTTTATCAAACTCATTGCTTTTTTTATTCACCAAATTTATTTGATCGAGAATTTGCTTCCACATTTACTATGATTTGAATATTCGCCGGAGCAAAGATGGCTAATCGAATTTCCACATTCCATTCATAACCAAATCGACTGATCCTCCCCTCATTTTCCTTTTTCTTTTTATATGTTCAAAATGCAATTTTATTTTTCCAAAATTAGGTGTCAACACCGCCCTCTTTGAAGGTGAGCTCGTAGAGGTTGCCTTCAAAGACAAATTGAGACCTAATTTTAATTACGCACATGCACTAAATGATTTTTTTTTTTTTTTTTTTTTGAGAAGATGAATCTCATTTTGAAATGAAATTTATATGATGCATGGAAATGCTAATGCAAATGATAAAGGAACTTACCTGGAATTACTTACCTTCGGGAATGGTAGAGTAACTCAAGATAGATTGGTGTTACATGTCCATGACCCGTACCATTCTACGGTCGCCCAGAATAGTAACATGACTTCACAAAGTGACTACTTTTCCAGGACCCGTACCATTCTACGGTCGCCTAGTATGGCATTGTTTGGTTGTGTGTAGGACCCGTACAATTCTACGGTCACCTAAATAGGGATTTACCTTCCAGGACCCGTACCATTCTACGATCACCCGAATAGGGAAATAGGTTTTGTCTAGGACCCGTACCATTCTACGGTCGCCTAAACGAAAAAATGATTTTTTCAGGACCCGTACCATTCTACGGTCGCCTGAATGCTGTCTAGGATTTTCCAAGACCCGTACCATTCTACGGTCGCCTGAACTAAGGTTGTCTAGGACCCGTACCATTCTACAGTCGCCTAAACGGGGATCTGATTTCCAGGACCCGTACCATTCTATGGTCGCCCGAATGGGGAAATTACTTTTCCGGGACTCGTACCATTCTACGGTCGCTTTGTTAGAGCAATAAATGTTGTCTAGGACCCGTACCATTCTACGGTCGCCTAGATCGGCGAGGTTTTGCTTGGCTAGGACCCGAACCATTCTTCGGTCGCCTAGCCTTGCGACGAAATCATCCGACCGGGACCCGAACCATTCTTCGGTCGCCTTAATCGATTGAATCGGAGTAAAAATCTTTAATGTTGTTTAGGACCCGAACCATTCTTCGGTCGCCCGGCCTTGCAATAGAAATCATCCGACCAGGGACACGAACCATTCTTCGGTCGCCTTAATCGATTGAGTCCGGAGGAAAAATCTTTAATGGACAACTCAATTGAGTGTCGGTATGCTTAAAAGGGAATACTGTGCAATGACAAATATTCAAGATATGGATAGAGATATAATTACCGGTGATATCTCGATTCTTGGGGATATGTCTTTTGAAATTTAGATATCCTGTGGAGGTCTTTCATCTCATGGTGGAGGTTTCTCATCTCCTAATATCATGGAACATCCTGAAAGGAACTTGAATTACCCGTCAGACATGATTTAAAGCAAAAATTGATATGCATTCATCAAAGAGATAAACAATCTGAGTTACTCTAGAATGCACATTTCAAAATTTAGTGAGTTTTTTTATTTCAACTCAATCGGGGTTCAGGCATAATGACCTTTGCATCACCCAAATTTCCACTGGAGAGAATTATCATTCAAGACAATCTTCACTCATAATATGGATTTCCTAAGAATATCAAATGAGAGACCTTCAGTTAGAAAGGACTTTCACTCACTCTCATTTAGAGGCTATTTTATGAGAATCACTCCATCTCACCTTTGTCATCATATTAACAAGGGTCTGAGTTTTCTCAAGCGATACGACCTTACCAATCGAGAGGTCTTTAATGGGGACCGTAATGTGGGCTCGGTCAACGGCTTAACAAAGGGACTCTTTGAGTCAAGGCTATTGAAAGAACAACTCTTTAATCATCTCCGGGTTTACAAGTCAAGAACCCCGCAAAATGAGAAAGAAATAATCTTGCTCGCACTTTTCGAGCGTTGCTTAAAACATGTGAACTCCTATGTTAATTCAAGTGCCATAATCTGAAGAGACTTTGTAAGGGACGTAACATAGGCTAGGTTCATGGGTTGAGAAATGGAAGGATAAGTAGGCTCAGAATATGTGTAAAGGGTGAGAGCTGATGATCATCTTAGCATTGCCACCAGTTTTTTATCGGGGATTGTCTTCATGAAGTGCCCCATTGATTATGAAAACTCAACATTTGAGTTCTTTAAGTATTGCTCCATTGAGACTCAATTCTTGCAATTGACAGTCACCTATATTGACTCTTTTTTTCCATCTATGGGTATTGGCCTTGCTTTTACTAGGAACACTGCTTTTTCATACCCCCAGTTCTCATGCATTTTTTTTCACTTCTTTTCATGGGCATTGGCCTTACTTTTACCAGGCACACTGCTTTTTCATGCCCCTTAGTTCTATTTCGAATTCAATTTTTGCGCACAAGGCATGCGTCAAACAATGAGCGTCAAACAATGACACTCGAACTTTCAAGGGTCTTCTCTGCCTTTTGCCTTGCCCCAGTGTGGGGGATGATCACCAACTGGGTTTAAAGAAACGAAATTGCAGGTTCAAGTGTGCTATGCAAAAGATATAAGTATGTAGGATAGAGAAAGAAATGCTCTTCGTCATCCTAAGGCACTTAAATTACCATATGAATTCAATGTAATAGCACGACTTGAAAATTGATGCAAGTGAAAGCAAGAAAATTTCAGTCCATTTTCTTCACTTTATGGTGCTGTCTTACCCTCCAATTTGCCCCAATGTGGGGTGGTTCTTGACAGGGGATAACTTTTTAAAAATCTTCACGGGTGTATAAGGCTCAAAGTGGTTAAGCAATGGATCACATGTTATGTTTAGGATAGAGAAATGAATTGCCCCTCATCATTTCGGTCATCGTACCTTTTGCGAGAGAACTCTTTACCTCATAGATATGGAACTTCCTACATTCATCTCACAAGTGTATCAAATAAGGGACTGTGTATAGGATATGGCTTGCCTTTCATCGTCTCATTCAGCATTCTTAAACATTGATGTCACTCCATTGAGTTGTCTATCTTGATAAATCTCCACATGAAATTGGTGGCTAAAAGTCATCATGCAAAGTCTTTTTTTAAAAAAAAAAAAAAAAAAGAGCTCAACAGCTTTAGGCATGAAAAATTATCAACTCCAAAACAAACAGTTTTCCACATTGCAAAATGGTTTTAAGCATTCATTTAAGGATTCATCTACAATGGGATTGTCTCGGCAGTTGATGTCTTTGGATTGTCCCTATCCGCTTTTGCCCCTGCACAAGAGAATGTGCATGAATATGATACTATGCATCATCAAAGTAAAAGCAAATGGAATATCAATTTTTAGCTCGGGTCGAGATTTATCTCAGTCGGGTCACTACCAAAATCTGTCATGCCTCCAATCTGTCACATTAATTCCTTAGAAATGTGTCATTGACAATTGGGCCAATTGCAACCTGGTGTACCTTTTCGGATGCCTTCTCATCGACCGAAAAGTAATGCTCGAAACATGAAGTAAATGAGTTAGAAAATTAAACAGGGCTAACCTAATGCATGCTTTTGAAAATGGCTTCAAAAATGGTTTTTGTTTAGACTTTTTTTTGGATGAGGAAGCATGAAGAAGCCTAGTCCTCAGAATTCTCCTTGGACGATATTTTCTTTTCATTGTTGGATATCGTCATCGGGCTAGTTTGGTGTATCCCATCATGTCCTCAAAAAAAAACTTGTAATTCTATTGATATTTATTAATCAAATTACATTTATTGGAATGTGATGCTCAAGCACAGAAGAAATTGAAATCAGTCCCTAAAAAGCGATAAGAATTCCCATGCAAGGGAAGGTGCATGCCCCTAATTAAATGGGGAAATGGAACAACTTAGGACCATGAATCATGCGTGCTTGAATTCTTCGCCCTCCTCAGTCTTGTGATGCGAACCCTCCAGATTAGAGATTCTTTCTTCTAGATATGCCACTAGTCTCTTTATGGTGGCACCAAATTCAGCTACCATAGGAAAATGAGACGGTTCAAAAGTCCTATTGACTCCTTTCTTCGAGTCGCAATTTCTCACTTGTTTTGATCCATTATTTTAGCTCTTGACCATGTACGGATGGGTGAGAGGGACCACTCCATAATCACCTAATTAAAATGAATGGGCACATATAAGCATGAGGTGTAATTAGAAAGTCAATCCATGACAATGATCTAATCAATTTTTCCATTTCTTTTATTCATGAAAAGTTCGTACAAGAAGGGCTGTTCCTAAAAAAAACTAGAAAAATAAACACCCTAGCAAGATCAAATTTCCTAGACATGAACTGAAAACAAATTCTCCAAAGTTTTTTTTTTAAATGGTTCATTGCATGGCAATTTCCTCATTTCATTTCTGATTAACAAAGGAATTAGATCAAATGACTATCCTAGATTGTCATGGACGGACCAAAAGCATGACAAAATAAATTGCATGGTATAGGGATAGAAGACTTAGTTCACCAAGAAAAATTGACGGCAATCACATAGACATGCACATGGAATGTGAGGCTCGATTTCTATTTTAGACAGGCTTAGCAAAGTGAAGTTAAGAGGGTGGGATGACTAGTTGCAGCCTCGCATACTAAGCCAAGTCCTCCTAACTCCGGCTCGTCCAAGAATGATACCCCAATGCGACGCAGCCTCGCGGGCAGAGGTAAACATTCTTGACACCAAGAAAGAAACTTTCGGGATTGAGTTGGGCAACCTCTACTACGCGGCCTCGCGGTCGAAGTCGTATCCAACTCAATACCATCCTAAGTGTCCTAGTGCGGCCAGTCGGCCACAGGTTGTGTGTGCAATAGTGTAGTGCAAGATGCAAGGCATGCACAATAGTTTAAATCAAACAACACTTCAATAGCTTGAATTTAAAACATTCATCCCTAACTCCAACTCCGCAAGACAAGGGTTAGCAAAGACTACTCCCTTATATCTCCCAATCGCAAAAACATTTAACACCTTAAATGTTAGGGACGTACCTAGAATCCTCGCTGCCAAACAAAAACATTTTTTAAAATAAAGAAAATTGGCCTAAGTCCACTAAGTGTTTTAACTCAAGTCCCCAGCGGAGTCGCCAAGCTGTCGCGACCAATTTTTCGGGGTGTGAACCACCTGAAATTTGGCTAATGGATTGTTAAGCCTAAACTTAACTCGAGCTCTCCCAAGCCCATACCAATTTGCGACTTTCGGTTCAAGTTCTTAACATGCAAATGATTTTTCAATTAGGAGTCGCCACTAATCTATTTTTTGGTGGGTCGATTAGAAACCCAAGTAAAGTAACGGGAGATTTACTTTACTCCTACGAACCAGAGATTTATGAGTTCGGGGACTTGATTACGCTAGATTTCTCTAACGCCCTTTCGGTACCTTTCTTTTTATTTTGAAAAATGTTTGGCAAGTAGTTTGGATTGATTTTAAATATATTTCCCTAACATGTGAGGTGATCATGCGGGTGCACAAACCACCAATTTAACACCCAGATAAAAAATAAATAAATTGCAAAAACTTACCTCCAAGCAACGAAAACATCTGCAATGTTAAATTAGAATCCACATCAACAACCCTAAATATGGTTTCTAATTAACACGCAATTTTTGTTTTGTTTTCACTCAATTAATGAAAATCATGCAATATGCAATGCAATATTAACTAAATGACCTAATTCCAATGACATGTAATTTCTAATTAAATTGGCCTAGCAAAAATACTAAATGACACGCATCTCAATGAATCTAACCCTAATGACGTGCATATGAATTTTTTTCTTTTTCCTAAAAGAATGCATTTCATCATAAATAATAAAACTAATTTAACCTATGACATTTTTTTGTATTTTTCATGATAATTCGTAATTAAAAATTACTAATAATAAAAATCTAAGTAAAGTGAGATATTATCTATCTTAAGCTAGGACATAGACTAATCCGAGTCCTATCTTAACTTAGCAATTTATCTCGATATGCAATTTAGTTCAAAGATATTATCTAACCTAGATACCATCTAAACATGCGTTCTAATATAATTAGACAATAATCTAACTATTCTATCATGCAATTTTATCTAGGGAATTTTTCTAATCTATATGATATGCATATGCAATCTCTTTGTATTTTCGTGATAAATAAGACAGTTAAAAGATAAACACCAGATCATTCAAAATCACCAAAGATCACACATCATTCGAATCAGGGAACAATATCCAAATCAGCTTGATTATTTCGCTAATAAAATCGATAAATTGATCTTAAGCCTTTAAGATCAAGATATCAAGTTTATTCCCGCGTGATTAATTATTCCATCTAAAGCCTTATAGATGGAATAAAAAAATCGATGTGCGGTTGCGAATTAGGAAATATATCATTATACCCTTACTCAAAAACTTTAAATTAGATATCAATCTCATCAATCTAGGCAATATGACGTTTAAATCAAATTAAGATGAGATTTTTACCTAATTGCCAAATATATTCTGAATTTGAATTTGTCAATGGACGGCTTGGACGGACGGATGGTTCATGATGAAGTAGATTTCTCGACGGTGTCCTGCGATGACAAAGCAAATGACCAATATCAATAATAATGGGGGTTCAGCATGGGAAACTAGCAAATTAGACTCCACTTGGACGTGTATCTTGACTCAGTCAACACTCTTGGCATCGGACGAAACTGAGACAAGCTGGGCTATTGGCTTGCGATTCCAACGCCGAGGTGGGCTGGACGCGACGACACTCCTTGGGTAGTGACCGGGCGCAACTGGGCTCGTTGGACAATGACGGAACAACACCTTCGAGTGGCGACGGGTCACGTGGTGGTTCATAGTGATGCTGGCCGATGGGTCTCTCGATGATGCTTACGATCAACAAACCTACAAAACAGAAACTTCACGGGATGCTTGGTTCGGGGATGAGCCCATCGGGACAGTAGCTTGTCTTGACGTCGGGCCAAAGGATGGTGTCGGAGTAGCTCACGTCGAGGCTTCACGGCTCAGCATGGCAGGGCAAAAAAAAAAACAATTGATGAACTTTCACCGATGAAAATCGAAGTCGATAGGTAACCGCCAGGACTGCAGGAACGTCGGAAACAGCGTTAATTCATGAGCGGCAAGCAGATCGCATTAGCACCGCCCAAGAAAAAAAAGATCTTTGAAAAGTGAGGTGTCCATAATGGAGTGGAGAGAACAGTGAAACCATGAAACATAATCCAAAAAGAAAAGGCCAAAGAAGAACATCCCCTATGCGACCAAAGTAGTATTTTTTATTGACCCTCCCCTCCTTCCTTCACGAGCGTAGCTGTGCTCTCTGATCTCCGATTCTTTGATCACCACACCCGGTGAATTTCATTGATTTCACATTCAGGGACTTCCATGCGACCGGCAAATCGAATTCCACGGCTAGGCAAGGGTTCCCATTGACGAAACCCCTGAACTCGAGATCGCGACCGGAAGGAACGCTGCATTTTTCTAGATGACCTGGGATATCCGTGGCAGGAGCAGCTAGTCGTGATATGGGTGTGGGTTTTGCAGGTCCGTGCGCGATATCGGAAGGGTAAAATATTGGTCGTCCAGAGAAGTCGTCCTCAAGATGTAAGGGGATCTCTCTCTCTTTCAATCTAAGTCTCACCCTCACTCACGTTTTTCTCTCAATGGCCGTGTATTCAATATGTGTGGCCCCTTTGTTTTTTCACAAAATTTGGTCTCTTTTATAGTGGTTCCGAGCACCATCTTCCATGGCAATTTTTGAGCTTTCTTTTCGTTGCCTCAATTTATGGTCTACAAATTGGAGCAAAATCTTGCAATCGGCTTGATTTTTCCTTGGATGTTTCAATTCCTTTCCTTTTATCAAACTCATTGCTTTTTTTATTCACCAAATTTATTTGATCGAGAATTTGCTTCCACATTTACTATGATTTGAATATTCGCCGGAGCAAAGATGGCTAATCAGAATTTCCACATTCCATTCATAACCAAATCAGACTGATCCTCCCCTCATTTTCCTTTTTCTTTTTATATGTTCAAAATGCAATTTTATTTTTCCAAAATTAGGTGTCAACAGCTGCCCCTCTTTGAAGGTGAGCTCGTAGAGGTTGCCTTCAAAGACAAATTGAGACCTAATTTTAATTACGCACATGCACTAAATGATTTTTTTTTTTTTTTTTTTTTTTGAGAAGATGAATCTCATTTTGAAATGAAATTTATATGATGCATGGAAATGCTAATGCAAATGATAAAGGAACTTACGGAATTACTTACCTTCGGGAATGGTAGAGTAACTCAAGATAGATTGGTGTTACATGTCCATGACCCGTACCATTCTACGGTCGCCCAGAATAGTAACATGGCTTCGCAAAGAGACTGCTTTTCTAGGACCCGTACCATTCTATGGTCGCCTAGTATGGCATTGTTTGGTTGTGTCTAGGACCCGTACCATTCTACGGTCGCCTAAATGGGGATTTACCTTCCAGGACCCGTACCATTCTACGGTCGCCTGAATAGGGAAATAGGTTTTGTCTAGGACCCGTACCATTCTACGGTCGCCTAAACGAAAAAATGATTTTCAGGACCCGTACCATTCTACGGTCGCCTGAATCTTTGTCTAGGATTTTCCAAGACCCGTACCATTCTACGGTCGCCTGAACTAAGGTTGTCTAGGACCCGTACCATTCTACAGTCGCCTAAACGGGGATCTGATTTCCAGGACCCGTACCATTCTATGGTCGCCTGAATGGGGGAAATTACTTTTCCAGGACTCGTACCATTCTACGGTCGCCTGTTAGAGCAATAAATGTTGTCTAGGACCCGTACCATTCTACGGTCGCCTAGACTGAGGTTTTGCTTGGCTAGGACCCGAACCATTCTTCGGTCGCCTAGCCTTGCGACAGAAATCATCCGACCAGGACCCGAACCATTCTTCGGTCGCCTTAATCAGATTGAATCTGGAGTAAAAATCTTTAATGTTGTTTAGGACCCGAACCATTCTTCGGTCGCCCAGCCTTGCAATAGAAATCATCCGACCAGGACACGAACCATTCTTCGGTCGCCTTAATCAGATTGAGTCTGGAGGAAAAATCTTTAATGGACAACTCAATTGAGTGTCGGTATGCTTAAAAGGGAATACCTGTGCAATGACAAATATTCAAGATATGGATAGAGATATAATTACCTGGTGATATCTCTGATTCTTGGGGATATGTCTTTTGAAATTTAGATATCCTGTGGAGGTCTTTCATCTCATGGTGGAGGTTTCTCATCTCCTAATATCATGGAACATCCCGAAAGGAACTTGAATTACCCGTCGACATGATTTAAAGCAAAAATTGATATGCATTCATCAAAGAGATAAACAATCTGAGTTACTCTAGAATGCACATTTCAAAATTTAGTGAGTTTTTATTTCAACTCAATCGGGGTTCGGGCATAATGACCTTTGCATCACCCAAATTTCCCTTTGGAGAGAATTATCATTCAAGACAATCTTCACTCATAATATGGATTTCCTAAGAATATCAAATGAGAGACCTTCAGTTAGAAAGGACTTTCACTCACTCTCATTTAGAGGCTATTTTATGAGAATCACTCCATCTCACTGTCATCATATTAACAAGGGTCTGAGTTTTCTCGCAAGCAGTACGACCTTACCAATCTGAGAGGTCTTTAATGGGGACCGTAATGTGGGCTCGGTCAACGGCTTAACAAAGGGACTCTTTGAGTCAAGGCTATTGAAAGAACAACTCTTTAATCATCTCCGGGTTTACAAGTCAAGAACCCTGCAAAATGAGAAAGAAATAATCTTGCTCGCACTTTTTCGAGCGTTGCTTAAAACATGTGAACTCCTATGTTAATTCAAGTGCCATAATCTGAAGAGACTTTGTAAGGGACGTAACATAGGCTAGGTTCATGGGTTGAGAAATGGAAGGATAAGTAGGCTCGAGAATATGTGTAAAGGGTGAGAGCTGATGATCATCTTAGCATTGCCACCAGTTTTTTATCGGGGATTGTCTTCATGAAGTGCCCCATTGATTATGAAAACTCAACATTTGAGTTCTTTAAGTATTGCTCCATTGAGACTCAATTCTTGCAATTGACAGTCACCTATATTGACTCTTTTTTTCCATCTATGGGTATTGGCCTTGCTTTTACTAGGAACACTTTGCTTTTTCATACCCCCGGTTCTCATGCATTTTTTTCACTTCTTTTCATGGGCATTGGCCTTACTTTTACCAGGCACACTGCTTTTTCATGCCCCTTAGTTCTATTTCGAATTCAATTTTGCGCACAAGGCATGCGTCAAACAATGAGCGTCAAACAATGACACTCGAACTTTCAAGGGTCTTCTCGCCTTTTGCCTTGCCCCGGTGTGGGGGATGATCACCAACCGGGTTTAAAGAAACGAAATTGCAGGTTCAAGTGTGCTATGCAAAAGATATAAGTATGTAGGATAGAGAAAGAAATGCTCTTCGTCATCCTAAGGCACTTAAATTACCATATGAATTCAATGTAATAGCACGACTTGAAAATTGATGCAAGTGAAAGCAAGAAAATTTCAGTCCATTTTCTTCACTTTATGGTGCTGTCTTACCCTCCAATTTGCCCCAATGTGGGGTGGTTCTTGACAGGGATAACTTTTTAAAAATCTTCACAGGTGTATAAGGCTCAAAGTGGTTAAGCAATGGATCACATGTTATGTTTAGGATAGAGAAATGAATTGCCCCTCATCATTTCGGTCATCGTACCTTTTGCGAGAGAACTCTTTACCTCATAGATATGGAACTTCCTACATTCATCTCACAAGTGTATCAAATAAGGGACTGTGTATAGGATATGGCTTGCCTTTCATCGTCTCATTCAGCATTCTTAAACATTGATGTCACTCCATTGAGTTGTCTATCTTGATAAATCTCCACATGAAATTGGTGGCTAAAAGTCATCATGCAAAGTCTTTTTTTTTAAAAAAAAAAAAAAAGAGCTCAACAGCTTTAGGCATGAAAAATTATCAACTCCAAAACAAACAGTTTTCCACATTGCAAAATGGTTTTAAGCATTCATTTAAGGATTCATCTACAATGGGATTGTCTCGGCAGTTGATGTCTTTGGATTGTCCCTATCCGCTTTTGCCCCTGCACAAGAGAATGTGCATGAATATGATACTATGCATCATCAAAGTAAAAGCAAATGGAATATCCATTTTTAGCTCGGGTCGAGATTTATCTCAGTCGGGTCACTACCAAAATCTGTCATGCCTCCAATCTGTCACATTAATTCCTTAGAAATGTGTCATTGACAATTGGGCCAATTGCAACCTGGTGTACCTTTTTCGGATGCCTTCTCATCAGACCGAAAAGTAATGCTCTGAAACATGAAGTAAATGAGTTAGAAAATTAAACAGGGCTAACCTAATGCATGCTTTTGAAAATGGCTTCAAAAATGGTTTTTGTTTAGACTTTTTTTTTGGATGAGGAAGCATGAAGAAGCCTAGTCCTCAGAATTCTCCTTGGACGATATTTTCTTTTCATTGTTGGATATCGTCATCGGGCTAGTTTGGTGTATCCCATCATGTCCTCAAAAAAAAAAACTTGTAATTCTATTGATATTTATTAATCAAATTACATTTATTGGAATGTGATGCTCAAGCACGAAGAAATTGAAATCAGTCCCTAAAAAGCGATAAGAATTCCCATGCAAGGGAAGGTGCATGCCCCTAATTAAATGGGGAAATGGAACAACTTAGGACCATGAATCATGCGTGCTTGAATTCTTCGCCCTCCTCAGTCTTGTGATGCGAACCCTCCAGATTAGAGATTCTTTCTTCTAGATATGCCACTAGTCTCTTTATGGTGGCACCAAATTCAGCTACCATAGGAAAATGAGACGGTTCAAAAGTCCTATTGACTCCTTTCTTCGAGTCGCAATTTCTCACTTGTTTTGATCCATTATTTTAGCTCTTGACCATGTACGGATGGGTGAGAGGGACCACTCCATAATCACCTAATTAAAATGAATGGGCACATATAAGCATGAGGTGTAATTAGAAAGTCAATCCATGACAATGATCTAATCAATTTTTCCATTTCTTTTATTCATGAAAAGTTCGTACAAGAAGGGCTGTTCCTAAAAAAAACTAGAAAAATAAACACCCTAGCAAGATCAAATTTCCTAGACATGAACTGAAAACAAATTCTCCAAAGTTTTTTTTTAAATGGTTCATTGCATGGCAATTTCCTCATTTCATTTCTGATTAACAAAGGAATTAGATCAAATGACTATCCTAGATTGTCATGGACGGACCAAAAGCATGACAAAATAAATTGCATGGTATAGGGATAGAAGACTTAGTTCACCAAGAAAAATTGACGGCAATCACATAGACATGCACATGGAATGTGAGGCTCGATTTCTATTTTAGACAGGCTTAGCAAAGTGAAGTTAAGAGGGTGGGATGACTAGTTGCAGCCTCGCATACTAAGCCAAGTCCTCCTAACTCCGGCTCAGTCAAGAATGATACCCCAATGCGACGCAGCCTCGCGGGCAGAGGTAAACATTCTTGACACCAAGAAAGAAACTTTCGGGATTGAGTTGGGCAACCTCTACTACGCGGCCTCGCGGTCGAAGTCGTATCCAACTCAATACCATCCTAAGTGTCCTAGTGCGGCCCAGGTCCGGCCACAGGTTGTGTGTGCAATAGTGTAGTGCAAGATGCAAGGCATGCACAATAGTTTAAATCAAACAACACTTCAATAGCTTGAATTTAAAACATTCATCCCTAACTCCAACCTGCAAGACAAGGGTTAGCAAAGACTACTCCCCTTATATCTCCCAATCTGCAAAAACATTTAACACCTTAAATGTTAGGGACGTACCTGGAATCCTCGCTGCCAAACAAAAACATTTTTTAAAATAAAGAAAATTGGCCTAAGTCCACTAAGTGTTTTAACTCAAGTCCCCAGTGGAGTCGCCAAGCTGTCGCGACCAATTTTTCGGGGTGTGAACCACCTGAAATTTGGCTAATGGATTGTTAAGCCTAAACTTAACTCGAGCTCTCCCAAGCCCATACCAATTTGCGACTTTCGGTTCAAGTTCTTAACATGTAAATTTTTAATTAGGAGTCGCCACTAATCTATTTCTTGGTGGGTCGATTAGAAACCCAAATAAAGTAACGGGAGATTTACTTTACTCCTACGAACCAGAGATTTATGAGTTCGGGGGACTTGATTACGTTAGATTTCTCTAACGCCCTTTCGGTACCTTTCTTTTTATTTTGAAAAATGTTTGGCAAGCAGTTTGGATTGATTTTAAATTTATTTCCCTAGCATGTGAGGTGATCATGCGGGTGCACAAACCACCAATTTAACACCCAGATAAAAAATAAATAAATTGCAAAAACTTACCTCCAAGCAACGAAAACATCGCAATGTTAAATTAGAATCCACATCAACAACCCTAAATATGGTTTCTAATTAACACGCAATTTTTGTTTTGTTTTCACTCAATTAATGAAAATCATGCAATATGCAATGCAATATTAACTAAATGACCTAATTCCAATGACATGTAATTTCTAATTAAATTGGCCTAGCAAAAATACTAAATGACACGCATCTCAATGAATCTAACCCTAATGACGTGCATATGAATTTTTTTCTTTTTCCTAAAAGAATGCATTTCATCATAAATAATAAAACTAATTTAACCTATGACATTTTTTTGTATTTTTCATGATAATTCGTAATTAAAAATTACTAATAATAAAAATCTAAGTAAAGTGAGATATTATCTATCTTAAGCTAGGACATAGACTAATCCGAGTCCTATCTTAACTTAGCAATTTATCTCGATATGCAATTTAGTTCAAAGATATTATCTAACCTAGATACCATCTAAACATGCGTTCTAATATAATTAGACAATAATCTAACTATTCTATCATGCAATTTTATCTAGGGAATTTTTCTAATCTATATGATATGCATATGCAATCTCTTTGTATTTTCGTGATAAATAAGACAGTTAAAAGATAAACACCAGATCATTCAAAATCACCAAAGATCACACATCATTCGAATCAGGGAACAATATCCAAATCAGCTTGATTATTTCGCTAATAAAATCGATAAATTGATCTTAAGCCTTTAAGATCAAGATATCAAGTTTATTCCCGCGTGATTAATTATTCCATCTAAAGCCTTATAGATGGAATAAAAAAAATCGATGTGCGGTTGCGAATTAGGAAATATATCATTATACCCTTACTCAAAAACTTTAAATTAGATATCAATCTCATCAATCTAGGCAATATGACGTTTAAATCAAATTAAGATGAGATTTTTTACCTAATTGCCAAATATATTCTGAATTTGAATTTGTCAATGGACGGCTTGGACGGACGGATGGTTCATGATGAAGTAGATTTCTCGACGGTGTCCTGCGATGACAAAGCAAATGACCAATATCAATAATAATGGGGGTTCAGCATGGGAAACTAGCAAATTAGACTCCACTTGGACGTGTATCTTGACTCAGTCAACACTCTTGGCATCGGACGAAACTGAGACAAGCTGGGCTATTGGCTTGCGATTCCAACGCCGAGGTGGGCTGGACGCGACGACACTCCTTGGGTAGTGACCGGGCGCAACTGGGCTCGTTGGACAATGACGGAACAACACCTTCGAGTGGCGACGGGTCACGTGGTGGTTCATAGTGATGCTGGCCGATGGGTCTCTCGATGATGCTTACGATCAACAAACCTACAAAACAGAAACTTCACGGGATGCTTGGTTCGGGGATGAGCCCATCGGGACAGTAGCTTGTCTTGACGTCGGGCCAAAGGATGGTGTCGGAGTAGCTCACGTCGAGGCTTCACGGCTCAGCATGGCAGGGCAAAAAAAAAACAATTGATGAACTTTCACCGATGAAAATCGAAGTCGATAGGTAACCGCCAGGACTGCAGGAACGTCGGAAACAGCGTTAATTCATGAGCGGCAAGCAGATCGCATTAGCACCGCCCAAGAAAAAAAGATCTTTGAAAAGTGAGGTGTCCATAATGGAGTGGAGAGAACAGTGAAACCATGAAACATAATCCAAAAAGAAAAGGCCAAAGAAGAACATCCCCTATGCGACCAAAGTAGTATTTTTTATTGACCCTCCCTCCTTCCTTCACGAGCGTAGCTGTGCTCTCTGATCTCCGATTCTTTGATCACCACACCCGGTGAATTTCATTGATTTCACATTCAGGGACTTCCATGCGACCGGCAAATCGAATTCCACGGCTAGGCAAGGGTTCCCATTGACGAAACCCCTGAACTCGAGATCGCGACCGGAAGGAACGCTGCATTTTTCTAGATGACCTGGGATATCCGTGGCAGGAGCAGCTAGTCGTGATATGGGTGTGGGTTTTGCAGGTCCGTGCGCGATATCGGAAGGGTAAAATATTGGTCGTCCAGAGAAGTCGTCCTCAAGATGTAAGGGGATCTCTCTCTCTTTCAATCTAAGTCTCACCCTCACTCACGTTTTTCTCTCAATGGCCGTGTATTCAATATGTGTGGCCCCTTTGTTTTTTCACAAAATTTGGTCTCTTTTATAGTGGTTCCGAGCACCATCTTCCATGGCAATTTTTGAGCTTTCTTTTTTCGTTGCCTCAATTTATGGTCTACAAATTGGAGCAAAATCTTGCAATCGGCTTGATTTTTCCTTGGATGTTTCAATTCCTTTCCTTTTATCAAACTCATTGCTTTTTTTATTCACCAAATTTATTTGATCGAGAATTTGCTTCCACATTTACTATGATTTGAATATTCGCCGGAGCAAAGATGGCTAATCAGAATTTCCACATTCCATTCATAACCAAATCAGACTGATCCTCCCCTCATTTTCCTTTTTCTTTTTATATGTTCAAAATGCAATTTTATTTTTCCAAAATTAGGTGTCAACAATGGATAATTTTCTCGTTCATTTAATCAGTTCTGATTGATTCAAAGTGAGCTGAGCAAAGTAGTAAAACCATCATATTCATATTCTATAGGCATCAGAACTTCAGATTGAAGGTTATCCTTTGCTAGATAAGCTTACTTCGAAGATTAGCACGTTGGAGTGTGTCTGTGCATTTAAAAGCAGACTCGTTGCCTCAACAAGGAGAGTGCACAAGGTACATGGAATATACGTCAATGTTGTAATGAATTGTCCTGGTGAATGATATCAGATATCCCCTCTCTCCCCCACCCCACCCCCCCCCCACCCCCCCCCACACCCACACACGCAGCCTTACTGGGATTATTGGTTTCTAACGTTTTCCTCTTAAATGTCCCAATGTAGGTTAAGGATGCGACTGAGCAGCTGCTGAATGATAAAGGACAATTGGCAGAGATGTACCTCACTCAAAAGAAACTAAGGATGCAGCCAACATTTTATGGTGACCAGTCTATGTTGGGAAGCAGATCAACTGATGGTGCTTTATCTGTCTCTGACCAGTTTCTCCTGTTGCTTGCCCTCCAGATTGGTGGAAGCCGGAGAGGAGCTTTATCAATGCCAAGAACCAGCACGAGGGCATGAGCAGTTCAGAAAGTGCCGAAAGAACATAGAACTTGAGATGTTGCTGGAAGCATTTCTTGTTATGATTCAAAGCACATTATACAAGTTGACCTCGGTATGGCATTACCGTTCTCTTCACTCAATGATTATCTTTTGTTTGATCTGGAAGTAGTACAGGACACTTACAGAACTTTCTTATTGCCCTTGTTTCAGATGAAGGAGTACATTGAGGACACAGAAAATTTCATCAATATTCAGCTGGGAGGTTGTTCCTGTCCTCTTCTCATTTTCTATTTCATCTCGAGTTGTAGTTTGGTAGGTGACCTTATTATTTGAGTGAATTTGACTAGATCACTGAAGTAGACATAGGCAGATGGTAACACATCTCAGTTCAATGCGATTGATGTTATGAAATTTACTCATTTTTACATTATCGACGCCATGGAAGGAAGAATAAGCAGGCTCTTGATCATTCTGATCGTTTATCAGCTTTGAAACTCTAGCCCCGGTCTTCAGACAAGTAGATTAGTATGTCCTGTGGAAGAATATAATTTAATGTTGGAAATTCCTCTTCTTCAACTTCATATAGTGTACATGAAAACTTTTGCAGGACAGTGTCCGGAACAAGCTAATCCAATTCGAGCTGATGATGACAACCGTGAGTTTGTGTTCACCATCTTTGGCATGGTGGTTGGGATCTTCGGCATGAACTTTCCGGTACCATTATACCACAGTGCAGGTGCCTTTAAGTGGGTCCTCATAATTTTAGGAGTGACTAGAATCACCATATTCCTAGCATTCTGTTGGTTCTTCAAGAGTAGAAGACTTATGTAGACAGATGTGCAAGGATTGGATTTGCCTTTAAAGGAAGTGTACAATTATGTATTGTTATCATTGTTAGAGTTAGTCATGCGTATTGCATCGAAGCTATAATTGGAAGTGAGAATGTGCTTATTTCTTGTGGCAATTCTTTGAATTTGTTACTTATTTTTCTCCCTGTAGCAGGCTGAAGAATGTCTCGCCATTCATGACTCAGTGCGAAATGTCCCATTTTGAATCAAATCACGTACCACAAACCCAATGTTTCATATACTCGGATGCTTTCGATTGGTATTAGTTTGGCGAGATCCAGCAAATCACGTCCCAAAAAGTAATGTCAATTGGATTTGGGATATGTCCATCGATCCAAACCCAACCCGATATCATTGCTTAGTTGAAGGACCCGATTTATGTTTTATATATTACAAAAATGAATCAAAAAGTGTTACCATTTTTTAGTTATTTTTATTGTTTAACAAGATAAAATCGGGAACCTACTAATTAGTATCGAAACCAAAACCAAATAATTAGGATGATCACTTTCGTGTAATCCGATTGCCACTCATGAATCGGAAATCGAACCGGTCTTGCTCACAGATTGTCTCGATGGAACCTGTAACTGCCCCACCGTGGCCACCGGCAGAGCACCTCTCATCGCCATCGCCACAGGCGAAGTCACGGGCGCCAAGTACTGCGCTTACAAGCCGAGCCACTCCTTCCGGCGTCGCCCGTGGTCGGTCCTACTCATTGCCTGTCCAGATCTAGCTTCGTCCGCGGCCCGTGGGGCAGCTTGTCTACAGATCTGGCGAGCCTACGGAGGAGTGGCTCAGCTTGGACGAGTCGCTGGTCCAGCTTTGGAGTTGTGCCTGCGAACTTTCAGATGGCGGGTTGTCCATAGCCGCGAGCAACAATGGAGAGGGCTCGGCCTGGACGCGCGAGCCTGGACAACGGCACCGGCGAGTCCGCTGGGCCAGATGTGGAGTCTGCGAACTTTCAAATCTGGAGCTGGCAGCGACGTCCTCCGTGGCCGCAAGCGACGACGGAGAGGACAGGAGGGGTGGCTCGGCTTGGATGACTGACGCCAGCGATGACCATGGAAGAAAAGCGAAGAAACTCAGAGCTGCTCCGGATGAGGAAGCGTACCGCGCGCTTCCGACTGCTCTTTGTTAAAACGGAAACATTTGAAGAAGCCGAAGAGTTCATGTTCCTGAATGAGAAGCTCTTCCCCTGGAAACTGAGCTTCGACGTTATTCTGTATGCTTGGTCTGATGTCACTGCGAACGTGCTCGAAGCTAAGAGAAATTGGAGAGATGTCGAGATGCTGCATCACACCGAATACTCACATATCTTTGCTTCTGGAAGGTTGGGAACCTTTTCAACTCTTTAAGACTATACGATGAGATGAAGAAAAGAGGATGGGTTCCTGGACTTGAGGTGTACAATTCTCTAATTTGCATGTTTAGTCGGGAGAATTGCTTGAGTGAGGCCCTAAATTATAATTTACGTGCTTACTCACCAATCAATCATAACTAGCACCAGCCTGCCCCGACTGATAAAACCAGTGATACTGTGATGTTTTATGCCAAGTTTGTATACTCTATTCCAACATCATATCTTTGCTTTGGATACAAAACTTGATTTCTGGGGATGCTCGGAAATGACGTAATTGATTTTTGTGCGGTAATTTGACGTTAGGAGAACTCATGCATCAACCATGAACCTGCCAAACATGCCTGGGTTTTGTACAGTAGTTTGTGGACGGTGTTGTCATTAGTAGCTAATATTGTATGTTGGATAGGATAATGATGCTCAGGTTGCCTTCACTAGGGAAGAATGAACAGTAACTAAGGCAAGTGTTTCTAGCTATATGCAGGCATATAATTTGTCTAAAGATCACAAGCCGGACCTTGACATTGAGAGAGAGAATTCTTCAAGCTAGGGGTTTCATTCAAGTTGGAAGGTCGATGGAAGTTTGAATCTAGCAAGAGCTATTGGCTCTACTACTAGTTTTTATTCTCGATGACCAGTTGATAGAGTAGAGGGAGTCTCTCTCTCTCTCTCTCTCAGCGCGTGTATGCATGTGTGTCCATGGACTTTATAGGGTTCATGCCGTCCAATGTGAATTGGGGACGTAATATCTATTGGCAGCAGGAGACGTGGAATTCAAGCAGAACAAATCACTCCCAGCTGAAAGACAGATTACAGCTGCAAATCCCGACATAACTACTGTATGTGATAGCTAATCAAGATATAATCTTGCAGTCTTGTGAGGGTATCTACATTTCTTTTTAATCAAGATGATTGAACTGCTGTTGACTTTAATGCAGGAACTTTTTTATGACTTTGGCCATTTATAAACATTAGTATTTATACTTACGATTGCTTCTATTGCGTTTTAAAACCCTTTTCCCTCCTTTTTCTCCAATTTTGTAGATTGAGCTCTGTGAAGATGATGAGTTCCATGTACTAGCATGCGGCGGAATATAGCGCTTCATTATATCCTTTTGCTGATATCATTTTCTACCGACAAATAATCTTCCAGCCAACTATTTTTGTGTCCATAAGCTTGCTTAGCAGGGATTGCATGTCAAGCCAGCAGCTGCTGGACTATGTTAGGGAACAGTTACACACGGTACATTCTTTACACTTGAGATATTAGGTTCCCAAACTGACGGCAATGCAGGAAAACTCGAGAAGAAAACCTAGGCATTTGCTAAATGAAAAACTCTGCAGAAAAGCAAACTTCCAGCTTTCTGTGAGAGAGTCTTCGAGAGATGTTTGACACCCTCTGCTGGCAGTGAAGGATGCGACAACAAGACCATGATTCTAGTTCAGTTTAAGAAATCCTCCACATCCAGCAGTTCTGTGGAAGTGCCATCTGCGGCGTTCAATCACCTCTCTGAGCCTGTCGTGTTTGGAAGAGCCGGAAGTGAAGGTCTGAGCCCTTTAATGAATGGAAGGGCCACCTACACAGAAGGTCTAGGAGAACATAATTTTTAGATCCGATGCCTTCATGTAGTGAACTATGGCACTTCTGTAAATCAGTTTCTTCCTTCTTGAGTAGCAGCGGGGCACGTGTGAGAAGTCCTGCCGAGGTTGCATCTCCTTCGCGCATCACTGTAAGAGTGGCTACTTGGTCTGGAAATTCATTTGAAGGGGTGTTTAAGTTTGTGAGTACGCTGCTCAATCTCAGAGAATCTGCGAACAAGATAATGTAATCATCGACAAAATCCCTGGAGTGATATTCGGAGCACAAGGCTCACCTCAAAGACACACCACGGATGTCGATGGTTTTCTAATTTCTCATAAGCATTATGCTTCTTTTGTGCCTCGTGAGTGTATCTACGAATTCATTTTATCTTTGTTAGAGTCGGTTGCCCAGTTTAACGCAATCAAATCGGATGCATCGGATCGGTTGAAAAGGGAAATTTATCGTATTAGCAAGGAGCATTGTCTTTTGCGGACGGTGATAGGTTTGATCGTTTTTTTCATCGACTCGCGTTGGGAATTAAATAGGCCTTTTTACGTTTACGACTAACTGACCGTTTGGCTCGTGGGTGCTCCCTTCCCTAGTGCTGGGACGGACAACTCATATCCAATCAAAACCCAGCAGGCATCTATTAACGATATTCATTGTTATTCGAAATTTTGCTTCCTCCGTTAAGGAACTATTTTAGGTATCTTCACCGAGAATATTCACGTCTAGACACTTACAATTACTCCCAAGCGCATGTCAGTGTAGTCCCGCGACAGTAAAATGCTCGCTCGTTGTGTATCGTGCGGAATCACGAAGCGGACGGGTTACAGTACTCGTGCATTTATGTATATATTAACGCAACGGGAGCATGTCAATACTGATCTAAATATTTCTTCCCATGTTTTTAACAAGTAAAACATGTTCTTTGACTAGCCCGGATACGTAGAAGAGGAGTGCGTAGCGTACCATTTCGACGCGCCTCATTCACATTCTCTCTTTTTTTAGGCGGACGTACAGGTGGCCTTACACTTTCAACACGTGGCGGCCATCTACGCGTACATAAATATTCGTTGTTGACGGCTGAAGATCGATCGGCATCGGATCCACGTGTCGGTCTACCTTCCCCTTCTTATCCATCCATCCATCCATCCGATCCCACCGCCTGAAAAGCGCAAGACCCCATAAATTCTCAGAAAACGAACCCGTGTACTGCCGCGGTGGAGGGGTCCATCTCTTATCCCATCTTCCCTTTCCCCCATTTTAAAGGGCGATTGATCTTTAATTTATGGGATGAGGCATGGACCCGTTCAGAAACGAACCGATTATGATGTGGAGGACTCCAATCGAAAAAGCCGCCCTTGCATTATTGGAGCATGTGACGTTAAAAAAATAAAACATGGGGCTTTCAACCCTACCAACGTACGACCATTGGCTGTGTCTGCCAACACCCGAATCGAATTCAGACCGCTAGATCTGAAAACCCTCATTCCCCGCATGCGAAGCCACGTGTCCTTCCTTCCTATCAAGTATCAATTCGTTCCGAAAGAAAAACCCTAGCAAGCCGACCGTGACCCGTTCCCCCCTTTGGCCCGAATAACAAAACCGCGGCGCGACTTGACCTCGGAACTTGGAATTGCTTGTATTTCTTTGTTTGGTTGCGTCTCGCCTTTGCGTGGTCCCACCAGCTAAAAAGAAAGGCCCACGTTTTGTAACACCTTTTTGAATTCGAACAAACAAACAAAACATCCGTTGAAGACTAAACAGTCCGTCCCCCACGAGTTTCATGAGAAAATTACCAAATAACTCATAAATTTATTACATTTACATCAATTTAATCTTAAATCTCATAATTATGTTAATTCAATTCCAAACTTTTACATTTTACTAATTGGTTTTTCTTTTCTTTTCTTTACTTTTTTTACTGAAAGTTGCCATGGATAGTTAGTGCTAGTGATTCTAACTTTTTTTTTTTTGTAATTTTTAATGATTTTTTTTTTTTTCTTTTCTTTACTTTTTTTTAACTTGATTCTTTTGAGAAATTGTCACAACTCTCATCATTTGTATTGACTTAATAAACTTAATTAATAAAAATGAAAATATTAAGAACTTGATATTATAATTAAATTGACATAAATATAATAAATTTAGGTTTTTTATTATAATTTTCTTCGGATTCCCCTAGTTTCATGCCCATGTTCAATCAAGCACGGCATGAACGAGACTTACCCGCTTCATTTTGACCTTGCAGTTGAAAATAAAAAAAAAAAAAAAAAAACGCTCTTGACAACGACCGGATGCATGATGACAAAACACTTCCAATTTAGAGAAAGCTCGTAGAATCGACAAATACGTAGGTTAGTCTACTAATTCAGAAACCGGAATGATGGAAGCGATGTGAATCCCATTCTTTCTTTTGATTTTATAATACGAGCCCGAATAGACATAATATACGATTCGAAAGTGATGCGTTTAGTTGTTGGTTCTTTGAAGGGGTCAGTTGAAGGAGCTTTTAGAATATAGTGGCGTTCCCATCTCTACTTAACGGTGTCTGTCAACGTATGAATATATAATACAAGAAAATTCATCCTTTTGAACGTAGGCGGCTCTCCGTGGCAAAAGAACAAAGAAAGGAAGAATTAGAGCTGTGGGACCCGATCACAAAGCTTAGAGCACCAAGGTGAGATATAAGGGAACTATATGGATAATTATTAAGAAATCTTTAAATTTTTCAATTTTATCAATTTAATGTCAAATATTTTTACCGTTGGTCAATATAATCCTTCCGTTTTATTTTTGCCAAAAATTGTTGACGTGCTTATTTACTTAATGCCGGTCATATGAGACAAATTTGATCGCTACTATATTGATAAATCTTCAAAAGGGTATATGTGACTTAATTGGTAATATTGAAAAAATGTTAGAATTAAATTGGTTGCCATATAATGAGTCTAGAATTTTCTTTCAAAACATTAGGTATGATATTGCTTTTATATCGGGAACTTTTTAAGCTACTATAAAGCGCATTTTGTCAAATTGAGAAGTAAGAAAAACGTGCCGGTAGTGAGCCGCCTCGACAAAATTCACCGTTATATTTCGTTTCCTTAATCTTCCTTTTTTTCGGTGAAGGGTCAGCGCGCGCAAACGAGCACAATAAGAATAGCACAAATTCGGAGGAATATTCCCCATAATTATTGAAAAAGAAGAAGAAGGAAAAACCCAAAACCACTGGAGAAAAGTCATTTTCTGATACGAAGCTGACTAGGCACCCAACCAAAAAAAAGAAAAACAAAATCCCGGATAAGAAGCAAAAAAAATTAAAAATTAAAAAGAAAAAGAGAAAAAAGGACCGGTCGCTTATTTCCACAAAACACGACATCACACGTCAGGCATTAAGATAAGAAGCTCCTCCCTCCCTCCCTTCTCCTCTCTCTCTCTCTCTCTCTCTCTCTCGCTTTCTCTCTCTATATATTCTCCTTCGATCCGACCCTTCTTTCTCTATCCGTTGCCCATTATTCAGACCAGATCCCATTGTGACCGAAACCCATTTTGGGGAGCTTTGTTTTGCGTGATTGGAGTCGAAGGTACCATCTTTTTGGTGCTCCTTTCGGTCGTTTTGGTGGGGGGAGAGAACGAAGAACGTTACAGCAATGGCTGCTTCGGTTGTCGGCGTGATCGGAAAGAGCGGTTCCCAGTGGATTCGGGTCGGAGACCGGAAGGCGAGGAACGGGGTTCGGTAGGAATGGCGGGGTCAAGGTTTGCTGTTCTTATTCTTCTCTCTTCGGTGCTGGATCCGTACAAGACCCTGAGGATTCAACCCGGCGCTTCTGAGTCTGAGGTCAAGAAGGCCTTCAGGCGGCTCGCTCTGCAGGTTTGGTTTTTTTTTCTCTGTGCCCTTCGTTCTCCGGATCTTTTTTAAGGGGGAATCTGGCTTAAAGTTGGGAACTTTATGATGTTTGATTAACGTTGGGTTGTTCTTGGTTCGTTTTCAGTATCATCCGGACGTTTGCAGAGGAAGCAATTGCGGGGTGCAGTTTCATCGGATAAATGAGGCGTACGATGTAAGGCTTCCATCTTCCTGTCATGTTTCTTTGGGCTTTTTCTTTTCTGTCTTTAGCTGATTAATGGATGTCGATCGAGGTGGACATTCGACGTCCGACAGCTTTCGTTCCATTCCGATGAATCTCGAACCATTTATCTGAAAATGTTTTAGATTATAGTGATTGATGAAGTCATGAACCCACATGGTCATCTTTTTAGGTTTTAGTATTCCCTGAAAATGGTGGGTCAGGAGGACTTGGTGTTTTGTCCTGTTACTAACTAATTTCATCAATGGAATTTTAAGTCACCCAGAGTGGAATACTTCACTAATTTGTCTGATGATACATCATGTTGCCAAAAAATGTTTTATGGGTATTTGACTATGAATTTGCACTAGAATAAAGATAAGGCCTTCAATGATGCTGAGTGTTTAATTTGGATATCAGTTGAACAAGACCAAAAGAAAAAACATCTAGAGTCACGAGAACTGCTTGTTCTTGAATCTTGTCCTGGGGGATTTTGCTTTATGTCTATAAGAACTGGTTGCCCGAATTTGTTTTGTTCTGATATTTTAATGTGTGCAGGTTGTGATGAGCAGTTTAAGGAGCGAATCTATTGAGCAAGTGATGTATGAATCATCATCATGTGCATATGAACAAGGAGGTGATGAGGAGTTCATAGGGATGAACGATCCTGAATGGGACATGTGGGAAGAGTGGATGGGATGGGAAGGTGCTGGAATTCGTGATTACACCTCTCACATCAATCCCTACGTCTAAAAATTATTTGTATCTTTCTTTTGTTCTGTTTCTCAATAATGAATGGTGGCCCGTATAACACCCCCCCCCAAAATAATGATGGGGTCTTCTTTTGTATAAGTAGTAGAAGTAGGGTGATGGGGTCATTGTTCTTTGTACATATTATGCAATCTCTAATGGAAGAAGTACCCAAAGTTTAAAATGATTTGGGGTTAATCTTGTATTGAAGAGACTTGTTACATGTCTTCCTATCGTCGTTTCTGCATTGTCCATCAAAAAGACTGCTCGTGAAACTACAGATATTCTGAAGGGAGGCTCAAGTTGGTGTGCGTTTACTGTTCTCTTGGTCGCGCTAATTGTCCATGATTTGTGGCCTTACAAGTTGATTGCAAGTGAGAAGATGCTTGAAATTGGGCATAATGGTTAAGTCCTGGATTTATTCCATCTCCTTGCAACTAAGAGAATGCGGGAGGGCCATGCTTGGATATTACAAATCCAGATGGAATTTGGAAACCATCTCAAGCGAAGTGCAGGCTAAGGTGACTGCAAACACTGGATGAACCAAAACTCTTTTGATGGTTCTCCAGGCCGAATATATTAAACAAATTTATACAGAAAGAATGGGATTCGATGAGAAGCAAGTTCAGTTAAGCCAGAGGCAATTATATGGGTTGATCCAGGTTCTTCAATCATACTTTGAAGCAGCCCATTAAATATTGAGCCTAATCTCATTGCAAGAAGTGGCAGGCTTGGCCCTCATTTCATACGTTTTGAAAACTCTTGGAATGATCTGCTTGGCCACATCTGTGTGGCTAGTGATAGTGAATTCGAACCGTGGTTGGCCTTTCTGTTAGATTAATTGATTGGCAATTAGGTAATGAATATACAACCAGATAAAAACCCTGAACGATGGCCGACCAGATCCAACTCTCCGTCATCAGATTCAGGTTCACATTTCTGTGCATCAAACTCTGTTGCTCTTTTTATCTGCCATCTCTTCATTGGTTAAAGCTCAATTGTAGTGCTTTCCTCCATGATGCCCCCTCTTTTATCGGGTCGTTTACCTTTTCGGTAGGAAATATTGCCGTTGATTTGACTGCAATAGAGAATCCGTCCGCATAACGTGGTCCTTGGTTTTGTTCTTTATCTTTTAATTATGCTTTACCAAATAGAGAGAAAGCGACGTGTCATTCCCAGATTCACAAAATTCTCTAATGAAGGAAAAGACTTCATCATATTCCTCCCTCGATAACTTCGACTTGACTCCACATCAGAGGTTATAGCTCTAGCTTCTTCATCCTCCTTCATGGTGGAGGAAAAGTTTAGGGAAATGCGGCAAGAACCTATGGTGGGATACAAGGTGAAAATGCTCGACAAAATTAAGCATCATGAAAAACTGAAAACAGGACGCAAAAGGAGGCTTAAGAAAAGGCATATTCAATTCTAAGATGAGCTTTCATTATAATAGAACAGAGGCTCAATTGCCTTAAGAAACTCTTAACTTTAACTCAAGTCCGAATTTTCGCTTAAACTTCCTTTTGTTTCATATAAAAGACACCAACTTTAAGTGGGTTCTAATATTAGTCTAAACTATTCTCGTCTTGTAAGAAAGGTCCTGCTTTAGGATTGTGCCTAAATCTGACTTCTCTCAAGTTTACATCAAGTACATATTAAATGATACGTCTAATTTTTCATTGTATTATTAGGTAGAAACTTGGTAGGGACTAGATTTAATACTAATTAAAAATCAATACCTTTCCACAAGATAACAAAAATTTAGGTTAGAATTGGAATTTGATCTAAAGTCGATGTTCTTTGTTTTATAAGATAAAAGAAAAGTTTGAGCCAAAATTGATATATGAATTAAAAATGATGCTTTTATGTGAGATAAAAAAATAGTTTGGATAAGAATTGGAACCATTTTCTAAATTTTGTGATTTTTAGGGAATTAGGCCAAAATATACCATGCTTCTTGTGCATATTTTATATTCCCTTGAAGTAGACCCGTTAAACGGGTGGGTCGGGTCGGGTCGGGTTAGGTCATGGTAAGGTCGGCCTGGCCACCGGCGAGGCTCGGCCTCGCCAGATCGGGTGAGGTCGAGCCTCGTCGGTGGCTGGGCTCCATTTAACCTGTTTATGACTCATTTATTATTTTAATTTTTTTTTTATTCATACTCAACATATTTAACTAAACCTAAAATAACTTATTTCTTATGATTTTTTTTTAAAATGGTATAACTAAAATAATTTTATGCAAGAAAAATTTAATGGACAATTTTTATAATTTTTATAATTTTTTAAAAATCGAATTTTAATTATTTTTATTTTTAAAATTTGATTTTTAATTATTTTTTATTTTTTAAGAATATAATTTTTAAATTTTCTTCTTCTTCTTCTTTGGCTGACTGCTAGCCATGTTTGGCAACAGGCAAGCCTTGAGCTCGCCAAGTTCGCCCAACACCAATGAGCTTGAGGCTTGAGCCTTGATTGACATCGGCGACTTGAGCTTGCCCCTCACCAAATTTGGCGAGTTTGAGGCTTGCTAGATCGGCAAGGCTCGAGCCTCACCTGGCCGGTCATCGGCCGTCACTGTGCCGGCCACCAGCTAAGGAAGGAGGAAAAAAAAAAAAAAATAAAGAAAATTGAAATTTAAAAATAATTATAATTTCAATTTTTATAAAAAAAAAATATTTTTGTAAAGTTAAAGAGGGAAGAAAGACATTGTAAGGCTTTGGTTGAAAATTGTTTTTAAGTCCAACCTGTTTAAGGCTCACTTAAGATTCATTTATCTTAAATCTTTAATTGTTAAATCCATTTAGTTATTTTCTTCAAAAAATAAGTGACCCATTTTGCCACCTCTACCTTAAAGTAAATGCAATATTTTCAAAAGAAAAGGAGTCAATTCTAAGATGAGCTCGGTTAAATTAGAATATTGTGGGGATGAGTAACAAATGAGGCAAAAACTCAGGCACAATGTATGTTTGGTAACGTGCTCACATCCAAAGATTCCTCAACAAAAACAATCATTTGTGAGATCGGCTAATTCTTAATTTACACCGATCTCCAAATCTCAAAGGAATAATTACATAAATAGTCATTGAATATTAACTCAAATGTAATATCCATTTAAATTTCTCAACTATATGAAAATATTTAATGATGTCCTTCAATTAATTCAAATTTAGTAACAATATGGAACAAATGAACATGTAACAAAAATTTAGAGATCATATTGAACAAATTAGAAATCTAAAAATGACATATATATTAGAATAAAGTTTAGGGATCGTGTTGAATAAAATTAAAACTTCATAAACAATTATGTACGTTAGGCCAAAGCGAATTAGGTCCTTTATTTTATAGTATCAAATTAGATCTTCTGCTGGAAAACCTTTAATTCCCCACTCCGAGGTCATATCATAATCAAAACTAGAATGCCGGCTTTTCTGTAATTTTAAACTATAAAAGCATTAAAAAAAAGGGATGATTGCTTGCTGTTGCTGTCTTGGGGGAGTCTTTGGGAGGGCGACAATCTTCCCTTCTTTGGCCGAATTCGCATCCGTCGTCTTCGATCCCACGACGCTGTTCTTCCTTCGATCCACCCGCGTCTGCTTCGTCAATTCTCATTCGATTCGATTTGGAGATCTTCGTTCGAATTCGAAGGACCCCCGACGTCAAAATTCCGACTTTGTCTTTGTCCCGACACGGGAGGTTCGTGTCTGCTCCGCTCCTGAAAAAGACCCCACGCATTGGGACCGTGCTCGTTCCGACGTTCTGGAATCGGCCCGTCTCTTTCATCCCCACCTCGTGCTCGCTCGATACCTCCTTCATCGTCAGCTCTGCCTTTTTCTCTCTCTTACGGGTAGTTACGGAGCTGGGGTCCTGTTCTTTCATTTAAAAATTCGATCTTTGGGGCATGCGGACTTGATTTGGATTCCTTGTTTCGTGGGCGGTACTCTGGGTTGTTGGTTTTTCTAATCAGTCCTGTTGGTTTTTGTTTTTCTGCTAATTCATGGGGGCGATAGTTGTTTGGTCTGGTTCTATAGTTTGCTTGAGCTGAATGGTGTCTGAGATATCCGTTGGAAAGATATGTTGCGGATTGCTATGGACGTGTATCCGGATTATATGTTTGTATAGCGCTCGGGATGTGATTTGTTCAGTTAAAGTGCTTCCTCGACCCAAAAGGCGCTAGGCTTGTTAAACTCAACATGATCCAATTTTGCCAAGACTCTATAGCCAGCACCACTTATATGAGCAATGAGAACGCGACATATCCAATTCGAAGAAAAGTGTAAGTCATGTTGATTCGGTGACATTCAAACGCAGAGAAGGAAGATATCTGTGTAGAAAAGAAAGGAGAAATGGTTTTGATTTTGTTTGCTCTGCCTAGGAGGGATGTGGGAAAATTTTTGATTCATTTCCAGGAATAGGTAGGAAAGCGAATTCATCCTTTCGCAGGCTTAGAATTGGAAGGACATTTGGAAGACAATGAGTCCTGGTCAGTCAGAAAAGATGAGATGTGTTAGCTTGTGTTCTAAATTGATACTTGAGTTTTCTCTGAAGCTGTCAATGTGGCCAAATTTTGTCTGAATAAAATTTTAGGCTATAGATATTCGTTTTTCTGGTCAGGCTTCTGAGAACAAACTGTCTGTTAACAATTGTTTTCTCTCTTGAATTGGAGTGGGGACTTGGGGCACTTTGGACCATAATAACTGGCCCTTCTAGTTTGCTCCTGACATCAAGACTAGATATACCATTTGAGATAGACTGATATTAGGATTATTCTTCAATTGGATTCTAGTTGTCGGTCGGTGATCCACATTTGTATTACTTATCTTTACTATACATAGTAGGGCTACCTCTTTGGTCATGCGCATACTACTGTTCTTATTTTATGTGTTTTCATTTTCAAGCCTCCACTTTGTTATATGCTAATGGCTAGGCTCATTTTAAGGCCAAATGGTCGGTCTTTCATTGGCCCCACAGTATATGCTTTGTTTGCCAATCGTTGTATTTTGGTGAATAATGCTCTTGCTTGTTGCTTAATTTCAGCTCTGGAGCTAATCAATGGCAGACCTGAAGGAGCGTCTCCTCCCACCAAAAGCAACATCAATGGCAGACCTGAAGGAGCGTCTCCTCCCACCAAAAGCAACATCAATGGCAGACCTGAAGGAGCGTCTCCTCCCAATAAAAGCAGCGTCAATGGCAGATGTGAAGGAGCGTCTCCTCCCACCAAAACCAGCATCTGCTATAAACCTTAGAGAGTCATCTTATAGACCATCCGCCTCTGGACGCCAACCTTTCCAAGCTGTGGATGTTCTGGGGCTGAAAAAGCGGGGCCAAGGCCTTCGCTCTTGGATTCGCGTTGACACTTCTGGTAACTCAGAGGTTATTGAGGTGGACAAGTTCACAATGATGCGTCGGTGTGATCTTCCTGCCCGTGATTTACGCTTGCTTGATCCATTGTTTGTGTATCCCTCCACCATTCTTGGTCGAGAGAAGGCAATTGTGATTAACTTGGAGCAGATTCGGTGTATCATCACAGCAGATGAGGTTCTGCTTTTGAATTCCCTTGATAGCTATGTTCTACAGTATGTTGTGGAGCTACAGCGCAGGTTGACCACAACTGGGGTGGGTGGAGTCTGGAATTCTGAGTGTGCTGACTTGAGCCGGAGAAGAGGAAGTAGAAACTTTGATGATATTTTTGGGAATACATCCCCAGATTATCTTCCCTTTGAATTTAGGGCACTTGAAGTAGCACTTGAAGCTGCCTGTACTTTTCTTGATTCTCAGGTTTGTGAAAGATGCTGATCGAAGCATAGATCCATGCTTCATTTTCGAGAGCTTCAGTGGGATTCGTTTCTATGTTAAGATAATGTTAGTATTGTGTGTGGACTGAATTGCTTTAAATGAATCACAACTCACGTCTCGATGTCTTCTAAGCTGATTTTGCTGTTTTTAGTTGCATTTAGAAGCTGTCATGGAAGGCATTGATTTGATTATCAAATTGCACTTAGTTTCATACTGTATTAGGATTTGAAGATCTGCTTCTCCCAATTTTGATGCTAATTTAAGCAATTCTGATGGATTCGAAATTAGCTGGCAAAGTAGTAACACCATCATATTCATATTCTGCAGGCAGCAGAACTCGAGATTGAAGCTTATCCTTTGCTAGATGAGCTAACTTCGAAGATTAGCACATTGAATTTGGAGCGTGCCCGTCGATTGAAAAGCAGGCTTGTTGCATTAACTAGGAGAGTGCAGAAGGTACCAGGAAATATATATTATTCTTGTGATGACTTGTGCTGGTGAATGATGTCAAAGCTTTATCTCTCTCTCTCTCTCTCTCTCTCTCTCTCACAGAGCCTTATTGGGACTAATGGTTTCTAACATTTTCCTCTTAAATGTTCCAATGTAGGTTAGGGATGAGATAGAGCAGCTGATGGATGATGACGGAGACATGGCAGAGATGTACCTCACTGAAAAGAAACGAAGTATGGAGTCAACATTTTATGGTGATCAGTCTTTGTTGGGATACAGATCGACGGATGGTACTTTCTCTGCCTCTGCACCAGTTTCTCCCATTGCTTCCCCTCCAGATGGGCGGAAGCTGGAGAAGAGCTTGAGTATTGCCAGGAGCCGGCACGAGAGCATGAGGAGTTCAGAAGGTGCCACGGAGAGCATAGAAGAACTTGAGATGTTGCTGGAAGCATATTTTGTTGTGATTGACAGCACATTAAACAAGTTGACCTCGGTATGGCGTCACCGTCATCTTCATTCAATGATTCTCTTTTGTTTGATTTTGAAGGACAGAAACTCAGAACTTTCTCATTGCTACTTGTTTCAGCTGAAGGAGTACATTGATGACACAGAAGATTTCATCAATATTCAGCTGGTAATTGTTTCTGTCCTCTTATCATTGCTTGTTGCATCTCATCAACTTGTAGTTTCTTAGGGTGGCTTGTTACCTGATTAAAATTTGCCTAGATCACTGAAGTAGACATAGGCAGATGATAACACATCTCTCTGTTCAATGCTATTTAGGTTATGTAATTTGCTCATCTTTACATTATTGAAGCCTTGTAAGAATAAATAAGTAGGCTTTAAATCATTCTGATCAGTTATTGACTTCGTGATTCTCACGCTTGTCTTCAGAGAAGTAGACTAGTGTATCCCATGGAAGGAAATAATTTTATGTTGAAAACTTTTGTAGGACAATGTCCGGAACCAGCTAATCCAATTTGAGCTGCTGCTGACAACTGCAACTTTTGTAGTCGCCATCTTTGGTGTGGTGGCTGGGATCTTCGGCATGAACTTTCCGATACCATTATTCAATAATGCAGCGGCCTTTGGGTGGGTCCTCTTAATTACAGGAGCAACTGGGATCGTCATATTCATAGCATTCTGTTGGTTCTTCAAGTACCGAAGACTTATGCCACTATAGACAGACATGCAAGGATTGGATTTGCCTTTAGAGGAATTGTATAATCATTCATCAGCATCATTCTTATAGTCAGTCGATCTGTGACAGTATAATTCGAAATGAGAATGGGCTTCTTTCTTGGGGCGATTCTTTGAATATGTTGCTTAATTTTCTCACTATAGAAGGCTGAAGAATGTCTCACCCTTTGTAACTCGGCGCGAAATGTCATTCCTGCATCAAATCATGTACTGCGAGCTCAATGTCTTACAAATGGTTTGCTTCTGTCCTGTGAACTCAAAATTGGGTGGACGAATGAGATGGATTTGATGGCACTTTGAAGATAGCAAATCATCCTGGTTCCAGAAAATGGCACGGTCGGTTCTTGAACTTTGGTTTAATGTGTAGTGTCATTTTTGAAATTTTAATTTGTTCAAAATAATCTTTTGGTCTAGTGTGTAATATTATTTTTGAAGATGATTATTTTCAATATTTACTAATAGTTTAAGAATCACATTGAAAAAATTAAATATGTGGGGATGATATTACACATTGGGATAAAGTTTAGGGAGTACATAATATTGTATATTGAATTAAAATTAAATGACCATTTGTACTATTATCCCCCACAAGTCACTTCATACTCTTAAAAGCTTTTGATTAGTATTAATCTAATCTAGCATGATTTTTTAATAAATGTCAAATTACAAGGAGTAATGTTAATTGAGTTTGGGTTATGTCCAAGGATCCAAAACCATCTGGGCCAGTATTTAAATGATTATTCCAATTTCAAAAATTAATTATGTTTTACATATTAAAATTGCCTCGAAAATATAATTTTTCTAAGGTTCCGATTGTTTCGTGAAAAATAATTGACTTGGAAAATATTGTCTTAAAAATAATTATTTATATCGTTTGTAATAATTAGTCAATGAAATACAATTTAATTATCGACAACAATTTATGTCTGAATAATTTTTATGAACGATGAAAATACGAACAATGATTATTTTAAAAAAAAAAATTTAAATCATTTTTTTGCACGAAATAAAGCATTCATTTCTTCAGTCTGATGACAAAACCAAACAATATTTTTCGCCCCTTCAATAATTCGAAACTAGGTCTACGAGTGCCGTGGGAGACAAAACCGGTTGTACGGTGGTTCCAAGGTAAAAAAAAAAAAAAAAAAACAACAACAACTTGCTATGGAAATAACGCTTTCTTCTGTTGACCTTCCTACCCAATAAAGGCTTTGCTGCATTAGCGTTTATCGACAAAGCGAAGAAGCTTTTTGTTGCTGCAGCAAATGGTAGCTAATGGCACTCCAGGCCCTCTCCAGAAGACTGCGTCAGGCGACATGCCCTCACATCTTCCGCATCTCCACTCTTCCATCAGTCTCGCCCCGCTCGAGTCCCGGCTACCGTCAACTTCGGCACTCACTCTCTGGGGCATTTCGTCGAACACCTTGTGATCACTCCCAATGTTCCCATCCTTCTCGCCTCAGGTCCTTCTCCGTCCAGATTGGCGGTGACCCAGTTGTCTTCCCAGAGCGGCAAGCAGCAGAAAGCGACTCCCGAGAGGCGACCGTGATCGAATTGCTCAGACGCGTCGCTCTTCTGCCCACGGAAGCAGAGGCCATGGAATCTTTGAAGACTTCCGGGATTGTCCCGAATGGAGGCTTGGTACATTCGGTGGTGTGGGCGTTGAGGGAACAGTGGAGGCTGGCTTTTTTGGCTTTCAAATGGGGGGATGAGTGGGGCTGCATTGACGAGAAAGTTCTCAGTTTGATGAGTTGGGTATTGGGAAGTCACGGAAAGTTCAGTATTGCCTGGTGTTTGATACGGGATTCGCATCGATCTTCGGTGGATACGAGGCAGGCTATGCTAGTCATGATTGATCGGTGGGATGGGTTTCTTCCGACTAATTTTGCATTTTAGTCATACAACTCGAGTGCAAAAGAACCAAGCATGAAGTTTTAATGTTGCGCAATTGTTTCTTTCAATGATGATGCGTTGCTTATATTCAGTAGACTGTTTTATTTTTCCTTCTCAAGTTAAGCCTCAGAAAGTTAAATTCATGATCTACTGATTCACAATTGATTATGGATCTTTCCCTTATGCTGTTCTATAGGTATGCAGCTGCAAACAATCCAGCAAAGGCAATCTGGACATTTCACGTTATGGAGAAATTCAGAACTGCTCCGGATGAGGAAGCGTACTGCGCCCTCCTGACTGCTCTCTGTAAGAATGGAAACATTGAAGAAGCTGAGGAGTTCATGTTTCTGAATAAGAAGCTCTTCCCCCTGGAAACTGAGAGCTTCAACATTATTCTGAATGGTTGGTCTAATGTTATTGTTGACGTGCTTGAAGCCAAGAGAATTTGGAGAGAGATGTCAAGATGCTGCATCACACCAAATGTGACTTCTTATACTCACATGATCTGCTGCTTCTCGAAGGTGAGTAACCTTTTTGACTCTTTGAGACTATACGATGAGATGAAGAAAAGAGGTTGGGTTCCTGGACTTGAAGTGTACAACTCTCTAATTTACGTGCTTACTAGGGAGAATTGCTTTAGTAAGGCCCTCAAAATGTTGGAGAAACTGAAAGAGGCAGGTTTGCAGCCTAATCACGCCACTTATGATTCCATGATATGTCCTCTTTGTGAAGCCAAAAAGCTAGATGAGGCAAGAGCTGTTCTCTCTTCCATGATAGGTGATAACATTCAGCCTACAATTGAAACCTACCATTCGTTTCTTAAAGTCACTGATTTTGAAGGGACACTAGAAGTTCTTTCTATAATGAGGAAAGCTGGTGTAGGTCCTACTGGAGATACATTCCTCTTAGTTCTTGAGAAGTTTTTCAAACTGAACCAAGTGGAGAATGCTTTGAGGATTTTGGTTGAAATGAGGCAATATGAAATAGTGCCAGTTGCTGCACACTACCTGAAAGTGGTGCATGGATTGGCCACATCTGGTTTTCTCATTAAAGCCAAGGAAATTTATTCTGAGATGAGAGCCAAAGGGTTCTTAGATGATCCAAAGTTGAAGAAACTGTTGTACAGAACTGCAAGGCGTAAGAAGGATAGAAGGGAATGGCATGCTGGAGAAGATGAGAGTGGGGCTGGTGTGAACATTAAGAAGGGAACTAAATCGAGATAGCAAAGAAAGTTTGTGGAAGATCAAACATGGAGAGTTGGGGAATGGGAGTACATTACACCGAGCTACCAGATTGAATGTCAATGCCTGATCAGAAGTTACAGTTGGGATCTAACTTACGGGGAAAGAAGCACTTCATGCCAACGCTGTGGTGACAAATTGTCATCACTAAGCATACCGTGCACTGGAGGTGCTGTCTTGAAACAACATGAGAAGTGAATGCGCATATATTCTTGAGGAATGGTTTATATGTGATTGCTCAGTGTAGACAATTCATGCAATGGCTGCAACTTTTTGGGCAGTTTTCCTTGCTCTCGAGCATAATTGCTGTTGACTTGGTTGTGACTATCCTGTGGTCTACTTTCGATATGGTCACCTCTTGAATGAGGTGTCAAACTTCCACTGAGGAAGCAGTTTCCTCTGTTTACGAATGACAGTGTCGATGAATTTGCACTTGGAAGTTTGTGCCAGCACAAGAAAAGGACCATTCGTCAAGCTTTTGAAGTTGAACTTGATGCGTATGCTAATTTCTTCAACTTGGCCTATGAAGAACTCGATAGAAATGGAGTGAAAAACGATCACAGTACTGTGCAAAGCAATTTTTAGCAACAGAGATAAGCAGATGACGGATGGATCCGTGGCAGCATGCACAATTGTCGTAAAGTTTCATGTGTGGCAGTTTTCTTGGTGATTTGTCTCAGGCGAGGCAAATAAGTTTTGTTTGCAAAAGAGATGCAATATTATTCAGTAATAATGGTGAATTATTTTCCAAACTGCTGTATAGACATGACAGATTGGTGACAATGTATAGTTTTACGACCGATGTCAGTGGGGACTGTAAGAAACTCGCTCCTATATGTTAGCTCATCCTGTTTCAGTGCCATCGAGTAAGGTCGCTCTGCTGTTGTGCTATGGCATTTAAAGTGTTTGCATTGATGACAAATCAGATTGAGAAACACATAACCCGCTGTTAAGTTCACAATTTGATGGTCATGAACTCCAGAAGATCAATTTTTGAAAATGATTTGAGGCATTTTTGGTCGAAACAGAGAACACCGGGCACAAGCAAGTCCAGGTAGTTAAACGGTAGAACACTGCAATGGTGTTCTCACATTGTTGCACCAAGGTACGAAAGAAGAGACAACTTTACTACCTGCCCCAATAGCAATTCACAAATACAGTGCCGAAACAACCTTATTGGAAAAACTTTTACCATTTCCATTCTGTTCTAATGACAAACACTTTTAAACCCTCAACAATCAAAACTGGTCAGCAAAACATCACTGGTTTTACTGTGTCATTTCGAAGATGAAGAAAGCCTTTCATTCCGAGCCTTGTCCGCTCTCTCCATGTAATCTTGATGGGACTGGTGCTTTGACCCTACAATAGAAAGTGACAGGTTAAAATTATGAATATATTTCAAAAGCGTAAGAGTGATGTTTTCCAGTAATTCGTTCTCAAAGAAAAAAAATTAAGTTTGACACTATCAGGATCTCGGGTTTGCAGCCGATAAGGATCAGGTGGTTCCATATGTACAAGTTGCTCAAACGCAATAATATCCGTAAGCACTAATACAATGGAAATAAACAGCGTCTACGTCCAAATAGCAATCACCACATGCATGAACCCAGTTCTGAGAAAAGCATCGCAATGATGACAAAAATGGTAACTATGCACCGTAGGTTCCATATGTACAATCTGCGTTCAAAGCCATAGAGTCCACGCAATCAATCACAACATGTCACAACATGCTTTGATTGAAACAGAATCTTGGGCTGAAATCTTCTGAAGCTATCCTTCTTCTCTCCCATCAGACCAGGAAAATATAACACACATCTAGAAAATTGAGCAAACAAACAAACCAAATCCCAATGTTACACAGTTTCCCCAGGTTACTAACATACTAGAAAATATAACTCATCTAGAAGATTGAGCAAACAAACAAGCCAAATCCCAATGTTATACCGTCCCCCCAGGTTATTAACAGTATGAATACTCAGTCTACCAACCAATAGTAGCAACCACATACCTGCCCTAAACCTTTTTTTCGTTTCCAATATGATTACATGTCCAATTATTTGACTCCAAACATAGTTTCATCATACCAAATGGACAACGACTCATCTAGAAAATTTAGCAAACAAACAAGCCAAATCCCAATGTTATACTGTCCCCCCAGGTTATTAACAGTATGAATACTCAGTCTACCAACCAATAGTAGCAACCACATACCTGCCCTAAACCTTTTTTTTCATTTCCAATATGATTACATGTCCAATTATTTGACTTTGAACATAGTTTCATCATACCAAATGGACAACAACTCATCTAGAAAATTTAGCAAACAAACAAGTCAAATCCCAATGTTATACTGTCCCCCCAGGTTATTAACAGTATGAATACTCGGTCTACCAACCAATAGAAGCAACCACATACCTGCCTAAACCTTTTTTTCATTTCCAATATGATTACATGTCCAATTATTAGACTCGGAACATAGTTTCATCATACCAAATGGACAACAGCTCATCTAGAAAATTTAGCAAACAAACAAGCCAAATCCCAATGTTACACTGTCCCCCAGGTTATTAACAGTATGAATACTCGGTCTACCAACCAATAGTAGCAACCACATACCTACCCTAAACCTTTTTTTCGTTTCCAATATGATTACATGTCCAATTATTTGACTCGAACATAGTTTCATCATACCAAATGGACAACAACTCATCTAGAAAATTTAGCAAACAAACAAGCCAAATCCCAATGTTATACTGTCCTCCCAGGTTATTAACAGTATGAATACTCGGTCTACCAACCAATAGTAGCAACCACATACCTGCCCTAAACCTTTTTTTCGTTTCCAATATGATTACATGTCCAATTATTTGACTCCAAACATAGTTTCATCATACCAAATGGACAACAACTCATCTAGAAAATTTAGCAAACAAACAAGCCAAATCCCAATGTTATACTGTCCCCCCCAGGTTATTAACACTATGAATACTCGGTCTACCAACCAATAGTAGCAACCACATACCTGCCCTAAACCTTTTTTTCGTTTCCAATATGATTACATGTCCAATTATTTGACTCCGAACATAGTTTCATCATACCAAATGGACAACAACTCATCTAGAAAATTTAGCAAACAAACAAGCCAAATCCCAATGTTATACAGTCCCCCCAGGTTATTACCAGTATGAATACTCGGTCTACCAACCAACAGAAGCAACCACATACCTGCCCTAAACCTTTTTTTCATTTCCAATAGGATTACATGTCCAATTATTTGACTCGGAACATAGTTTCATCATACCAGATGGACAACAGCTCATCTAGAAAATTTAGCAAACAAACAAGCCAAATCCCAATGTTATACTGTCCCCCCCAGGTTATTAACAGTATGAATACTCGGTCTACCAACCAATAGTAGCAACCACATACCTGCCCTAAACCTTTTTTTTTTTCGTTTCCAATATGATTACATGTCCAATTATTAGACTCAGACATAGTTTCATCATACCAAATGGACAATTAAGAGCCATCTTTTTGTGGATCTCATCCAACTTTTTTCCAACAAGTGTCCAGCATAATAATTAGCTATATAGGTACTTACACAGACTTTTAGCTGAATAGAAGATGGAGGGATGAAAGCTTGATATCTGCCTATCACAATCACACGTGACCATAACTTAACGGGATCAATGATGTCACAAACTACCCGAGAAAATTACCCTGCTTAGTAAATCTTTCAGGTAGAATCACCAAACAATTTCAAACTATTAACCAGAGAGGACATGGAGTTTATATCAAAAGATCTAAATAGTTGCATGACAAATATTGACAACATAAGGACATTTTTAACTCATAAAACAATAAAACATCAAAGGCACAAGAGAGTTGAATAGTATTCAAGCTGAAAAGTTCTCATCTGCCCAATATATTCATTGTCCATACTCATAAAAGGACATTACAGAAGCAAGAAGAGTGAACCATGATATCCATAAGAGAGAGAATGGAATCCCTATATGTGTATTTTGATTTCACTTCCGGGGACCGTAGTGATAAAAATGAAGTATGAGCAACATGGGATTTCCAGGCTAATTTATTGGGATTAAAGTATGGATCCAGGAGTTCAGAGAAATGCAGTACCATCTTTGTCAGCTAAGTGAACTCCAACCCTAACTGCTTTTTTTATATAAATCTCCTCAGCACGACATTGAGCGACATTTTGCTTCTTAGAGAGCTTTCACTTCTCTAGTCACCTACCAGCAAATTCCTCTCTGAAAGCTTTGATGCAAATCAAAGCTATTGAGGAACGGCCATGATGAAGCGGAATGAAAACATGAAAATCTACCGATGACCGAAAATTCTGTCTTCCCCAAACTAGAGTAAAAACCATGAGCAATAAATGCGGGGCACACAGGGCAACAGCAAAAGTCCTGCTGAAGAAGAAATGAAGAGCAATCTTTCTTTTCTGTTTTGTCCCCTAAGCCAACGCAGCAGCTTTTCGCCTTAGCTTCCAATCATTCTGCACAGAACATTCAAATTGCAGTTCCTCCCTCCAAATCAATCCGACTCATCTAAAAGGATGTTCTAAAGTTCCCACCTATTGATCACTTCACAGACCAATCCAATCCACCCCGACAATTCCCTCTAAAAATCACCTTAATTCAATGCTACACACAGAATTACGTAGAGCGGCAGGAACCCCAGAAGCCAATCGAGCCCAAACACAAGACAAGGGATTAGAAACCACGAAAGGTCTCAACTTTTTCCACCATCATGCCCCCACAATGCAACCCAATTGGTAATAGAAAGCTGTACGCGCGCGCGCGCGCGCGTGTGAGAGAGAGAGAGAGAAAGGGGGGAAAAGGAACCTCGATTCATGAGGAACCAGGGAACACCGAAGACGAGGGAGATGACGGCGATGCCGGCCAGGACGCGCTTCTTGTCGCCGCTGTACAGGAAGTGATCCACCCTCGCCCTGAAACCGCCTGCTCCCCCTCCGCCGCCGTTGGTCTTCGCTTCGCTCGCCATTTTCGGGATCAGTTTTCTTCTCTTCCTCCGCTCGCTTGAGTCCAAAAGAGAGAGAGAGAGAGAGAGAGAGAGAGAGAGAAGCTACCTTGTCCTATGAGGTTCGAGAAAAAAAAAAAAAAAAAAAATCCACTAAATTAAAAATCCATGGTTAAATGAAAATCACCATGGATTTTTAATTTAGTGGATTTTTTTGTTTTGATTTGTGTTTCTGCAAGTGTTTAGAAGAATATAATTTCTTTTTTTTTTGTAATAAGTATCACATGTAATTGTATGAATGATCTTCTTCTATGATTTTATTTCTACTTGAGTGTGGAGTCCACATTTCATATGAGAATAATAATGTTATATTATGCAAACCCAAATTAATTAAACGAATTGAATTATTAAGAATTTAAAATATTTGAGGCATAATAAGTTTCGTTTGTTTCATGGAAAATAATTTTTTTGATATTATTTGATGTTTAAACAGCTTAGGAAAATGAATTAACAAAAAATTATTTCCTTATTAACAAAAAACTTATATTTATATTTAAAAAATGATTTTCTTTTTGAAAAATTTAAAATTATTTTTTAAAATATGATTAGATATAGGTCCTTGGACCTGAAACTTTGTGCTAGGGCACAAGAAAGAACCTCAAGGCTTGTTCTTAGGCCCTTTGTAGTGAACTTGAATCTAGAAATCGATGCTAGATCCATCAAGGACACGCTTGAGAACAGGTTCTCAACACATGAGCTTGGGTCCATCATGGCGGGGCTTGTGACCTTAACTCTTGTGTCTCACACCTCACGCTCAAGCCCAGGGCTATTGAGGTCAAATTCGAGACTCATGCCCGCATCTAATTCTGTCACTTATGCATAAGTTACTAACACTCAAATAGGCTATTGAGGTCAAATTCGAGACTCATGCCCGCATCTAATTCTCTCACTCATGCATAAGTTACTAACACTCAAATAGGCTATTGAGGTCAAATTCGAGACTCATGCCCGCATCTAATTCTCTCACTCATGCATAAGTTACTATTTAGAAAAATCAAATTAGATTGTTATTTTCAAATGATAAAATATATATTTTTGGTTATTTTGTAGATTTCAACCAAACATCCAAAAAGATTGTTGTTTTTTTTTTTTTTTCTGAAAAATGACTTTTTGACAAATAATTTCCAAATATAATATTTTTTGCAAACAAATAGAGTGTTAATGTAATAATGTGAATGATGATATTATGTAAAAAGAAAATCAATCTCGACAAGGAAAAAAGAAAACCAACTTTAAGTTAAATTCTTTTTTTTTTTAGCCTAAAAACAAATCTCAATAGTCACTCTAGCTTCAAGTCTACCCACAGATCCAACAATCGCCATCAATACCATGAGCTTGACGTTGTTATGTATGAATGTGAGTGTATTGATGAAAGCATTTTCTAATAATGAACTTTTAACTGCCCCTAATGTTGATAATCCGAAAAGATCAATGGTGATTTTTGGACGTGTGAACAAATTTGGAATTAGATTGAATTTTCAGTCAAAAAAAGTTTGAGAAAAATGGGATTAATCCTAAAGTTTAGATTTTTTTTTTTTTAAAAGGAAATTAAACCTCTAAATTGAAACAACAAACAATTTGTTAACGTAGTGTACAAATGACATGGAGTTTTACCTTCAGAATATGGAAGGGGAAACTCAAATAGATATAGTACTATAGACAACATCATCATAATTTTCTAGATGTTTATTAATGTTAGTATCTCATAATTTTTCTCCAACATTTATTATGTTTTACCAAGGAGTAATGTAAGGGCTAATCTTCAAATTTTTAACTCGATATACAATAACGTTTTTGAATTTTCTTTTCAATTTACTCTTTGAACTTTTCAAGTTTCGCTCCATGTACTCTTTCTATTAAAGAAAAAAAAAAAAAAACCCTTTATTACCTAACATGAACGCCAACGCAGTAATTTGTACGCTTTACTGTCCATGTGGCATCCATGTCCTCTCTATCTCTCCCTCTATAGAGATGGCAATGCCTATCCTTACAATATATGGATACGATGCCATGTCATCGAGAAATTTCAATACCTTACCCATCCTTTTACATATATTGGTAAAATTCTTCTTGCTCAATAAACTACTATCCACTTCTCGATCTAATTAGAGGTAACTCATCCACGATTGCCACAAGGGATTCACGAAAACTAATTTATAATTGTCTAAGCTCAAGAGAAGACTGATGGAATCAAAGAGGAAAAACAAGTTGGAGCTGTTAAGTCTAGAAGTCGTGCTTGTCACCTTCATGCATCCGACCTTTCAACTTTCAACCCGAGGAAACGTTACAAGACAACAGAAATGTCAAAGAGGGTACGCTAGATACATTAGAAAAATGTCAAAAGGGAGTACGCGAGGGGGTGCTTTCAAGTTTAAAATCCTTGTCGTGATGAATTGTATGTCCACCGAATTGGAGATTCAACATTCAACAACGGCTAGAACGAACCATTTGACTTCTGTTCTGAAATGCAACTCCAACTACTTCCAACTTGAAATGTTCAAACACGTGCAGCAGCAGTCAATGGTGAAGTTGGACAGAATCTGAAGCTTGAGAACTTTTCCTGTTTGCTTTTTCCCTCCTAATTTGTATGTACAGACACCTCCTGGAATTCCTTTCAAGAAACAACGAGAAATCATCCTTGTCTCGCCAATTTATATCCATTTTTCAGTTGGATATGGGCCGACCATTTTCCCCGAAATAGCTGCGGCAAGTGCAGTCGTAAAGCTCGGGTCTTTTGTCAAGGAAGAGGCCATTTGTTCTATCAGAAACTGCCTCAGTTCTGGTGAATCTACTTTCGGTTGCGAACTTTTGACATCGGTTTCCTGCTTGGGTTTCATCAAGTCAAGAGTTACAGTGGGTGCAGATGAACTAAGAGAAGCTGGGCGGGGAACCGAATCGAGAGTAGCACGGGCATTTGAGCCACATGTTGCCTCCACTAGAGATGAACTTGGATGGTTGTGCTCGCCTTCATAAGTCGCAACTATGACCGATTGGTCTTCAGCACTTCTTTGCACCTGAAATTCCAAGAGTGATTCTTTTAAGTATTCTTCTTAGTAACATATAATTTGCACAGTAAATTAGAAAAAAAGCGAGCGGCTAGCAGATAGTACTGCTGTCATAATCTGAAATTTCACAAAAAGAACATAGGGGGAATGTTCTTGGCTGACCTTCTTCTTGACAAGGCAGCTTGGAGCGTGAGCGCATTTGAAGTAAGCTCTGGGACAAGGGTTGTCCCTGGTGATCTTTTGTCCATACTTCCTCCACTGGTGTCCATCTTTCACAATCTGCAGCACACACGAGATAGCTCGATGAGCGAAAATTTGTGAAGCTAGAGCTCAACTCCTAGAGCTCAACTCTGGAACAAGAATGTATGAATGGCACTTTTGACTTACAAGGCTAGTGCCTGGCCCTTCGGTCCTATAATAAACCCTCGTGATCTTGGCCTTTATCGTTTCTTCCCTTGGTTTCTTGTACAAATCATCATCATCCGTCGAGCTGCTCTCCGAGGCCCTATTAACTACTATCTCATTGCCGTTGTCGTTAGTGCTGCTCTCGGATTTTCTTTTCTTGGACAACGGGCTGGTTTCTCTCTCAGCATTTTTGCTCACAATTTCAATCACATGGTTTCTCAAGGCATTGTAGTTCTCACACACCGTCATCAGCATTTGACTGAGCTTCTTGTTTTCAGCAGCCAGCCGATTCAGTTCTTCTAGCAGAGCACCACTCTGGAAAAGGGAAACGAAACATTAGCAATGTCGAATAGATTGCGAAATTACGGAAACAAGGACGCGACACAAGTTGCTGCCTTTTTATCGGATGTCTCCGAAGAGACCAAGTTGCTGCTTTAGAGAATATAAAGAAATCGTTACGCAACAGGTATTTGGAAATAACTTCAAACAAAGGGTGCGCACCATCATTAATTAAAAGCAGATTTGAGTAAAATCAAGAAAAAAGATGAACCTTAACATACTTAATGTTCTTGTTTTGCAATTATCGTTTCTATCAGGGAAAGCAAGAAATTGAGAACCTCCGGAGGATCATAATTAGAGGCTCCAGCTTAAGAAGCAACATGACATACATACAAATTATAGGCTAGGACTCGAGTACCACAAAACAAAATTACAGCAAGAGAAGGAGCTAACCTCATCTTTGTTCCCAGAACCAGTCCTTCCCAGCTCCATAAAGTCGCTCTCCACCACTTTGGTCTGAAAAGGCAAGAACCCAGAAGGAAAATATCAGAGATTTGCATAAAGAAGCAAGAAAGGCCGATGCTTTCCCAATTGCGAAGGCAAAAGCAACTCACCGGAGATTCTTCTGAAACTTGCAGCGGTCTAATGCTGAGATCCAAAGACGAAGTAATCCAGGAAGAAGAATCCATGGAACGCCGAAGACAAAGGGTCGGTTTTCTTGTTCTTGTTCTTGTTCTTGCAGGACCAGGCGAAGCGGAGGAAGACGGCGGAGGACGACCAAGCAAAAGCGAACTTCTTCTTCTTCTTGAGAGAGAGAGAGAGAGAGAGAGAGTATTCTCTTGAATGCTGGAGGCGCCGAATTTGTCTCGAATTGACCAAGTGCGGAGCTGATGGGGGAAACGCGCACCATTTTATAGCCCATGACCCAAAAAGTCTACGGCTGGCTTTGCGGAACGAGGGAGGAAAGAGGGAGACTGATAAAGATGAGAGGAGAGCTGTAAAAGAGCTGTCAACGCTTCAATTCCCATGTGCTCCTTTCAGAAGATGACAGGAAAGAGGACTCCCAATTACTAAATCGTAACTCTATCCTAAATTAGATTGTTTCCGGTCAACCTTGCGTATAAATTTATGAACCATCGCTAGATATACACATTACAATGATTTGCTGTTAGTACGATTTTGTCCACAGATCTTTCTTATGGCACTAATCAATTATCCAAAACACGCATCCCAAAATATTCATTAATTAGACCCAAATAAGTATTATAGAGTAATTCAACGAAATGGATATTTCGAATTTAAATATGTTTCACTGATATAAATTCTCATCCGTAATATCCACAAATGGGTCTCGAGTTGCTCACTTTATTTGTACTCTTATGATTGTAAACTTCACAAAAAAAAAAATGGATATTCTGAAAGTCCGAAATCATTTCGATTTGTTTAATTATTCCCTCGTCGGCGGTGTCGAGACGACGAATTCGTTTCGAGGAAGAAAAGTTGGGGGATTAGGTGAAAAGACGAGAGAGTCGGTGGAGTCAATCCTCGGTACGGGGGGGAAAGTCAAAGTCAAGCACGACAGGGGAGACAAGTATGCGCTTGCTTCCTCTTCTGCTGTTAAATGGATGGGATGGGATGGGGGGAAGGGGTGGTGAATTCAGCGCTGACCTGACGCACTGGCTTACTTGGGCAAACGCAATTGGGAATGTGGATGGCGACGACACGACCTTTCTTCGCACGTTCCCTTTTCCGCAACGTTTTTCGCGTTACGTTCGGTCCATTCTTCTTCTTCTTCTCTCTCTTTTCTTCCTGTCTTTTTGCCTTTTCTGTGAGCCGACTTTTGATAAATGCAAAAGGTCGCGTGGGATGGTGCCCTTGACTTTTGATCCCCCCCGGCCTCGAATTGCATCTTTCTTTCGGCGAGGAGTTTGTGTAAGAAATGAAGTGAGAGGAAAAAGGAAGGGGACGAGATTCTTGTGGCGAGACTCTCCCTAGTTTATTGTCCAATTTGACCAACATGGTTTGCATTTACACACTAATCTATAGACTTAGCCGTTCAAACGCGTCTAATTCTTTATGTTCATTTACACCCTGATCTGTAGAATTAGTTCTAAACGTGTCTAATTGTTTATGGTTGTTTCTCCACCTTTTGTCTTTGGGGGATTTGAATCATTTTAAGGCTCCTTTTGATAAAATATTTGGTAAAATCCCATATGATAATCAGAGCTGGAGGTACGGAATTTAAATTTTTCTAGGCCCCATTTGTATCTCCAATTAAATATGTCTACGCCTAGTATTAAGCAAAAAGATCAAACTAAAAATGATGCTAAAACGACTGCTCATGTTGGTTGAAATAATTAGTCAATGATTTGTTTTCATTAATTTTTGTTCACAATGAAAATATTTTTCATCTGTGTAAGCGATATAGACGATTGTCTTTAGAAAAATGCTTTTTAAATCATTCATTTTCAATGAAATAACTCTACTTGTTTCGTGGAAAGTGAATGGTTTGGAAGACTATTTCTTTGAAAAAATCACTCATATCGCTTAAAATAATTAATTAATGGAAAATATTTTCATTATCGACAGATGTCGTGATTTATGTCTGAATATTTTCGTGATCAATTAGAATAAATTTTATTTGTTTAATTTTGCAAGCGATATGAGTAATCATTTTTTAGAAAATACTTATAAACCATTCTTTTTAGTGAAACAAATAAACTCTATATAAAATCGATATTTAGTAGTGGTTGTTCTTCCATATCCCAAGTCAAACCGTCCGCATTTCGAGTCAAAACATGCTAGCCCGATCGTGACGAAGTGAAAAGCTATAAGAAGACCAAGTCACGCCCTATAGTGAATTACAATCGAAATTGGCATCACTATTGTAAGAAGAAAGTTCACCATTGGTCTTGAATTAATCGATCAGTCGGTATCCCAAGTCAAACCACCCCGTCCCGATCGCCGACAAGTGAAAAGTCGTAAGTAGACCGGATTGAGCCCCAATATATGCAATCTTAATTGGCAAGTTAGACCAGATCGGGGTGGTCTGACTCGATATCCCGAGTAAGACCACCCCCTCCCGATCGTCGATAAGTGAAAAGTCGTAAGTAGACCAGATCGAGCTGCAATATATGCCAAGACTGCAATTATTCGAGACTGCATGATTGTCTTTGGGGGATTTGAATCATTTTAAGGCTCCTTTTGATAAAATATTTAGTAAAATTTCATATAATATCATAGGTGGGGGTATGAAATTTAAATTTTTCTAAGCCCCATTTGTATCTTCAGTTAAATATGTCTACGCTAAGTACTAAGCAAAAAGATTAAACTAGAAATGACGCAAAGTGAAAAATTCGATCTGGAAAATGACTGCTCATGTTGGTTGAAATAATTAGTCAATAATCTGTTTTCATTAATTTTTGTACACAATGAAAATATTTTTCATTTATGTAAGCGATATAGACGATTGTCTTTTTTTTTTTTTTTTTTTTTGGTCGGTCCTACTCTAATCCTATTCTAACACTTACTCTCAGACTTTTGCCATTACCTCCTTGCAGGGTGTGGGAATTGAAACTCACTCTGAAATGAAATCGTCCCCACCCCAATCCCCTCTGAGAAGGTGGGGATTTGAATCATCATCCTCCCCATTCCAAGTTGGAAGGGTGGCACTGAAAGGCGAACCCCCGGTGGATTAGACGATTGTCTTTAGAAAAATGCTTTTTAAATCATTCATTTTCAACGAAATAACTCTATCTGTTTCATGGAAAGTGAATGGTTTGGAAGACTATTTCTTTGAAAATAATTGCTCGTATCACTTAAAATAATTAACTAATGGAAAATATTTTCATTATTGATAGTTGTCATGATTTATGTCTGAATATTTTCGTGATCAATAAGAATAACTTTCGTTCGTTTAATTTTGCAAGCGATATGAGTAATCATTTTTTAGAAAATACTTTATAAACCATTATTTTTTGGCGAAACAAACAAACTCTATATAAATCGATATTTAGTAGTGGTTGTTCTTCCATATCCCAAGTCAAACCGTCCGCATTTCGAGTCAAAACATCCTAGCCTGATTGTGACGAAGTGAAAAGCTATAAGAAGACCAAGTCACGACCTATAGTGAATTACAATCGAAATTGGCGTCGCTATTGTAAGGAGAAAGTTCGCCATTGGTCTTGAATTAATCGATCAGTCGGTATCTCGAGTCAAACCACCCCCTCCCGGTCACCGACAAGTGAAAAGTCGTAAGTAGACCGGATTGAGCCCCAATATATGCAATCTTAATTGGCAAGTTAGACCAGATCGGGGGGGGTTTGACTTGATATCCCGAGTGAGACCACCCCCTCCCGATCGTCGACAAGTGAAAAGTCGTAAGTAGACCAGATCGAGTCGCAATATATGCCAAGACTGCAATTATTCAAGACTGCATGATTGTCTTTGGGGGATTTGAATCATTTTAAGGCTCCTTTTGATAAAATATTTAGTAAAATTTCATATAATATCAGAGGTGGGGGTATGAAATTTAAATTTTTCTAAGCCCCATTTGTATCTTCAGTTAAATATGTCTACGCTAAGTACTAAGCAAAAAGATTAAACTAAAAATGATGTAGAGTGAAAAATTCGATCTGGAAAATGACTGCTCATGTTGGTTGAAATAATTAGTCAATAATCTGTTTTCATTAATTTTTGTACACAATGAAAATATTTTTCATTTATGTAAGCGATATAGACGATTGGTTTTTTTTTTTTTTTTTTTTGGTCGGTCCTACTCTAATCCTATTTTAACACTCACTCTCAGACTTTTGCCATTGCCTCATTGCAGGGTGTGGGAGTCGAAACTCACTCTAAAATGAAATCGTCCCCACCCCAATCCCCTCCTGAAAAGGTGGGGATTTGAACCATCAACCTCCCCCTTCCAAGTTGGAAGGATGGCCACTGGGGCGAACCCCAGTGGTTAGACGATTATCTTTAGAAAAATGCTTTTTAAATCATTCATTTTCAACGAAATAATTGTATTTGTTTCGTGGAAAGTGAATGGTTTGGAAGACTATTTCTTTGAAAATAATTGCTCGTATCACTTAAAATAATTAACTAATGGAAAATATATTCATTATCGATAGCTGTTATGATTTATGTCTGAATATTTTCGTGATCAATAAGAATAACTTTCGTTCGTTTAATTTTGCAAGCAATATGAGTAATTATTTTTTAGAAAATACTTTATAAACCATTATTTTTTGGCGAAACAAACGAACTCTATATAAATCAATATTTAGTAGTGGTTGTTCTTCCATATCCCAAGTCAAACCATCCGCATTTCAAGTCAAAACATCCTAGCCCAATCGTGACGAAGTGAAAAGCTATAAGAAGACCAAGTCACGCCCTATAGTGAATTACAATCGAAATTGGCGCCGCTATTGTAAGAAGAAAGTTCGCCATTGGTCTTGAATTAATCGATCAGTCGGTATCTCGAGTCAAACCACCCCCTCTCGATCGCCGACAAGTGAAAAGTCGTAAGTAGACCGGATTGAGCCCCAATATATGCAATCTTAATTGGCAAGTTAGACCAGATCGGGGTGGTCTGACTCGGTATCTCGAGTTAGACCACCCCCTCCTGATCGTCGACAAGTGAAAAGTCGTAAGTAGACCAGATCGAGTCGCAATATATGCCAAGACTGCAATTATTCAAGACTACATGATTGTCTTTGGGGATTTGAATCATTTTAAGGCTCCTTTTGATAAAATATTTAGTAAAATTTCATATAATATCGAGTTGGGGGTATGAAATTTAAATTTTTCTAAGCCCCATTTGTATCTTCAGTTAAATATGTCTACACTAAGTACTAAGCAAAAAGATTAAACTAAAAATGATGTAGAGTGAAAAATTCGATCTGGAAAATGACTACTCATGTTGGTTGAAATAATTAGTCAATAATCTGTTTTCATTAATTTTTGTACACAATGAAAATATTTTTCATTTATGTAAGCGATATAGATGATTGTCTTTTTTTTTTTTTTTTTTTTTTTTTGGTTGGTTCTACTCTAATCCTATTTTAATACTCACTCTCAGACTTTTGCCCTTACCTCCTTGTAGGGCGTGGGAGTCAAAACCCACTCTAAAATGAAATCGTCCTCACTCCAATCCCCACTGAGAAGGTAGGGATTTGAATCATCAACCTCCCCTTTCCAAGTTGGAAGGGTGGCCACTAGGGCGAACCCCAGTGTTAGACAATTGTCTTTAGAAAAATGCTTTTTAAATCATTCATTTTCAACGAAATAACTCTATTTGTTTCATGGAAAGTGAATGGTTTGGAAGACTATTTCTTTGAAAATAATTGCTCGTATCACTTAAAATAATTAACTAATGGAAAATATTTTCATTATCGATAGTTGTCATGATTTATGTCTGAATATTTTCGTGATCAATATGAATAACTTTCGTTTGTTTAATTTTGCAAGCGATATGAGTAATCATTTTTTAGAAAATACTTTATAAACCATTATTTTTTGGCGAAACAAACGAACTCTATATAAATCGATATTTAGTAGTGGTTGTTCTTCCATATCCCAAGTCAAACCGTCTGCATTTCGAGTCAAAACATCCTAGCCCGATCGTGACGAAGTGAAAAGCTATAAGAAGACCAAATCACGCCCTATAGTGAATTACAATCGAAATTGGCGTCGCTATTGTAAGAAGAAAGTTCGCCATTAATCGATCAATCGGTATCCCGAGTCAAACCACCCCTTCCTGATCGCCAACAAGTGAAAAGTCGTAAGTAGACCGGATTGGGCCACAATATATGCAATCTTAATTGGCGAGATAGATCGGGGTGGTCTCACTCGGTATCTCAAGTCAGACCACCCCCTCCCGATCGCCGACAAGTGAAAAGTCGTAAGTAGACTAGATCGGGTTACAATATATGCCGAGACTGCAATTATTCGAGACTGCACGATTTATATCGAATTTCATGTGTGTATATATATAATTGAAATGGGTGATGTTGAAGTTGCACGAATTAGGAATTGAGGTCAATTATTGATCGGTCTTGAATTGATTGGTCATTCCGTATCCCGAGTCAAACCGTCTCCCTTGGATCTCCGTGGAGCGAAAAGTCGTAAGAAGAGCAGAGGAGGCCCCAGATTCACCGAATAGTGACGCCCACCGCACCAGCAAGTGGCCAAGTTGGTGGCCGATCCACCTTCTTGGGTTGAAAAGGACGGTAATGGCCGAAAAGACAGCGGCCTTCCCATTCAAACCCCGTGGGTCCTCCAGAAAAAGTTCAATTGGAAATCAAACCTCTGAAGAATTCAGCATCGCTCTTTTTGAATGTGGATAAGGTCAGCCCTCTCTTGGCTTTTGTCTTATCCTCCCTCATAATTCTATTTTCTTCCCTTCCCTTCCCTTCCCTTCCCTCTGAAAATTACAGAAAAAAATTGTTTGAAATTGCAAAAATTGGTGGAAGATATGTAACATTCTGCATAATGATATAATTGCAATTATGTAGGTCCCGGACATTTCGCACTTAATAACTTTTTTTTTGTTTGTCATAAAGATAATTCTCGTACAAAAAGCCATACATAATAGAAGCTTCGAAATAGATGAGAGCCCAAAGAACTTGAGGTGGAGTGAGACATCCAATTTGAAGGAAAAACATTTTGTCTTTGAGCTTTACCTACCCAATCCACCACTCGGTCGGCTTCATGATCTCAATGGGCTAGATTGGGATTAGAGAAGAATCTTAAACGGGCTCGGGCCTTATTGATAAGCACACTTGCATTCCATTTAATTTAATTTACGCTTAACACATCGCTCATCAGTTCATAGTTATGAGACTTGATTTCGTAAGAGTTATTGCTTCAATCTAAATTGTACCCAATAAAGTCTGATCTATAAGAGACAAAGATTTGAGAATATAATAAAAGTCAGAATTAAAAAGTCACTAACAAAAAATGATAAAACGTATATAAGTAGAGGACTTTTATCATTTACTTTGTGTTATTATTACATTCTAGACTTAATTTTTGGTAGGCATGGAACACCGAAAGAATCTCTTGAATGTTGCAATAATTGTTTGGAGAGTCCGAAAACTTAGGCAAAGGAAAGTGCAGATACCTGTTCTAGTCCACATATATTTGTTTCGTAGTAGCCAAATCTTCCTATAGTTGGGGTTGACAAGGGTCTTCATCCACATACATGGGGGGCTTAGAAGAGGGAGACACGCGCTCCCCGTTTCTCGTGCAACACGAGCAACTGTTCGATGAGGTGAAGCACATGTACGAAATTTAGCTCGAGAGCACGCGGGACGAATTAAGACCGTAGAATGTGCAACAATGACTTGACTGGACTTGACGAGCCATGCTGAGAAGCTTAAAACGTTGTTGAAAAACGCTGTATGTGGATTTCTCCCTCTGATCTCATGATGATTGAAGTGCTTATTGCCCTAATGGAAAGCACATGGAAGCATCATGCTGTAATCCGAAATCTCTTCAGGATAAATTGTACGTCTAACGAGCTGGAGAAGTTAAAGCAGAAAGGACCCGAGTTTCTGAATTTGGCGCGCCACTGGGGACGCTGGAAGGGCCTTTTCTCATTAATGGGCTTTACCGAACCCCCGGGAGAACCTGGTAATCCTAGTCCAATTGATTTAAGATGGCTTTTTTTTAGTCATTTTATCATTTTTGCATCTATCCGTCCATATTGTGTTCACTCCAAGAAGCATATTCAACGTTAATTAAAAACTAAAAACCTGGAGATCCCGATTTATCAATAACAAGTAAATTCATACAGAATTCGGGATCGAATTGTGGAAACTTAAATATCAACATACCTCCAGCCATTGATGAAATTTGGAAGTGAAAAACCTCAAAACCTTTGATGGATCCACATAGTACAATCGATCTGCAATATAGAAAACGTACGTCCTGTTCCACTAGCCAATACCCCTCAAACCTGATGGTGTGTTTTTCTGTATCGTAAGGGTTTGAACCAGACGACCTGACGTTTTTATTTCGTTGGTTACGTTACCGGTATCTTCCATCAAGACCATTGTGATAATATAATAACGGACAAATATCACTTAATACACGCGGGTAATAAATTGGGCAATAAATTGGAATTTATATAGGGAATTTATTGAGGATTTATTGGGAATATAATATTGGAATCATATTTAGAATAATAAAACATATTACATATTTTAACATTCTCCCACTTGATCCCAATATTCCTTCAAATAAATTATTAATCCAAACCCACAAAACTTTACACTGAAATAAAACACATGAATCACGGTGATGAGTCCTCTTAGAGCGAGTATTATCTTCCGTGTATCACAATGTATTTCATCAGCCCATATGTGATCAAATAACTTAATGAATAAACCTTATGTTTACTCCAGGCCAAACTTAATTATTTTTCTCATAATAATTGAATGTATACAACTGTATTGAGAAAACATTATAAATGAATAAAAAGTCTCATAAGTTCTTTCATATAAATATGTGATCAAATAACTTAATGAATAAACCTTAAATGTTTACACTTTTGTGGTTCTTAGCCATAAAAGGCCAAACTTAATTATTTTTCTCATAATAATTGAATGTATACATTTTATTCTTTTTTTGTTTCTTTTAATTTTTAAACATTTTTATTTTATTTTTCATTTTTTGAGAAAAACATTATAAATGAATAAAAGTCTCATAAGTTCTTTCATATAAAGAAAAATTTACATGATTGGTGTTACCATGCAGCCCCAAAATATTCTTAATGGCCTAGCAATGGAATCCATAACTCTAAGCCCCGATATGAAAACATCATGTGAGGTGGCCTCAAAACAGGAAACGAACTCTTCCTCCATAGTGGAAGTGGCAACCAAGGTTTGTTTTGCACTCCTTCAAGATATAGCCCCGCCATCAAACATAAAAATATATCCGATGTTGATTTATGGGAATCAATGTCAGCAAAGTCTGAGTCCGAGTAAGCAACTACCTCCAAGTCAAGTATGTGTCCCTTTGTTCCTTGAAGGTACCTCATCACCTTCTTTGCAGCTCTCCAGTGGTCCATACCTAGATTACTTTGGTATATTCCCAATATTCCCATAGCAAAGGCTATGTCAGGTTGAGTGCAAACCTGAGCATACATCAAGCTTCCAACAGCAGAAGCATATGTGATGTTCTTCATTTGCTCGCTTTCAAAATTGTTCTTCGGGCATTGGTTTAAATTAAACCTATCACCCTTCACTATGGGTGCTATACTTTGTGAACAATCTTTCATCTGAAATCTCTGTAAGATCTTATTGATATAGGTTTCTTGAGATAGTCCCAATATACCTCGAGGTCTATCTCTATGGATCTTAATGCCAATGACATAAGATGTTTTACCCATATCTTTCATATCAAAACTCAAGTTTCACTTCATATAACAACCCATTGTTATTGGTTGCAAGTAAAATGTCATCTAAATATAGCACAAGAAAATAAATTTTGAGTATATTCTCTTTAAAACATGAAGAGATGATCTCGATTTAGTGAAGAAGATAAGAATCTTCAAAATGAGAATATGCGTTTGTGTAAGGAGTATCTCTCTATTTAATGAATCCTTCTTAATTTTGAAGACCCATTTACAATCAATGGCCTTTCACCATCAGCAACTCAACTAAATTGATTTCGGTTGAGAAAACATAAATTTTCCATCGTATTTTTTCACAAATGAATAACCTATTTCGATTCCACAAACCTAAGAAACTTAACTTTTCTTGTGGATTGTAGAAACTTCAAATGGGCATCTCAAAACACGTCTGTTGTTAATTTAGTAAATTTTCCATTCTTTTTTCCCAACAATTTCAGATTTATATGCCTTATTGCCAAATACAAGTCTTGCAAGTAGAGATACCGTGTCCCAATATAATCTCGAATAGATGCCTTGAAGTTCTCAAAAAAATGAAGTGAATGTTGTGACCACATCAACCTGGACATATACAAGTTGGTTACCTTCTTGTTTAGCCATCATAAATTTTAGACAAAATTAGATCACTTTCAGCCCAACGTTATAGTATTCTTGTAAATACACAATGTAGTCATTAGGAATTGCTAATTTCTTCATTCCGGAAGTTTTTTTTTTTGCTACAAGCAACAACCAATTCAGTATTTGGGGTGGAAAGTTGAGTATCTGAATGATCTTCTTCGAGAACAAAGTCCTTGAATTGATCGCTCCCACTAATCATATCATTTTCAAGAAATTTAGCATTTCTTGATTCCACAAACCTAGTGGTGTGAGATGGACAATAAAATCTATATCCTTTGGACTTTTCTGCATATCTAACGAAATACCTACTTATAGTCCTTGAATCTAACTTCTTTTCTTGTGGATTGTAGAATCTTACTTCAAATGGGCATCTCCAAACACGTACATGTTGTAAACTCGGTTTACAACCTTTGAACAATTCAAAAAGCGTCCTTGGAATAGCCTTGGTTGGAACTCAATTTAATATGTACACAGCCGTTTTAAGAGCTTCAGTCCACAAAAACTTAAGAAGTTTGGAGTTGCTAAGCATACTCCGCACCATGTCCAATAATGGGCGACACCATTTTGGTAGTCCATCTTCAATGTATCTACCATAGTATTCTCCACCTCTATTCGATCTCACAATCTTAATTTTGCTTGTCAATTGTTTCTTTATTTCGGTTTAAATACTTTTTCTTATTATGAAGCAAGTAGAGATACATGAAATCTTATGAGTCCATTCTCGGACTACAAATATCTGTATGTATGATTTCTAATATTTCTATACTTCTCTTAGCACCTTTTTTTTTGACTTGTTGGTATGTTTTCCCTTTATACAGTCCACAAGTGTCATTCGCAAAAAGATGTACTCCATCATTTACTAGTCTTTTAATTCTATCCATAATTGGTGCCACAACATAGAGGAATCCTTATTCACAACACATCATTTTATCCCAGCATTATCATGAACGTGCATTGCATTATTAATGACATTGTTTTGTAAATTAATTCGAAAGAGACCGTCAGACAAAATACCACTCCCAACAATTTCAGATTTATATGATAAATTGAATGTTGAATCTGAAAATTCAAAGGAGTATGCCAAAGGTACAAGTCTTGAAACTGAAATTAAATTCCTAGAAAAACTAGGAATATAAAAGGTCTTCCAAAATTAAAACAAAACCACTACTAAGAACTAATCCGCATGTCCCAATAGCATGCCTTGTTTGAATAGATGCCTTGTTATTTTAATCAATGGAAAATGACTCACATCAACCATATTGAGCATATAATGTGAGTTGGTACCTTTCTTGTTTAGCCATGCCTTAAATTTGGCGCAATCCTTCTTCATGTGTCCCTTCTTTTTACGAAGAAGCACTTGGATTCCTTCTTAATGCCAGCTTGGGGATCACCCTTTCCCTTTTGCTTGCCTTGCCCTTTATACTTATCCCGTGTTGCCATATGAGCACTTTCTCCTTTCTCCATTAGTAGCCTCTCTTCCTCTTGAATACACATGGTCATGAGTTCATTAATTGACCATTTAGTGTTATGTGTGTTGTAAGAGATCTTGAAGGGGGCAAACTCTTGTGGGAGAGTATTTAGGATATAGTATACAAGAAAAGATTATGATATCCCAACCTCAAGATTCTTCGACTGAGCTACAATGTCCATCTTCATGATGTGCTCACGCACACCTCTTACACCGGTAAGCTTCAATGATGAGAACTTCATAATTAGGGTCATAGCATCACCTTCTCTGAAGACTCGAATTGTGCATCAATAGCCTTGAAATAATTGTTATGGAATGGTGAACCACGAATGCTGCAGAGTTTTGCCTTTATGTACATCACATTGAGACGAAAATTGAGCATAATTTCAGCATGAGTATTTATTTGAGAAAATAATCAAGATCCATGCACCGCAATTGAATAAGAACTAATTCTCTTCATTCTTTAAAATCCATTTTCCTGTAGGTGGTAAAATCATAATCCATGCACTTTTTTTTTTAATTTATTTATCCAATTTCAATTTCAGAATGATTCATAAACATGATGATCAAATTATATTCCCTTCCTTAATGGGTCCAAAACTTCCAATAGGTCTCCATTCATAATATTAATGTGCAATTATTGTCTTTAACTATATGAGATCCTCTTTGTATATTTTAATATAATCAAAGATGCTATGGCCTTGGATCACTAGACATTTAATTTTATTAAAAAAAATTCTAAAATTGCACTTTAGGTAGAATAGTAAAATCCTGCCTTGCAAAATGGGGTAAAAAAGCTTCCCGAATTTTCAATGGATTAAGCCCAAAAGGGCAAAATCTTCGGGGCAATTGAAAAGCAGAATCGCAATTTTCCTAAAGGTGGAGGGGTGCGCTTTTCCCTTTCACAGCCCATGTCAGACCAAATTGGTTGATGGGTTTTCAATTGTCGAAGAATGAACTGCAAAAAGATTTGGACCAGAATTAAGCCAAAAACAATTGCCCTTTAAAACTAACCACCAAAATTTCAGGTTTCTTCGACGATCAATAATATGTTGAAAAAGTTTAAGGGTTTCTCTTTTGTTTTTGGTAGATCCATTAGATGGGGAATTTGCCTAAACCAAGCCATATACAAAGAAATTTACCCACATATAATTCAATAAAAAAAATTGCACATGGTTTAAAACGTGTACCAACTTTTAAACTTTCGATTTATCAATAAAAGTCCTTTGCTCTTATCATAGTTAGGTTTCTCAAAACTTTGATGGCGCGTCCAATATGCTTTTATTGGTGTGGTATCGTAAGTACTTTTATCTTTTAGGACTTTAATATTCCATCCGTGGGTAATAAATTGAGCAATAAATAAAATTTATATAGGGAATTTATTGGGAATATAATATTGAATCATATTTAGAATAATAAAATATATTACATATTTTAACAATTGTTCACTTTTAGGTGCTTTTGTTTTAGGGGCGAACATTTGCCTTGGAAACGTGAAGATCGATTCCTCAAATTAACATCTTTCTCTACCACCATCGTCGGCACGTGAAGATCGATTCCTCAAATTAACATCTTTCTCTACCACCATCGTCGGCCCTCTCGATCACCCTGACATAGGTCCTGATGTCAGGACCCAAGTCCCCAACGCTAGACTCGAGCCTTTGGCACTTGACCTATGTTTCAGATGTTCAGCCCAGCACCCAAATTGGGACCCCAGGGCCGGGTTATAGATGCGTGGGGTGAACAGTAAAGTCTAATGACATGCCTCGTATTATTGTCTCACTCCCCTAAACATGCCATGAATCTGTTTCCCCAGATGAGGCCCTAAGGTTAGTTACCAGTACCATCCTTGGCAGTCATGATTTCGACCGGGATCTACCTTTCTAAGTCCAATCTCTCCTTCGGAGGCTAAAAGTTTAGAGGTTTCGTGGCATGAGATGGGGATACAAGAACTTCCAACTTCCTATGTCCAAGTCCACCATTCAATTGAACCTTTACTAGCAACTTATACGTGTGGGTACCATGTTATGATGACTCAAAACTCCAGCCATTGTAAAGCTTATCGACATCATTATGTGAATGGGCTCCACCATTAAATCAAAGGTTTCCATCGGAAGTGGTGAGCAATCAAGGGCGATGGTGATCGGTGACCCACATGGCAAAGCTCATTGATGTAGCTACAGGAGCTATCAACAAGCATTTACGATGTCAGAGGACTTGTCTGTGCTCAGGAGAAGACTTCATAACCATTTCCAAATCATGTTATCCGTAATATCCTACTATTCCCTAAGCTCTTTTGCTGTGTTAATTTAGCTGAATGAAATGAAATGACATCAGAGACCAAAGCATCTGAAAAGGGGCTAAAAAGAAAATAAAAGTAACGGATGAAACTGGTAACGGATGAAACTGGATTTAATATCTAGCCAACTTAGTGCTCGAGTCGCTTTATAATAGCTTTCTTTCTTGTAATTTAAATTAAAAAAAGTCGATTTAATATCTCAAGCTGGGCCAATTCGTTTCTAGCTGAGTGTCAACTCAGCTGAATGAAAGAAATGATTCAGGTGACAAAGCTTCTGAAAAGGGACAAAGAGCTTTATAATCGGGTCACATAGTTTTCTTTCTTGATTTAATTTCTTTCCAAGTGGCAAGAGGGTGGCGAATGAGCTTTATAAAAAAAAAAGGTCAAAGAAGTTTGTTCACATAACAAAAGAGTATGCTAATGCGAATAAGTGAGAGAGGTAGGATAATTCTAACTTAGGACCGAAATTAATAGTATTAACTGAAGTGAACCGTCATAATAAACCCGCAATACTTCAGAACCAGAACCAGGGAATAATGATGTCCATGCAATCGAAGCGTTTGGTGTTTCTGATAATGGTGGATACGGCATCCGGCGCAACTTCACTCCCCTGGAAGGGAAGCTTCGCCGCACCCTCAAAGACTCAAATGGCTGAACAGAGAGTCCAAAGGATGTCATCGATCCCTCCTGTCCCCACCCAACCGCAAAGTTTCCACCTCCCAATTGGCAAACTGTTGTTTTTTCTATTCTCAGCTATTATAAATTATGAGATATTTCTGTGGGCTCGCCGCTTAGCCTCCAGGTTCACCCACTGCTCTGAAGAAAAAACCATGTCCTCCAGTGGATACAGGACAGCAACCGCACCGTTTCTTTCCCTCTATATCCACTTCCTCACCAACAGATGATTTACAACCGCCGCCGATGAGCTTTCTCTTGAGTTTTGTCCTAAAAACCGAAAACCCATCAACTTCCTCCTTATTTTAACAGGGACTCCGTCGATAATTCTCGAGCTTTTGTCCCCTCAGGAACCCAGATGGGTGACCAGGCAGAGCCCGGCGGAGGATCGAATGGCATGACAGAGTCTCCCAGAAACGTTCTGTTTGGGAAGTACGAGATGGGGAGGCTGTTGGGTAAGGGCACTTTTGCCAAGGTCTACTATGGCAAGAACCTGTTGACCCAGGAGAGCGTGGCCATCAAGGTCGTCAGCAAGGACCAGGTCAAGAAGGAAGGTCTGATGGAGCAGATCAAGCGCGAGATCTCCGTGATGCGCCTGGTGCGTCACCCCAACATAGTGGAGCTCAAGGAGGTGATGGCCACCAAGCAGAAGATCTTCTTCGTGATGGAGTATGTGAAGGGCGGCGAGCTGTTCGCCAAAGTTGCCAAGGGCAAGTTGAAGGAGGATGTGGCCAGGAAGTACTTCCAGCAATTGGTTAGCGCCATTGATTTCTGCCACAGCCGCGGCGTGTCACACCGAGACTTGAAGCCCGAGAATCTCCTGCTGGACGAGAATGAGGACCTTAAGGTCTCCGACTTTGGCCTCTCGTCTTTGCCGGAGCAGCTCCGGAATGACGGGTTGTTGCACACGCAGTGTGGGACTCCAGCGTATGTTGCGCCGGAGGTCTTGCGGAGGAAGGGGTACGACGGGGCGAAGGCGGATTTGTGGTCTTGTGGGGTGATTCTGTATGTGCTGCTTGCAGGGTATTTGCCTTTTCAGGAAGAGAATGTGATGAGAATGTACAGGAAGGTGTTCAAGGCTGAGTATGATTTCCCACGTTGGTTCTCGCCTGATGCTAAGAAACTAGTTTCCAAGCTTCTCGTTGCAGACCCCGAAAAGAGAATTTCGATTCCAGAGATTATGAGTACCTCATGGTTTCAAAAGGGGTTCACCAGGCCCGTGGGTGTCTCTATTGAGGAAGAGGAATCGGAAAAAATGATGGGAACTGCAGTTGCGAGTCGGAGCTGGTGAGATCAAACTCAAAGCCGCCTTTCTACAACGCGTTCGAGTTTATATCGTCCATGTCGTCAGGGTTCGATTTGTCCAGCATGTTTGAGAGCAAACGCAAGTCGGGCTCCATGTTCACTTCCAAGTGCTCGGCCTCCGGGATAGTTGGGAAGCTAGAGGCGCTGGCCAGGAGGCTCAATTTCGGGGTGGTGAGCTTGAAGGACTTCAAGCTGAAGCTGCAGGGGAAGAAGGAAGGGAGGAAAGGGAAGCTGGCGGTGACAGCTGAAGTATTCGAGGTGGCGCCCGAGGTCGTGGTGGTCGAGTTCTCAAAGTGCGCCGGCGACACCCTCGAGTACAAGAAGTTCTGCGAGGAGGATGTGAGACCTGCGCTCAAGGACATCGTGTGGAGTTGGCAGGGGGAGAATGAATGTCAATAACAAATTGGGAGGTCAAAGACTCAAGGGGCCTTCCATTAGAGCAGTAGCTTAAAGTAGACCGGATATAACCAGTTCACATTCCATTCCTGGGAATTTCAACTTTCATTTTTATCCATGGTTTTGCAGTGGTTTTGTTCCATGTAAATATTGCTCTTATGCCAGTCCGTGCGATCAGGTATTGTTCGTATCGTTCATATCGAACTCGTGTGGTCAGTAAGCCAGCACAGATTTTTCCAGGGGAATGGGAATATAGCTTTTTGGGGTGATCTTCATTGTAATCTACTGGTTCTTGGAAATTGAGTTGTGGATGATCGCTCTCTTTCCGTGTAAGTTTGGCCCTTCAAAGTCATGTGAATCTTATCTGATATCTCTGGCGTTGGCTGACTCGCCGACGGACGGAGCTGAGATGCTTCGTATTGCGTTGCTATCTGGGGCCTCCATGGAGGGCTCAGTCCATCAATCAAATTTTTGGTGGGTGTGGTGGAAATTAGGCTAAGAAGAAAAGGCAACAGAATTTGATCTCTAGAAGAAGCACGCTTGTTGAAAAATGATGCCCTGAAGACAAATTGCTGTTAAGAAAGTAGAAAAAGATATGGCTCCACTAAACCTAGCTCTTAATATTTAATCAGTTAATCATGCTATCTCAGAATCACAACGGTGCTGCTCATCACATCATTCATGACTTCTGTTTTCTGCTAACCTTTTCTTTATAGCTATCTTTTCTTGTTCTTCTCTACTTAGGCATCATTCACAGCTTATCGGATGGATTGTTCAGGCGGCACATAGAACGGGTTGTCCCTTTCAGTCGTGGCGGTATTTTTGCGTATACATCTGATCTAACGCAAATCTAGAGCAGCCATATTTCTAACGGCACTTTGTTTAACAATTAGTGACATCCTCCTGGAAGATTCTAAACAAGAGCAGTAAGCAATCAATCTGTGGTCTGGTCTCTTGTCCTGTTCCTTCCTAACAGCCAAGACTTTGTTCATGACGCAGGACGAGGGCTTTGCAGAAATCAAAGTGGAGAGAGACATAAAAAAGCGGTTCTCCATGACTGGTAGTTGCTAATGCTTACAGCAAGAGTTTGCAGGATTGACTGGCAGTTAATGTTTCCCTCCATGATTGGACCTTATCCATGTCACGCGGTGGCAACTGATCATCCAAAGAATCAAAGCTTTATCGAAAGGGTGTCGACCGTGCGAAAGGGCCCCGAGAAAGAGAGCTGCCTCACTTGTCAAACCCTCTCTGGTCCATGCCTGACGTGGAGAAAGGACCACAGAGAAAGTGTGAAAAGAAAGGCTCGTCGGTCGGCATGGCCTGCCTTGCTTATCCAAAAGACAAGTGGTTGCCAGCTTTGCCAGCCACAGCTGCAATTTCGGTCCTACTCCTTTCGGAATTATGAACTGTCTCTTTGTGAATTACTACAGTCCTTCATCAGGATGGGGATTGCGTTATGACATTCAGCTTCATAAGCTTAATTTTTTCAGTTCTGCAGAGGAGATGTGCCAGGTCTCTACGTTAGAAACTGAACTGAATCTCACTTTAAAATGAAAAGATACATATATACCTTTAAATATAACTGAAATTTTTATGATTGAAATTTATGGTTCAAACTTTTATTCAGTTCGATTTCTAATGAGGGTTCCATGCTCGTTTTACCAACACGATTAACATAATGACCAAATCATTAACTTTTTTTTTTTGGATCTGAAAGTAAAGCCTTAACATAAAAGTGCCACACAACGACCCTACGATATCATAAATCTCTTACCAATTTAAATGTAACCGTCCATAATTTTTGTTCTTTATGGTTTAAGTCCATTTCCTAGAATAAGTTGAATCAAAATTTGAGTTCCTCTAGTGTATGCTAATCTTAGTTCATTGAAAATGATACTTTAAAAAAAAAAAAAATTATGTGCATATTGAAAATCCTCTTCATGATAGTTGAGTCATCTTGTCGAATTACACTTAACGTTAAGGGTCTATCGAGAGTGATTTTTAATATTAATTTTCACTGGTTTTTTTTTTTTTCCAAATGTTACGACTTGCACGATTTAACTTTTATTTAATTCAAACACTTAAATTTTTTTAATATATACAAATATTGACATGTAAAGTACTAACTTTCTATGATGATCTTCGAAAACTTAAAATGTCATTTTCTTATTTTTGAATTTTTGTGAGGAAAAGTAAAAAGTATAAGCCAATCGACCCTAACTGTTTTTATGATTACATTGCCTGGTGTAACTTCCTTGGAATACATGAAAGTTGTGTAATGGGAACGGAAACAACCAAACGAGGAAAATAGTACGACATGAACACATGAACCAATTTCCCAGAATCACTGGCCCAAGGTTGGTACATGGGAGGAAGGTGCCTTTCTAACGTGGGCACCACTTGTATTTTAACCAGGATGGTTCTCAAAGTTTTGATCATAGAACTGCAAGAGCAAGCACTTGGCGAGATCACAATGTGACACTTGTGAGCCGGCGATTCGTCTTTCCTAACCATGCTCGTGTCGACTACATGTGTCAATCCGTTTCGATGTAATTACATAATCTTTTTCATTAAAAACAAGCGATTCGTGTCAGTTTGGAATTATGTAACGTTATGTCATGTCACATCGAGACATATTGTGTCAGTAATCTTAGTCGCTCCACAAATGTTGGGGGCCCCGCAAGGCGTGGCAGCGTGGAATCTTGTGGGATGGACCTGCCACCTGTTGGCTCACCAGAATCAATGAAGCTTTGATTGAAGGAAGATGCGAATCCATCCAAGGGTTCATCAGGAAATGGATCATATCAAGCAAGCATGATTGCAGGAATAGGATGATGAAGAGACTTGAGTTGATTGCATAAAAGGAAAAAAATTGAGGAGAGAGAGGGGGAGAAGACAAAGCAACAGATTCGATTCGGATCAGGATAAGCAAAACCCATCTACCTAAATGAATGAATGATGGCTTTGCCCTTGATTATAAATAAGAAGAATGACCGAAGCAGCTCGCCTGGTTGATTACCAGGGGCTCTATGTATTTGCCACCTGTGCGATCTCGACTGACATAAACAAAGTGATTACGTATGACTAGGGCCAATGCTATTGGGAGAAATTGACACCCATGCCCGTAATATATTTCAATATGATCGTTCGACAAAATGTTTTATCCGAGAACCAAATGATAAAATGGGTTATAGTTAAGTTGGTCGAGCTACTGTATAATTTGATCATTTAGTACGTGTAAATCTTGTAATTGATTTCCTGTTAAGCAACTCATTAATTTGAAACTATTTCTTCTTTTTTTTTTTCCATTTTTTAGGCGAGTCTCTTTATTGTGACGTAAAGTGTGACTAGTCTATCAAATGAGTGAAGTTAAATTGAAATCGAAGGGTGAGGATTAGAGCGCAAAACACGACTTTGTTGTCCCTTATGAAAAAAGTACCAAATTAGTCCTAAGCCTTTTGTTTCGGTATTAATTTAATCCTAAACTTTTTAATTGGACCAATTTAATCATAAACCTTTTTTACATTGGTACCAATTCAGTTCATTCGGCTAATTTAAGCTAGAAATTACTAACGTGGCCTCCGGTGGTCTTATGTGGCGCCACATGGACAAATTTTATAATTATATATATATTAAAAAAAAAATTTAAATTATTTTTTTTCTTTTCTTTTTTTTTTTTTTTTTTTCCTTACCTTTGGCCGGCGAGGTCGCCGGCCAACCGACCATTGCCGACCACAAGCTGGCGGGCGGGGGACCCCGTGCCCTCGCCGGCCACAAGCGAGGGCGACGGCCCCCGCCGGATCCAAGCGAGGGCGAAACCCTCGCTCATTGGCCAGCGAGGGTGCGGCAGTCCTCACTTGTGGCTGGTGAGGGTGTGGCGGCCCTCGCCTAGATCCAGGCGAGCTGCGTTTGCCGCATCTAGAGCTCCATCGCCTCCGATCGCGACATGGTCACTTGAGCCTTCGCGGCCCTTGGAGGTTGAAGGAGGTGGTCGGCGTCCCGAGCTTGGGTAGCTTCTGGAGGGATAACGGCGTGGGGAAGTTCGCGATCTCGCATCGGATTAAGTGTGACGATAGCGTCGCGAGCCTCCGTGGCCCTCGCCTGGGCAGGCGAGGCCGCCGCACCCTCCCCCGCCACGAGTGAGGGTTGCCGCGCCCTCGCCTATGGCCGGCGAGGGCGCAGACCCCTTGCCCCAACCAGCTTGTGGCTAGCGATGGTCAGCTGGCTGGCGACCTCGTCGGCCAAGGGTAAGGAAAAAAGAAAAAAGAATTTAAAAATCTGAAAAAATTATAAAAAAATTATCAAATTTGTCCACGTGGCACCATATAAGACCACCAGTGGTCATATCAGCAATTTCCGACTTAAATTAGCCGAATTGATTGAATTGGTATCAATGTGAAAATGTTTAAGACTAAATTGGTTTAATTAAAAGGTTTAGGACTTAATTAATCGATACAAAAGGTTTAGGACTATTTTGGTACTTTTCCCGTCCCTTATTGTGACACGCGATAATGAATACTGAATCTCTTTCTTTAAACATCGAATGGTAGTTTTTGTCGTATCTGCAAATGATATTAATCTGAAAAGTAACTTTTATGTGAGTAACCAATACCATCATATAATAACATCACATGTAGCTACCACTAAAACATATACAGGGCCCGTGAATCTTTCTCTCGATGAGATTTGATTAGGGAAAGCGCTAACCATTTGAGCACTAGAGAGAAGAGGCCACCCAACAGGGCCTGACTTTCCAATGGATTGGGCCACGCGGGAAGCAGATCGAGTCTAAGCGGTCCAAACCTCTTAACATCGGCCGATGACTCAATTATCCCGCAGGCCCATTTTGAAGGCATTGTAAGCCCGATTGCAATCAGAAGGCCCATGCAACTAAAAACGAAGGAGAGCATAATTACAAACCGGCCCATTTAACTGCGATGGATGCTATAAACAACTTATTCCATGCTTCACCTCAGCCATCAGCTCTAAACATCAGCAGACAATTTTACGAGTCCAAGCCATAGGTTTTTGGTTTTTCTCCTTTTTCCTTTTCTTTCTTATTTTGTTTCTTTCCTTTTGCCCTAGAGTCTCCGTCTATAGTTTAATGCAAATAATTTTTCGGGAAAAATGGATTTGCATCCATTTGTCTCATACACTATAGGGATGGTGAGAAAAGATATATTTTACATTCATCTATAGTTTAATGCAAATAATTCTTCGGGGAAAATAGATTTCGTTTTTGGCGAACAGATTCGAAAGGAGAGCACGATGATGAGATTCGCAATCCTATTCAGCTTTGAAGGCATCAATGTGCACTCGAGTGGGCGTCCTTATCTCTCTGATCTTTCTAAATCTTTACAGCGAAGAGTGATGAGATAATTTTGGAATTCGAATAGGTATGCCCAATCTTGGAACGCGCAAAGGTTCATCAATGTAGTCCACAGTAGTGCACATTGCACCGCACCCACTAACTCAGTGATTAGAGAATCTCGACTTCTCCCTAGTATTTAACGAAAGTGGTCCTCCTTTTTATATTTTTGGCACCCTATGATTTTGGCAAGCCCCCGTAGGCCATCGTGCTTTCGTCGTTTAGAGAGCTTTTGTCACTGTCGAAAACAAAGAGACACGATGAAGGAAGAAGGAATATGTCATCTAATGCTAGCGACGCGACAAGACCGCTAACTCAGCCCAGTCCAATCGAAATCGGGAGACGCCATCGCCACCGCTCGTCGGTCCATCTGGGCCCCTCCCCCCGATTCTGATCTCGCGGCTCGGATCATTCGCGCTCTTCCCCACTCCGCGATCGATCACGCATCACACGGGCGCGTCCGTCGTACGTACGGCGACCGATCGGGTGGGCCCCGAAGATTTGTTCCCCTTCTCGCGGGAGTTGGGGGGAGTACGCGACTTGAAAAAGAGCGGCAGCGCTGCAGAGTGCAGAGGGACCGGATGCGCAACATCAGAGGCGGCCCGCCAAGTGAAAACAACAGCCAACCCCCCCCTTTGACTTTGCTTGCGACAGCAGACTCGCTTAGCCCCCCGGGCCAGGCCCCACCCACCCCCTCGGATTTCCTCGCATGGCGGCCTCTTAAAAGTGTATTAGGTAACATTTCTGTCTTGAAAAACAATTTCTTTCTCTATCCTTAGCAAACAAACAAGCCAAATCCCAACCACCGCCCGCGGTGGCAGGCTGGTTAAAGGGCAGACCCTTCACCGAACAAGGGGAGGAGTTCGAAACTGCCGGACGCAGTGTCATGCATGCACAAACGCGCGTCTTAACCTGGGGATGGACTAGCGGTGGGAGGCCTACCCCCTGGGGTTTACTTCGCCGCGAAGCGGCAACCGGAGGTTCCTGGGTTACCAAGAAAAAAAAAAAAAAAAAAAAAAAAAAAAAAAAAACAAGCCAAATCCCAATGTTATACTGTCCCCCCCCAGGTTATTAACAGTATGAATACTCGGTCTACCAACCAATAGTAGCAACCACATACCTGCCCTAAACCTTTTTTTCGTTTCCAATATGATTACATGTCCAATTATTAGACTCCAGACATAGTTTCATCATACCAAATGGACAATTAAGAGCCATCTTTTTGTGGATCTCATCCAACTTTTTTCCAACAAGTGTCCAGCATAATAATTAGCTATATAGGTACTTACACAGACTTTTAGCTGAATAGAAGATGGAGGGATGAAAGCTTGATATCTGCCTATCACAATCACACGTGACCATAACTTAACGGGATCAATGATGTCACAAACTACCGAGAAAATTACCCTGCTTAGTAAATCTTTCAGGTAGAATCACCAAACAATTTCAAACTATTAACCAGAGAGGACATGGAGTTTATATCAAAAGATCTAAATAGTTGCATGACAAATATTGACAACATAAGGACATTTTTGTGAGTTGAATAGTATTCAAGCTGAAAAGTTCTCATCTGCCCAATATATTCATTGTTCATAATCATAAAAGGAAATTACAGAAGCAAGAAGAGTGAACCATGATATCCATAAGAGAGAGAATGGAATCCCTATATGTGTATTTTGATTTCACTTCGGGGACCGTAGTGATAAAAATGAAGTATGAGCAACATGGGATTTCCAGGCTAATTTATTGGGATTAAAGTATGGATCCAGGAGTTCAGAGAAATGCAGTACCATCTTTGTCAGCTAAGCGAACTCCAACCCTAACTGCTTTTTTATATAAATCTCCTCAGCACGACATTGAGCGACATTTTGCTTCTTAGAGAGCTTTCACTTCTCTAGTCACCTACCAGCAAATTCCTCTCTGAAAGCTTTGATGCAAATCAAAGCTATTGAGGAACGGCCATGATGAAGCGGAATGAAAACATGAAAATCTACCGATGACCGAAAATTCTGTCTTCCCCAAACTAGAGTAAAAACCATGAGCAATAAATGCGGGGCACACAGGGCAACAGCAAAAGTCCTGCTGAAGAAGAAATGAAGAGCAATCTTTCTTTTCTGTTTTGTCCCCTAAGCCAACGCAGCAGCTTTTCGCCTTAGCTTCCAATCATTCTGCACAGAACATTCAAATTGCAGTTCCTCCCTCCAAATCAATCCGACTCATCTAAAAGGATGTTCTAAAGTTCCCACCTATTGATCACTTCACAGACCAATCCTCCACCCCGACAATTCCCTCTAAAAATCACCTTAATTCAATGCTACACACAGAATTACGTAGAGCGGCAGGAACCCCAGAAGCCAATCGAGCCCAAACACAAGACAAGGGATTAGAAACCACGAAAGGTCTCAACTTTTTCCACCATCATGCCCCCACAATGCAACCCAATTGGTAATAGAAAGCTGTACGCGCGCGCGCGTGTGAGAGAGAGAGAGAAAGGGGGAAAAGGAACCTCGATTCATGAGGAACCAGGGAACACCGAAGACGAGGGAGATGACGGCGATGCCGGCCAGGACGCGCTTCTTGTCGCCGCTGTACAGGAAGTGATCCACCCTCGCCCTGAAACCGCCTGCTCCCCCTCCGCCGCCGTTGGTCTTCGCTTCGCTCGCCATTTTCGGGATCAGTTTTCTTCTCTTCCTCCGCTCGCTTGAGTCCAAAAGAGAGAGAGAGAGAAGCTACCTTGTCCTATGAAGTTCGAGAAAAAAAAGGAAATACGGTTAAATGAAAATCACCATGGATTTTTAATTTAGTGGATTTTTTTGTTTTGATTTGTGTTTCTGCAAGTGTTTAGAAGAATATAATTTCTTTTTTTTGTAATAAGTATCACATGTAATTGTATGAATGATCTTCTTCTATGATTTTGTTTCTACTTGAGTGTGGAGTCCACATTTCATATGAGAATAATAATGTTATAATATGCAAACCCAAATTAATTAAACGCGTTGAATTATTAAGAATTTAAAATATTTGAGGCATGATAAGTTTCGTTTGTTTCATGGAAAATATTTTTTTTGTTATTATTTGACGTTTAAATAGCTTAGGAAAATGAATTAACAAAAAATTATTTCCTTATTAACAAAAAACTTATATTTATATTTAAGAAAATGATTTTCTTTTTGAAAAATTTAAAATTATTTTTTAAAATATGATTAGATATAGGTCCTTGGACCTGAAACTTTGTGCTAGGGCACAAGAAAGAACCTCAAGGCTTGTTCTTAGGCCCTTTGTAGCGAACTTGAGTCTAGAGGTCAATGCTAGATCCATCAAGAACACGCTTGAGAACAGGTTCTCAACACATGAGCTTGGGTCCATCATGGCTGGGCTCGTGACCCTAACTCTTGTGTCTCGCACCTCACGCTCAAGCCTAGGGCTATTGAGGTCAAATTCGAGACTCATGCCCACATCTAATTCTCTCACTTATGCATAAGTTACTAACACTCAAAAAGGGTATGACTATTTAGAAAAATCAAATTAGATTGTCATTTTCAAATGATAAAAAATATTTTTTTGGTTATTTTGCAGATTTCAACCAAACATCCAAAAAGATTGTTGTTTTTTCTTCTTCTTCTTCTTCTTTTTTTTTTTTTGAAAAATGACTTTTTGACAAATAATTTCCTAATATAATATTTTTTGCAAACAAATAGAGGGTTAATGTAATAACGTGAATGATGATATTATGTAAAAAGAAAATCAATCTCGACAAGGAAAATGCTTTTAAGATGTAGCAATTAAAAGGGACTAATTCCCTTAAAAAAAAAAACTTTAAGTTAAATTCTAATATATATATATAATCTTTGTAAGAACATACTCATAGATCGAGAGCTATTCATTGGCATCCTTCAATACATGTAATTTCAGCTTTTCAGCTTTATATAATACAAGTTCATACCACCTTCATGGTTGGTTTTTGTTTATGCATACTCTTACTTTATATCTTATATATTGCTTTTGCTCTTTACATTATTTTTAATTCTCGCGATTTTATTTAAGTCATTTACTTTCTTGTTCTTATACATCATTTCCTTTTAGATACATCCTTCCCTGCTTTCATATAGATCTGTTAATCTCTTATACTTCCTTGTTCTCTCATATAGTACTCCGATCGTAACCCCTTTATGGTATCAGAGCCAGTGGGAAGGTATATATAGTCTTTGTAAGAACATACTCATAGATCGAGAGCCATTCGTTGGCATCCTTCTTGTTTCTATAGAGTGGTCCATGCCGTAAGTCCCTGAGTGGCTGTTAGACCGTTGGTTTAGCTCAGAACGGTTCGAAGAAGGAATAGTTCCGATCTTAAGTATGAGTTTACATAGAAGATCTACATCTTCCTCTAGTTCTCTATCACAAATGGACTCGGATCCAAGTCCTATACATAGAGAAGAAGTAAGGATAGAAGATTTCAACAAATCTATAGAAAATTGGGAAATCCCTAAAATACAGCTTAAGGAAATATACAAACAATCAAAATTGAAATTTTTCAAAAAATCTGACTATGTCATATCCACCGAAGAAAGAGATGTTCCTCTTTCTAATTCCTATGAAAAAATACATCTTTTAAACAAAGAGTCCATCCAAAAGCATAAACAAAAATACAATTACATTCATATAGGACTAGTCCAAGTAGGAGTCAAACCTCTTATCAAAGAATGTCTTAATACCTCTATTCTTTTAGTTTTACGAGATTCACGTCTCTTAAACTATGATGAGCCCATACTTGGTACCGTGGAGACAAGTCTCTGCAAAGGACCTATACATTTTGACTGTTACCCCAATTTCTCGGTTTCTCTCAAAGATAAGAATATTCTTAGAGCTCTCACACTCCCAATCAAGACACATAATTACAAAGTGGCAGATGGATCTATTCCTTTAGCCCTTGTCTATAGAATTCATTATAAAGCCATGTTCTCCGCTTTTGGAGAAAATGCTTTCAAACATAGTCCACGGGGAGAAACACTTCTTCTCCAAACTGACATTTCTAGAGCAAATACAACAATTCCTAGGTCTATTAATTGGAACCAAGTCACTTTACAGAACAATGGGAATTAGAAAACCAAATTCCCAACAAGTTGTTCAAAATACAGATCCGACTAATGTCATTCAACATCCAGAAGGAAGAGTGACCATTAGATTTCCTAGAAGATCTTTCGATTCATGATCTAGTCCTTCTTTTCATAATTCTTATACAAGGTCCATAGATCTTAATCATAATCTTCCTCCTATAATCACCATTCCTCCTAGTACGCATAGAAACACTCCTCCTCCTAGTATGCATAGAGGCACTCCCACACACGATACAACACCTTTACCTCCTTCTATTAGTAGAAGTAACCATGAGACACCTCTTGAACCGGAAATTAGTGGTTTAGATAATAGATCAGGGATTTCCAGGCCAGTTTATCAACAAAACCAGCCCGAACCTATCTTAGAAAATACAGATTCTCCTCATCATTCTCCTACTTATTCGCAAATGATAGACGCCGAGCTTAATGTTTTAGAAAAACACTTTGAACCAAACAAGGCTTTTTCTTAATAAAGAATTTAATTCTGAAAACAACAAACAAATCAGACAATGGTTCTTCAAAACCTTTGCTGATATAGCAAAAGACATCAAGCAAAAATATTATGACTACATATATGAATATGAAGTCCATATATTTTTCTTTGATTGGTTAGAAGAACAATTCCTTGAACCAAAAGAAATACTTGTTCTAGATCATCATTATAAGTGGAAACTCGATAATAGTGAAACCATAGAATCCAATCATCCACCCCTTAGGAGAATAAAAATACAGCATGGAAATAGCGAGGTTACAGCCACTCCCTTTAGGCTTCCAAACTAAGGAGACTCTCTCTACACCCACAAAGTTATTGAACAAAACAATTTTACTAATCAACATTTAGTAACCATAGGAAAACAGTTGAATAGGATAGAATCCACCATTCAGAATCCTACTCAGCTTATTACACCACAAATTGACACTCTCAAAAAACCCATTTTAAAAACCTTTGAATTTCCAAAAAAATCTTAGCCCAGAGTTTGCCAAAGCTATAGAACAAAAGAAAAAACTCTTAGGAAAATCAAAGTTAGAACCTAATCCTATACTAGACACTCCTAAATTCCAGAATCTTATCATTAGAGACACTCTAGACCAACCCACTATTAGTACCCTGACCAAACACTCTGGTAATTCCGGATAATGAGTCGAGCCAATGAGATTAACGAGACTCAATTGGAGACAACCTCGAAGCTTTATTATAGTAGAGCTACCCCACCAGACATAGCCCAAGAAGAATCATCGCAAAAATACAGAATAAATACTCTCCGACGCCATCTATGAATGGAACATTGATGGTGTAGCTGAAACCAATATTATGAACATTCTTAACAACATGGTAATGCTTGCTAATGCCTACAAAACACAGCAAGATGTTTCGACCATCTTTGTTGCTAATCTTCTAGTAGCCGGATTTACTTGGACAACTAAAAGGTTGGTGGGATAATTATTTGAGATGAACAAAAACACAAATTTTAAGCGCTTATAAGGTAGATGACTTCGGTCAACGCATGGATGATGATCAAGGACATCTCATCCAAGATGCAGTCAATACCCTTATCTATTCCATTTCACAACACTTCGTAGGAGATCCTTCACATATTAGGGATAGAAACCAAGATCTCCTTTCCAATATGCGTTGCAAATCCTTAGGAAGATTTAGAGAATACAAAGAACTTTTCTTTCAAAGGGTTCTTATTAGACCCGACTGCAATCAACCCTTTTGGAAAGAAAAATTCTTAGCCGGTTTACCTCAAATTATAGGTGACCAAGTTAGAGATAAAATTAGAGAAGATTACATGGTCAAATTCCTTATGATCTCCTTTCTTATGGAGAAATAGTCTCTTATGTTTATAGACAAGGAACACAAATGTATAATACAATCAAATTACAAAGACAACTCAAGGAAGAACAATCCCTCACCAATAGGAGTCTAGGAGATTTTTGTGCTCAATATGACCCCTCTTACAATGAAAAACAAAAACAAGATGTAAGGGAACTTGTCCTCCCGAGAAAGAAACAAAGAAACATCGCAACAAACCTCAACCCCGTAGGAATAACCAAAGACACCAGAATAACCAAAATAGACCTCACACTGATAGGAAAAATTTTAAAGACATTAAATGTTACTCTTGCGGAAGAAAAGGTCATATTTCAAAATACTGTAGGATTAATAAAAAATTGAATGAACTTTCTTTAGATGACAATACTCTTAACCAGTTAAATAACATCTTCATAGAAAATGATGATACTTCTTCTGATGAACTTCTTGAGGAAGAAGGTCTTCAGATTAATGAAATAGAATCCTCTTCAGATTCCGATTATGAAGACGCTTCTCCAGGAAAACCCATTCCTAAAGTAAACGTCTTAACAAAAGAAGAAGAATTCCTTCTCAGCACTGCTGACAAAATACTTGACCTTGAAGCCAAAAAAGAATACTTAGATAGACTACACTCTTCCATGAATATTACTTCCAAGCCTAATACTTCCTACAATCTTAAAGACATTCTGAATAGAAACAAAAAACCACAGTCTAGACCTATAAATATTAATGACCTCCAAAACGAAATAAAACAACAAAAATTAGAAATACAAGCCTTGAAAGAGACTAAAGAACCACCCAAGCCGGCTTTGGGCCTCCTTCAGAAAGGGGTTACAAGGTGCCTGGCATGAAAGCTGTCGGCTTACGGGTTTCCGGGTCATCAAAAAAAAAAAAGACTCAATTAGAAATGAAACAGGAAATTTCTAATATAAAGTCTCTTGTCATAAAAGGAAAAACAAAACTAGATGACCAGAATGAAATCACTAGTACCCTAGATACCTCTGATCCAGCCTTTCTTATGTTGTTAACAGAAATAACATCTAGAAAATGGATAATAAATATTAAGATAAAGATCAATAATGAGTACATTATTGAAACAACCGCACTCTTTGATACAGGGGCCGATCTCAATTGTATCAAGGAAGGCCTTGTTCCAACAAGATACTTTGACAAAACATCCGAATCCTTAAAATCAGCCTCGGGGAGACAAACCGAATATACAATACAAAGTTACCCGAAGCCCTAATAATAAAAGACCAACTGTCTTACAAAACATCTTTTCTTTTAGTTAAAAACATGAGGCAACAGGTTATCCTTGGAACACCTTTTATACAATTAATCCAACATTTTGCTGTTACTAATGAAGGTATAGAAACTCATGCTTTAAACAAAAAAATCACCTTCAATTTCATAACAAAACCACAGAAAATAAGTCTTAATATTTTACAAGAACATTCCATTTCAGAAATAAATTGTCTTATAAAAGACAAAGAAAATCAGCTTGAATTCTTAAAAGAAGATTTAGAATTCAAAAGAATAGAAGAAAATCTTATAAAACCAAACATCATAGAAAAGATAGCTTCCTACAAAAACACATAGAAAAAACTATATGCTCTACTCTACCCAATGCCTTTTGGGAAAGAAAAAAAAGCATATCGTTGATTTACCTTATGAACATGATTTTCTGAAAACAAAATTCCTACCAAAGCCCGCCCAACACGGATGAATCAAGAAGTTTTAAAATTTTGTCAAACAGAAATACAAGATCTATTAAAATAAAAAACTCATAAGAAAGAGCCAATCACCTTGGAGTTGTTCTGCTTTTTTATGTCAATAAAAATGCTGAACTAGAAAGAGGAGTTCCCAGGTTAGTTATTAATTATAAACCTCTTAATACAGCCCTTAGATGGATAAGGTACCCTATACCCAATAAAAAAGATTTGCTGAACAGACTTTGTAGATCAAAAATATTTTCTAAATTTGACATGAAATCAGGATTTTGGCAAATACAAGTCAGTGAAAAGGATAAATACAAGACAGCCTTTACAGTCCCTTTTGGCCAATATGAATGGAATGTTATGCCATTCGGCCTCAAAAATGCCCCTTCGAATTCCAAAGAATTATGAATGAGATTTTCAATCCTTATTTAGAATACATCATAGTTTATATAGATGATGTTCTAGTATTCTCTTCCAATATAGAACAACATTTCAAACATTTATCTACTTTCATAAAAATAATCATACAAAACGGTCTTGTAGTCTCTCCTACTAAAATTGCACTCTTCAAGACCAAGATTAGATTTTTAGGTCATTACATCCATTTAAGCACTATCACTCCCATAGAAAGATCAATCTCTTTTCTTGATAAATTCCCGGATGAGATTAAAGACAAAACTTAATTACAAAGGTTTTGGGTAGTCTCAATTATATTTTAGATTTCTTTCCCAATATAAATATCCTTTGTAAACCTTTACATCAAAGGTTACGAAAGGATCCTCCACCATGGACTCTGTCCATACGGACATTGTCAAACAAATAAAAATGCATGTGAAAGATATATCATGCTTACATCTTGCTGACCCTTCCACTTTCAAAATAGTAGAAACAGACGCGTCAAAATTAGGATACGGTGGCATTTTCAAACAAGTCAATAACAACAAAGAACAAGTTATTAAGTTTATATCAAAACATTGGAATTCCACTCAACAAAATTATTCGACAATAAAAAAAGAAATACTTGCTATAGTTTTGTCTATATCAAAATTCCAAGGAGATTTATTAAATCAAAAATTTCTCTTGAGAATTGATTGCAAATCGGCCAAAGACATTTTACAAAAAGACGTTTTAAATGTTGCATCAAAACAAATTTTTGCCGGATGGCAAGCCATACTTTTAGTATTCGATTTTGACATTGAATTTATAAATGGTTCTTCAAATTCATTGCCTGATTTTCTCACAAGAGAATTTTTACAGGGGATACAAACATGCCAAGATCCAAAAAAACAAAGATAAAGGCAAAGGCAAAGTCTTTGCCGAACCCTCCAATACACCACCAAAGCCAAAAGGCTTAACATCATCAAGACATGGCTTGAAATGGCAGAAAAAAACCAGACATTCTTACACCAAACACCTTTGAAAATAGAACACATATCATCCGATCCCATGCTAGCCTTTAATCAACTAGCCGACATGATACCAAAAGAAACCATTTTATTACTTGCACAGTCTATACAAAACAAGGCAAAGAAAGAGCCATCCAGTACTATCGAGGTAAGCAATAATCCCTCCCCACTGGTTACACAAAAACCAGTAGAATACAAAAGAATTTCGAATGAGGTGGTTATTAGGCCACAAGCAACCCCTCAATCTTAAAAATCAAAAATTTTCCCCAAAACATCATTTAAAAAAATATTGACTGTAGAAGATGGATTTTTCGACGAAGATCCAATCAAATTTGCAAAAACATCTTTTCAAAAAACTGGTTATTCAAACCACACAATACAAACAAAACCCTTGCTTATTATGAGCAAATTCTAGTGGAGACAGAATCAGCAAGATTTACCCATTTTGCTGACAAAAACAATACAGAAAACATTCTATACTCCACTATATTCATCAGTAAAGTCATACACCCCTCACTGGGGAACCTCACCTCATACACCCGAAAATTCCAAACCAGACTTACCCAAAACCTACCATATTCTTCCTCATACACCTCTTTTCGGGACTACCAACAATGTTGGTAGTCCCAAAGAGGGTGTATGAGAAAGAATATGGTAGGTTTTGGGTGGTATCAGATACCATAAAGGGGTTACGATCGGAGTACTATATGAGAGAACAAGGAAGTATAAGAGATTAACATATCTATATGAAAGCGGGGAAGGATGTATCTAAAAGGAAATGATGTATAAGAACAAGAAAGTAAATGACTTAAATAAAATCGCGAGAATTAAAAATAATGTAAATAGCAAAAGCAATATATAAGATATAAAGTAAGAGTATGCATAAACAAAAACCAACCATGAAGGTGGTATGAACTTGTATTATATAAAGCTGAAAAGTTGAAATTACATGTATTGAAGGATGCAGAAACTAAACCATCAAGTCATCCAGTAAGGCGGTAATCCGCACTCCAGGGAGTATTGATGTTTGTATTACAAGAAATGGTTAACCAACTATCATGTAAGTTGGTAACCTTGTATAAAACTATGTATATGAAAACTAACTTACTTTGAAACCAGGGGATACAAGGTAAGAGAGCTTGGAGATGGAAGAGATGAGGATGGAGATGGAAGGGATGATGGGTTACAAGTGAGAGAGGGAGAAGAAGAAGAGAGAAATCTAGAAAATTTCGGGTCCCCTTTCCTTGTGTCGAGAGGGTGTATTTATAGGGGTGCTACTGAGTCTTTGAAAGTGTAAAAGTGAACAAAAGATCGAGTGAACAAAGTGTAAAGTGAATAGTGAATAGTGAACATTGTATTTTTTGCCATTTTTTAGGCGAGTCTCTTTATTGTGACGTAAAGTGTGACTAGTCTATCAAAGGAGTGAAGTTAAATTGAAATCGAAGGGTGAGGATTAGAGCGCAAAACACGACTTTGTTGTCCCTTATGAAAAAGTACCAAAATAGTCCTAAACCTTTTGAAACTATTTCTTTTCTTTTTTTTTTCTATTAAGCAACTCATTAAATTGAAACTATTTCTTTTTTTTTTTCCATTTTTTAGGCGAGTCTCTTTATTGTGACGTAAAGTGTGACTAGTCTATCAAAGGAGTGAAGTTAAATTGAAATCGAAGGGTGAGGATTAGAGCGCAAAACACGACTTTGTTGTCCCTTATGAAAAAAAGTACCAAAATAGTCCTAAACCTTTTGTATCGGTATTAATTTAATCCTAAATTTTTAATTGGACCAATTTAATCATAAACCTTTTTTACATTGGTACCAATTCAGTTCATCCGGCTAATTTAAGCTAGAAATTACCAACAGTGTAAAGTGAATAGTGAATAGTGAACAATGTATTTTTTGCCATTTTTTAGGCGAGTCTCTTTATTGTGACGTAAAGTGTGACTAGTCTATCAAAGGAGTGAAGTTAAATTGAAATCGAAGGGTGAGGATTAGAGCGCAAAACACGACTTTGTTGTCCCTTATGAAAAAAGTACTGTTGACACCCGAAATTTTTGTCGACGTTTTAAGCATTCAATTCGCAAAAGTTAAAAAATTGTTTGAAATGAAAAGACAAAAAAAAAATTAGAAACAAGAAAGAAAACAAAAAAAAAAAAAAAAAAAGAATATAAGAAATAACGAAAATGAAAAGAAAACAAAAAGAAAAAAAGAAAAATAAAAAAATATAAAAGGAATGGACTCTCACGGGCTCTTGGGGAGATTCGCTCACGGGGGGGCTCTTCACACAGGGACTCTCTCTCTACTCACGATCTCTCTCTCTACACAGACGCTCTCGCTCTCTACTCACGCTCTCTCTCTCCTCTCACGGACTCTCTCTGGTTCTCTCTTTGGGGGTTTTCACGCACGACGAAGGCGGAGGGGGAGAGAGGCTCGCTTTTCTGGTTTTTCTGGAGATCTCTCTCGAGGGGTTGGGCGGTAACAACCTCTTTTCTCTCTGGATTTCTTCCCCATCTCGAAGGCCGACGAAGAACCCTCCGGCGCCGGCCAGGGCTGGGCTCCTTCTCTCGACGATTGCTTCCAGCTCCACAGGCTCTCTCGGATTCTCTCTCGGCTCGGAGACGTTCTCTTGGATCCTCAGGGAATCTCTCTCTCTCGGCCGGGTTTTGGTTCTCTCTGCAAGAACCGCCGGAAGGAATTTTCTTTTCGAACTCATATCCCTCTCCCTCTCGCTCGCACTTTAGGGATCTGATGCGGACGCTCGATTTCGATCGCTAAGCGCGTCGAATCCATCGCAGCCCCATCTCCGAAACCCCGCCTGACACGATGTTCCGCCTAGCGAGATCTCCGAATCCGCGTCTTTGTTCTTCGATGCCGCCGTTGAAGTTGCAGATCCGATCTCTCTCAAACCCTAGAGGACGGAACGGAATCGAGCTCTGAAGCCATCGGCGACGCGTTTAGGACCTCCATTCTCCAATCAGGTTTAGATATTACTCTTCGTCAAGGTAAATCCACATGCTCTGTTTCTGCTAAAGGTAAAAACCGAATATTCAATTCCACTAGCGAAATCTAGTCGCGTGTGAGACTTTCCCGATGACTTTGAGCATGCTTTGCATCGCCTCTTTGTGATAAGATGTCTCTCTTATTTCTGCATCTAAATCTTTTGACGGAAATATCTACCACCTGTTTGATAAAATTCATGAATTAGATTAGTGTGTGTTTCAATTCAGATTCTGATTGAGACTTTGGGCTTGCTAGGGCCACATACGAAACGGATTTTATGACCGAGTATGTTGTTACTCGCCGGTATCGTGGGCTAGAACTGCTCCTTAATTGTTCGAATACACTTTGCCGCGATTGATATTTGGTCTATAGATTTTCTACTGATTACTCGAGCGTTATTAGACTTGGATTCTTTTATGAGAAATGATTCCAATCTCTGTTATGCATGCATGAATTTTTCCAGAATGTTTTCATGACATTACACAGTGAAAAGCACTCGCATTCCATGAAATTATTTCGTGATTTGGTCGACTCCGAGTTGTTGTGCAATTGCCTTCAATTGAGCTCCTTAAGAGCAAAATTAGTGCATGAATCTTTCAAGACATGCCTAGGAGATCTCGTAAGCCTCAAAATGACATATAATTCATGCCAATTGTGGATCATTTGCCCTATGAATTTGCCTTGTGAAGTTGTTGCTATGTTTAGTCCAATTCTGCTATGTTTGTTTTTAGGAGGTGTTAGCTTACCTAGTGACATTCATGAATTTGTATGACTTTCCTTGTACTGATCTAGGGTTAGATGTTTTCATCAAACTTATTCATCACATTTTGCCCTATATCATGCGTACATGTCATAACTTTCATGCATCATATAGGTGGCTTAACTAGCTTCCTTTCATGCATCATGTTTTGTCATGTTGGTTACCGGCTTGCACATTCCTACAAATGTCATCATTTGAACATGAAAGTGATCCTAATTAAGTTTGACGTTTCTTAGAAATTCTTAGAGCACATTCTAAGCTTTCCAATGACATCAATTTTGTCCCATTTTTGCATGTTATTTGAACCATTTCACAAAGATTTGTCTTGTTATCTACCATACGCAAATTCGGATTGCTTGTTTGTTCATTTTAAGTCCGAATCTTCCCCAATTTTGGTGAGAATTCTGAGGTTGGCTCTTCAAAGAAAATTATTCATTACTTGTATGGCTACAACATTCAGATTTTCTTAGAATTTTGGAGTTGATTCGATTAGAGATATACTTGTCTTTTCGTGGCTAGTTGCTGTTAGTCTTGAAACGAGATAGTATATGTGTCCAATTGCTTCCAATATGTTGTAGAATGATGATGTGACATGCTACTATATGCTATTCTTGATTGGCTTGTTCGTGCTCTTGAACTTTTAGAAATTCGCATGTTAAAAATTTTGACAGACTTCCTTGTGAAATTTGTTCCTATGATGCTGATTTCACATGATTCGCATATCAATGCTGAACTTTGGGATATCACCCGAAGCTTGTCTTTCGCATTGTACTTCTTTAGAAATGAAAATGGTTGCTTGCTGTGTTTGATTGTTTCTTTTATTTGTACGTACTTAGTTATTAGTATTTTAGATTAGGTTTAGATTAGGATCCCGAAGATGGAGAAGGCATGAAGATGGTGGAAGTCGATGTCCACTCCGACTGTTGCCATGTAATATTCTTTTGTTCCCGACATATGTCTCGGGTTCCATGCATTGTATAAAACCCGACGAGTTGCGGGTTTCTTTCTTTTCTTTTTAATTGTTTCTCTTTTATATTTTTAGGACTGCCTTATAGATTTACGGCTTTCCCTTGATTGCTTACTTAATGCCTTGCAATTTCAATTTCATTGGTTGTTTTCCTTTCTATTTTTTAGAAATAGAATAGTATGTAAATAATCCACCACGCATGATCATTTAGTATAGAATTGACGATCCTGAAAATATAAAAAGAAATGCATGGACATGTTAGGAAAAACACAACATACTGTTTAGGTACCGAAAGGGCGCTAATAGCAATTTTAGCGTAACCCAAGTCCCCGAACCTAGATATCTGGTTGCGTAAGAATCGAGGGAACACTCCCGACCCTCGATTGGGTTTCTAGCCGACCCCCAAAGTTGAGGCTAGTGGCGACTCCTGTCTATATTCTTAGGTTGTTAAACAATTAGACCGCAAAAATAAATCCTGTCACGCGAGTACGAGCTTGGGAGAGCTCACGATCTTGAGATCAAGTATCCCTAAACCCGACCTTTCCCCACCTTGGACACTCATTTCGAGGGGGCGGCGAGGTCGGGTCGCGACAAGTACCAAAATAGTCCTAAACCTTTTGAAACTATTTCTTTTTTTTTTTTTTTTTCTGTTAAGCAACTCATTAAATTGAAACTATTTCTTTTTTTTTTCCCATTTTTTAGGCGAGTCTCTTTATTGTGACGTAAAGTGTGACTAGTCTATCAAAGGAGTGAAGTTAAATTGAAATCGAAGGGTGAGGATTAGAGCGCAAAACACGACTTTGTTGTCCCTTATGAAAAAAGTACCAAAATAGTCCTAAACCTTTTGTATCGGTATTAATTTAATCCTAAATTTTTTAATTGGACCAATTTAATCATAAACCTTTTTTACATTGGTACCAATTCAGTTCATCCGGCTAATTTAAGCTAGAAATTACCAACGGTGTAAAGTGAATAGTGAATAGTGAACAGTGTATTTTTGCCATTTTTTAGGCGAGTCTCTTTATTGTGACGTAAAGTGTGACTAGTCTATCAAAGGAGTGAAGTTAAATTGAAATCGAAGGGTGAGGATTAGAGCGCAAAACACGACTTTGTTGTCCCTTATGAAAAAAGTACCAAAATAGTCCTAAACCTTTTGTATCGGTATTAATTTAATCCTAAACTTTTTAATTGAACCAATTTAATCATAAACCTTTTTTACATTGGTACCAAGGTTGGTATATGGGAGGAAGGTGCCTTTCTAACGTGGGCACCACTTGTATTTTAACCGCGATGATTCTCAAAGTTTTGATCATAGAACTGCAAGAGCAAGCACTTGGCGAGATCACAATGTGACATTTGTGAGCCGGCGATTCGTCTTTCCTAATCATGCTCGTGTCGACTACATGTGTCAATCTGTTTCAATGTAAACGCATAATCTTTTTCATTAAAAATAAGCAATTTGTGTCAGTTTTGAATTATGTAATATCATGTCATGTCACATCAAGACATGATGCGTCAGTAATCTAAGTCGCTCCACAAATGTTGGGGGCACCACAAGGCGTGGCAGCGTGGAATCTTGTGGGATGGACCTGCCACCTGTTGGCTCACCAGAATCAATGAAGCTTTGATTGAAGGAAGATGCGAATCCATCCAAGGGTTCATCAGGAAGTGGATCATGTCAAGCAAGCATGATTGCAGGAATAGGATGATGAAGAGACTTGAGTTGATTGCATAAAAGGAAAAAAAAAATTGAGGAGAGAGAGGGGGAGAAGACAAAGCAACATATTCGATTCGGATTAGGATTAGCAAAACCCATCTACCAAATGAATGAATGATGGTTTTGCCCTTGATTATAAATAAGAAGAATGACCGAAGCAGCTCGCCTGGTTGATTACCAGGGGCTCTATGTATTTGCCACCTGTGTGATCTCGACTAACATAAACAAAGTGATTACGTATGACTAGGGCCAATGCTATCGGGAGAAATTGACATCCATGCCCGTATTTCAATATGATCGTTCGACAAAATGTTTTATCCGAGAACCAAATGATAAAATGGGTTATAGTTAAGTTGGTCGAGCTACTGTATAATTTAATCATCTAGTACGTGTAAATCTTGTAATTGATTTCCTGTTAAGCAACTCGTTAAATTGAAACTATTTCTTTTTTTTTCTTTTTTTAGGCGAGTCTCTTAATTGTGACGTAAAGTGTGACTAGTCTGTCAAAGGAGTGAAGCTAAATTGAAATCGAAGTGCGAGGATTAGAGCGCAAAACACGACTTTGTTGTCCCTTATTGTGACACGCGATAATGAATACTGAATCTCTTTCTTTAAACATTGAATGGTAGTTTTTGTCATATCTGCAAATGATATTGATCTGAAAAGTAACTTTTACATGAGTAACCAATACCATCATATAATAACATCACATGTAGCTACCACTAAAACATATACAGGGCCCGTGAATCTTTCTCTCGATGATATTAGATTAGTGAAAGCGCTAACCATTTGAGCACTAGAGAGAAGAGGCCACCTAACAGGGCCTGACTTTCCAATGGATTGGGCCACGCGGGAAGCAGATCGGGCCTAAGCGTCCCAAACCTCTTAACATCGGCCGATGACTCAATTATCCAAGAGGCCCATTTTGAAGGCATTGTAAGCCCGATTGCAATCAGAAGGCCCATGCAACTAAAAACGAAGGAGCATAATTACAAACCGGCCCATTTAACTGCGATGGATGCTATAAACAACTTACTTATTCCATGCTTCACCTCAGCCATCAGCTCTCTAAACATCAGCAGACAATTTTACGAGTCCAAGCCATAGTTTTTTTCTTTCTCCCCTCCCCTTTTCTTTCTTATTTTGTTTCTTTCCTTTTGCCCTAGAGTCTCCATCTATAGTTTAATGCAAATAATTTTTCGGGGAAAATGGATTTTTTTTTTTGGCGAGCAGATTGAAAGGAGAGCACGAAGATGAGATTCGCAGTCCCTTTCAGCGCCAAAGGCATCAATGTGCACTCGAGTGGTCGTCCTTATCTCTCTGATCTCCTAAATCTTTACAGCGAAGAATGATGAGGTAATTTTGGAATTTGAATGGGTATTGCCCAATCTTGAAAACATGCAAAAGGTTCATTAATGTAGTCCACAGTAGTGCACATTGCACTGCACCCACTAACTTAGTGATACGAGAATCTCGACTTCTCCCTAGTATTTAAGGAAAGTGGTCCTCCTTTTTATATTTTTCGCACCCTATGATTTTGGCTAAGCCCCCGTAGGCCATCGTGCTATCGTCGTTTAGAGAGCTTTTGTCACTGTCGAAAACAAAGAGACACGATTAAAGAGAGGGAATGTTAGTGACACGACAAGACCGCTAACTCAGCCCAGTCCAATCAAATCGGGAGACGCGATCGCCACCGCTCGTGAGTCCATCTCGGCCCCTCCCCCCGATTCTGATCTCGCGGCTCGCATCATTCGCGCGGGTCCGCCGTACGTCGGCCAATCTGGGCCGTTCGATGGGCCGAAGTACAGTCGGGTGGGCCCCGAAGATTTGTTCCCCGTCCCGCGGGAGTACGCGACTTTAAAGAGCGGCAGCGCTGCAGAGGGACCGGATGCGCAACATCAGAGGCGGCCCGCCGAGTGAAAACAACAGCCACCCCACTTTGACTTGCTCGCGACAGCGGACTCCCTTGGCCCCGGGCCGGGCCCCACCCCTCGGATTTTCTTGCATGGCGGGCTCCTAGAATATATTTGGTAACATTTTCTTAAAAAATAATTTCTTTGATCCTATAAAAAATATGTTTAATAATTAAATAAATCAATCATATGATAACTACACAAAACTTCAATTCTCGGAATAAAAAAAGAATGATAATGTATTTGGTATGATCCATAATGGGTGGTTATAATTTTTTTTACTTTGAAAATAAAAATAAAATAAAAATTTTTCGATTTTTAATTTTAAAGATATTTTTCTTTTTTCTTTGGAGGCCCATTTTGCCCACGTGGCTGATTTTCTTGCGTGGCGGGCTCTTACTGGCTGGACGCACGCGAGCGGGAGATTGTGGGGCCCGTGGGAGGATGGGCGTGAGGCGAAGAGCGATCTTTCCGACTCCTACGCGGACTTGAACAACTAAAACTCCTGAGTTCTAAGTTCACACGAATAGAGTGAGTCAAAGCATCTACACGTGTTTCTATATATACATGTATCTATATATAGAGCGAGAGAAAGAGACAGAACACTAAAATTGGAGACCGAAGAAGAAGAAGAAGACGACGACGGAGAACCCAGGTTTTGCAATGAATAATTTGCGTTTTCCCATGTCGACATAGTCGCCAAGAGTCGCGGGAAGAGAATAGTTCTTCGGTCTTTGGTCTTTGATAGGATGGGATAGCGAGTGCTGAGCGAGAGTCCGTTCAGAGCAAGCAAATGAGTTAATTGGCTATGAGCTTTAGCCGTACTGCATGGCCGTCCCGCTTGTTTGATTGGGGTGATTTCTCGCGCTCTGCTTCTCTTGGGCTCGATTCGTCGTCCTAGGCTTAGAGGACAAAGCAGCAAAAGGACGAGTCTTTCGATGGCTTCGGCGTCCGGGCAGCCGCAGTTCATCGCGAGCACGGGGAATCGCAGCTTCTCCAATGCCCCGTTGATCCCCAACACCGAAGATCAGATCGTCGTGCCCGATGTGAGAACCTTTACTTTGAGTGTTGTCACTTTCGTCCCATTTAGTTCTTTTTTTTTTTTTTTTTTTTTTTAAATTTTCAGCTTGAGGTGCTTGATCACGTTATAATACCCTGTCAACTTAAATGTTGTGCCTTTATGCAATCTGTAGCACAGAACAGTGAAGCACTGTCTTGTGGAGAATTTTGAACATGACGAGAGTCCATTAGGTAGATTGTCGTATGCTGATACTCGTTATCAAAGTCTACTGCAGAATTCACACATAAAGGTGATGAGTTTTCAACATGAAGAGATAAACTATATAGTGTGAACAAAATTGGAAATTTCGGTGTTTGCATCTTTTGGTGAGTCACCTTGAGGGCTGGAGAACTCTAGCTAATATCTCAACTTTAAAAACACTCCCAAAGCAGATAGAGTCTTGTGTTGGGCATGCACTAGTTTTAGCTTTTCTATAAGTAATTTGCTGAGTTCAAATAGGATGGGTTTCCTAGTAGGACGATGCCTGCCCAATCAATCATTTATTCCCAGCAACTTCTAGGAACAATAAATTTGATGTCGCTTAACTACTTTATGCACAATTTATGCAGAGGAAGAGCTGGAAGAACCTATTTGCATATATGGGTCCAGGATTTCTCGTATCAATAGCTTATATTGATCCTGGAAACTGTAAGATATCATTCGAGAATTCTTGTTATGTTACGACTCACGAACTCTTCTGCAGTGGTATTTAGAGTAAGCCTTTGTGTCCAATGATGCAGTTGAAACGGATCTACAGGCTGGAGCCCAATACAAGTATGAGGTATGTGTAACTTATCCATTCATGAACCCTCTTTTTGTTGAATTCTGACTCCAAAGTTTAGAAACATTGGAACTCCTTGTAGCGTAGTCTTCAAAACAAAATTGTGAGGATCCCCCGCCCATAGACATATTGCTAGAGTCGTATGTGAGCATGAAGTCCTTGCCATGCTTCATGCTGACTGATGATTGAATGGCTCTCTTAAGTTTCGCCATTGTTGAGATATAAGATGGCCTGATACATCAAATAATGATGTTGCCAGCAGAGAATCATAGGGAGCTTGCTGTAAGGTTCATCCATATGTGATATATAATTAAAATTACTTCATTCTATGCAGTTACTTTGGATCATTTTAGTGGCTTCTGGTGCTGCTCTAATTATTCAGTCTCTTGCAGCCAAACTAGGGGTCGTCACAGGTAGGATCTCCAGACAATTTACTTTCTGCATTTTTGCGAATGCTGGCTGGCATGCTCTTCTTTCATGTCCCACTATATGAATTCAGAAAATTCTGTTTCTCAAACTGTTCCCCACAGGGAAGCATCTAGCAGAACATTTCAGGATGGAATACCCTAAGGTGCCGAATTTCATATTATGGGTTCTCGCTGAAATTTCTATAGTTGCCTGTGACATTCCTGAAGGTAATATTCTCTGTTGGCCCCGGCAGATTTTAGTGAATCTAATCTGTGGCACCAGTCAAAGGCTTTGATTGTTGCAATGACCATGGCTGCACACCTACGCACATTGCATGCTCAACATTCATTGCCTATATTTATTTTTCAGGATATGCAGCTTATAAACTGGACTTCTAAGTGTCTGTCTATACGTTTTCAGTGATTGGAACCGCCTTCGCATTAAACATGCTCTTCAAAATTCCACTATGGTGTGGTGTTCTATTGACGGGGCTCAGCACATTGATGCTTCTAGCATTACAGCAGTATGGGGTATGTTGACAATTTCTCGTGTCCATCTCATTTCAGGCTAAAGTTTATTTCCTTGATTCTCGATATCTAATAAGATAGAAACGAGTACAGTAGCAGGTACATTAATGCAGGTGTATATTGTGAGAATATCATAGATTAAGAAGGTTGAACTTGATTTTGCATTTACCATTCACGGGGTTTTACATTTTACAGGTCAGGAAACTTGAGTTCTTGATTACTTTTCTCGTATTTACAATTGCGGCCTGCTTTTTTGGGGAGCTTGGCTATGCAAAACCAGTTGCTAGTGAAGTTCTCGATGGGCTTTTTGTTCCCCAACTAAAAGGAAATGGCGCCACAGGACTTGCGATATCATTGCTTGGGGCTATGGTTATGCCGTAAGTTTTTTACTTGTGCAGATATAATTATGATCTTTTTCTGCTCAAAATTCATCTGATACTTTTTGGGTTCTGTTCAGGCATAATCTGTTCCTCCATTCAGCATTGGTGCTTTCGCGGAAAATACCACGATCTGTTCGTGGCATCAAAGTAATTTCTTTTGTAACTATACAGTTTCTACAGCGTATTTGTAGTAATTTCATGCGGTGATGCCTTAAGTGTGTAACCTTCTTTTGCTTTTAGCCTGTACCTCTTTGAGTTGCCCAAAGGCTTGATTGATTTATCGTCTTTTAGAGAAGTCTTTTTCATCAAAGGTAAAGTCCATGTTGATATCCCCAAGACCCTGAGACAATTAATATCACCGTATTACTCCATTTCCCTCAAATATCTTAGATTGACTCAAATTTAGTCATTCGCTTTGCTCTTTGCTGACAAATTCATGCACTTCATTATAAAAACAAGCATGTGTTGACCCCAAAAAGATCCTCACTTGTTTTGGTTCATATAGTAGGTTAGTGGAGAGACATAGAAAAATCTATATTATATCTCGAAATCTTGTTCTCTGGCTGTGATAGTTAGTTCAGCAAACTAATGATAAGCATTTATGGCACTTTCGGGCAGGAAGCTTGCAGGTTTTATACGATAGAAAGCGCCTTTGCTCTCATGGTGGCGTTTCTCATTAATATTTCAGTAATATCCGTAAGTGGTGCAGTTTGCAACTCAGCGAGCTTGAATCCACAAGATAAGGCTAGCTGCCAGGATTTGGACTTGAACAAAGCCTCCTTTTTGCTAAGAGTATGTGATTTTAGCAATGGCAGATATTAAAAAGGAAATATCTTCCAAGTGCTGTTTGGATTTTTTGTTATGCATTTGTCAATTGAAGGAAGTATGGCCATAATTTAAATGATTTTTTGCAGAATGTTTTAGGGAGTTGGAGTTCTAAACTCTTTGCAATTGCTTTGCTGGCATCGGGTCAGAGTTCTACCATAACAGGAACATATGCAGGGCAGTATGTAATGCAGGTATTCACGAGTTAATTCTCTACAGTATGGAAGTGAAATAATCTAGTTCTGCTTCTGTTTCTGAAGTTCAGCATTGCCATTGGAAATTCGAATATACTTGGTGTTGGGGTCGGTCAAAACGAGAGAGATATCAGGAAAAAAAAAATTGTTTGTTTATATTTGTGTAATACAAGAGCAATGAAAAGTCGTCTACTTTTAATCAGGTGATAAATAGTTACTTTTTGTGGAATATCTTTATCTTACCTGAACAGTCTTGAATAAAAATTAGGGCTCAGAGCAGTTAAAGATACCTTCCACAATCAATTTATTTGACGAGCCTTTTGTTTCCTGCAAGTTCTTGTGCATTTTGTGATTGAGTTTTTTAGTGACCTTTCTTGAATCTTTAGTTTGTGTACTAATGTTTGCTTATTGTATGTCATTGCCAGGGCTTTCTAGATTTACGATTGACACCATGGGTTCGGAACTTTCTAACGAGATGCTTAGCAATAATTCCCAGTTTAATTGTTGCACTAATTGGTGGCTCTGCTGGAGCTGGAAAACTAATCATTATTGCATCGGTAGCATCCTTGCCCTTATAATTCACTTTGACTGCAATTACTCTGGTAATATGACAAATAACTGGCTTTAAGTTTTTGAAGTTTAGCCAATTGATGAGGTGTCCTAGGGGCATCTAAGCTTTTTGACTCCCAAAAGAATGAATGTGCATGAATTTCTTTTGGTGCCACTATCTCATATTCGATTGGTCGATTTGTTCTTGCAGATGATTTTATCATTTGAACTTCCTTTTGCTCTCGTTCCACTTCTGAAGTTCACCAGCAGCAAGACCAAGATGGGGCAATATGCAAACCCAACAATGGTAAAGCCTAATGCCTGAGACGGCTAAAAATGCTACTATACTGGATGTTTTATTATTAATTAGAGTAGAAGGTTAATGATCTCCCCCTCAAGTGGTTTTTGAAGTTTGCAGGGTTACCTGTACTAAGCATGATGATATAGGTGACTCGTGCTCTTGATTACTCAAGGCAGGCATCAGAGAAGCTACAGACTTGCTCATGCCTTTGCCATCTCTCTCTCTCTTCCCCCATGTTTTGTCTTCTTCCTCTCATTGATTTTGTATTCTCTCCAGGTAGCTGCAGTCACTTGGATAATTGGTTTCATGATAATGGGCATAAACGTATATTACCTCGTGACTGGCTTCATTAAGTTGCTCCTTAATAGCCCTATGAAACTCGGGGCCAAGGTTGTCTCTGGAATTCTGGGCTTTTCAGGGATGGCTGTTTACTTGGCTGGAATCACATACTTGGTACTCCGCAAGAATAAGGAGGCTTCTCATCTTCTGGCATTGACAACAGCCGAAAGCCAGCAATCAGAGAATGGACAAGGGGATGCATCGATGTGCAGACGAGAAGATATAGTAAGCATGCAGTTGCCTGAAAGGACCCCAGTGGATCTTGACTAATCATTGCTGTAATGTAGAGAGAGAGAGAGAGCAGCTGTAACTTTTAAGAGCAAAGATGAACATGACATTAGTCATTGCTGACTCCAATATGAAATAGCAAGGTTTTTCGTTTTCGTTTTCTGAATCACTTTTCGACTTTGGCAGTATATTTAGAGGCAATCGATGAGTATTTAGACCGTTAGAAGCCACGGTCCCGTCACTTTTTAGAGTACATTTTCTCGTTCCTGAAACTTTTTACTTTCGACTCTTTTGGGGGCAGATTCTGCACCCTGCGCGTCCAATGCTGACAATGCCAAAGACTGTCGGATGGGAGTATACAGACACTACACGGCTCTCCCACCAACCCTCCTTAAAATCAATGACATAAATTGGTGGATATATGATGGGATTAAATTATTCAGAATGGAGCTCCTGTGGTTTATTGTTAATTAGGTAAAGCATTGTCTTTGCCGGTTAATTGTCCTAATCACGTTTTCACCTACCAACACGACTGGATCTCACGAGGACAACTACCCGAAAACGAGGTCAAAACATTTTTAGAGAAAATTGTCCAAATAGTCATGAATATATTGCACTTTTGCCAATTTAGTCCTAATTTTTTTTTTCACATTTTGTCAATTCAATCCTAAATCTTTTCAGTTCTTGCCAATTGAGTCTATTTGATCAATTTTGACTGGAAATTATTAATGTGAACGGCCGGCGTTGACGTGGCACTTTCTAAATAATATTTTATTTTTATAGTTTTTTTTTTTTTTGGTTTTAGATTTGGCCAGCAAAGTTGTCGGCCGACCCTTGCCGGTCATAGGCAAGGGCTGACAAACCTTGCCAGCCACAAGATAAGGTTGCGACACCCTCACTAGATTTAGCCAGGTGAGGGTGTCATTGCCTTCGCCGTTTCTAGGCAAGGGCTTGTATCGCGGCCCTAGCCCAGAGCTCATCGCGAGGGGCATGATGCCCTCGCCCAGAGCTGGTGAGGTCGGCCAGCCCTTGTCAGCTAGATCTAAACCCTTCAAAAAAAGCAAAAAAAAAGTTTAAAAAGAAAAAAATCATAAAAAAATTCAAAATATTATTAAAATATTATTTAAAAAGTGCCATGTTAGCGCTGACCATCCACATCGGCAATTTCAACCCAAAATTAACCGAATGGATTGAATCACCAAGAAGTGAAAAATGTTTAAGACTGAATTGATAAAATTGAAATATTTATGATTGAATTGACAAAAATGTAATAAGTTTAGGACTTTTTGAATAATTTTCCCAAATTCTTATGAATGTGTAATTTAGATTTTAAGTCGGTCGGTATTCGACCACTTAACTCGTGTATTATAGTGGCATGTTTGAGAGATTAGGAATCAAGCCGTGGCCAGAGACGTTCTTCAATTTGGACGACTCAGAGAGTGGGAAATGCTTCCATGAACAGACAAATCGAGGCCACAAATCCCATGTATTTCAAGGTCTAGATCTGAGGAAGAAAATCTGGACAGTAGGGAAGAACACAATAGACTAACCTTCAACACGGAAATTAGCTTTAGAGATAATAATTATATTAGCCATATCCCATTACACGACATGCAGGAAAGACAAGAATCTAATGTGTGAATATGCTGCTCGGGATGGCAACTGACATTCCGTTTCTGCCGACGATAACTTGCAACGATTGATCAATTGACAACTTCCATTCCAATGCAGAACTCAGGGTTGGTATCTCCAGGTTTGACTTAGAAAAGTACAAACAAATTCCCACATATTTATCTCATTTCTCCGGATTACAAATGCGCACCACGACGGATCTAAGATCATCCCTGAATACGCACCGAATCTTCGGGCGGGGGAGGGACGGGTAGGTGGCCTTTCTCCTGCAAGCTCTTGACAGTTTCGTACAGGCACTGCTTCACCGGGGTGAACTCGAGCCCCAAGTCTCTCAGCTTCTGGTTGGAGAACTTGTATGGTTTTACTCTTGGGTTCACCTCATCAGAGCACCTGCACAGAGGGGCCATTGCAACCTCAGCTGAGAACGACCCGGTCGTAACCTCGACACATCACATGGATTCAACAAACAAACAAGAATTAAAGCGACTCCATTCGTTCGAGATCGATGAAAAGTTGTCCACCAACATGTGATGTCTCATGAGGATAAGGAAAAGGGAAAAAGAGAGAATGATTGATCAAAGGGTTCAAGACAGGGAGGGCCCAATTCAGAGAACGACGGACCAAGGATACTCCTCCTCACACAAAGTACATTTAAGACCGTGCGTCACTATTTCGTCCTACATCTTTTCTGCCGAAAGTCAAAAGGGTCGGTACACCAACTGCGCCACGACCTCAAGAGAGAACGATTGATGGCGGTGTCCTTAGGACAATAATGTGTCCGTCCACCTTATTCTCCTCCTCTTTCTTAATTCTCAATTTTTACTACTATTGTTTTCCGTCTCTCTGTTCATCTTTTAAGTTTTAATAATGATGATAGGATTGCGTCATGAAGCCCTCTGCAGAATTTTCTCAATTTCCTCCCTTTTGCCCTCACCCCTAGATATCTGTGGCTTCTAGACAGAGAGAGAGAGAGAGAGAGAGAGAGAAAATGACACCAATTGGCAATTGGAACTTACAAGAGTGAACCGACAACCCACACCTGCGGTTGGTCCAGTCTTCCATTTATATTATGTCCAAAAATATGCAAAATCGACGCTTGGACCACATCATCAGCTTGAGTAATTCTATTAACTTATCGTTTAAGCTGTTTAAACATTGAAGTTAGTTTGGTATTAACTATCATGTACACCTACAACAATCAATCGCGGGACTATCTATCTAAGTTTTAGCAATCTCTTATCAAAATGTTTGTTGCGGGTCATAGCGAAAGAGTTGATAATATAAGTTGGACTTGTCCATCAAAGATTACTTACTTGGTCGGTACGTTATACTCAGGGAAGAACTTGGCGAGGATTTCCACCACATCGCCACGGTGGAGGACGCTCTCGGCGCACAAATAGCGGCCTGAGGCTGATGGGTTCTCAAAGACAAGGACGTGGGCAAGCGCGACGTCCTTGACGTGCACGTATGCCTGGACCGAGTTGGCGTAGGTCTTGGCCGAGCCAGTCAAGTACTTGAGGATGTGGATGATGCTCGCATTGATCGTCGACTGAAGGAGCGGTCCAAGCACGAGCACAGGGTTAATCACCACGAGGTCAACCCCTCTCTCCTTCGCCTCTGCGCAAGCGGCCTTCTCCGCCACAGCCTTGCCGTAGCAATACCAGTTCTGCGGGACCAAATACGGGATCTATTTTAACCATGGGGATTTAACACATTTGGGTACAAATGCTCGATATGTGACTAGGTCTTTGGTCAACGATGGCTCAAGTGACGCGTTGACTTGGTCAGCCCAGAAATGGATGCGAGAATTAAGGAGAATAATCAAATATGGACCTTAGTGCTCTTGCAGAATTCGAGGTCGCTCCAACAAGACTCGTCCACCACCACGTCCGGACCCCGGTTGGGGTCCATGGTGACTGCACCGATGGAGGAGGTGAACACAACCCGCCGGACCTTGGCCTCCGCCGCTGCGACGATCACATTTTTCGTCCCGATCACCGCTGGCTCCACCATTTGCTCCTTCGCATTCGAACAAGTCAGTAATTTGAGATCACCGGAACGTTATAAAGGCAGCAAAAGACATCAGTACGGTCGCCCATAACATTTAAGGTAGAATTAAAGAAATGTCACTAATGTGCGGATATGATTGAAGGGCGAGAAGGATGCCGGTCTCTCTTTCTAAGTGGGGACCACCTTTCGAGGAAAGCCAATCGAGCGCCGGTACGAATTATGATTTTGATGTCATTTTTTATGGTTTGGTCCGGGGTCCATATAGTTGGGTTGGTGGAGGAGAAAAAAACACAGAAGAAAGAGGACACGCATTCGAATCTCTACCTTATTCTATTTCCTCTCTAATGATAATACCTCCTCCTAAATCGACACGAACAATCGTCTGAAAATCTCTCGAGGCATGTATACTCGTTAGATGCAATTGCCAAAACAAGATCCATTTTCATGCGAATTAATCGGTTCGCCATCGCACATTCTTGTAATTAATCCCAAAACTTGGTCCCTGTAAACTGGAAGGGATTACAGGACCATGTCTCGGCCATCTGTCCCTTGGAAAAGACCGAGGGATATGCCATTCGTGGAGCTTAAGCATACCTCACTCCAACTCTGCCGACACACTCGTGGCAAGAACCGGAAACAGGACTAGCTAAGAGAGGACGAGGACGGGGTTAGGGGATGATCGGGGGGGACTCACAGGATCGTCGGTGACCGGAGAGGCGGTGTGGACGACGCCGTCGCACCCCATGATGGCTTCTCTCAAGCTCTCGTAGTCCATCAGATCACCCTTGTACAGCGTCAGCCTCTCGCTGGCTCCTTCCAGCTCTCTCAGATGCCCATTCTTCGGGTCGTCTACACGCATATAATCACATGGATTATCTCCGGAAGGAAGGAAAAACATATCCACCGCATCGAATTCTCGTTTCTTTTTGGTTTTTATCTATATCCATACCTGGGTTCCTGACGGTTCCTCGCACGGTGTAGCCTCGCTCGAGGAGCAGCTTGACAATCCAGGAGGCGATGAAGCCGCCGGCGCCGGTGACGCAGACGGTCTGGCCGGAACCGGGGAGGGCGTCGACGGGCATGGTGGGATTGCCGGCGAGGGGGGAGAGGGGTTCAGGAGGAGGTGGAGGAGGAGGGAGGTGCTGACGTTTGAGGGGCGGTGGTTGGAGAGGGGAGGGATGAGGAGGAGGAGAGGAGGGTCGCCGCTTGTCGGGCGTGCACGGGGAAGGCAGGACTTGTGGACGGGCTTGAGTCGAAGGTGGCTAGCACTCAAGACATATATATAAGGGAAAAAGACAATGTTTACCAAGACTCACCTACCGCATGAAATGACCCGCTCCCCTATTAGGACCACTCCTCTCTCTAAGAGAGAGAGAGAGAGAGAGAGAGAGCATTTGCCCTTATTTTCCATGTTCTTTTTTTTGGATAAGCCTTATTTTCCATGGTTCAAGGATGAGATTCTAGTACTTGGAGATATCTATAAAATATATTAGTGTTAATGGGTGTGTTTACTTCACAAAAAATTATGAAGCGTTTCAAGAAATGATTTTTTATTTAGTTTGGAACGATAATGGTAAGGCACCAATTGTAACTGTTAAATGAAAAATTCATTGATTAATTTTTCTGAATAATGTAAATAATGTTTTTTTAGTGAAGTCAGTGCTTTTCAAAAAAATCATTACATTTTCATGAAATGAACGTGCTATGGATCTTTTATTAAATGTCCTTACTGGAGGAGTTCGCCAGCCAAATGAGAAATGGTCATATCTCTTGAGGATTCGACTTTCCTTTTTCTTTTTTGCGTGTGATCCATGCCGTGTAAGTTAAATCATACCCATTTGTTAGGTCAGTTGGAGGAGTAAAAGGCAACTATCGAAAGGAAAAAAGGTCAAAGAGTACTCTGCTTCGAAATGCAAGAATTTTTATTCTAAGAAATTCATTTTCCTAAATTATGTTAATATTCATTTTTGAGGTGCTTCAAAAGGTGTTTTTACTAATTTTACTAGTGATCATATCTGGTACCTCTATGACAATTGTAGTAAGGTACTTATGAAAGTAGTATTTTCAACAGAGTACTTTTGGTAGCACTTGTTAAGAGAGGATATTTTACTTTAAAAAAATTTGATAACGTAGGTTATATTGTGGAAAACAATTCAGTGTATTCAAATGAATAATTTTTTCGGCCAAGAGCGTTATAGAAAAGAAATTTCTTTCTTAAGACGTGTGTGTAAGCAATCGAAGCCCTTGTTGGATTAATTCTATGAGTATATAGGAAAAGAAAAGTCTAAATTTTAGCAGAAAGAGTTGGAATTTTGGCACATCGATGGTCGAGTGTATAAGGAAAGCGAATCATTCCGATTAAATTTCCTCGAACTGTATCATCACGGGGTCCCCTCGAAGACATTAAATGTTGCCATGTTGTAAATGAGTGTCGTCGACATTCAGGAACAAACCCTACCTAAAACAGCACGAACATTTGCGCCATTCAGGTTCCGATAAGGTGGGGCTATGTGCTTTCTGTTCCCGACGAGTTTGTATTGTCATTGGCCTCGGAAACAGACATTTCAAGCAATGTTGGGCAAAGCCCTCTTTTGTCTCTCAGAAGTCAAAAGTGGCTGGAAATCCTTCACGTCGAGAGCAACTCTTAATTAATTACTACACAATATCGTTCAAATAGGGCAAACCTACTCAGAATCGGAACAGAACAAAGGACGGGAAGCCTTACTCGATATATATTGGTTGGTGAAAAACGACGTTACCTGCACATGCCATCGATTGAGCATATACACATGTCATTCGACATGGCTAGAGTCTCCAATGTAATTACTTGAATCCATAAAATTACTTGTAAGGGAGGAAAGAAACGAAGGGAGGGTGAGCGAGCGTTACTAAAGAAGAGATCCTTTCGTCCCTCGAAAGGCAGTTCATCGAAAGACAAATCGAGGAGCAAATTTTTTTTTAAAGTTGTTCGAAGTCCAAAGAGACACGACAAGTTTTAAACAAAAATGATTCGCGAGCGTGCTCGACTGGAGCATGCGCTCGAGATGGATTGGACAACGAAAGATGAGTTGCTCTCGTGGCATGTTCCCCGAATCGGACGGGCAGTTTCTAATTTGTAAGAGAAGCTTCCAAGATTATTATTATTTTTTTTTTTTGGGGTGGGAGGGCAAGATCGCACCTTCTTCAAAATGGAGTGATCGGAGAGGACGCCGTGAAGGTGAGGGCACTCCCGTTCGACCTCACAGGTGTAACATAGTCAGTCGTGGTTTTCTTTATGAAATGACCCCTCGATTGACAAGTATGCACAAGGGGGTTCGGTTGAATTTGATTTGGATTGAGGGTGCCCTACTCCAACTATACTCGATGTGCCTTTTTTTCTTTTTATAAATCGAGATTAGTGTCCAACTCGCCACTGATGACTTCATCTCTTGTATCACCATATCTCATCAAATTGAGTGATGGGGGAGAAGGCCGTGACGTGGAGGGCACAACCGTTTCTACGTAACATCATGCGCATTTATATGGTAAAATATGATTTTCTAGGAAAAATTAATCATAATTTTTTTTTAATATAGCAAATTTAGTTCTAAACTTTTGCGTGAAATTCCGACATAATCATTTATGCCGATTTTCGCCCGAAATATTCCGTTTATATGATCATATATGATTTTTGAACTAAATTTGCTAACTTAAAAAAGCTTATGACTGAATTGACATTTAGATAATAGGTTTAAAATTGAATTGACATAAACACAGTAGTAGATTTAGGACCAACTAGATAATTCTCCTGGATTTTTCTATAAAAAAAAAAAAAACCCCGATCTGATTGATTTGTCTACACAAAGGGGAATCCTTTCACGTCTTTAGGGAAATAAAAGATTGTGTTAGACACCTGCTGGATGTGCTATCATCTCTCTTGTCAATCTCAATCAAGTATCTAGACTGGCCAACGACAACCTCTCTTATATTTATATTTTACAAAAACAAAACAACTTCATAAATTTACTATTCATGTGGAGATTTGATCTTGGTACGTGCTTTCATCTTTGACCCGTGCTTTCCCATGCCATAACCCAACAATTTTCTTTTACGCGGTCTTCGCACCCATCTCCTTCCTTCCCGGGGCGTCAATTTTCTCGGCTGTTTTTTCTTCCCTCCTTTAATTTTCCAGGAAAGTTCTTGAGAGCGGTTAGAAAGCAGAGGGTTGGTGGATTGGGAAGACTCGACATCTTCGACACCACCAACCCTCGGTCGGCGAGTCATTGAAATCTATGTAATGGCGTCTAAAGATTGACCCCGGACAGCTAAGGCCTGGTCAAAACCATATATCTTATAAAATGTCTTTTTGGCCTGAAATATTCCGATGGTTTTGAATTAGGAATTGGTCATCTTCTGACTAATTTTTCAATGCACAACCACCACGCATGAGAAATCAATTTGAAGGCTGGCGGGTAATCACATTCAGTTGGAAGAAAGGCTTGATTGAAAATCAATTGAAATTTTCTCGACCTAATGACAATCTAAGGTTTTCTGTCCATTGACTTTGATTATCCAATCTGCTACTTGAGTAGATGTCTGTAAGCGACGGGCCACCCAAACATCTTTGAAATTGGGCTATCACGAGTGGGCCTTCCAATTCCATGGTGGTTGGGGTTATCATCATGCTCCAACATAAGATTGTAAACGCATATCAAGCCAATATCTCCACCTGAGGAACCCATGAAACCCTTACAATTTATATTGAATATTCATAATTCATTCCTATGACAATACAATTGTTCAGTATATATGATAGAGAAACTTTTTTTTTTTCTGATTTTCTTTTTCAATATGAAATGAAAGAAAAATAGAGCCCAAATCTTCCTTTACATCAACCTTTTCTTTTATCCACACCACAAATAAATTTCTTTTGTTGCATTCTCTTAGGCAAACATATATAGAGAGACATCTATGTTTGCCCCACGACTATGGTGTAAGTATGAGCAGAAAATGAGTGAGCACTTCCGTGATATCTTTCATCTCACGGAAGGTACTTGAATAGCAATATCGTCATGCAAAAATTTCCGTGTCCTGGTGTTTAGTGTTGGAAGTTTCATCTTTTCCCTCTTACAGAACAAGTAATTTGTGGATGCTACTAAGGAACTATCACATCCATCTGCCTTCTCTCTTTTCTTCTTTTTTTCTTTTCCGGCGTCAGCCGACGGCTACTTAGAAGGGTTGGCGAGGGCCTACAAACACTCGTCGACCTCGTCTTGGGCTAGTGAGGGCTTGACACCCATTGCCGGTAGTGGGTGAGGCCCGTCGAGCCCTCGCTGGCTGCAAGCGAGGGCTTGTAGGCCAATCCTCATCAAATCTAGTGAGGATGGCCTCACCCACGGTAGGCCAGGGGCATTGAGCCCTTGCTGGCTATGAGCGAGAGCTTGCAGGCCCTCACAAGCCCTTACTAGCGGTTGGCGAAGTCGGCGAACACTCGTTTGGGGTCGGTGAGGGGTGACCTTGTTCGAGGTTGCCACTCGTCACTCCACCAACAACCTCATCTTTTATTAGAATTACGACTGGGATGCCCATGTCACCTTCTTCGTCCCTTTCTCCCACCACTGCTTCTAGATTGATGGCTTCTCCAACTACCCCTCTGCCCTCAAGCACCTCCTTGTGAGGCCTTGATTTCTATACTCTAATGCCTAATGAAGAAGAATATATATATTGTTTAAACAAAGAAGATGAAGTGGAAAAAAAAAATGAAATGCTTTTGGATAAAAGCACCCCTAATCAGAGCACCAAAATACGTATTGGAGATGTATCTATTCATCGACTGGCGAGTCAAGCCATTACTTTAGACTAAATGACTATTTTGGATCTTTATTAGAGACATATTTCAATTTAAGTGATCTTTTGAAAAAATGAGGGCACTTCGAGTCTCTATTTAAAATTTTGTTATAATTTTTTAATTATTGAGGTTTAGGTTTTTTTTTTTTTTTTTTTTAATTGTTATTATTTTATTTTTAACTAGGACATTGAGGTTTAGGTTTAATCCAAAGATGGACTTTTATGATGCTAAATGCAATCTTTAATAAAACTTTATTCAAATGGTGGGGAGTATGTGGTATTTGACTAAACCTAATGTTTAATAAATTAAATAAAAAATATTGTATTCATGCAATAAAAAGAAAATGATTAATATTCTAAAAAAACCTTAAACTAATACATCTATGACAAATTTACCAAAAACTAATTTTTGATCATAAAAAACTATAAACTGATACATATTTGACAAATTTACCCCAAACTGATACATTTGTAACAAATTTACCCTCTGTTAGTTTTCGTTAAATTTTACTTTTAAATTATTAAATTAAATGATATGTGATAGTTAACTAATATACCAATTTAGGATTTTACTTTCCGTTTGTCACAGTTTATAATTTTTGTGATTTCTTTTGTGGTATTAATCCAATTTAGCATGGGCTATATTTGTTACAAATATACCGGTTTGGGATTTTTAGAGGTCAAATATATTAGTTTGGGGTAAATTTGTCATAAATTAGCAAATATGAGAATTACTATACCCATTCTTTCTACATGATTATGACCGCTTCACCTGGCAAGAAGATCCATCAGGTTCATTCTTTGTTGCCTCTGCTTGGAAATACATTAGGGTTAAAAAGAATCAAGTGTCTTGGGCTCCTCTTATTTAGGACAATGACCTTGCACCCAGATTTCAATTTCATTTGTGGTTGCTCGCAAAAAATAGGCTGCCAACTCAGACTCTCCTTCTCTCTTATGGGAGAATTGAGTTCTCTTTTATGGTTAGTCGTGGACCACTTGTTCTTTGAGTGCACAACGTCTGCGACTCTTGCGTTCTTTTGGGCTTCTAGATGTAATTTACCTTGGAAGAAAGAGTTTGGAAGGACAACCTCTCTTGGGCTCTCAAATTCCTATCCGGATTCCTATCTGGCAAAGATTTTTTTCACAGTATTGCCCGTTTCTCTTTTGGGGCTTTATGCCATTTCATATGGAAAAAAAAGGAATTCTATCATCTTTCGAGGTGACTCTTAGGCAATTCCGGCCATGAAGAATCACTTGATCAAGGTTGTGAAGGATTAGGCTCTTTTGTTCTCTAATGTCCCGCCTACTCCAAGAAACAAGCGACTCCAGAGAAGTTGGGGGTTCGATTCGTCCATCTTCAGCTCGACGTCCTCTTCCTAGATCTCCTCCATCTCTTCAATCTTTGGAGGGGTGCCTGAGGGTCATTGGTCTATTTTTTACTTGTAGTTCAACCGAGTAGTTTCTGCTTTGTTTCCTTCTCTCTGTACTTTTTTGATTCGGCACCCTCACACTCTCCCTGCCCCCACAGCTAAAGTGTGAGTTACGGTGCCGAATTTTTGTTCATTTGTTCAAAGTTTAATATATATTCTTACCTTTTACAAAAAAAAAAATATATATATATATTTGTCAAAGGTGTACCGGTTTAAAGTTTTTCATGGTCAAAAAAATAATTTTAGGTAAATTTATCATACGTGTACCAGTTTGGAGTTTTTCAGGGTATTAACCCAAAAGAAAATCAATGAAAGCCAACTCGATCCATTCGATCACGCGGTTGGGCCTAAAGCAGGACGAGCATTCGAATCGAACTCAACCGAACCGAGCTTGGCCCGCTCTTTCCATTTCGGGTCATGAAAATACCGTCGTCCTCCGTCGTCGTTTCTTCTTCTTCTTCTTCTTCTTCGCCAAGGTCGAAGGAGAAGCAGAGGACCTGCAACCCTGCATCAGGTAAGCTCGATCTTTCGAAATTTGCTGGACGTGAATCGTTCATACGATTGCCCCGTGGATCATTGCGAAGCGGTGAATCCGTAGCCTTTTTAAGTTTTAATTTTTGGCGGTTTGCGGTTCGACTGTTGCCTGCGACGCCGATGCTAGGGTTTTGGGGCGTTCTTTGGTACTTCCTGCTTCACGAATTGCTCCCGACATCATTCGTCGATGATCGACTGTTTGGTAATGCCAATCGTTTGCTTTGGCAGCCCTAATTGGCAGTTGCTTGTCTCGAGAAGAATGCAATCTCGCGTTGGATTCCAGTCCACAATGCTCTGAAATCTTGAAAATGAATAAGAGTCAAAACCTTCGGTAGCCTTCCTCGTCCCTGAGCTGGGGCTTCCTTCAAATTTCTTATTTTGTTGAAAATGAGGTTCATTGCCGTAAAATTCCCAGTATATTTGACAGGTTCTTTCTTTCGTTGTGCACAGAAACAGCTCTGATTGAGGCATAAATTGGTCCTGGAGGAGTAATTGCACCAAGTGGTCTGCTGATCGTAATATTTTTCTCTCGTTTGTATTGTGCCGTGCAATATACACAACGATGTCGGTGACAGCAGGAGTGAGTGACACTGTAATTGCCGTTAGGGATAAACTTAGGGGTAAAATTGGACAGACTAAGGTCAAAAGATATTGGCCTGGTAAAGTTCCTGAGTGGGCAGACGAAGCTGATGAAGATGGGGATATCAGGATGGCCAGGGCAGTTGCCCTGGATAAAGCTTTCCCTACTCATGAAGGTTCAGATGTTGGCAAGAAAGATGATCCCAGGTTGCGGCGTCTGGCCGAGAGCAGGATAGATAACCGCGATGAGATCAGAGCGGATCACCGTCGCATTCGGCAAGCTGAGATTGTTTCTACCATCGAAGAGGAAAACAGAAGACAGGAGGGCCTGGAGGCAGAAGAAGAGGATGCAGAGGCTTTAGAAGAATGGAGGAGAAAGATAAGGGAGAAGTTGCTTCTGAGGGAACAGGAAGAGGCGGCACTCCTTCCCGAAGAGGAGGAGGAGGAGGAAGAGGAGGAGGAAGAAGAGGAATCTGAGTATGAGACGGACTCGGAAGAAGAGACGAAAGGTATTGCCATGGTGAAGCCGGTTTTGTCGTCAAGTCGGAGAGGGATACTATTGCTGAAAGACAGCGACTTGAGGAAGAAGAAAGAGCCATTGAGGAGCTAATGAAGAGGAGACAAGAAGAGAGAAAGGTGGAGACGAAGCAGATTGTGGTTGAGGAGATCCGGAAAGACGAAGAAATCCAAAAGAATCTGGAAATGGAAGCAAACATTGCCGACGTGGATACTGATGATGAGCTTAACGAGGCTGAGGAGTATGAAGCGTGGAAAGTAAGAGAGATTGCAAGGATCAAGAGGGATAGAGAGGACCGTGAAGCAATGTTGAAGGCGAAGGAAGAGATTGAAAAGGTGAGAAACATGACAGAGGAGGAAAGGAGGGAGTGGGAACGAAAGAATCCCAAACCTTCTTCAGCGCCAAAGCAGAAGTGGAGGTTCATGCAGAAGTATTACCACAAGGGTGCCTTCTTCCAATCAGAAGTTGATGACCATGCTGGAACAGCTGGGTCGGATTACATTTACGGTCGCGATTTCTCTGCTCCAACCGGGGAGGATAAAATGGACAAAACTATTTTGCCGAAAGTCATGCAAGTCAAGCACTTTGGTCGGAGTGGAAGGACGAAGTGGACTCATCTTGTTAATGAAGATACAACTGACTGGAACAATCCGTAAGTCTTACTTATTTGTTGATTGTTTCACTCTGATACAGCTCTCCTATTTCTCTTCCTTACTTACCCGCACTTTGTTTATGCCTCTCTTGTTTGTATAATTGAGATTGAAGTGCATTGATGGTAATTTGATGGCTATGGACGGTATTTACGACAAAGTTAACTGGACATCATGCTTGTCGTAGTTATTAATTTTATTGTCATTGTTTTATGAAAAAACTTGCTGCTGTTGATAGGAAGTGTGGGGAGTTTATTCATTGTTCTGCTTATTTTGGTTACAAAATGTTTAGTCTTTAGTAAATGGTCGAACTAATGTCGTTCAAGTGGAATTGTATGCAAGAACTCATTTTTCATTCCCATGTTCTTCATGGAGAAACAAAGTGCCTTTATTTGGTCTGGACATCTAAAAAGTCATTGATTGCTTAGGGAAGTCTGTTCTGGTTCTATTCATGTCATTCTTTTTATGATTATGGCATTGCATCTGGTTTCAAGTGCACTACCTGAGACTGGAAGTTTGAAGAGAAAAATTTTGTTACTGACTCATAATGCTGACAGCAACTTAATTTGATGTTTGCTTGTGATGCAGTTGGACCTACAATGACCCTCTCAGGGCAAAGTACAATGCAAAGATGGGTGGAATGAATGCTCCCATAGCGAAACCCAAAGGAAGCAAGAAATTGAAGGACTGGGAGTCTCGATGAATCTGTTGAAGTGCTGAGGAGTGCCCATAGGCCAGATATCCTCCTTAGGTGTTCTGTAGCAGAGAACATATCTTTCTTGGCTGAGGCAGCACTGGATAATGTAGAGGGGGGTTGACTGCCCCTAAGATGCAGATATTGATGCAATCTTGATGGTTGGAAGCAGTCCAGCTCGTTAGATATTGTATTTAATTAATTACTGATTAGTCTCGACATATCCATTTTCCAGCGTTACATTTGTAATGCTTCAGCTTTCGGTGCCTTCCCTGTATGTTTGTCTATGCTATAGTAAGTTGGGAAGCCAGGGGAGAGAGGCCTGGGAAGCAGGTCACATGGAGCTTCCGAGTGTTGCAAGGATGATTGAGAATGGTTTTGGTTTATTTCGACAAGTGATTCTCTTGATGGATTTTGTTTCTGACCTGAAAAACGGCAATTCGTGGAGGGAGAGAATGCTAACCAGGCTGGGCAACCAGGCACGGCTTGGTTTTCTTTTAAAAGATTAAACAATTTCTTTTGAAATGTAATAATAGTGAAAAGAATTAATTACCAAAATTTAATTAAAAGCACTAGATACAAGTACATTTCTAAATAAGTTGAAAAAGTACTACATGTAATGGTTGTCCTAATAACAATTACACAAATTACACTAGGGGAATGTCCAATCATGCAGCACAAGCGTGTCTAAATTTTCGCAAACGAGTTACGACTTTATTGTCTTCTAAGGTCTGTTGGCCAGTGAGAATGTGAACCGATGGTACTTTACACGCGCGTGAGGTCAAAAAAAGTCGCCAGTTATGGTGGGAAGGATATGAAAGAGAAATAACATGCTCAACCAAGACGCTAATGAGGTTGGTGAGGTCCCTAGAGTGCTCACTTCTCATTTAACGGCCACCAGACTGCTGAAAATTGTCGAGAAAATAGTTGACATTATGCAAGAAACAAAGAAGGCGTAGAGCCTGTGCCACGTAGCAATTAGGAAAAAGTAAGAAGAAATTGAGCGTCAACACTCCTTGATAACTGTAACCACAGAATTCAGCAGGGCTTACTTCAGTTTGATGGTGATAATGATGATTGAAGGTCTACCTAATGATATGATAATGAAAAACGTAATAAATATATGTTATCAGATCCAATCACCATAACGAAAACTATGATGCAACAATTACAATCATATCCCGGATGGGCCTTCACTGGGGTTGCTTCGTCCTATGGTTGACAGCCTCCTTTTCTTATCTCTAAGATCACGGGGGACCCGAGTTGCCTTGTCTCGCGCACGCTCCACATCTGACTTCAGTGCGTCTCTTCTCTTTCTTGAAGAAACTGCAGGCATTCCTGAAAGATCGCTTCTGCTGACGGAGATTTCATCTTGGTATATAGAAGCCACCACAGGAGAATAATCATCCAGAGTGGTGCCTTTTGATTGAAGTGCTCCCCTAAGAATAGGTCTCAGCTTTGCAGCACATTTGGAAAACAGTTTCTCTCCCAATTTCCAGCAGGAAGGTGCCACTTTCTGCAAGATGGTACATACCCCATTAGATGATGAACAAATAAAAACCAAGCTATGGCAGCAGAAACGTCGAAAAAGACAGTAACCTCATTCTCCTTGAGCACACTAGCCAGGAGAGGGTGGAGAAGATCCGGGCTAATATCATCACTTTCAGTGAGGATGTCAGTCATTATTTGTTCCACGGCCCAAAATGCATCAGCAGAGGGATTTGACCTTAATAAAAAAGAAAAAAAATAAGAGAGTATCAAAAGGTTAACACCGTAACAAATGGCATATAAATTATGTTGAGAACTATCATTTAGAAAAGTCATCAAGAGAGTGGTATTGCAGTCTGTTATAAAACAACTGTTAAGCCATGTTATGATCCAACTACTACAAAGCATTTAGGTGCCATTAATTTTCACTACCCACGAATTAAGGTCAAGAGCTTGCACAGGTATCATTTATTCCCAATCTCTTTCATAATGAATCTAAATGTGTAACATCTCGTATAAGAAGTCCTTGCTGAACCAAGCAGAATATTGATTCTGGCTTCGAAAAAATCGAATGATTTAAAGTACCAAAACAAAACAACATGTAATGGTTGAAAAATTCATCCAATCATGCGTAGTTTTAATGAACACTGATGCACATGGAAACCGCAATTAACTAACAAACAATATCATACTTTTAAGTCATAAGAAAGGTTACTAGACAGCAAGACCAGCCAAACTGCGATGTTCCATAAATCTAAAATGAAACTCAAAAGAGCAATTTATTGACTCCTGTTATTGATCAAAGGTTAAGAAAGCTCTCCTTTCTTATTATACAAGCGTTTCCAGTCCCCAAAAATAACAGATATCTGTCAAACTATTAAGAGAAAAAGAAGAAAAGAGTGCAGAAAAATATTGCTGATAATAACATTACCTAACAACTACCCAGAAATGTTGACACATTTGAAGAACTAGCGCCTCGCATCCAAGGTCGAGCATTAGCAGACATGCCTTGACCCTTGCAAATGTTGCAAGCAGAGGGAGGGCCTTTTCATAACATGGTGTCGACGGTTGAGATAGCTTGGAAAGAGCCTCCACAATCAGTTGAAAACTTGCCTGCCCATGAATGAATATTTAGGAAACAGTGAAAGAACAAAATCTTATCTAGAGCAGAGAAACTTCACAGTATTAGAACAGTCTCCAGAGTTTTGTTTTATACACCTTCATTTGATCATCATCAAATGGTTGTACTGGTGATGATATCCTCAGAATCTCACTGTGGCAAGATGCAACTGTAACTCTGACATCCTCATTAGAATGTTTGAGCAGAGCTTCAGCTCTGAGACCCTTCATGACAGGAAGAAGGGCATCTAGGAGGAAGTCCGATGGTTCTTGCTCCATATTTGCCAAGAGTTCCTCAGCATGCTATGTAACAAGATGTGGACGAAAGCAAAGGTCAGTTGCTATATCTAAATAAACAACATTCAATAGTCATCAACGGGATGAATAAGTGAACAGCAAAAAAACACCAAGTACAAGGAGCAACGCCATAAGATATCTGTTGAACTCCCTTAAAGTAAAATTCAGAAACCGAAGTTGTATTGTTTGGAGTTTGAAAGCCATTATATGGACTCACTCTAGTGTTCCATATGAACTAGATGCCTTTGAATGCAAGTATAATCACCAAATAGATTAGCCTATATCAACCAACTAAATGAACAAAGATCCCTGATGAGCAAATTGATGAGAAACCTAAACACAGGAATCATTAAACAACCATCAAGCATTTCAAATATATCTCAATGAAACACGGACAAGAAATCACAAAGCAAGTAAAGCTTTACAGCTCGTAAATTATGAATGCATGAATTGGTAAATTGGGGCAGCATACATCAAGACAAGTGAGGAGTTCATCAATAGAAGACGGGGCATTGAGGAGGCCATTGCTAACCAATCTAAGCTGCTCTGCCAAATTCCTCTCGAATGAAGAAGATGACACCATTTTTTCTCTCTTCGTGTAGGGTGGCCACACACGCTATAAAGCTCAAACAAAACACAGAGAGTACTGGTGTTCTCTTGCAGTTTTGCATAGAGAGTAATCACAAACTCATCCGCAATATATAGGGAAATCAAAATTGGGCAATTCAGAGGCAGAAACGGAAACACAGTAGGTTTCCACCTATGCCGTGAACCTGGTCTTATTTCTTGGGTTCTGATTTAGCTGCCAGTTTTGGTTTCTTGGTTGGGCTCTGACTGTGTGCTCTTCGCTTTCACAACAAAGATAAACATGATAGCTTCAAATGGTATTAATCCTGGGGACTTAGGAGGACCAATAACTTGCCATTTTATTGGCTTTTGCGCTGAATTCTGTTCCCGATCACTCTTAAATCGCACCCCGGATTTTGATTTTTCTGGTTTTCATAATTATTAACCTGCTCTATATTGGTTTCTATATATTACAAGGCTGAAGCAGAGATTATTTCCATTTTTTTAATCATAATACAATATGAGCTTGTCAAAAAAGATTCCAGAAACATTTATTAAAAATTACGGTGATATTCCCATATCCGTGAGCAATATTTGAATGTTGGCGGGCAACACCTTTTTGGCTTGACATTTTATGCCAAACATGAACGGGTGCAAGTATTTCAATTTGGTGTATGTGACGACTGACTTATAAGGTTGAAATCATATCATTATAAATTCTTTTTTTGGAGGGAGAGAAATTTGGTAATGGTAAAGTAGGAAAGGCATTAAAGTCCCTAGGTTTTGATTTAGATGTAATATGACAGGATAATTTTTATGCATGCTCTGTGACCCATCATAGAATTACAAGAACCAATCTTCCAAATTTAGCTTAAGATTGTATATTCTTGATCCATTTTTTAAAACAGCTTGAAAACTTTTTTATTACCAAGAGAACTACATGCAATAACAATTCAAATTTCCATTTTCTGTGAGGGACTGATTTGTGTTATTCCACTAACTGAGCATCATAATCAGAATGACTGGATTTTTTATTCAAAAGTAAAATACCTTCTTCTATAACCTGAAAAGAAAAGCATACACATAAATCGCCCTAACACTAGCAAAAACCAACAAACTTTAAGGAGTTACATGATTAGGGATGTATTAAATATTTCTAAGTCATTTACTAGGAGGTTACCATTCTCTTCTTGTCAATTTGTGCCATTCCTTCATATCTGGACTGTCTTATTCCAGGGTCTGTCTGGATAGGCTTTTCAGTTTGCTTTTTGCAAGTCTAAATTTGCAACAGACACACTATGAATATCTTTTAGACTGTAACACCCAAAATTTAATAAATTCAAATGTGGACACAGAGATCCACATATATATTCTTCAGAATTTTTAAAAATTTGGATAATGTCTTAAATTTAGGCAGGAAACAAAAATGTGCTTTATGCTTTTACTTAATGCTAAACAAACAAGTTTTCTCTTGGTTTTTGTACATCGTGGGCTTCAACAAATATTAAGGTTTTGGTTAAAGCCAAATAGAATGACATCAACCTGCCCTATCATATAGCTTAGATATGCTTCAAAAACTGTGAATGAATACCTCTTGCACTAGTTTTGAACTTCCCATAATATTGATTGCAAAGTCCTAAGAACCATGAATCTAAGCAATTAAAATATCTAGATATCAGTAGATTTATGTTGTTTTGGAGCTCATCTTTAAACTGTTTTTCTAACTTTCATCGTTTTTACAATGGTGCGAGTCAAAGTACAAATTTGTTCTGAGGCAATTATCATGGTAGTCAATTACTATTTCAGTACATCTTTCAACTGATTCTTGAGAAATTTGTCACATTTCGAGCTAGGTGAGTATCGCATATAATCATGTCCTCAGAACATCAACAGCCTAACAAAACTTCAATGAAGTTCTAGTCAGCATCTTTTTAGTGATCCCAATACCTGCTGCGTTTTGCCATACAGCTTTTTTCACTCATCCCTTTTTCAGGTATGTCCAGGCAGATTGTAGATGAAAAATAAAGAGAAAGTATTTGTGGTTTCAGTTACAACCAACTTACATCAGCTGCTTTTTCAAATGACAAGCAACGCCATATATTTATTGTTATGACACTAAAAAGGAAAATTTCAGGAAACTCACACAGGCTGCTTTTCGAATAATGTTGGCAATCCCATGACAAGGTCTCTGCCATCGACTGCCTTCTGCCATAATTAGTTGCTCCATGCCTTGAGCTGACTTTACCAATTCTGAGGGGTGTGAACAAATAGAGCTGCTCATGACTACTTAAATGAACTCACCAGATAATTGACTTTGGTATATGGATTATAGTTCAATATGTACTTTTTATGCATACTAATGCATTAAATCAGATTGTTATTTACATGAATATATATGTCTTAAGGTGAGAAGCAAAGAAAAAGGATTCATATAACCAACTCCACTTAGCATGAAAAGTCTTTCCATTAAATATATTTCTAATATTTGGATTTTATTGAATATGGGTATCAAGCAGATAGTTCTGAACATACAATGGTGTCACCTAATTAGAGAGAAATATAGCAATAACCACAAACGTGAATAAAATTTTTAACATGGCATGAGCACAATGACTTGAGATTGAAATGATATGATTCGATGTTGACTTTCTCCTTTCAAACAAAATAATTCTTACCACGTGCCAATTTAATTCGATTTCATTAATTGTTCAGGTTCTAAGTTCAAGCAATGCATTGCAGTGACTTGACACGGTTACACCCCTAAGAAGCAGAGTTAACTTGTTATTGCCTTCCTGCGACAAAACATAAATACACTAACCTTTGCCTTAATGAGTCGCGTATCAGAAAACGAATGAACTATTCAATTATATAATTTTCAGAGCTGTGATTTCATCAGATTTGTCTCAAGACGTTAAGCTATGTTATGAAGATTCAAAGGTGCATATTGTATGTCACCTCAATTTCCTCAGCTACTGACTTATTATGGACAGTAATAGTCTCCATCAATCAGATTCTTTTCTTGCCTGGAGATGCACATGACCTCAAGTTCCCAAATTCCACTGGAAGTCAAATAGCATGTAAACGATGTCCAAATCCTGAAAAATCATAACTCCAGTCTCAGTTGTGAGATTTGGTCCTTACATCATGTTAAGTTTCTGCAAACAATTACATCTGAATGTTATCTCGACGTACATTGGGAGCTATAGCAATTTGATAAGCAAGGCGCATTGTCGATAAATGAAAGCTCTCTGTACTATTTCCTTTCCCTAATTGAAATATAGAAAATAGTAGGTACCCGTTCATGGAGATTTTCTCCTTATCTTTGTAACGGAAGCAGAATCGCAGCAAGGGCATTTAAAACATACGCGAAAACAAGAAAAAGGAAAGAACTTCATTGAACTCAAAAGGAAAATGAAAAATCAACTTAAGCTTTCACAGGTACATGTGGGAGCATACTCGGTTAGAAAGTTTTGCAGATGGGCTTTGTCAATAATTAGAAAAAAACCTGATTTTATCACCGAATGGCAGAAAATCAACAATTTTAACAGAACAGAGGTATCTTTTCGTCTTGAACCATAAAGAGATGAATGTATTGTTCCTCTTTTTCCAAGAAAAAGGAGCTAAGGAAACACCAAGGCACCCGACACTGATGAAACCAAGCAGCAACGCCAACGGACAAATGGAGCCAAAAAAAAAAAAAAAAAAGAAAGAAAGAAAGGATTGACAACCATCATTAGAAGAATACGAACCTGGGAATAGAGGGAGAGAGGAGCGAGGCAGTCGGCCGAGACCATCTTCATATTTTTTCTTGCTTTTTTGGCCATCGTCTTCCTCTTTTCTGAGAGACTCCGCAAGTTCATGCAAAGAGCCAGCAGAGACTGTTGAGTGGAGTGGAGGGACAGAGAATCTCTTGAATCTTTCAGTAATTTGTTGCAGATGGGCCAGTTCAGACCGTTCCACAGCCCACACGAAATCTCGCCCAATTAAATGGCGTTTCAGTGAATGAACCCGTTATCAATTTCAGGGCCGGCTGATTCCCACTCACAAATTGGGAGCAGAACCTGAAGGATCGATTCCCATTTTGTTAAAAACAGGAACTGGGCCACTTTGATCTTGAATCGGACCGACCGGTCAGGTCCGATTCCTAAGTGGGTCTGACAATGGGCGCGATTTCTTTTCTTCTTCTTCTTTTTTTCCCTACTCCTTGGTGGGGAATGGAATATTGGAACCGGACGAGGGATTCGAAAGAACATTGTTTTTGAACTCTTGTAAGGAATGAAACACTGTTGCAGAGTGCAATTGTGTCTATGAATGTTGTTTTTTTAGCCATTTTTTGAGAACTCTTCTTCAGCCAATTTTTGACAACTTTAAAATTAATCAAATTCGGTTTATATATATAATGTTTTATGCAAAATGTTCTTGTGTGAATACCAAATGCTTAATTTTAAGCATAAAACCCATGAACAACTATTATCTTATAACTAAGTTTATTCCTAACTAAAAATTAGCCATTTTTGGAGGTGAACATAGACCATAAGAAATGAAGCCATCACTCGTCTACAAGCCTCCCAAATACTTGCGTTTCCATTGTTGCGGACATTTACAGCAGCAATGAAAAATCACCGATGCTTTGTGAAAGGAACCAAACTCATAAAGATCTTGCACATTACTTCTAGTTGTTCTACCAATACATAAAGCTATTTACTTCCGACGCAGCCTCAATTTTCCAATTTGATGAAGACAAAACTTCAGTTCAGCCACCGAGGTCTAGGAGGGCTAGCTTCAGGAGTCGAATCATTGGACGTGCTTGAGCTTGGATATTGCAGCTGAACATCCTTTGAGCGAACCCCGATCTCACTAACTGCACCAGCGAGTTTCTTTTGGTTCTATTGATGCCACCTTTCTATGAATATGGCATTATACCTGAGACAGGAAGTTCGAAGAGAACAATTTATTACCGATTCATGATGCTGATAGGAACTTAATTGGACGATTGCTTGTGAAGCAGTTGGACCTACAATGACCCTCTCAGGGCGAAGTACAATGCGAAGATGAAAGGAAGCAAGAAATTGAAGGCCTGGGAGTCCCCATAGGCCAGATATCTTCCTTAGGTGTCCTGTAGCAGAGTCCATATGTTTCTTGGCTGGGACAGCACTGGAAAATGTAAGGGGTTTGACGCACGAAAGATGCAGATATTGATGCAATCTTGAAGGTGGAAGGAAGTGCAGCGTGTTAGATATTAAGTTTAATCAGTAGATTATTATTCTTTTGACATATCAATTTTCCGGGGTTATATTTGGATGCTCGCCAACTTCAACATTGCATCAATATTTGTTGTTAGCTTGGCTCTTTTCATCAAGTCCCAAATTCCTGTAATGTGGAATAAATAAAGCTTTGAGTCCCTCTTAACTTGGATGCGGGATCTTAGACAGTAGTTGATGCCAAAAAAAAGAAAAAAAAAAAATTGTGAATCCTTGTAATATTTGAGAAATTTCGCCTTCATGACCACTATTGTTTTGTTAAAGAAGAAATTGCCCCCTCCTCCGCCAATTGAAGAGACATTATGTATAGAAACAAAATGGCTCGGTTGCTTGATGAAATACAAGACTTATCTTGCACCTTTAAATTCCCTCCCACTTAAGTCTCCGACTATCCCCCATATGCATCAATATCCAAACAATCTAGATGTTCTAACCCCTAAGAAGATGCTTCCGTGAAAATTTTCCCAAATAATATGGAAGCGTATATCATATATAACATAGGAGATGGTCTGTTGTTAAACGAAGGTTGACCATTTTCATATATTCATGTTGCCTAGAAGTCAAAGCGCAAGGCTAAAATAAGAGGAGTGGCTTTCTTCCTACTTATGTGGTGTTGGCCATAAACTGTCTGGCTTTTGGGTTAGGGTTGGCTTGAAAATCTACAACACATAAGAACTTGCGGGTGCTGCATACAAGGCACTTAGAAGAGAATGTTACTGATTAAGTAGCCAACCGACAGAATCAAACCAACTCCAAAGTTTAGAACAAAAGTGAGGCATTTGATTAAGCAGCCAACCGACAGAATCATACCAACTCCAAAAGTTCCTCAAGCCATTTGAATTTGTGAGGATTACCAATTGTCCACGGTTTTTACGAAAAAGAATTTTGCAGTTGTCAGAAAAATCATGGGGAATATGGATTGCAAAGGAAGGACCGAGAATGTTACTGATTAAGTAGCCAACCGCCAGAATCAAACCAACTCCAAAGTTTAGAACAAAAGCGAGGCATTTGATTAAGCAGCCAACCGACAGAATCATACCAACTCCAAAAGTTCCTCAAACCATTTGAATTTGTGAGGATTACCAATTGTCCACGGTTTTTACGAAAAGGATTTTGCAGTTGTCAGGAAAAATCATGGGCAATATGGATTGCAAAGGAAGGACCGATTTCTAATGGGCTACGCAAAACATCAGTTTATATCGAATCCTTGGACAGTCTACTAAAACAAAGTTGCAATGTTCTGTCGATAAATCGAAAACCATTCAACAAGACAAAATGATTGAGGCGAGACCAGGATGAGACTTAAAAAATGACTGAGTCGGGTGGCAGTTCTTAATTTTTGCTCGCTCTCTTAACTCCATCGTAATAGAAGAGAGCTACCAGTAAATTCAGGAAAAGAAGGCAATACATGACCATCACCCATGAATAAGAAGCAGGGAAATTCTGAGCGGAACCAAGAATTTAATCGATGACCATCTTCCTTGTCCTTCTTTTTCTCTTTTTGGCCATCATGTTTCTCTTTCCCGTGACTATACAAGTTCGTGCAATAGCCCTGGAGAGAGAGATGAATTTTTTTAATATGGGGTATACTAAGCTTCGCTATGAATACTGAAGTGGTTAAACTATTTTTTTCTTTCATATGAAAATTTACTATCATTAATATGACATTATTCATTATTGATTATACATAATTTTATCAATTTTTTTCTAATTCAAAATTATTGATCACATATGAAAATTCACTTACTGTTAATACCGAAACTCTCATTGTAAAAATGTTAATCACAATAAAAAAAAAAAAAAAACTTAAATTTTTGGAATTCTTTGTTATTCTTCATTTTCATATCTTGCCATGTGGAGAAATCACTAATTACGAGAGCTACTAATTTCCCAAAGTTCCGGGGTTCTTTTTAATGAAATGGTACATACCGGAAGGCGCGGAAAGGTGAATACACATTATCAATGTGGAAATAAGTTAGATAATACATATTAATGTTATTGTTTTTCAGGGAAGGACTTCATTATTCTCAAAGCCCCTGGCTATGTTGCCAGGGATCATCTCAAGATCCACAACACAGCTATGCAGGGAGAAAGTTGGAAGCAATGACGGAAAAAAAGAATGAAATTCCATTTTAGACAATGTTAATTACGAGCCATGGCTCATTACAAACCTGCATTTTTGTGTTGTTTCCTAAGGACTATAATCAACACAAATGTACAAAAGCAAGAAAAAAAATCTAGGCCTATACAAGGGCAGATAACTAAAAGCTCCAGGACATCCGGAACTTCTTCATCCTCTGTATCTTTGTACAGGGGCCTACTTGTAAGCTCTTGCATATTGACGCCTTCTTAAGATTTTTCACTTATATGATTTTACCTAAACTATAGCTGTTTTATGCTCTTAACCCTCGACTTTCAAATTAGGGATATCGAAAGTGACTCCGTGCCAGTCCCCAAGCTGTAGGTGGGCTACCTTCTGGAGTTGAATCATCGGATGTGCTTTGTAGTCGGACATCCTTTGATTTCGCCCTGATATATCTATGCGGGCTGGCTTCCAGAGTTGATTCACTGGATATGCTTTGTAGTTGAACATCCTTTGATTTCGCCCTAATACATCTAGGTGGGCTGGCTTCCGGAGTAGAATCTGCCGACGTGCTTGAGCTAGGATATACGGGCTAGACATCCTTTGACTGGCACCTTATCTCATACTGATTAACACGGTGCTCTCATCATCACTGGACTCATCTCTGCCCACATTTTGGGAATCTGGAGGATGCTTCAGCCCTAGAATGAAAGCATTAGAAATAAGCCCCCAGCCAAGTGAAGTGAAAAACAGAATATACACAGTATCCAGATCAGACCTTTCAACATTCTGTTCGATCGGTATTTTCCTTGGTGACTCGACTTCTTGCCACTGCCCTTTTTGTATCGCAGGCTGATGGAAATCAGTACCAAACAAAATAGGTTACATCCCCATGCAAAACAAGAAGTGAATGCAGGCAAAGATATCGAATGAAAGGCAAAACTTACATGACGGGTGAAGTGTTGGGTTTGGGATGATTAGCTACCAGTGCCCCAGTGGCCACCCTTCCAACATGGAAGGGGAGGTGGAGGATTCAAACCCCTCCCTTCTCAGGAGGGTTGGAGAGGGGATGAATTAGTTTCAAGTGTGGGTTTTGACTCTCACATTCTATAAGGAGGCAGGGCAAAAGTCTAAGAGTGAGTTAGAATGGGAGTAGGGTAGGACCGATCAAAAAAAAAAAAAAGGAAGCTACCGGTAAAATGCAAGAAAAGGAAATAATACAGTAACATCACCAAAGAATAAGAACCTGGGAATTCTTGAGTTTGGCTCACTCTGAAAAAATTCCTGTAGTCGAAAAGAGCTCTCAGTAAAGTTCAAGAAAAGAAAATAAAGAACCTGAGTATTGAGAATGGAACGAAGTAGTCAACCAATGACTATCTTCCTCCTTGTGCTTTTTCTCTCTTTTTGGTCATCATGTCCCTCTTTCCTGTGATTCCACAAGTTCATACAACAGCCGGAGGGCAGGAGGGAGAGAGAACGTAAAATTACTATCCTTTTTCAGACATTATTTGTTTATGGTCCACAACCACAACTACGGAGGATAGAGGAAAGTAATGATCGAATGAGTTGACTCTCAGTTCTATTTTATGACCAATAAAAGAATGTAACTTTCATTTTAGACAAAACGAATGTAATCAAATATACAAGCTTGCCTTTCTATTGTAGTGGCTAAGGACTATAATCATCACACATTTACAAAAGCTAGAAAAAACCTATGCCTATACAAGGGCTCATAACTATATGCTCCTGGACATCAGGAACTTCAACCTCTGTATCTTTGTACAGGGGCCTCATTGGAAGCTCTTGCATACCGATGCATTCTTAAGATTTATTACGTCTATCTTTTTACCCAAACTATAGCTGTTTTCCATGCTCTGCACCCCCAATTTTCAAGCTAGTGATGCCAAAATCGGCTCCGCATCAGTCCCCAAGGTGCGGGCTAGCTTCTGGAGTCAAATCATCTGATGTGCTTGTATTATAATATTTTAGTTGCACATTCTTTGATCGAACCCTGATTGTTCTAGGCAGGCTGGCTTCTGGAGTCGAATTGTCAGATGTGCTTGTACTAGGATTTTTGAGTTGCACATCCTTCAATCATGGCTGGAACTACTTACCTTTCCACCAAAAAAAAAAAAAAAAAAAAAAATCATGGCTGGAACTCAAAGATATTATCCTCAGAGCTTTCATCATCACTAGACTCGTCTCGACCTATATTTTGGTTGCCCAACTTTGGAGCTTCTTCAACTTCTTGCAATCTAGTGGCTGCTCCAGCCCCGGAAAGAAACACGAGAAATAAGCTTGCAGCCAAGCGAACAATAAAAATAGTAAGATAATGAGTATTGAAATCTAACCTCTTAACATATTTTTTGTAATTTAATATTACTGGAAAACTTCCTTTATTCCCATTCTGCTTTATTCCCATTCCGCTTTCTCAGCCTGATACAACAATCAGGACCAAATAAGACAGGTAATTTCATTAGGACAAAAAAGAAACACGCTGGCACAAATATCAGAAAAAGGCAAAACTTACATGACAGGTGAAGTAATGGGTTTGGAATTATTAGCCACCTGTCGATGCTTCAAGATATCCAAGAAGCACATAAGCAGGGAGTTATGTCACTTAACGAAACGAAACATGGAATGATAGATAACAAATTAAAGTGAACACTTACTTCAACTGGCAAATCATCCTCAATGAAGTCCCACCTTTCCTTCTCAAGGTTTAAGGTTTCTTTGTCCCCATCATCGTACAAACCCTATAGTCCCCAATCAGGCCAAATATATTTAGCACAAGATCAAAGAAAATGCAGTTGCAAGATCTCAAAGTTAAAAAATGAGGTACAGAGAGCATAGAGCGAGAGACGCCTGCTGAAACAGTTACGATATTATAAAAAGTTAGCTAACAGATAGGACTTGAGGATAACAAAAGGACTGATCTCCATAGATACACACAAGAAGCTAACTGAACTGATCAAATCAAAATGGTAAGTCCCTGTTAGATAAACTTTCAAAGACTGATAGTCACCTCACCTTGTGCTTTTTCATTAGAGGGTTGTAAGATTGAATTAGGCCATCATAGAACCTGTAAAACAAATGATCAGGAACAGGAAGAAAATGACATAAACAACCATTAGGCTGTAGACCATCACTGGAACAACAGCAGCAGCCAGCCATCACCGAAGGAACAGCAGTCACAAGTGAAGGAAGGAGATGAGGATTGACAACTAACATGCTCGACCAAGACAGAAATAAAGTATTGCTAGTGAATGTCTAGAATGCTCACATCTCATCAAATGGCCACCAGACCTTTATTCTAAGTCCAACTAATCCTTCAGCGAGCACTCCAGCATCCTGAAAATTATTAAGAAAATACATGAGTACATAAAAAAATTTAAAAAAAAAAAAGGGCACAAAGATTAAACCATGTAGTAACTAGGAAAAAGTAAGAAAAAACGTGTCAACATTATTTGATTACTGTAACCACAAAATTCAGCAGAGCTTTTAAACTACTTCAGTTTTACTACTACTACTACTACTACTACTACTACTACTACTACTAATAATAATAGCAGCAGAAGCAATTCCAGTACTGTTTGATGATTGTATCAGAAATGTTCAATAGAAACTTTCTGATATACTTCAGTATTTTAATTGAAGGGAAAAAAAAGGCTTTCTAAAAAGATAATAAAAATACCTTACCAAAAAAAAAAAGATAATAAAAATATAGCACTGTACCAATTAACATAATCAGATTATACTGCAAAAATTACAATTATACCTCTAATACAGCATTGTTATAATTGCTCATCTTTCCCACCACTACCAGGAACTTTGATTTTTTCCCGGCAAGATCACCAGGGACCGGAGGTTCCTCATCCCGAGCAACAGTGCTCTCATCTGCACCTGGCTCAATATTTATCTTTTGCTGCATTCTTCTCATTTTTTAGGGAACTTTAGAGGCAGCTGAAAGATCGTGTCCATTCCCAAGGACCCTTCTACGACCAGATTTTTGCCTCTCTGCATATAGCCAAGACAGGTCATAGCCTTCATCAGGGTTCATCAACTTGTTAGGTTTCTGTTTCCTTTTCTTTGGAAGTGCCTCTAAGTCAATTCCCAGCTTCATTGAACCCTTAAAATCTGCAGAATGAGCCTTTTCTGTACTTGTTTTAGCAACAGGAACAATATCATTGGGGAAAAGAAGGACAGCAGCATCACTCGTGTCCGATCTAGGAGCACTATCCAGATCAGGAACAACTTCTTCAGGGAAACAAATGACCCCATAAGCCACCTGTGGGAAAGCCTTTGAATGTGAGAATAATGGTTCTGTTCAGCTATTTAATAGGTTCAGTCCAGCCAAGGGGTAAAGAAAGCAAAGAGAAGGACTAACAGATAGGGAGAAAGTCTACGGAATGGAAAACTAGAAGGAAAACTGTATTAAATGAGGGATTTGTTTGTTAACAGCCAAACCCTGGAGGGCGCATCAGATAAATGGTGGACATGTGCTAGAGAAAGAGACGTTATGGAATACTTCTCTATTGACCTTCTATTTTATTTTGTCTAAAGTCTTTTACCTTCGTTTTTTTTTTTTTTTTTTTTTGGGTGGGTCCAAAGTCTTTTCTGGCTCATACAGCCACTTAATATGTCATAGCAGAACCTCAAAATCGAAATAGTCCAATTAATTTAACAACATATATAATCGTCATTCAACCATGCCAAAGAACTGAAGCAAGATTCACCTCACTAGCCACTGTTATCGCCATTAGTTTAGTAAAAGATACAGGAATGACAGAAAGACGAGCAAAACTAGACATGAAGTAAGACAACTCCAACAAATCAAGCCCTGAAAATCAGCTTTTGTATGGAAGCATTGTATATCCACCATCTAAGAGAACAACAATGAGATGAAGTAGCCAGAGTAAAAAATTTCAAGATTTCAGCAGCTTATCATAGGCAATGGAAAAATCTTTATTGGAAATGACAATAAAAGGTTCGAAGTCCATTTCATCTAGAAACTTATTCCATGGAAGATGGCAAATCAGAAGCAATACCATTGTGTTCCGCAAAAAAAAGAAAGCATAGGGTCCTATAAAAATCAAGAGACGCACCACTGGTTGTAAAGAACCATTAGCATGATTATTCTCCATAGCTGGCTCATTTTCACATACAGAAGCCACAACAGGAGAGTAATCATCCACAGTAGTGCCATTGGATTGTACTGCTCCCCGAAGAAGAGGTCCAAGCTTAGCTGAACAGCTGGTAATGACCCTCGCTCCAAGCTTCCAACACAAAGGTGCAACTTTCTAAATCACATTATACACCTTATTAGAAACTAAAGCAAACAGAAACCACTTTGAAATGGAAAAAAGAACAAGACAATTACCTTATTTTCTTTTAGAACACTAGCAAGAAGAGGACTGAGAAACCTCAAGGAGATATCCTCACTTTCACTGAGGATGTCTGTGATGATTTGCTCCACAGCCCACAATATGTCATCTGAGGGATTCAACCTTGACCAAGAAGAGATCATCAAAAAACAAGAAATAGGAGGAAAGATACTACAACGTCAAGAGCTACAATTTTATCAAAGAAGCCATCAAATGGGAGCAACAACAGAGTCTCCCCCCTTACCCCCCAAAAAAAAAAAACAGTCTCCTATCAAATAATGTAGATATTGACACTAGAAAGTAACATCTTTCTCTGAGATGAATAGGATCACTACTTAATGCACAAGTCCTATCAAATAAGAGTCATCAATAGAAGAGCTTTCAGTCTTTCAAAAAAATTCCGCATATTGTTTTGAAAGAAGAATGTAAGTTAGAAAATAAATGCAACCGGTAAGCCTTTTACCTAATGTTTTCCCAGAAAGTTTGAAACATCTGGACAACTAGTGCATCACATTTAAGGTCAAGCATAAGAAGGCATGCTTTGACCCGTGCAACAGTCTCAAGTATGGAGAGGGCCTTTTCATAATATTGCCTGGATGCCTGAGATAACTTTGAAAATGCCTCCACAATTAACTCTAAAATCACCTGAACATCAACGAAATGAATTGATGAGAAAACCATTCAATACCAATAGGCTGATCTTTACTGGAATGAATAGTGTTGGCCGCATCAAAATAGCCATTATAAAGTAGGATAACAGATGTTGCACCTTCATCTGGTCATCATTGAACATTTCCTGAGGTACACTTATCCTCAAAAGCTCAGTGAGGCAACATGTTACAGAAACTCTTATACCCTCAACAGAATATTTCAAAAGAGAATCAGAAATTAGTGCCTTCATGACTGGAAGAAAGGAATCTAGCAGAGGTTCTGATGCTCCTTGCTCCATGTTAGCCAACAAATCCTCCGCCTCCTGAAATGCAGTGGAACATGTAAGTCAAAGCAAACTGTTGGTTTTTTTAAGTAGAGCAACAACATCAGCTGACAAGAGATATCGTATGTAGCCAGAAAGGTGATTAAATGAACTTAAAGCAGAAATCTTGGAGGAAAAGGACAATCTACAAAACCATACAAAGAAACAGTACATCTGATAAAGAGGTATCATGGAAAAAATTTAAGACAGAAATGAAAATCAGTTCCAAAGGCAAAGAATGCTGATGAGTAATTCAGCACAAATACTGCACAGCACCAAACAACTATCAAACACCATCAAGCTTTCTTTTTATCCCAAGGAGCACGGCATACCGTAAGTAAGGCAAAGAAACACAGCACATCAGATCATCATTTGCAAATGCATGAATGGGCATATTGGGCACCATTCATTGAGAAGAACAAGAAGCTTGTCAACAGAAGAAGGGGCACTGAGGAGGCCATTGCCAACTAATCTGAGCTGCCTTGCCAAAGTCCTCTCAAACGAAGAAGATGACACCATTTTTTCTCTTTAATTTGAGTGGCCACACATACTAAAAATGCTCAAACAAGCACAGCAAGTTCAAGTATTCTCAAGCAGATTTGCAAAGAGTAATCTGAAACTCATCTATAATTTATAGGGAAATCAAAACTGGGCAATTCAAAGGAAGAAACGGAAACACAGTAAGTTTCCACCTATGCCGTGAACTTGGTCTTACTTCTCGTGTTCTCAATTAGCTGTCAATTTAGGTATCTTGGTTGGGCTCTGACTGTGTGCTCTTCGCTTTCTTGACAAAAATTAAACATGATAGCTCCAAATGGTATTTCAAATCTTGGGGACTTAGGAGGAAAATTACTTCAATTTCATTGCTCTTTGCACTGAATTCTGTATATCATAACTCTTTAATTGCAGGTTTTCCTAATTATTAACCTGCTCTATATTGGTTTTTATATTCCTGAACGAGATAGAAAGAATACATTTCCCCCATTTCAAAACAACTTGTCCTGAGGCAATTACCATCATAGTCAATTGCTATTTCAGTATGCCCTTTTAACTGATTCTTAAGAAATATATCACATACTAAGCTAGGTAAGTATTATATATAATTGTAGCAGTAGAAAAATTGACAGCCTAAATAAGCTTCAATAAAGTTCTATGCAGCAACTTTTGAGCGATCCCAGTACCTGCAGCATTTTGTCATACAGCTTTCTCCACCCTAATACAGCTCAACCTTCATCCCCTTTATCAGGTATGTCCAGGATTGCAGACAAAAAATAAAGAGAAAGTATGCAAATTTCAATCACAACAAACTCTCATCTCCTACTTTTTTAGATGACGAGCAAATCAAGGTAATAGCTAATTCATTTGATCTAACAACAACTGCTATATATATATATATATATATGTTATGACACTAAAAGAGAAAATTTCTGGAAACTTACACAAGCTGCTTCTCCAATTATTTTGGGCAATCGCATGTCTCTGCCATCGAGTACTTTCTCTCAAAATTAGTTGCTCCGCACTTAACGCTGACTTTGCCAATTCTGAGGGGTGCAAACAAATCGAGCTGCTCATGACTACTACAACTCACTTGATAGATAATTTACTTTAAAATATTGGATTATCATTCAATATACATTATTTATGCATACTAATGCATTAGACTTTTATAAATAAGAAGTAAATAACATAAAAGGATTCATATAACCAACTCATTTGGCATGAAAAGGCTTTCCATTCAGAGCAACCAAATTTCAATTTAGAAGTGGTCGATCTCAAGCTTGGCTCATATTCATCCAAATTAAAGATAAGTCGAATAACCAAGTCCATCTCAAGTCAAGTTAAACTGTCGAGCAGAGCTCATATGAAATCAAACATTATTTGTTCAGGTTTTAAGTTCAAGCAGCACAGTGCATTGACTCAACTTTGTTACACCCCTGAGAACCAGACTTTAACTTGCGATTGCCTTCCTGCAACAAAACATTTATAAACTAACTTTGCCTCAGTGAATCGCATATCAGAAAATGAATGAAGTATTCAACTGTATAAATTTCAGATCTGTACTCTCATCAGATTCATCTCTAGATTTTAAGTTATGCTATGAAAATTCTAATGTGCCTATTACATGTCATCTGAGTTTCAATCAGATTCTTTTCTTGCTTAGAAATGCACACGACCTCAAGTTCCTGACTTCCACTAGAACTCAGAACACGTGTAAATGATTTACAAATTATCATACTCTAGTCTCAGTTGTGAGATTGGTTCTAACATCATGTGAAGTTTTTGAAAAGAATTGGATCTGAAAGTGATCTTGATGTACATGGGAATCAATATCAATTTATATGCAAGGCTCATCTTTAATAAATAAAAGCTCCCTGTGCTATTTCCTCTTCCAAATTGAAAAATCAAAGAAGAGGAGGTACCCCCTCATAGAGAGTTTCTTGTTACCTTTGTGGCACTAGGAGAATTGCTGGAAGGGCATTTAAAACAGAGAGAAATAAAAAAGAACAGTGTGATGAGTGGAGTAACATTTTACCGAACAAGAAGGAAAAGAGATGTGCATCTAGTCTGATAAAAAAGATATTCACCTTCAAATTTTTCTCCGAGCAAATATCTGCAAATTCTCTCTTGCTTGCTTTTGGAAAATAAAACTCCTATATCTGAATGACTTTCGATCAACAGAGTCCTTCAGCAAAATTATGCAATTCAAACAAAAAGTATACAAAAGCTAGAATGAAGAATTAAAATTCGATCAGTCTTGTAGATTATCGAAGGTGTTATGTGTGAGGTGATACAGTGAGGATATAGGGGTATTTATAAGGGATGAAATGCCATAGTGCACCGCCACCTCCAATGTGATTTCTCAAGACACATCTAGGTTAAAATTGTTTGTTGGTGAACTCCGCACGTGACATGCTCATGTCAATAAACGATAAGCAATTCTGAAGATCATAAGCCAAGATGATAGTGACTTATGAAAGAAGTCGATCAATTCTTAAAACAAGACATCCTCCTTTAGTGGATTTCATCGACAAATTTTAGTAGCAAGATTAGTCTTTCTATTCCTGGATGACACCAAACGTCGATAATAATTTTATTCAATCTTATGACAGATTAGTTTTAGCACCTTCATTGGTTGGGTCAAAATGCTTTTCAACTTGCCTCACAACCTAAGATGATTTTCAATGAAATTTAGACGACGATGCTTGACCAAACTGTTTACGCCTTGATTTCGGTGAAATTTGGACGACTCGCCTTATAATTTTATTCAAATGCTAAAAAATTTTAAAACTTGCCTCACAGCTTAAACTTGTTGAATGGGATTATCTTCTTTACTATACACGTTGTATAAACATTTTCAGGATACAATTTCTTCCTGCTTTTTGTTTATTTTACAAAAGATGTCAGCAAGTATAAGGTGACAAAGTCTCACAAGGGTGCAAGACTCTTGCAATCCAGCCTTTTGTTGGCAAGAAGTGTATTAGAAGGAAATATTTGTTAAAGATACCATCAATTAAAATACAAAATCTCATCATTTAGGGAAAATTTGAAAGCCGCATCAAAGAAACTTTATCCACTATCTACTCTTGGGAGGTCCATCAATGGTTGATTTCTAACTTACCCTATTTCGTAGGTGTCAAAAGGAAAGATAACTTCTCATTTTAGTATGATATTTGAATATTTTTCCCTTCACACGTATGGCAATCTAATATGAGGGTGACGGTTTGGATATACAACTCATTTCGAAAATGAAACCTCATTACTAGCAAACCTCATTACAAAAGATGTCAGCAAGAAGGGTGCAAGACTCTGGCAATCCAGCCTTTTGTTGGCAAGAAGTGTATTAGAAGGAAATGTTTGTTAAATATACCATCAATTAAAATACAAAATCCCATCATTTATGGAAAATTTGAAAGCTGCATCAAAGAAACTTTATCCACTACCTACTCTTGGGAGGTCCATCAATGGTTGATTTCTAACTTACCCTATTTCCTAGGTGTCAAAAGGAAATATAACTTCTCATTTTAGTATGATATCTGAATATTTTTCCCTTCACATGTATGGCAATCTAATATGAGGGTGATGGTTTGGATATACAACTCATTTTGAAAATGAAACCTCATTACTAGCAAACCTCATTGCAAAAGATGTAAGCAAGTATTAGGTGACAAAGTCTCACAAGTGTGCAAGACTCTGGCAATCCAGCCTTTTGTTGGCAAGAAGTGTATTAGAAGGAAATGTTTGTTAAATATACCATCAATTAAAATACAAAATCTCATCATTTATGGAAAATTTGAAAGCCGCATCAAAGAAACTTTATGCACTATCTACTCTTGGGAGGTCCATCAATGGTTGATTTCTAACTAACCCTATTTCGTAGGTGTCAAAAGGAAAGATAACTTCTCATTTTAGTATGGTATCTGAATATTATTCCCTTCACATGTATGGTAATCTAATATGAGGGTAATGGTTTGGATATACAACTCATTTTGAAAATGAAACCTCATTACTAGGAAAACAAAATTGAGAAAACCACATAAGCATATCAAGAAGGTGTTAGTAAATATCTACAATTGGAAAAAGCTCAAATTAATATTTTCTTTTCACATACGCCTGGAAAAAGTCGGATTAAATTCTCTATGTTCCATATGTATACATACATATACATATACATATACATATACATATACATATATATATATGTATATACATTTACATAAATATTATATATGTGTATACCTATATATAAACCTGTGACCTTCCATGTGGACCTTCAATTCAATTACAATTTTACATCTTCTATTTTAAAATTCCATATGCTAAATACAACATACAAAAATGAAGATGCATAGTTGATAATTCAAAAACGGGTGTCTTCAGAGTATTGAAAATAGGCTAAACTTGGGAACAAACCACCAATAAGTTGTTACAAAACCATGCGTGAGGCACTTGGCCTAATTGCAGGAAATTTGATATGGCCATACAATGTCACAGGTTTAAAACCCATGACCTCAAAACTAAACATCACAGGTTTGTGACGTCAAAATCATCATTCTGGAGAATATCGGTGCATAGGAGTGGTGAGCAATGGTACAGAGGGAAAGCCGCATAATGGAGGACTTGACCAGTGGACACATCTTACTAGCGCAGACCAGTGGTGGTAGTGGCAGGAAGGAAGGATTACAGTTAGCCAAGTGGTAGTATAAGTATTATATTTTCTCTTGCATTGACCATTTATAGAAATTCGTGTTGCGTAGTAGCCAAAACACGAGGCTCGATAAGAGGAGCAGCTTTCTTCCTATTTATCTGGTGTTGTCTCTTTCAAGAGGTTGGCTCATGGGTCTGAATTGGCTTACAGAATCTAAAATTCAGAAGAAGTTGGAGGGATACATTCAAGGTTCTTATTCAGAAAAGAACGTTACTGGATACCAAGGAAAAACTTTTTCCCCATAATAGTTAGAAGTCATCCAAAATGGAGGATGAATACTTGAGATACAATAAAAAAAATAAAGAATACTTGGAAAAAAAATATTTGAAGAGATGTAATCTGAGTGAAAATGTCAGACACTGCAATATGTTCAAACTGCCGTTTTACACAAGCCTCAAGCCTCATCATTAATTGGTAAACTCCAAAAGACATGACAACCTATATCAAGGTGCTGGAGGTAGCTGGTGTAGCAAACAATTTGCAAATAATGTGCATTGACGATTAACCCCTATTAAAGTTCACCAGACGTTCCAATTTCACAGTTTCTGCTAAATTGTGATTAAAAAAAAAAAAAAGAGAGATCTTAAGATTAGCCGAATGCCATTTCTGAAAAAAATGCCATGCTTGTGGGAGGAAAAAAGCAAGTTCAACTGGAAAAAATGAGTAAATGTCTCTTAGCTGCAAAAGTTTCAATCTAAAGCTTTGTGCCTTACCGTTGTTCTCCGGGTCAAGTACCATGGAATCAATTACTACTAACTCTGTGAGATCACTGGTTTAAATGTTATTATCGACAAACCAGATTTATCAGGTGTTTGTTGAAACTCACATATCAAAATTCAATAGATTTCAGTTCAATAGAAAATTTGGATTAGACTCTTTTTGGTCTCCACTTCAACCCAAAATTTATCCATAATAGGTCGGTGTAAGGACAGTGGATACTACTAAACTAGCCAAACTACACACTCATATCAGCTTTTCCTCAAACCATTTGAGAAAAACAAGAATCCATACTACTGTGAGAAGGGATGTCATAATTCACAGAAAAAAAAATCATATGCAACACAGCCCACGGAGGAAGGGACTGACTTTTAACTTTGAGAAGCAAAACATCAACCCACAGAGGAGATATATCCAATTATGATTATTCATATCATGGTAGTCCTATATGGGTGTAGTTCTTTTGGTCAAAGGAAAAGAAAACACAAATGCTGATGTACTCAATTATGATTATTCATATCCGAAGGCTTCGTGAGTATAACAAGGCCGTTATGCTAAAGCATATCTGGCTTTTGTTTTTGGACAATGAGTCATTATGGTGCAAGTGGGTTCCCTCGACCTTTTTAAAAAGGACAAACTTCCGGGTGGCCAAAAAAGCCAACCTTCTTCTCGTGGGCTTGGAAGAAAATCCTTCAACTTAGGGCTGAATTTCATAGCTCTTTTTATTGGAGGATTGGGGATGGCCAATCGGTGTCTCTTTGGTTTGATAATTGGCACCCAGGAATCCCTTGAACTTACATTTTTTTTCGGATTCAGCCATTTATGGCTCTGGCCTTTCTAGGCAGGCGCCAGTGGCGGACCTGTTCACGAACCCTGGCCTGATGGTCAAGATGGTCTTGGACTCTTGGGAGCACCCCCTTTTGGTCCTTGCCCATAACTCGAACCGTTTTAGCTGGAAGGGGAACACCATGAACCTCTTCATGGTGGCTGGGAGATCATTAGGAGAAAGAAAGCTCGGGTCTTCTGGAATGCGTTCATCTGGAATAACTCCATCACTCCAAAGTATTGCCAAATGCAAGCTTCCTACCAAGCTCTGTTATTATCTTATGGTAGGATATATAGCACATTGTGTCATTTTGGAAATGAGGTGTCAGATTTTATAGATCATCTATTTTTTGGATGTCGCATCACTGCTGGCATTGCTTTCTTTTTGGGCCGCAAGATGCAACCTTCCCTGGTGGAATAGGTTGTGGGGAGAGAACCTCAATTGGGCCATTTCCTTTCTTTCGGGGAAAGACTTCTATAAGTGCATTGCTCGTTTCTCTTTTGGTGCTCTCTGTTATCTTATTTGGAAGCATAGGAGCAGCATCCTCTTTAGGGAGTAGAACTTAGCCATTCCTGCAGTGAAGAACCATCTTCTCAAAGTTGTCAGAGACAAGGCCATCACTTTCAGGAGTGTGGACAATACTTTCAGGAACAGGAGGTTGCAGTGTAGTTGGGGTATTGACCGATTTTCTTCTCTTCTAGAGACTCTGCTGCTTCCGTAGGGCCGTAGCCTGTCTACTGGTTGCCTGATTGCTGTTCTCCCTACGTGCGGCTCCTTGCTTGGTGGACGCAGCTTACTTGTCGGTGGCTGTCTTGGCTGCTCGGGGCCACTGCGGACCTCCTTGGTGGCTCTTTTTTGTCGCTGGCAGATGTAGTCTTGCAGCTGTGGCTGTGGGCTTCGTCTGGCCTTGTGCTGCCTAGGGCCGTTCTTTTGCTAGATTCTTTTTGCCTGTTGTTTAGGATGTTTTGTGCTTGTTTTGGTCCACTTTGTTTTGCGGTCTTTTATTTCGGCTCCCTTCCACTCGTTTTGACGTGTTGTTAGTCTGAGTGTAAGTTTTTGACGCCGAACCCTTTTGCATAGTTTGGTTCAAAGCTCAATATATTCTTACTTTTACCAAAAAAAAACAAACAAATGCTGATGGTTTGCAATCGACGAAGCTTCCACTGACGAGTTATACAAATGCGAAAACTAAATGGAAAAAAAAAAAATCATCGAACTCAAAAGGAAAAGTCCAAAATCAACTTAAGCTTGCACACGTACTTGTTGAAGCATACTGGAAAGAAAAGTCTGCCGCTTAGCTTTATCAATAATAAGTAGCAAAAGCCTACTTTTATCTGCAAATGGCCCCAAAAAAAAAAAAAAGAGGCAAAATTTAAGCAGAATAGCGGTATCTTTTAAGATGAATTATTATTATTATTATGTTTGTAGAAAAAGGAACTGAGAAAATTCCTAAGTACCCGACGCAGATGAAACTAAGCTGGCAATGCCAATCAACAAACAGAGAAAAAAGGAAAAAAGGATCGACAACCATCACAGATGAATACGAACCTGATAAGAGAGAGAGAGAGAGAGAGAGGAACGAAGCAGTCGACCGAGACCGTCTCCATCGTTTCTCTTCTTTCTTTTTACGGCCATCGTCATCCTTTTTTCTGAGAGACGCTACCAGTTCATGCAAGAGCAGCAGGGACTGTGGAATGGAGGACGAGACTCTCTTGAATCTTTTAGTATTTTCAGTAGATGGGCCAGCTCACATCGTAACACAATACTTGGGAAATCGCCCTCAATAAAAAAGAAGTATTTCTAAACAGAAATCATTTTTGAAAATAAAATAATTATCAAGCGTATAATAAAATGGAGTTTTTATCTTGAAGTCCAAGAAAGAAACCCAGTTTTCTAGAGAATTACCTCAGTAATATATAATTCAGAATCTATTCTCAAATCGAAAAGTCAAAGCACGAGGCTAAAGTAAGAGGAATTGCTTTCCCCCATTTTTTGGGGGAAAAAACACTATAAGTGCTATAATTTGGCAAAAGGATACTTAAGTGCCATAAAAAGGTACACTTAAGCGCTATATTTGAATAAAATTCCTCAGTACCACCTCCGGCGAAACCAGTCGGAAATCATACGTAACATTTAAATATTAATATTTCTCGCCGATGTAGCTCGCTAGAGAGCTGAGTCAGCTCTAATTCACTCAAAACGATGTCATTTCAGGTGTTGGCCAAAATAGAACCCTTAAATTGGCCAAAACGACATCGTTTTGGCATAATTTGAAATTTAATTAAATTAATAATTTTAATATAATATAAAAATTAATTAAATGAAATTTAAAACAAAATAATAAAATAATTTTTATTTATTTAAAAAAAAAAAACGAAAACAGAGGAGGAGGAAGGTTCGGCGGCGAGGGCTGAGCCCTCGCCGCCACCGCCTCCCCATCGTCGCTAGAAGGTGGGGGAGGGTTGGCCAGGGCCGTCGAGCTCGGCCGAGGGCTGGCGGCGAGGGCCTGCGTGCCCTCGCCCCAGATCTGGGTGAGGGCACATGGGCCCTTGCCGTCGGTCGGCTGGGGCCGCCGGTGTCACACCCAATTCACAAGAAGAAGGGGCATGACACGACCGTCCTTTTAGCAAAGGACGCAGTCTCAACCTAACCAAAATTCAACCCAATATCAACATATATACATCCACACACACACACACACACACATATATATATTTGACAAAAAGGGGCAATTGGTTACAATATCAGAGTATATCTAGAATCCACAAAAATCAAAACATGAACCTTCTACAAAGACTAACTTATAAACCCATTAACTATGCATAAGTCATACCAAAAGTTTTCACCACAAAAGTCCTCCCAAGCGAGCGCTCACGCCTACTCGCGACTCACTGAAGAACTTGAAAAACAAGTATAAGAGAGGAGTGAGCTACTGAGTAACACATTTCTTCTAAGCGGATCGAGAAATCACTATGCACATTTAAAACATAACTCAAAAACATAATCATAACTCAAATACAGAAGATACCAATGGTTTAGTCCATTAGTCAATCTCATAAAACATGCATCAATGGTCTATTCTATTGATTAATCTCATCAAATCACATCGATGGTCCATTCCATCGACCAAACTCAAATCACACGTCAATGGTCCATTCCATTGACCAATTCATGCTCAAATGTCTAATCATGGTCACGCGTAACGCCCGTGACACGACGACCAAGATTCCCCCATTGGCAATGTCTCCACCTATTATTAGCCGGTGGCTCGGCCCACAAGAATATCCTAGAATAGTATGCGCATACCCACACATCCCTCAAGGTCCAAAGAGACATTGAGCACCAACCACCAATCACAATATCCAATAATCCAACATCAGAAAGAAAATCATATCACAACTCAAAATTTGATATATAAATATCAAAGCATTCTCCAAAACATTTCAAGATTTTTTCATAAAGATTTTCACAAATCCTTTTTCAAACAACCATTCAAATCAACGTCAAAATATAATTCCCTTCAAACAACAAAAATGTTAGTAGTAGCTCGATCCTGTTTTATGCAACAAAATATATTTTTTATCAACTCATGGAGTATATATAATCCACCACGTTTCTCAAAGCATGAGTTTAAAATACAAAGAAGAAATAGTGTCACTCACTTGGGAAAAGCCAAAAATCAACTACGACGCTCATACGAACCACCGCATTCAGATTCCTAACAATTAACGGAAAAATAATATCAAAAGGCCGAGTAAAAAGGATATTCTTATAACGATTGCCTATACTAGGTCTATTAGTTGATAAAACGACATCTACACGCCCTAAAAGCTCACAATTTAGCAGAAATCCATCATTTTCAGCTAGGCGCGGTCCATGTGCCAACTTCGTCATGCCATAACTCCCTCCACAAAATTCCGTTTCAAGCGTCTTATAGTCTTTAGAAAGCTCTCTTAATGTATAACAACAACCCCAACTCAGCCGCCCCAAAACAGTACCGAGACAACAAAAAAAGAGACTCAAAGCCACTGTTCGCTACAGTACCAGATTGCGCCCCCAACTTCAAAATTCCGTTCCGAACAAACCACAAGCTCAAATCACAATCCGTAAAATGCTATAGCTTCACAACATCCCAAAGTACAATTTCTAAAAAATATACAGCTTAACGACTCAAAAATCGGGCTTCGCCACACAAATACCCAAGAAATCCAAATTTCGAGCCATAATTGCGGCGATTGCTTCAAGTAGGTGATTAAAGGCTTCAATTTCTTACCGGCCTTATAAAACACACTTGAGTCAGCTTGATGAGGCGTCCGGATCATGAGTGCGCCAAATTTTTTCCCTTTTTCCCTTTTTCCTTTCTCTTCTTTCTCTCTTCTCCCCTGTTTTGCGTTTTCCCCTTGCTTCTGCCGGTATTCTTCTCTTTCTCTCTTTTTATAACCTAGCCGAAGATTCCACAATTCTCTTCAGCCTCCCTTTTTTACTTTTCAAACTCTTTCTTTTTCTTTTTCTTTTTAAATTTATTAAAGAGTCCATATATTACAGTCGGCCTCGGCCAGGGCTCGGCGGCCCCAGCCCTTGCTGCCGGCTGCCTGCCTCCTCCTCCTTCCCCCCCGGGGCCGAATCTAGGCGAGGGTTGACGGCTCTCGCTCGGCTGGGCCAAGGGCCGCCACCCATTGGGGGTCGCCTTAGCGAGCAGTGGCCCTTGGCCCGGCTGGGCGAGGGCCGCCGACCCTCACCGGATATGGGCGGGGGCTCACGAGCCCTCGTTGCCGGTCAGTCGGGGTTGCCGCCCCTTGGCTAGGGCCCGGCGACCCCAGTCGACCCTCCCCCCTCCGTCACCGGCCCTTCCGGGCGACGGCGGGGAGGGCGGCGGTGGCTAAGGGCCGCGTCCCCCCATTTTTTTTTTTTTAATTTTTAAATTATTATTTTTAAATAGTTTAACTAAATTTAAATTTAAATTTAATTTAATTAATTTTTATATTATTTTTTACTACGTCAGCCCAAAACGATGCCATTTTTGTATTATTTGACCAGGTCAGCATGCAAAAGGGCATCATTTTGCACTCGCTTCGCTAGAAAAATGCCACCTATGCAATTTGGCCGGATTGGCACTCAAGTGAGTCACTTTGCTACGATTTTAGCACTTGAGTGTACTTTTCGAAAGTTATGACACTCAAGTCCCTTTCTACCAAGTTATGGTACTCTAGGGTCCGCACCTCGTTTTTCTGGGGTTGGCCATACTCGAAGTTTGGCTTTTAGGCTTGCGGCTGGCATGAAAACCTGCGATTAATAAGAACTAGCAGCAGCTGATGCACACAAGGCACTTACAGAGGAGGATGTTTTTGGAGACCAAGCACATAAAACTTTTTCTTGTAAGAGCTACGTGACATTTAGATCGGCAGGTAAATATGAGAAGATATAAACAGGAGGGGAGAAAGGATTGAAAAATGATGTAATATGATGAAAAGAGAGGACGCATTAATATATTACGGTAGAAAGTACACAATTATATCTCTGCACTAGCCTCACCGTTTAATTAGATAGTAAGTCAGCTCTAGATATAACCACTTACATCAACGAGATGGATGATTGACTTCTAATCTGCTATCGAAAACGTCAATGCATATGGTATCGTTGGACAATCTGACAGAACAAAGATGACCGTGTGGGGTGGCAATTCTTTAACATCCCCTAGCTCTCTGAATCTTCTGTGATTGAAGAAAGCTACCAGTAAAATGCAAGAAAAGGATATAATACAGTACCATCATCGAAGAATAAGAACCTGCGAATTCTTGAGTTTGGCTCCCTCTTTGAAATTACACGTTGTCGAAGAGAGCCACCAGTAAAGTTCAAGAATAGAAAATAAACTGATAATTGAGAGGGGGACGAAGTGATGACTATCTTCCTCCTTGTTCTTTCTCTCTTTTTGGTCATCATGTCCCTCTTTCCGGCGACACCACAACTTCATGCAAGAGCTGGAGGGCAGGAGGGAGGGAGAATGTAGAGTTGCTATATCCTTTTTCAGACATTATTTGTTTTATTACCAGGGATAGATGAGAGTAATGACTAAATGAGTCGACTCAAAGTTCCCAGCGTATGACCAATAAAAGAATGTAACTTTCATTTTAGACAAAACGAATGTAATCCATATACAAGCTTGCATTTCTATTGTAGTGGCTAAGGACTATAATCATCATACATTTACAAAAGCAAGAAAAAACCTATGCCGATAGGATGGCTATAACTAAATGCTCCCAGACATCAGGAACTTTAACCTCTGTATCTTTGTACACGGGCCTAATTGTAAGCTCCGTCATATTGATGCTTTCTTAAGATCTATTACATCTATCATTTTACCCAAAGTATAGCTGTTTTCCATGCTCTGCACCCCCAGCTTCCAAGTTAGTGACGCCGAAATTGGCTCCGCATCAGTCCCCAAGGTCTAGGTGGGCTAGCTTCTGGAGTTGAATCATCCGATGTGCTTGCACTGGGTTTTTTGAGCGGCACATCCTTTGATCGAACCCTAATCGCTCTAGGTGGGCTGGCTTCTGGGGTTGAATTGTCGGATGTGCTTGTACTAGGGTTTTCTTGTTGTGCATCCGTTGAACGAACCCCGATTGCTCTAGGCGGGCTGGCTTCTGGAGTCAAATCATCGGACATGCTTGTACCCAAATTTCTGAGTTGCAAATCCTTTGATCCAACCTCGATTGGTCTTGGCAGGCTAGCTTCTAGAGCCCAATCATCGGATGTGCTCTTTCTAGGATTTTCTAATTGGACATCCTTTGATCGTGCCCTGAACTTCGAAGACATTGTCCTCAGAGCTTTCGTCATCATCAGATGTGCTCATACTAGGACGTTCTAATCGGACATCCTTTGATCGAGCCCTGAACTCGAATACATTGTCCTCGGTGCTTTTCTCCTCAGTGCTTTTGTCATCAGTGGACCCATCTCCACCTATATTTTGGCTGCCAAAGTTTGGAGCTTCAACTTCTGGCAATCTGATAGCCGCTCCAGCCCAAGAAAGAAACACAAGAAATAAGCTTGCAGCCAAGCAAACAATAAAAATTGTAAAATCATATGTATCGAAATCTAACCTCTCAACAATTTCGTAGTTCGATATCCTAGTTGAGTGTGAAGTTTTCTCATTCCCATTTCTCGGTCTGATATCACAATCAGGACCAAAAAAGACAGGCAATTTCATTAGGATGAAAAAGAAACATATGCAGGCACCAATCTCAATAAAATGGAAAACTTACATGACAGGTGAGGTAATGGGTTTGGGATTATCACCCTTCTGTCGTTGCAAGATATCCAAAAAGCACATAAGCAGGGAATTACTTCTATTTAATGGTATGAAACATGGAAAGCAATAACAAATCAAAGTGACACTTACTTCATCAGACAAATCACCCTCAGTGAACTCCCACCTTTCCTTCTCAAGGTTTAAGGTTTCTTTGTCCCCATCATCGTACAAAACCTATAGTCCCCAGTCAGGGCAAATATATTTAGCACAAGATCAAAGAAAATGCAGTTGCAAGATCTCAGAGTTAAAAGATGAGGTATAGAGAGCATAGAGCAAGAGACACCTGCTCAAACAGTCACGATATTCTAAAAAGTTAGCTATTAGATAGGACATGAGGATAACAAAAGGACCAATGTCCATAGATACGCGCAAGAAGCTAACTGAGCAGATCAAAACAAATGGTAAGTCACAGTTAAATAAACTTTCCAAGACTATGATAGTCATCGCACCTTGTGCTTTTTTGTTAGAGGGTTGTACGATTGAATTCGGCCATCATAGAACCTGTAAAACTATCAATCAGGAATTGGAAGAAAATGATATAAACAACCTAGTGCATTAGACCATCCTTGAAGCAAACAGCAGCAGCTAGCCATCACTGAAGGAACAGCAGTAGCAAGTGCAAGAAGGAGATGAGAATTGAAAAATAACATGCATAACCGAAATAGAAACAAAGTATTCCAAGTGAGGGTCCTAGAGTGCTCACATTTCATCCAATGGCCACCACACCTTTATTCTCCGACCAATTAATCCATTGGTAAGCACCTCAGAATCCTGAAAATTGTTTAAGAAAAATACATGACTTTATGAAACTGAAAAAAAGGCGCAAAGACTATGCATCGTTGCAATTAGGAAAACGCAAGAAATAAACTGAGTGCAAACCCTCTTTACTAACTGTAAACACAAATTCAGCGGAGCTTGGGAAGATACTCCAGTCTTATAACAACAACAATGATGATAATATAGCGACAAAGAATGTAATAGATTTATAATATCAGATCCAATCAGTGTATGATAAGTATGCTGCAACAGTTACAATCATACCTTTGAGGTGCCTTTGCTAGTGTTGTTTCCTCCTTTAATTGGCAGCTTCATTTTTTTGTCTCCTAGATCAACAGGAAGCAGAGATGCCTCAGCTTGCACAGTCTCCACGTTTGACTGCATTGTAGTTCTTCTGTTTATTCTAGAAACAGTAGGCGTAGCTGAAAGATCAGCCCTGCTTAAGGAGATCCTTCTTTTGTGGGGTTCGTTAGTAGTTTGACCCTCTCTGTTCAGCCAAGAAAGATCATAACCTTCCTCGGGTCTCATGATTGAATTGGGTTTTGGTTCCCTTTTCTTGGGAAGTATTGAACCCCTAGGGTCTAGGATATCAGCATTGCCATGCTCAGGAGAACCATTAGGTCTCAGCTTTGCTGCAAAATCCGAGATTAGTTTCTCTCCCAATTTCCAACTGGAAGGTGCCACTTTCTGCAAGACGGTATATTCCCTATTAGATTTAGAACAAATCAAAGCCAAGTTAAAACAGCAGAAACATACAAAATGACAGTAACCTCATTCTCCTCAAGCACACTAGCCAGGAGACGGATCAGAAGATCTGAGCTGATATCATCACTTTCAGCGAGGATGTCAGCCATTATTTGTTCCACAGCCCAGCATTCAACAGCAGACGGATTTGACCTTAATAACGAAAGCACCCATCAAGATATAAGAGAGCATCAAAAGGCAAATGCTAAAATGTCAAAAGATAAAAAGATGTTGAGAACTATCATTTAGTAAGGTCATAAGAGTGTTGTTGCAGTCTGTTGTGATGAAACTGTTAAGCCAAGTTTTACTCCAACTCCCACAAAGCCATTTAGGTGCCATTATTTTTCACTACCCTAGAATCAAGGTCAGAGCTTGCACAGATATCGCTAATTCCGATCTCTCTTGCAAAGATAGCAGTGTAACACCTTACATAAAAAGTCCTTGCTACACCAAGCAAAACATTGAGTTTAGCAGGAGATTCTTCAATAAAATTGAAAGGTTTAAAGTACCAAAACAAAACCAACATGAAACAGTTGAAAGATTCATCCAATCATGAAAGGCAAACTAACTTATAAATGAACACTGATGTTCATGGAAACTTATCCGCGATTAACTAACTAAAACTATCATCTTTGAGTCATTAGAAAGGATACTAGACAGCAAGACAAGCCACACTATGATAATCCCAAAAACTAAAATTAAACTCGAAAGAGCAATTTCCATTAACTACTGTTATTGGTCAAGGTTTAGAAAGCCGTCCTTTTCTTATGATATCTGGTAAACTATTATGTGAAAAGAAAAAAAAGAGGGCGTAAAATGTTACCAATGATAATATTACCTACTAAATACCCAGAAATGTTGGCACATATGAAGAATTTGTGCCTCGCATTCAAGGTCAAGCATTAGCAGGCATGCCTTGACCCTTGCAATGGTTTCGAGTATAGAAAGGGCCTTCTCATAACACCGTGTTGACGGTTGAGATAGCTTTGAAAGAGCCTCTGCGATCAGTTGAAAAATTTCCTGCCCATGAATGGATACTCAATAAACTGTGAAAGAACAAAATTTTATCTGGGGAGGAGTGAGTTCATCATATTAGAAAATCTCCAGAGTTTTGTTTTATATACCTTCATTTGATCGTCATTATATGGTTGAACCGGTGACGCTATCCACAGAATCTCACTGAGGCAAGATGCCACTGTAACTCTAACATCCTCATTACAATGTTTGAACAGAGCTTCAGCTATGAGACCCTTCATGACAGGAAGAAGGGCATCCTGGAGGAAGTCCGATGCTTCTTGCTCCACATTCACCAAGACATCCTCAGCATTCTATGTAGGGGGGACGTGTAGATGAAAGCAAAAGTCAGTTTCTATATCTAAATAAACAACATTAAAGAGTACAGAAATGTTTCTGGAAATGTAGAAAGAGAACACCCCTTTCAGATGCTTCAATAATTGGTGATGTATGTCCTTTAAGAGGTCAAACAAAGTGGGGCGGGAAAGATAAAACTAGAGATTTGACTTTGAAGCTCACGGTAGCACAAGAATACCATCCAGCAGATGGAGAAGTGGACAGCAAGGAACACCAAGTACAAGGAGCAACGCTTAAACAAAATCCGTTTAACTCGCTTAATGTAGTATGCTGAAACCAAAGTTCTATAGTTTAGAAAGGAGTTTGAAAGCCATTATATGAACTCACTCTCCTGTTCTGTATGAACTAGATGCCTAGCATATATAGACCAACTAAAACAACAAAGATGCATGATGAGAGCAAATTGATGATAAGCCCAAAGACAGAAAATCAATCATCCCCCAAACAAACATCAACCATCCTCAAGCATTCATATTTATCCCAATGAAACACAAATAAGAAATCCCAATGCAAGCAAAGCTTCACGGCTCAGTAAATCGTTGTATGCATGAAGTGGTAAATCGAGGCAGCATACATCAAGAAGAGTGAGGAGTTCATCAACAGAAGAAGGGGCATTGAGGAGGCCATTGCCAACCAATCTAAGCTGCGCTGCCAAAGTCCTCTCGAAAGAAGAAGAAGATGACGCCATTTTATTCTCTTTTTACTTTGGGTGGCCACACACGCTATACAGCTCAAATGAACACAGAGATTACTGGTGTGCTATTGCAGATTTGCACAGAAACCAGGCAGAAACTCATCTACAATTTATAGGGAAAACAAAAGTGGCAATTCACAGGAAGAAATGGAAATACGGTAAGTTTCCACCTATGCTATGAACCTGGTCTTATTCCTTGGTTTCTGATTTAGCTGTCAATTTTGGTTTCTTGGTTGGGGTCTGACTGTGTGCTCTTTGCTATAATGACAAAAATGGACCTGATAGCTTCAAATGGTATTTCATATCTTGGGAACTTAGGAGGATCAATTACTTGCCATTCCATTGGCTTGTGCACTGGATTCTGTACCTAATCACTCTTAAATTGCTCCAGAATTTGATTTTTCTGGCTTTCCTAATTATTAACCTGCTCAATATTGGTTTCTATAGACTGACCAAAAAAGAAAATGAGATCTATATATTAACAACCGAGACAGAATCATAAAATCCATAAGATATGATGCCAGCTTGTCAAAAAAGAACAAGGTGTATAATATCAATGAAATAAAGACTTAGACATGCAACCAATAAATTCATGTTTTGAAAGATTGTTATGCAAAAGCAAATCAAATTTTTTTTATTACATCATTGGGTTATTTTTTTGAGAAACAGTTATTAAAAATCACAGTGATATACCTCTTTACCAAAAAAAATCACAGTGATATACCTATATCCATGTACAACATTTGGGTATTGGCAGGCACCACCATTTCAGCTTGACATTTTATGCCAAACGTGAACAGATGCAAGTATTACAATTTGGTGTATGTGATGACTGACTTATAAGGTTGAAATCATATAAAATAGATTATGTTTTCTTCTTTTGGAGGGGGAAAAAATTTGGTCAGGGTAAAGAAGGAACGGCTCCCTAGGATTTGATTCAGATGCATTTTCAAATGACCGGCAAATCATGGTTATAGCTAACTTATTTGATCTATTACCAAATGCAATATATTTATAAAACGCTAAAAGAGAAAAATAGGAAACTCACGCAAACTGCTTCTCCAATTATTTTGGCAATCACATGAGGTCTCTGCCATCAAGTACTTTCTGCCAAAATTGGTTGCTCCAGGCTTTACTTTTTGCCAATCCTGAGAGTGCAAACAAATCGAGCTGCTCATGAGTACTGGAACTCACTCAATAAATAATTGACTTGGATATTTGGTTCAATGCGCATTTTTCATGAATACTAATGCATTAGATTTTAATTCATGTGAATATACGTGTCTTAATATTGGTTAGATGCAAAGAACATAAAAGGATTCATATGACCAACTCCACTTAGCATGAACAGTCTTTCCATCCAACATCTTTATAATTTTTCTTTTTTCCAGAATATTGGTATTAAGCTGATAGTTCTGAACAGACAATGGTATAACCAAATTGGAGATAAGTACAGCAATGACCACAAACACAGATAAAGTTTTAACATGACACAAGCGCAATGACTCGTGATTGAAATGATTTGATTCAATTTTGACTTTCTTCTTTCAAACAAAATCATTATCACCATGTGCAATAATTGTGTTCTAAATAAAGTCAGAGGATATGATGCAAATTGCTAATAAACATGACTAAGCAACCGTATTTCAATTCAGATCGCGTCCATCTCAAACTTGGCTCAAAGTTCTTCAAAATTAAAGATAGTTTAGATCCCAGTCCATCTCCACTCAACTTAAATCAACATATAGAGCACGTAAATGAGAAATTAAACATTATTTGTCCAGGTTTTTAAGCTCAAGCAGCGCATTGCATAAACTCCACACCCCTAAATAGCAGGGTTTAACTTGTTATTGCCTTCCTGCAACAAAACAAAAATAAACTAACCTTCACCTTAGTGAGTCGCATATCAGAAAACCAATGAACTATTAATTGTATAATTTTCAGACTGTACTTTCAATCAGATTCATCTCTAGATTATAAGCTACGTTATGAAGATTCCAAGGTGCATGTTATATGTCACCTCGATTTCCTCAGTTACTGAATTATGGACAGTAATAGTCTCAATCAATCAGATTCTTTTCTTGCTTAGAGATGCACATGACCTCCAGTTCCAAATTTCCATTCAGATTTAGAACATGTGTAAATGATTCACAAATCCTGAAAAATCACAATTGTGGTCTCAGTTGTTAGATTTGGTTCTTACATCATGTTAATATTCTGAAAACAATTAGATCTGCAAGTGATCTCAATGTAAATTGGAAGCAATAGCAATTTATATGCATGGCGCACTGTTAATAAACAAAAGCTCTCTGCTCCTTTTCCAAATTGAAAAATCAAAAAAATAGTAGATACCTCCTCATAGAGAGTTTCTTCTTATCTTTGTAACACAAGGAGAATTCCTGCAAAGGCATTTAAAACAGAGAGAGATTGAAAAATAGTGTGATCAGCACAGTAACATATCGACGAACGAGAATGAAGATAGATATGTATCTCGTCTAATAACAAAGACATTCACCTTGAAGTCTTTCTCCAACCAAATTTCTGCAAACTCTTTCTTGCTTGCTTTTGGACAATAAACTGTACTACTCCTCCTATATCTGAAGGATTTTTTATCAACAGAGCCCTTCAGCAAATTATTCAATTCAAACAAAACAAATACAAAACCTAGGACGAAGAATAAAAGCTAGATCAGTCTAGTAGATTATTGAAGGTGCGATGTGTGAGTTGACACAGTGAGGACATATGGGTATTTATAAGGGATGAAATGCCATAGTGCGCCGCCACCTCCAATGAGATTTCTCAAGATAAAACTAGGTTAAAATTGTTCATAGGTTAATGCCGCACGTGACATGCTCGTGTCAATAAGTACTGCTACGATTGTGGCATGTCGTGTGACTGCGTTTAAAAATCATATTTTATTTAGCTTCTCTGAAGTTCAATTAGCAATACCATGAAAAGCTATTATTTTAACAACTAATACAAAGTGACACTAACCCACATTAGCTTCTTCTTCTTTTTTTCTTTTTCAGCAACAAATATTTTAACAAAAATTATATCAGTTGCACCAAGAAAAAAGGAACAGCAAGAATGAGGATAGGTTTGAAAGTGGAGGAGAAAGCATATTATAGGGAGTGATTGGAGAACTCTGAAGATCATAACCCAAGATGATTGTGAATTACAAAAGTAGCCACATGTCAAAACAAGAATTCCTCCTGTTAGTGGATTTCATCGGCAAATTTTGGTAACAGGACTAATCTTTCTGTGCCTAGATGATACCGAATATTGATGATGATTTTATTCAATGATATGAAAGATTAGTTTTAGTACCTTCATGATTTTATTGAATGCTTGTCCACACTTTTTAAGCCTTATAATACTTGTTGATTTTCAGTGAAATTTAGATGCTTTGCTTGCTGAAGATTTTTGACTTCCCTCACAGCCCGAACTTGTTGGAGAGGATAAACTTCCTTTTTATATATGTTGTATAGACATTTTCATGATAGAATTTCCTCAAGTTTTTTGTTGAAATTATGAAGGATGCCAGCAAGTGTTGGAAGGTGACACAGTCTCACACGGGTGCAAGATTTTGGCAATCCTACATTTTGTTGGGTATTAGGAGGAAATCACTGTGGATATGCTATCAATTAAGAAAAAAATCATCATTTATGACAAATTTGATAGCCACATCAAAGAAAAATTATCCATCATCTACTCTTGGAAGATTCATTAATGGTTGATTATTAACTTACCCTATCTGGTAGGTCTGAAAAGGAATAATACCTTCTCATTTTGTTATCAAATCCGAATGTTTCTCCCTTCTTGTGATATGATGATAAAATATGAAGAAGAGCAGTTTGGATGTTTCAAAATGAAACCTCATTATTATCAAAAAGAAAGTTGAGAAAACGACGCAAGTATATCAAGAAGGTATCTAATAATATCTACAGCTGGAAGAAGCTGGAATTACTACTTACTCATCTCAAATTGGCCTCAATGAAGTTACTCATTTCACAGTCAGATAAATCCTCTATATTTCCGTATGATAATATATATATATATATATATATATCTACTATGACCTCCTCATGCAAACCCAAAACAAAAAACTGTGACCTTACATGTGGTCCTTATTCAATTATAATTCCACATCTTCTAAATTGAAATTACATACTCTAAATACAACATGCAAAAATGAACATGTATAGTTGGAACTCTGAGTATTGGAAAATGAAACATACACTATCTCATGAACAAATTAATAATAAGTATAGTTGTTCCAAATCCATGTGCTAGGCACTTGGCCAAATTGCTGGGAGATTGCTATGGCCACACAAGGTCACAGGTTCAATACCCATGACCTCAAAACTTAAAACTTATAGGGTTTATCATGTCAAAACCATTATTTTGGAGAATATCGGTGCATAGGAGTGGCGATGCAGTGGTACAGAGGGAAAGCCACAAAATGGAGGACTTGGCAATTCTAGTGGACACATCTTGGTACAATACTAGCACAGACCAGTGGTGCCAGTGGTGGGAAGGAAGAATTACAGTTAGCCAGGCAGTAGTATACGTACTATTTTTTTTACTTTTTCCATTCACCACTATTTTCTTATTCCACATATTCATACCTATCCTCCTTTGTACTCTCTATGAGTATCTTTTATGACGTGTGACAATATTGCTCCTCTTATCCCCATATGATATCGCAACCCAAATATATAAGAGATCTATTTAGGCACCAGATGTTCTAACTCCCAAAACTTTTTTCTGTATGAAATTTCCTCAAATAATGTAGAACTGCTGATGATATATAAAGTTTGTGATAATCTAATGTTCTATAAAGGTTGACCATTTATAGAAATCTGTGCTATGTAGATGCCAAAACACGAGGCTAAAATAAGAAGAACAGCTTTCTTCCTATTTATCTGGTCTTGGCTCTTTAAAGAGTTTGGCTTTTGGGTCTGGATTGGCTTGCAAATTTCAAAGTTCAGAAGAAGTTAAAGGGATATATGCAAGGCTCTTACATAGAAAAGAATGTTAATTAAGACCAAGAAAATTATTTTCCAATTGTAGCTAGAAGACATCCAAAAAAGAGCATGAATATTTGAAAATCTAATTAAAATAAATAAATAAAGAGTAGTTGGAAAAGATAATTTAAGAATGATGTAATCTGAGTGAAATGATCGGAGACAACAATATATCCAAAACTCAAAAAGATATGACTACCTATATAAAGGTGATAGAGGCAAGCTGATGCAGCAAACAACTTGCAAATATTGTGCATGGACGATTAAACCCCGATTAAAGTTCACTAGAATTGTGGCTTTTGCTAAGAGATCTTCAGACAAGTTAAACAGATCAACACCTTTTCTAAAACGATTCTATGCTTGAGGGAGGGAAAAAGCAAGTGCAACTGGAACTATAAGTAGAGGTATCTTAGTCACAAAAGTTTCAAGCCAAAGGTGCGTGCATAACTGATGCTCTTCAGGTTAAGTCCCATGGCATTGATTACTACTAACTCCGTTATATCATTGGTTTACATGTTAATATCGACAAACACCTGATTTCTCAGGTTTTTGTAGAGATTCACCTCTGAGAATGCAATAGATTTCAGTTCACTAAAAGGTCCGGATACACCTTTTCAGGATTCCACTTAGACACAAAAGTTTAGTCTGTTATAGGTCGGTGAAAGATACTATTAAATTAGCCAAGCTGCAGATTCATATCAGCTTTTTCCTCAAACCATTTGAGAAAAACCATAATGCATACTATTGTGAGAAGGGATTTCATAATTCTCAGGAAAAAAAAAAAAAAATCATATACAGTACAGCCCACAGAGGAAGGGACTGGCTTATAACTTCGAGAAGCAAAACATCAACCCACAAGGGAGACATATGCCATTTATCTCCAAATGGCAGAAAAAAAAAGCAAACTTTAACAAAACAGAGGCATCTTTTCGATTTGAACCATGAACAGATGAATTCATTGTTCTTTCATATCATAGAAAAAAAAGGAAATAAGAAAACACCAAGGTACCCGACGCTGATGAAACAAAGCTGGCAATGCCAATCGACGAACAGAGGAAAAAGGGAAAAGGATTGACAACCATCATTAGAAGATTACGAACCTGGGAACAGAGGGAGAGGAACGAGGCAGTCGACCGAGACCATCTTCATCTTCATATTTTCTCTTCTTCTTTTTTCTTGCTTTTTCGGCCATCGTCTTCCTATTTTCAGAGACGCCACCAGTTCATGCAAGAGCTGCAGAGCAAGAGGAGTGGAGGCAGACACTCTTAAATCTGTGAGTAGAAGATGGGCCAATTTGGATCGTGACACAGCCCATAGGAAATCGTGCAGTAATAATAAAAGGGTGGTTTTGTCTTGGGCCAGAAAAAAAAGAACCCAGTTTTCTAGAGAATTGCCCCATTATTATATAATTTAGAAGTGAATGTTGTACATAATGTATGATCTATTCTTAAACGAAGGTTGACCATCTTCATATATTTATGTTACCAAAAAGTCAAAGCACCAGGCTAAAATAAGAGGAGTTGCTTTCTCCCTATTTTTCTGGTGTCGCCCTTCCCCAAGTTTGGTTTGGCTTTTAGGTTTGGGTGAGCTGGCAAGTCCACAGTTCATAAGAACTCGAGGGTGGCACCTACACAGAATGTTGTTTGAGATCAACCATATGCAATAACCTACAAAGGATGGACCGACTTATAATCCGTTATGCAATATGTGAATTCACACCGAATTATTAGATAGTCTGATGAAACAAACTACAATATTCTGTCAACAAATGGAAAATCATTCAACACTATAACCAAATAATCAACATGACACCAAATTCAAATTTTAAAGATGATTGGATTAGGTGACAATGCTTGAATTTCGCTCGTTCTATGAAATCTCTGGTAATCAGAGAGAGCTATCAATAAAATTATAATACACAACGAATAAGTACCTGGGAATTTGGAGTGGAACCAAGCAGGCGACCGATAACCATCTTCCTTTTTGTTCTTTATTTTATTTTATTTCATTTTATCTCTTTACAATGACTCCACTAGTTCATGCAAGAGCCGGGGAGAGAGAGTGTTGAATTTTTCATTTTGGGGTATAAATAAGCTTCACTTTTTACACCGAAATGGTCAAACTATTTTTCCTTTTATATGAGATGTTGCTATCATCATTATGATTTATTTATTATTGATTATACACAATTACATGAAATTTTTTTGTATTTCAAAATTACCGACCATATACAAATATTTACGGATTATTAATAACAAATAATCACTATGAAAAAATAAATTTTGCGAAAGTCTTTCTTATTTTTCACTTTCATATCTTCTTTTTTATTAAACATTTTCATATCTTGCCATGTCCAGAAATCCCTAAATTCAATAGCTACTAATTTTCAATATTCGAAGGTTTCTTTCTAATAAAAGAATCCATATTAGAACGATTGGAGCACTGAATTTACGTTATCGATGCAAAAATAAGTTAGATAGTACATATTTATATTACTATTTTTCAAGGAAGTATTCTCAAGGCCCCTGGCTATATTACCAGGGATCATCTGTTGAACCACAACCACGACTTCGGAGGGGAAAAGATAAGAATAATGACCAATAAAAGAATATATATTCCGTCATGGACAAAATTTAATATGAGCCATAGCTCGTTACGTTCTTGTATTTCTACTTTGTTGCTAAGAACTATGATCAACTCACATTTACAAAAGCAAGAAAAGAATCTATGTCCATCCAAGGGCTGATAACTAAAAGCTGCTGGACATCCGGAACTTCTTCAACCTATGTATCTTTGTACAGGGGCCTAAGTTGTAAGCACTTGCATGTCATTGCCTTTTTAAGATTTAATGCTTCTATAGATTATACCAAAATTATAGTTGTTTCCCATGCTCTGCAACCATTACTTTCAAATTAGCGACCCCGACTCCGCGATAGTCCCCAAGGTCTAGGTGGGCTACCTTCTGGAGTTGAATCATCGGATGTGCTCGGTAGTCGAACATCCCTTGATTTCGCCCTAATATATCTAAGTGGTCTGCCTTCCGCAGTTGATTCATCGGATGTGCTTGTATTAGGATTTTTGAGTTGCGCATCCTTTGATCGAACCTTGATCTCTCTTGGTGGGCTAGCTTCTTGAGTCGAATCATCAAATGTGCTCGTACTAGGGTTTTCTAGTTGCACATCCTTTGATCGTGCCCTAAACTCAAAGACATTATCGTCATCGGATGTGCTTGTACTAGGATTTTCAAGTCGCACATCCTTTGATTGAACCCCGATCGCTCTTGCCACGCTAGCTTCTGAAGTCGCATCATCAGATGTGCTCGTACTAGGTTTTTCTAGTTGGACATCCTTTGATCGTGCCCTAAACTCGAAGACATTGATAGAGATTAGAGGCTAATTAGGATTTTTACCTAAATAGGTTTCTTACCTAATTTAGGTCCTCTATTCCTGTATATATACACCTTGTAATCTCTCTATGTAAAAATAATAATACAAATTCTTTTATACAAGAAGGAAATGTTTGTCAAATATACAATCAATTAAAATACAAAATCCCATCATTTATGGAAAATTTGAAAGCCGCATCAAAGAAACTTTATCCACTATCTACCCTTGGGAGGTCATCAATGGTTGATTTCTAACTTACCCTATTTCATAGGTGTCAAAAGGAAAGATAACTTCTCATTTTAGTATGATATCTGAATATTTTTCCCTTCACATGTATGGTAATTTAATATGAGGGTGACCGGTTTGGATAGACAACTCATTTCGAAAATGAAACCTCATTACTAGCAAAACGAAATTGAGAAAACCACATAAGCATATCAAGAAGCTGTTAGTAAATATCTACAATTGGTAAAAGCTCGAATTAATATTTTTCTTTTCACATAAGCCTAGAAAATAGTCAAATTAAATTCTCTATGTTCCATATGTACACACACCCACTTACATATATTATATATGTGTATACCTATATATAAACCTGTGACCTTCCATGTGGACCTTCAATTCAATTACAATTTTACATCTTCTATTTTAAAATTTCATATGCTAAATACAACATACAAAAATGAATATGCATAGTTGATAAGTCAAAAACGGGTGTCTTCAAAGTATTGAAAATAGGCTATCTTGTGAACAAACCACCAATAATTTGTTACAAAACCATGTGCGAGGCACTTGCCTAATTGCAGGAAATTTGATATGGCCATACAATGTCACAGGTTTAAAACCCATGACCTCAAAACTAAACATCACAGGTTTGTGACGTCAAAATCATCATTCTGGAGAATATCGGTGCATAGGAGTGGTGAAGCAATGGTACAGAGGGAAAGCCGCATAATGGAGGACTTGACCAGTGGACACATCTTACTAGCGCAGACCAGTGGTGGTAGTGGCAGGAAGGAAGGATTACAGTTAGCCAAGTGGTAGTATAAGTATTACATTTTCTCTTGCATTGACCATTTATAGAAATTCGTGTTGCGTAGAAGCCAAAACACGAGGCTCAGATAAGAGGAGCAGCTTTCTTCCTATTTATCTGGTGTTGTCTCTTTCAAGAGGTTGGCTCATGGGTCTGAAATGGCTTACAAAATCTAAAATTCAGAAGAAGTTGGAGGGATACATTCAAGGTTCTTATTCAGAAAAGAACGTTACTGGATACCAAGGAAAAACTTTTTCCCCATAATAGTTAGAAGTCATCCAAAATGGAGGATGAATACTTGAGATACAATAAAAAAATAAAGAATACTTGGAAAAAAAATATTTGAAGAGATGTAATCTGAGTGAAAATATCAGACACTGCAATATGTTCAAACTGCCGTTTTACACAAGCCTCAAGCCTCATCATTAATTGGTAAACTCCAAAAGATATGACAACATATATCAAGGTGCTGGAGGTAGCAGGTGTAACAAACAATTTTTAAATAATGTGCATTGACGATTAACCCCCATTAAAGTTCACCAGACGTTCCAATTTCACAGTTTCTGCTAAATTGTGACCAAAAAAAAAAAGAGAGAGAGATCTTAAGATTAGCCGAATGCCATTTCTGAAAAAAATGCCATGCTTGTAGGAGGAAAAAAGCAAGTTCAACTGGAAAAAATGAGTAAATGTCTCTTAGCAGCAAAAGTTTCAATCTAAAGCTTTGTGCCTTACCGGTGTTCTCCAGGTCAAGTCCCATGGCTTCAATTACTACTAACTCCGTGAGATCACTAGTTTAAATGTTATTATCGACTAACCAGATTTATCAGGTGGTTGTTGAAACTCACATCTGAAAATTCAATAGATTTCAGTTCAACAGAAAATTTGGATACTCTTTTTTATTTTTTGGGTAAATGGTAATAATATATTGAGCTTTAAACCAACAATATACATAAGATCCGACACCACAAAACTCGCACTCAACAAGCCAACAAGTCATAGTGAGTGGAAGGGAGCCGAATGCAAAAGACAGCCACTAAACAAAGCAGCGGCAAACAAGGAAAAAGCAGGCAAAAGCCAACACTACCCAAAGCAACAACAGGAACCACTTAAGAACCCCTAGGCCGGCATCACCGCCCTCTACGAACAGCAACCATCCAGCGATCCGCAGTCAGCAGCGAAGTGAATGGAGCCAGCAGTCTACCAAACAGCAAATCGACCGAGAAGTCGGAAGCCTCGAACCTTCAAAAAGCAGCCTCTGCTCCACTTCAAGGAATACTAAGGCTCCGCAGGAGTAGAAGAGAAGATGCAAGGATCTGAGGATACTCTTTTTGGTCTCCACTTCAACCCAAAAATTTATCCATAATAGGTCGGTGTAAAGACAATGGATACTACTAAACTAGCCAAACTACACACTCATATCAGCTTTTCCTCGAACCATTTGAGAAAAATCAGAATCCATACTACTGTGAGAAGGGATGTCATAATTTACAGAAAAAAAAAAAAAAAAATCATATGCAACACAGCCCACAGAGGAAGGGACTGACTTTTAACTTTGAGAAGCAAAATATCAACCCACAAAGAAGATATATCCAATTATGATTATTCATATCATGGTGGTCCTATATGGGTGTAGTTCTTTTTCTCAGAGGAAAAGAAAAAACAAATGCTGATGGTCTGCAATCGACGAAGCTTCCATTGACGAGTTATACAAACGCGAAAACAAAAAGAAAAAAAAATCATCTAACTCAATAGGAAAAGTCCAAAATCAACTTAAGCTTGCACACGTACTTGTTGAAGCATACTGGAAAGAAAAGTCTGCCGCTTAGCTTTATCAATAATAAGCAGCAAAAGCCTACTTTTATCTGCAAATGGCCCAAAAAAAAAAGGCAAAATTTAAGCAGTGGTATCTTTTAAGATGAATTATTATTATTATTATTATTATTATTATTTTTATTATTTATTTTATTTTTTTTTGTAGAAAGAGGAGCTGAGAAAATTCCAAAGTACCCGACGCAGATGAAACTAAGTTGGCAATGCCTATCGACAAACAGAGAAAAAAGGGAAAAGGATCGACAACCATCACGAATGAATACGAACCTGATAACAGAGAGAGAGAGAGGAACGAAGCAGTCGACCGAGACCGTCTCCATCGTTTCTCTTCTTTCTTTTTACGGCCATCGTCATCCTCTTTTCTGAGAGACGCCACCAGTTCATGCAAGAGCAGCAGGGACTGTGGAGTGGAGGGAGAGACTCTCTTGAATCTTTTAGTATCTTCAGTAGATGGGCCAGTTCACATCGTAACACAGTCCATGGGAAATCGCCCAGAATAAAAAAGAAGTATTTCTAAACAGAAATTATTTTTGAAAATAGAATAATTATCAAGTGTATAATAAAATGGAGATTTATCTTGAGGTCCAAGAAAGAAATCCAGTTTTCTAGAGAATTAACTCAGTAATATATAATTCAGAAGTAAATGTCATATGACATATGATCTATTCTTAAACCGAAAAGTCAAAGCACGAGGCTAAAGTAAGAGGAACTGCTTTCCCCCCGTTTTTCTGGGGTTGGCCATACTCGAAGTTTGGCTTTTAGGCTTTGGGGCTGGCATGAAAACCTGCGATTAATAAGAACTAGCAGCAGCTGATGCACACAAGGCACTTACAGAGGAGGATGTTTTTGGAGACCAAGCACATAAAACTTTTTCTTGTAAGAGCTACGTGACATTTAGATCGGCAGGTGAATATGAGAAGATATAAACAGGAGGGGAAAAAGGATTGAAAAATGATGTAATATGATGAAAAGAGAGGACTCATTAATATATTACGGTACAAAGTACACAATTATATCTCTGCACTAGCCTCACCGTTTAATTAGATAGTAAGTCAGCTCTAGATATAACTACCTACATCAACGAGATGGATGATTGACTTCTAATCTGCTAACGAAAACGTCAATGCATATGGTATCGTTGGACAATCTGACTGAACAAAGATGACCGTGTGGGGTGGCAATTCTTTACCATCCCCTCGCTCTCTGAATCTTCTGTGATTGAAGAAAGCTACCAGTAAAATGCAAGAAAAGGATATAATACAGTACCATCACCGAAGAATAAGAACCTGCGAATTCTTGAGTTTGGCTCCCTCTTTGAAATTTCCCGTTGTCGAAGAGAGTCACCAGTAAAGTTCAAGAAAAGAAAATAAACTGAGAAGACGAAGTGATGACTATCTTCCTCCTTGTTCTCTCTCTTTTTGGTCATCATGTCCCTCTTTCCTGCGACACCACAAGTTCATGCAAGAGCTGGAGGGCAGGAGGGAGGGAGAACGTAGAGTTGCTATATCCTTTTTCAGACATTATTTGTTTTATTACCAGGGATGGATGAGAGTAATGACTAAATGAGTCGACTCAAAGTTCCCAGTGTATGACCAATAAAAGAATGTAACTTTCAATTTAGACAAAACGAATGTAATCCATATAAATGTAATCCATATACAAGCTTGCATTTCTATTGTAGTGGCTAAGGACTATAATCATCATACATTTACAAAAGCAAGAAAAAACCTATGCCGATAGGATGGCTATAACTAAATGCTCCCAGACATCAGGAACTTTAACCTCTGTATCTTTGTACACGGGCCTAATTGTAAGCTCTATCATATTGATGCTTTCTTAAGATCTATTACATCTATCATTTTACCCAAAGTATAGCTGTTTTCCATGCTCTGCACCCCCAGCTTCCAAGTTAGTGATGCCGAAATTGGCTCCTCATCAGTCCCCAAGGTCTAGGCGGGCTAGCTTCTGGGATCGAATCATCCGATGTGCTTGTACTAGGTTTTTTGAGTTGCACATCCTTTGATCGAACCCTAACTGCTCTAGGTGGGCTGGCTTCCGGAGTTGAATCGTCGGATGTGCTTGTACTGGGATTTTCTTGTTGCGCATCCTTTGAACGAACCCGATCACTCTAGGCAGGCTGGCTTTCGGAGTCAAATCATCGGACGTGCTTGTACCTAAATTTCTGAGTTGCAAATCCTTTGATCCAACCTCGATTGCTCTTGGCGGGCTAGCTTCTAGAGTCCGATCATTGGATGTGCTCTTACTAGGATTTTCTAATTGGACATCCTTCGATCGTGCCCTGAACTCGAAGACATTCTCCTCAGAGCTTTCATCATCATCAGATGTGCTCATACTAGGACTTTCTAGTCGGACATCCTTTGATCGAGCCCTGAACTTGAATACATTATCCTCAGTGCTTTTGTCATCACTGGACCCATCTCCACCTATATTTTGGCTGCCAAAGTTTGGAGCTTCAACTTCTGGCAATCCGATAGCCGCTCCGGCCCTAGAAAGAAACACAAGAAATAAGCTTGCAGCCAAGCAAACAATAAAAATTGTAAAATCATGTGTTATCGAAATCTAACCTCTCAACAATTTCGTGGTTCGATATCCTAGTTGAGTGTGAAGTTTTGTCATTCCCATTTCTCAGTCTGATATCACAATCAGGACCAAAAAAGACAGAGGCAATTTCATTAGGACGAAAAAGAAACATATGCAGGCACCAATCTCAATAAAATGGAAAACTTACATGACAGGCGATGTAACAGGTTTGGGATTATCAGCCTTCTGTCGTTGCAAGATATCCAAAAAGTACATAAGCGGGGAATTACTTCTATTTAATGATATGAAACATGGAAAGCAATAACAAATTAAAGTGACACTTACTTCATCAGACAAATCATCCTCAATGAACTCCCACCTTTCCTTCTCAAGGTTCAAGGTTTCTTTGTCCCCATCATCGTACAAAACCTATAGTCCCCAATCAGGCCAAATATATTTAGCACAAGATCAAAGAAAATGCAGTTGCAAGATCTCAGAGTTAAAAGATGAGGTATAGAGAGCATAGAGCAAGAGACACCTGCTCAAACAGTCACGATATTCTAAAAAGTTAGCTATCAGATAGGACATGCGGATAACAAAAGGACTGATCTCCATACATACACGCAAGAAGCTAACTGAGCAGATCAAAACAAATGGCAAGTCACAGTTATATAAACTTTCAAAGACTATGATAGTCATCCCACCTTGTGCCTTTTTGTTAGAGGGTTGTAAGATTGAATTCGGCCATCATAGAACCTGTAAAACAATCAATCAGGAATAGGAAGAAAATGATATAAACAACCTAGTGCATTAGACCATCATTGAAGCAAACAGCAGCAGCTAGCCATCACTGAAGGAACAGCAGTAGCAAGTGCAAGAATGAGATGAGAATTGAAAAATAACATGCACAACCGAAACAGAAACAAAGTATTCCAAGTGAGGGTCCTAGAGTGCTCACATTTCATCCAATGGCCACCACACCTTTATTCTCCGACCAATTAATCCATCGGCAAGCACCTCAGAATCCTGAAAATTGTTTAAGAAAAATACATGACTTTATGAAAACTAAAAAAAAGGCGCAAAGACTATGCATCGTTGCAATTAGGAAAAAGCAAAAAATAAACTGAGTGCGAACCCTCTTTACTAACTGCAAACACAAATTCAGTGGAGCTTGGGAAGATACTCCAGTCTTATAACAACAACAATGATGGTAATAAAAATTGAAGAAGGCATATTTAATAATATAGCGACAAAGAATGTAATAGATTTATAATATCAGATCCAATCAGCGTATGACAAGTATACTGCAACAGTTACAATCATACCTTTGAGGTGCCTTTGCTAGTGTTGTTTCCTTTTTTGGTTGGCAGCTTCATTCTTTTGTCTCCTAGATCAACGGGAAGCAGAGCTGCCTCAGCTTGCACAGTCTCCATGTTTGACTGCATTGTAGTTCTTCTGTTTATTCTAGAAACAGTAGGCGTAGCTGAAAGATCAGCTCTTCTTAAGGAGATCCTTCTTTTGTGGGGTTCTTTAGTAGTTTGACCCTCTCTGTACGGCCAAGAAAGATCATAACCTTCCTTGGGTCTCATGAGTGTATTGGGTTTTGCTTCCCTTTTCTTGGGAAGTATTGAACCCCTAGAGTCTAGGATATCAGCAATGCCATGCTTAGGAGAACCATTAGGTCTCAGCTTTGCTGCAAAATCTGAGATTAGTTTCTCTCCCACTTTCCAACTGGAAGGTGCCACTTTCTGCAAGACGGTATTTTCCCCATTAGATTTAGAACAAATCAAAGCCAAGTTAAAACAGCAAAAACATACGAAATGACAGTAACCTCATTCTCCTCAAGCACACTAGCCAGGAGACGGATCAGAAGATCTGAGCTGATATCATCACTTTCAGCGAGGATGTCAGCCATTATTTGTTCCACAGCCCAGCATTCATCAGCAGACGGATTTGACCTTAATAACGAAAGCACCCATCAAGATATAAGAGAGCATCAAAAAGCAAACGCTAAAATGTCAAAAGATAAAAAGATGTTGAGAACTATCATTTAGTAAGGTCATCAGAGTGTTGTTGCAGTCTGTTGTAATGAAACTGTTAAGCCAAGTTATACTCCAACTCCCACAAAGCCATTTAGGTGCCATTATTTTTCACTACCCTAGAATCAAGGTCAAGAGCTTGCACAGATATCGCTAATTCCAATCTCTTGCAAAGATAGCAGTGTAACACCTTACATAAAAAGTCCTTGCCACACCAAGCAAAACATTGAGTTTAGCCGGAGATTCTTCAACAATTGAAAGGCTTAAAGTACCAAAACAAAACCAACATGAAATAGTCGAAAGATTCATCCAATCATGAAAAGCGAACTAACTTATAGATGAACACTGATGTTCGTGGAAACTCATCCGCGATTAACTAACTACAAATATCATCTTTGAGTCATGAGAAAGGTTACTAGACAGCAAGACAAGCCAAACTGTGATAATCCCGAAAACTAAAATTAAACTCGAAAGAGCAATTTCCATTAACTACTGTTATTGGTCAAAGGTTTAGAAAGCCATCCTTTTCTTATGATATCTGGTAAACTATTATGCGAAAAGAAAAAAAAAGAGGGCATAAAATGTTACCGATGATAATATTACCTAGTAAATACCCAGAAATGTTGGCACATATGAAGAATTTGTGCCTCGCATTCAAGGTCAAGCATTAGCAGGCATGCCTTGACCCTTGCAGTGGTTTCAAGTATAGAAAGGGCCTTCTCATAATACCGTGTTGACGGTTGAGATAGCTTTGAAAGAGCCTCCACGATCAGTTGAAAAATTTCCTGCCCATGAATGGATACTTAATAAACTGTGAAAGAACAAAATTTTATCTAGAGAGGAGTGAGTTCATCATATTAGAAAATCTCCAGAGTTTTGTTTTATATACCTTCATTTGATCGTCATTATATGGCTGGACCGGTGATGCTATCCTCAGAATCTCACTGAGGCAAGATGCCACTGTAACTCTTACATCCTCATTAAAATGTTTGAACAGAGCTTCAGCTATGAGACCCTTCATGACAGGAAGAAGGGCATCCTGGAGGAAGTCCGATGGTTCTTGCTCCACATTCACCAAGACATCCTCAGCATTCTATGTAGGGGGGAAGTGTAGATGAAAGCAAAAGTCAGTTTCTTTATCTAAATAAACAACATTAAAGAGTACAGAAATGTTTCTGGAAATGTAGAAAGAGAACACCCCTTTCAGACGCTTCAATAATTGGTGATATATGTCCTTTAAGAGGTCAAACAAAGTGGGGCGCGAAAAGATAAAACTAGAGATTTGACTTTGAAGCTCACGGTAGCACAAGAATACCATCCAGCAGAAGTGGACAACAAGGAACACCAAGTACAAGGAGCAATGCTTAAATGAAATCCGTTTAACTTGCTCAACGTAGTATGCTGAAACCAAAGTTCTATAGTTTAGAAAGGAGTTCGAAAGCCATTATGTGAACTCACCCTCCTGTTCCATATGAACTAGATGCCTAGCATATATAGACCAACTAAAACAACAAAGATGCATGATGAGAGCAAATTGATGATAAGCCCAAAGGCAGAAAAGCAATCATCCCCAAACAAACATCAAACATCCTCAAGCATTCATATTTATCTCAATGAAACACAAATAAGAAATCCCAATACAAGCAAAGCTTCACGGCTCAGTATATTATTGTATGCATGAAGTGGTAAATCAAGGTAGCATACATCAAGAAGAGTAAGGAGTTCATCAACAGAAGAAGGGGCATTGAGGAGGCGATTTCCAACCAATCTAAGCTGCACTGCCAAAGTCCTCTCGAATGAAGAAGAAGACGACACCATTTTTTCTCTTGTTACTTTGGGTGGCCACACACGCTATACAGCTCAAATGAACACAGAGAGTACTAGTATGCTATTGCAGGTTTGCACAGAGAGTAGTCAGAAACTCATCTACAATTTATAGGGAAAACAAAACTTGGCAATTCAGAGGAAGAAACGGAAACACAGTAAGTTTCCACCTATGATATGAACTTGGTCTTATCCCTCGGGTTCTGATTTAGCTGTCAATTTTGGTTTCTTGGTTGGGGTCTGACTGTGTGCTCTTTGCTATCATGACAAAAAATGGACATGATAGCTTCAAATGGTATTTCATATCTGAGGACCAATTACTTGCCATTCCATTGGCTTTTGCACTGGATTCTACCTAATCACTCTTAAATTGCTCCAGATTTTGATTTTTCTGGCTTTCCTAATTATTAACCTGCTCAATATTGGTTTCTATAGACTGACCAAAAAAGAAAATGGGATCTATATATTAACGACCGAGATAGAATTATAAAATCCATAAGATATGATGATAAAACAATACGAGCTTGTCAAAAGAACAAGGTATATAATATCAATGAAATAAAGACTTAGACATGCAACCAATAAATCCATGTTTTGAAAGATTGTTATGCAAATGCAAATCAAATTTTTTTATTACATCCTTAGGTTTTTTTTTTTGAGAAACAGCTATTAAAAATCACGGTGATATACCTATTTCCATGTACAATATATGGGTATTGGCAGGCACTACCATTTCAGCTTGACATTTTATGCCAAACATGAACAGATGCAAGTATTACAATTTGGTGGATGTGATGACTGACTTATAAGGTTGAAATCATATCGGATAGATTATGTTTTCTTCTTTTGGAGGGGGAGACAAATTTGGTCAGGGTAAAGAAGGAACGGCTCCCTAGGATTTGATTCAGATGCCTTTTCAAATGACCAGCAAATCATGGTTATAGCTAACTTATTTGATCTATTACCAAATGCAATATATTTATAAAACACTAAAAGAGAAAAATAGGAAACTCACACAAACTGCTTCTCCAATTATTTTGGCAATCCAATCTGGTCTCTGCCATCAATTACTTTCTTCCAAAATTGGTTGCTCCAGGCTTTACTTTTTGCCAATCCTGAGAGTGCAAACAAATCGAGCTGCTCATGACTACTGGAACTCACTCAATAAATAATTGACTTGGATATTTGGTTCAATGCGCATTTTTCATGAATACTAATGCAATAGATTTTAATTCATGTGAATATACATGTCTTAATAGGTAAGATGCAAAGAACATAAAAGGATTAATATGACCAACTCCACTTAGCATCAACAGTCTTTCCATTCAACATCTTTATAACGTTTCTTTTTTCCAGAATATTGGTATCAAGCTGATAGTCACAGATAAAGTTTTAACATGACACAAGCACAATGACTCGTGATTGAAATGATTTGAGTCGATTTTGACTTTCTTCACCTTAGTGAGTCACATATCAGAAAACCAATGAACTATTAATTGTATAATTTTCAGACTGTACTTTCAATCAGATTCATCTCTAGATTATAAGCTACATTATGAAGATTCCAAGGTGCACGTTATATGTCACCTCAATTTCCTCAGTTACTGAATTATGGACAGTAATAGTCTCAATCAATCAGATTCTTTTCTTGCTTAGAGATGCACATGACCTCCAGTTCCAAATTTCCATTCGGACTTAGAACATGTGTAACTGATTCACAAATCCTGAAAAATCACAATTGTGGTCTCAGTTGTTAGATTTGGTTCTTACATCATGTTAAGTTTCTGAAAACAATTAGATCTGAAAGTGATCTTAATGTTTATTGGAAGCAATAGCAATTTATATGCATGGTGCTCTGTTAATAAACAAAAGCTCTCTGCTCCTTTTCCAAATTGAAAATTCAAAAAATAGTAGATACCTCCTCATAGAGAGTTTCTTCTTATCTTTGTAACACAAGGAGAATTCCTGCAAGGGCATTTAAAACAGAGAGAGATTGAAAAAATAGTGTGATCAGCACAGTAACATATCAACAAACGAGAATGAAGATAAATATGTATCTCGTCTAATGACAAAGACATTCACCTTCAAGTCTTTCTCCAACCAAATATCTGCAAACTCTTTCTTGCTTGCTTTTGGACAATAAACCGTACTACTCCTCCTATATCTGAAGGATTTTTTTATCAACGGAGCCCTTCAGCAAATTATTTAATTCAAACTAAACAAATACAAAACCTAGGACGAAGAAGAAAAGCTAGATCAGTCTAGTAGATTACTGAAGGTGCGATGTGTGAGGTGACACAGTGAGGACATATGGGTATTTGTAAGGGATGAAATGCCATAGTGCGCCGCCACCTCCAATGAGATTTCTCGAGATAAAACTAGGTTAAAATTGTTCATAGGTTAACGCTGCACGTGACATGCTCGTGTCAATAAGTACTGCTGCGATTGTGGCATGTCGTGTGACTGCATTTATAAATCATATTTTATTTAGCTTCTCTGAAGTTCAATTAGCAATACCATGAAAAGCTATTATTTTAACAACTAATAAAAAGTGACACTAACCCACATTAGCTTCTTTTTTTTTCTTTTTCAGCAACAAATATTTATAACAAAATGTATATCAGTTGCGTCGAGAAAAAAGAAACAGCAAGAATGAGGATAGGTTTGAAAGTTGAGGAGAAAGCATAGTATAGGGAGTGATTGGAGAACTCTGAAGATCATAACCCAAGATGATTGTGAATTACAAAAGTAGCCACCAGTTAAAACAAGACTTCCTCCTGTTAGTGGATTTCATCGGCAAATTTTGGTAACAGGACTAATCTTTCTGTGCCTAGATGATACTGAATATTGATGATGATTATATTCAATGATATGAAAGATTAGTTTTAGCACCTTCATGATTTTATTGAATGCTTGTCCATACTTTTTAAGCCTTATAATACTTATTGATTTTCAGTTAAATTTAGATGATTTGCTTGCTGAAGATTTTTGACTTCCCTCACAGCCTGAACTTGTTGAAGAGGATAGACTTCTTTTTTATATATGTTGTATAAACATTTTCACGATAAGATTTCCTCTTTTTTTTTGTTAAAATTATGAAGATTGCCAGCAAGTATTGAATGGTGACAAAGTCTCACACCGGCACAAGATTTTGGCAATGCTACATTTTGTTGGCAAGAAGGGTATTAGGAGGAAATCACTGTGGATATACTACCAATTAAGAATAAAATCACATTGTTTATGACAAATTTGAAAGCCACATCAAAGAAAAATTATCCATCATCTACTCTTGGAAGATTCATTAATGGTTGATTTCTAACTTACCCTATCTGGTAGGTCTGAAAAGGAATAATACCTTCTCATTTTGTTATCAAATCTGAATGTTTCTCCCTTCCCGTGATATGGTGATATAATATGAAGAAGACCAGTTTGGATGTACAACTCATTTCGAAATGAAACCTCATTATTTCAAAAAGAAAATTGACAAAACCACGCAGGTATATCAAGAAGGTATTTAATAATATCTACAGCTGGAAAAAGCTGAAATTACTACTTATCCATTTCACATTGGCCTGGACAACGAAGGTACTCATTTCACAGTCAGATAAATTCTCTATATTTCCGTATGATAATATATATATATATACATACATATATAATATGACCTCCACATGCAAAACCCAACAAAAAAACTGTGACCTTACATGTGGTCCTTATTCAATTATAATTCCACATCTTCTAAATTGAAATTACATACTCTACATACAACATGCAAAAATGAACATGTATAGTTGGAACTCTGAGTATTGGAAAATGAAACATACACTATCTCGTGAATAAATTATTAGTAAGTATAGTTGTTCCAAATCCATGTGCTAGGCACTTGGCCAAATTGCAGGGACATTGCTATGGCCACACAAGGCACAGGTTCAAACCCCATGACCTCAAAACTTAAAACTTATGGGGTTTATCATGTCAAAACCATTATTTTGGAGAATATCGGTGCATAGGAGTGGCAATGCAGTGGTGCAGAGGGAAAGCCACAAAATGGAGGACTTGGCAATTCTAGTGGACACATCTTGGTGCAATACTAGCACAGACCAGTGGTGCCAGTGGTGGGAAGGAAGAACTACAGTTAGCCAGGCAGTAGTACACGTACTATTTTTTTAACTTTTTCCATTCACCACTATTTTCTTATTCCACATATTCATACCTATCCTCCTTTGACCTCTGTATGAGTATCTTTTATAACGCATGACAATATTGCTCCTCTTATCCCCATATGATATCGCAACCCAAATATATAAGAGACCTATTTAGGAACCAGATGTTCTAACTCCCAAAACTTTTCTGTATGAAATTTCCTCATATAATGTAGAACTGCTGATGATATATAAAGTTTGTGATAATCTAATGTTCTATAAAGGTTGATCATTTATAGAAATCTGTGCTATGTAGATGCCAAAACATGAGGCTAAAATAAGAAGACCAGCTTTCTCTCTATTTATCTGGTCTTGGCTCTTTAAAGAGTTTGGCTTTTGGGTTTGGATTGGCTTGCAAATTTCAAAGTTCAGAAGAAGTTAAAGGGATATATGCAAGGCTCTTACATAGAAAAGAACGTTAATTAATACCAAGAAATTTTTTTCCCATTGTAGCTAGAAGACATCCAAAAAACAGCATGAATATTTGAAAATCTAATTAAAAAAAAAAAAAAAAAAAGAGTAGTTGGAAAAGATAATTTAAGAATGATGTAATCTGAGTGAAATGATCAGACACAACAATATATCCAAAACTCAAAAAGATATGACTACCTATATAAAGGTGATAGAGGCAAGCTGATGCAGCAAACAACTTGCAAATATAGTGCATGGATGATTAACCCCTATTAAAGTTCACTAGAATTGTGGCTTTTGCTAAATTGTGACCAAAAAAAGAGATCTTCAGGCAGTTAAATAGATCGACACCTTTTCTAAAACAATTCTATGCTTGAGGGAGGGAAAAAGCAAGTGCAACTGGAACTATAAGTAGAGGTATCTTAGTCACAAAAGTTTCAAGCCAAAGGTGCGTGCATAACTGATGCTCTTCAGGTTAAGTCCCATGGCATTGATTACTACTAACTCCGTTATATCATTGGTTTACATGTTAATATCGACAAACACCTGATTTCTCAGGTTTTTGTAGAGATTCACCTCTGAGAATGCAATAGATTTCAGTTCACTAAAAGGTCCGGATACACCTTTTCAGGATTCCACTTAGACACAAAAGTTTAGTCTGTTATAGGTCGGTGAAAGATACTATTAAATTAGCCAAGCTGCAGATTCATATCAGCTTTTTCCTCAAACCATTTGAGAAAAACCATAATGCATACTAATGTGAGAAGGGATTTCATAATTCTCAGGAAAAAAAAAAAAAAAAATCATATGCAGTACAGCCCACAGAGGAAGGGACTGGCTTATAACTTCGAGAAGCAAAACATCAACCCACAAAGGAGACATATGCCATTTATCTCCAAATGGCAGAAAAAAGCAAACTTTAACAGAACAGAGGTATCTTTTCGTTTTGAATTATGAAGAGATGAATGTATTGTTCTTTTATTTCTAGAAAAAAAAAAAAAGGAGCTGAGAAAACAGCGAAGTACACGTCGCTGATGAAACCAAGCTGCAATGCCAATCGACGAACAGAGGAAAAAAGGGGAAAGGATTGACAACCATCATTAGAAGAACACGAACCTGGGAATAGAGAGAGAGGAACGAGGCAGTCGACGGAGACCATCTCCATCGTTTCTCTTTTTCCTTTTCTTGGCCATCGTCTTCCTCTTTTCCGAGAGACGCCACCCCAAGTTCATCATGCAAGAGCAGCAGAGACGGAGCAGTGGAGGGAAAGACTCCTGAATCTTTCAGCAAAAGATGGGCCAATTTGGATCGCAGCACAGCCCACAGGAAAACGTGCAATAATGATAAGATGGTGGTTTTGTCTTTGGGGCCAAAAAAGAAACACAGTTTTCTTGAGAATACCTCGTTTTGTGTATATACATTACATTGGTGATGGTCTGTCGTCAAGGTTTTTTTCTTTTTTTTGGTCTAATCTAGTTTCAAGGTTGACCATTTTCATTTTCAAGTATTTGTGCTATTTCTCCCTATTTTTTTCTGGTGTTGGCCTTACGCCAAGTTTGGCTTGTAGGTCTGGGTGAGCTGGAAAATCCACAACTCACAAGAACTTTGAGGTGCTGCATGCAAGGCAATGAGAGGATGTTGTTAGAGATCAATCATATGCAATAGCCTATAAAGGATGGACCGACTTGTTATCCACTATGCAATATGTCAATTATATTGCATCAACGAACAATCTGACGAAATAAAATTGTAATGTTTTATCGACAAATCGAAAAACCGTTTGATACTATAATTATATGATCGATGTGAGACCAAAATCAAATTTCAAAAATGATTGGGTCGGGTGGCAATTCTTGATTTTTGCTCGCTCTTTGAAATCTCCCGTAATCAAAGATTCAAAGAGAGCTATCAGTAAAATTCAGGAAAAGGAAATAATAAATCACCAAAGAATAAGAACCTGGGATTCGGAGTGGAACCAAGCCGTCGACCGATGATCATCTTCCGCCTTGTTCTTTTTTTTTTTTTTTTATCTCTTTCTGGCCATCATGTTCCTCTTTTCAGCGACTCCACTAGTTCGTGTAAGAGTTGGGGGGAGAGAGAGTGTGTTGAATTTTTTATTTTGGGTTATGAATAAGCTTCACTATTTATACCGAATGGTCAAATTATTTTTTTCTATTATACGATAAGTTGCTATCATTATTATGATTTATTTATTATTGATTATACACGATCACATGAAATTTTTTCCTATTTCAAAATTACTGATCACATTCAAATATTTACGGATTATTAATAAAAATAATCACCATGAAAATCATCAAAATTACGAGGAGTTCTTGCTTATTTTTTATTTTCATATCTTCTTTTTTATTGAACATTTTCACAGCTTGCCATGTCGAGAAATTACTAAATGCAAGAGCTACTAATTTTCAATGTTCAAAGGTTTCCTTCTAATTAAACAATCCATATTAGAATGCGTGGAACGCTGAATTCAAATTATCATTGCAAAAATAAGTTAGATAGGACATATTTATATTACCATATTGTAGGGAAGTATTCTCAAAGCCCCGGGCTATTATACTAGGGATTATCTGTTGATCCACAACCACGATTACGGAGGGGAAAAGATGAGAATAATGACCAATAAAAGAATATATATATATATATATATATATATATAATATGGACAAAATTTAATATGAGCCATAGCTCATTACATTCTTGCGTTTGTTTGTTGTTAGAAACTATAATCAACTCACATTTACAAAAGCAAGAAAAGAATCTATGTCCATCCAAGGACTGATAACTAAAAGCTCCTGGACATCAGGGACTCCTTGAAACACTACTTTGTACGGGGCCTAAATTGTAAGTTCTTTCATATTGATACCTTTTTAAGATTCATCACTTCTATGACTATCCAAAAATATAGCTGATGTTTCCCATGCTCCACAACTATGACCTTCAAATCAGCGACGCCGACCTCGCCACAATCCCCAAGGTGTAGGTGGGCTACCTTCTGGAGTTGAATCATCGGATGTGCTTTCTAGTCGGACATCCTTTGATTTCGCCCTAATATATCTATGAGGGTTGGCATCCGGAGTTGAATCACTGGACGTGCTTTTTAGTCAAACATCCTTTGATTTTGCCCTGATACATCTAAGCGGACTGGCTTCTGGAGTTGAATCATCAAATGTGCTTGTTCTAGGATTTTCGAGTTGCAAACCCTTTGATCCAACCCTGATCGGCGGGCTACCTTTTGGAGTCAAATCATCAGATGTGCTCGTACTAGGATTTTCTAGTTGGACATCCTTTGATCGTGCCCTGAACTCGAAGACATTATCCTCGGTACTTTCATTATCAAGTTGCAAATCCTTTGATCCAACCCGGATTGCTCTTGGCAGGCTAGCTTTGAGAGTCGAATCATCAGATGTCCTCATACTAGAAGTTTCTAGTTGGACATCCTTTGATCGTGTCCTAAACTCAAAGACATTATAATCATTGCTTGAGTCATCGCTAGACTCATGTCCACTGATATTTTGGTTGCCAAAGTTGGGAGCTTCAACTTCTAGTAGTCTGGTGGCCACTCCAGCCCTGGGAAGGAACACGGGGGACTTAAGTTTGTAGCCAAGCGAACTACAAAGATTGTACAATAAAGCTTATCAAAATACAACCCCTTATCATAGTCTTTGTCATTCAATATCTTCATTGACTTTGAACTTTGGCCACTCCCCTGCTCTGGGAGTTATGGCGGACTCTAGGAGTCGAACTTGACCTGGTGGTCAGGAGGACTTTTTTTGGTCTCCACTTCAACCCAAAAATTTATCCATAATAGGTCGGTGTAAGGACAGTGGATATTACTAAACTAGCCAAACTATAGACTCATATCAGCTTTTCCTGAACCATTTGAGAAAAATCAAAATCCATACTACTGTGAGAAGGGATGTCATAATTCACAGAAAAAAAAAAAAGTCATATGCAACACAGCCCACAGAGGAAGGGACTGACCTTTAACTTTGACAAGCAAAACATCAACCCACAAAGGAGATATATCCAATTATGATTATTCATATCAAGGGAGTCCTATATGGGTGTAGTTCTTTTGCTCAGAGGAAAAGAAAAAACAAATGCTGATGGTCTGCAATCGACGAAGCTTCCATCGACGAGTTATACAAACGCGAAAACAAAAAGCAAAAAAAAAAAAAAAAAAAAAAATTCATCGAACTCAGTGGGAAAAGTCCAAAATCAACTTAAGCTTGCACACGTACTTGTTGAAGCATACTGGAAAGAAAAAGTCTGCCGCTTAGTCGCCGACTGGCGGCTGTACGGTTCCTGGAACACCAAAAAAAAAAAAAGTCTGCCGCTTAGTTTTATCAATAATAAATAGGGGTATGCAAAATACCCGAAAACCGCCCGAACCGCCCAGAACCGAACCGGAACCGCCCAGAACCGGCGGTTCTTGAGGGAACCAGTCCGGTTTCCGGTTCCAATTTATGAGAACCGGTGGCTACCGGTCCGGTTCCCGGTTCCATGGGCGGATCCGCCTGCCCGCCCACCTAGACTGGACCGGAACCTTTTTAATATTAAAAAAAAAAAAATTACTAAAAGAAACCCTAGATCTCACTTACTCCCTTCGTTTTTAGCTCCTAATTCTATCATCATTTCGCTGCGTTTACTTCTCTCACCATCCGCATCTCCGCGTACTTAAATTTGATTTTTCTTTCTTTGGCTTACTTTGATGTCACGTAGTCATGTTGAAAACCAAAATTGTTTCGCGTCAAGATCGGTTTCATGGATTCACCCGGGAACCGGACTTGACCGACGGTCCGATTCCCGGGTGGATCCATGCAACAAACGGGTGGATCCCGGTTCCAAATTTTCGGAACCGATCCTTAGCGGGCAGTTCCCGGTTCTTGATCGGGAACCGTCGGCCCCGGACCATGCACACCCTGATATTAAGTAACAAAACCCTACTTTTATCTGCAAATGGTAAAAAAAAAGGGCAAAATTTAAGCAGAATAGTGGTATCTTTTAAGATGAATCATCATCATCATCATCATCATTATTATTATTTTTTTTTTTTAGAAAAAGGAACTGAGAAAATTCCAAAGTACCCGACGCAGATGAAACTAAGCTGGCAATGCCAATCGACAAACAGAGAAAAAAGGAAAAAAGGATCGACAACCATCACAGATGAATACGAACCTGATAACAGAGAGAGAGAGAGGAACGAAGCAGTCGACCGAGACCGTCTCCATCGTTTCTCTTCTTTCTTTTTACGGCCATCGTCATCCTCTTTTCTGAGAGACGCCACCAGCTCACGCAAGAGCAGCAGGGACTTGGGAGTAGAGGGAGAGACTCTCTTGAATCTTTTAGTATTTTCAGTAGATGGGCCAGTTCACATCTTAACACAGTCCATGGGAAATCGGGCAGAATGAAAAAGAAGTATTTCTAAACAGAAATTATTTTTGAAAATAGAATAATTATGAAGTGTATAATAAAATGGAGTTTTTATCTTGAAGTCCAAGAAAGAAACCCAGTTTTCTAGAGAATTACCTCATTAATATATAATTAGTGAATGTCATATGACATATGATCTATTCTTAAACCGAAAAGTCAAAGCACGAGGCTAAAGTAAGAGGAACTGCTTTCCCCCCGTTTTTCTGGGGTTGGCCATACTCGAAGTTTGGCTTTTAGGCTTGGGGCTGGCGTGAAAACCTGCGATTAATAAGAATTAGCAGCAGCTGATGCATACAGGGCACTTAGCGAGGAGAATGTTTTTGGAGACCAAGCACATAAAACTTTTTCTCGTAATAGCTACGTGACATTTAGATCGGCACGTGAATATGAGAAGATATAAACAGGAGCGAAAAAAGGATTGAAAAATGATGTAATATGACAAAAGGAGAGGAGGCATTAATATATTACGGTACAAAGTACACAATTATATTCCCGCACTAGCCTCACCGTTTAATTAGATAGTAAGTCGACTCCATAGATATAACCACCTACATCAACAAGATGGATGATCAACTTCTAATCTGCTATCGAAAACGTCAATGCATATGGTATCGTTGGACAATCTGACTGAACAAAGATGACCGTGTGGGATGGCAATTCTTTAACATCCCCTCCCTCTCTGAATCTTCTGTGATTGAAGAAAGCTACCCGTAAACAATGCAAGAAAAGCAAATAATACACTACCATCACCGAAGAATAAGAACCTGGGGGTTCTCTGAGTTTTCTCCTCTTTGAAATTTCCCGTTGTCGAAAAGAGCCACCAGTAAAGTTCAAGAAAAGAAAATAAAGAAACTGAGAATTGAGGGTGGGACGAAGTGATGACTATCTTCCTCCTTGTTCTTTCTCTATTTTTGGTCATCCTGTCCCTCTTTCCTGCGACATCGCAAGTTCATGCAACAGCTGGAGGGCACGAGGGAGGGAGAACGTAGAGTTGCTGTATCCTTTTTCAGACATTATTTGTTTTATTAGCAGGGATAGATGAGAGCAATGACTGAAGTCGACTCACAGTTCCTAGTGTATATGACCAATAAAAGAATGAAACTTTAATTTTAGACAAAACGAATGCAATCCATACACAGGCTTGCGTTTCTATTGTATAGAAAAGGACTATAATCATCACATTTACAAAAGCAAGAAAAAACCTACGCCTATACAAGGGCTCATAACTAAATGCTCCCGGACATCAGGAATTTCAACCTCTGTATCTTTGTACATGGGCCTAATTGTAAGCTCTTTCATATCAATGCCTTCTTAATATCTATTACACCTATCATTTTACCCAAACTATAGCTGTTTTCCATGCCCTGCACCCCAGCTTTCAAGTTAGTGATGCCGAAATTGGCTCCGCATCAGTCCCCAAGGTCTAGGCGGGCTAGCTTCTGGAGTTGAATCATCCGATGTGCTTGTACTAGCATTTTTTAGCTGCACATCCTTTGATTGAACCCTGACTGCTCTAGGTGCGCTGGCTTCCGGAGTAGAATCATCAGATGTGCTTGTACTAGGATTTTTGCGTTGCACATCCTTTGACCAAACTCTGATCGCTCTAGGTGGGCTGGCTTATGGAGTCGAATCATCGGATGTGCTTGTACTAGGATTTTCGAGCTGCACATCCTTTGATTGGACCCTGGTCACTCTTGGCAGGCTAGCTTCTGCAATCGAATCATCGGATGTGCCCATATTAGGATTTTCTACCTGGGCATCCTTTGATCGAGCCTTGAACTCGAAGACATTATTCTCGGAGCTTTCGTCACCATCAGATGTGCTTGCACTAGGATTTTGAAGTTGCACATCCTTTGATCGTGCCCGGAATTCGAAGATGTTGTCCTCAGAGCTTTCATCATTACTGGACTCACCTTGACCTATAATTTTGTTGCCCATATTTGGAGCTTCTTCAACTTCTTGCAATCCGGCGGTTGCTTCGGCTCTAATAAGAACATGAGAAATAAGCTTGGAGCCAAGCGAACAATAAAGATCGTAAAATCATATGCATCAAAGTCTAACCTTATAACATCATCTTTGCTGTTCAATATCTTCGTTGACTGAAAACTTCTTTCATTCCCATTCAACTTTCTCAGTCTGATAATGACAATCGGGACCAAACAAGACAGGTAGTTTCATTAGGACAAGAAAGAAACATATGCAAGCACAAATATCAAAAAAAGGCAAAACTTACACTACGGATGAAGTAATGGGGTCGGGATTAACAGCCACCTGTCGATGCTACAAGATATCCAAGAAGCACATAAGCAAGAAGTTATTTCCAACTTACTAATACAAAACACGGAATGATAACAAATTAAAGTCAACACTTGCTACAAGACCAAAAAACAAAAAAGTGAGTACTTACTTCATCTGGCAAATCATCTTCAATGAACTCCCAACGTTCCTTCTCAAGGTTTAAGATTTCTTTGTCCCCATCGTCGTACAAAACCTATAGTCCCAATCAGGCCATATATATTTAGCACAATATCAAAGAACATGCAGCTGCAAGATCTCACAATTAAAGGAAAGAGGTAGCAGCAAATAGAGCAAGAGACGCCAGCTCAAACAATTACATAATTTGTAGAAAATTAGCTATCAGATGGGACTTGAGGATAAAAAAAGCACCGATCCGCATAATGCAGATACACCCAAGAAGCTACCTGAGCTGATCAAAACAAATGGCAGGTCACAGTTACAGAAGCTTCTGAAGACTATGATAGTTATCTCACCTTGTGCTTTTTCGTTACATGGTTGTAAGATTCAATTCGGCCATCATAGAACCTGTAAAACAACCGATTAGGAATAGGAAGAAAATGATATAAACAACCCTAGTGCTGTAGACAATCACTGAAGTGATGGCAGCAGCTAGCCATCAATTAAGGAACAGCAGTAGCAATTGCAAGAAGGAGATGAGAATTGAAAAATATCATGCTCAACCAAGAAAGAAACAAAGTATTCCAAGTGAGGGTCCTAGGGTGCTCACATCTCATCCAATGGCCACCAGACCTTTATTCTCCGACCAATTAATCCGTCAGCAAGCACCTCAGACTCCTGAAAGTCATTTAAAGAAATACATGACTGTATGAAAACTAAAAAAAGGTGCAAAGACTATGCAACATATCAATTAGGAAAAAGTAAGAAATAAACCGAGTGCCAACGCTCTTTAATAACTGTGAACACAAATTTCAGCAGAGCTTTGCAAGATACTTTGTTTTTATAATAATGACAATGATAATAACAAAAATTGAAGAAGGCATACTTAAATAATATAACGACAAAGAATGTAGTAGATATATAAGATAAGATCCAATTAGCAGATGAAAAGTGTACTGCAACAGTTACAATCATACCCTTGAGGTGCCTTTACTCGTGTCATTTCCTCCTTCAGTTGGCAGCTTCATTTTTTGATCTCTAAGATCAACAGGGAGCAGAGCTGCCTCACCTTGCAAAGTCTCCACATTTATTGTAGAAACTGTGGGCATAGCCGAAAGATCAGTTCTGCTCATGGAGATCCTTCTTTTATGGCGCTGTTCAGTAGTTTGACCCTCTCTGTACAGCCAAGAAAGAACATAACCTTCCTCAGGTCTCATGAGTGAATTGGGTCTTGGTTCCCTTTTCCTGGGAAGTATTGAACCCTTGGAGCCTAGGAGATCAGCGATGCCATGTTCAGGAGAACCACTAGTAGCATTATTCACTGTAGTAGATTCATTTTGGCATAGCAAAGCCACTACAGAAGAATAATCATCCAAAGTGGTGCCTATTGAATGAAGTGCTCCCTTAAGTGGTCTCAGCTTTGCTGCACAATCCAAGATCAGTTTCTCTCCCAATTTCCAACTGGAAGGTGGCACTTTCTGCAAGATGGTATATCTCTTATTAGAGAATGAACAAAACAAAACCAAGCTAAACCAGCAGAAACATAAAAATTGACAGTAACCTCATTCTCCTTGAGCACACTATCCAGGAGACGGATCAGAAGATCTGAGCTGATATCTTCACTTTCAGCAAGGATGTCAGCCATTATTTGTTCCACGGCCCAGCATTCATCAGCAGATGGATTTAACCTTAATAAAAAAAAAAAGCACCCATAAAAAAATAAGAGAGTATCAAAAGGTAAATGCTAAAATGTCAAAAATAAAAAGATGTTGAGAACTATCATTAAGTAAAGTCATAAGAGTGTTGTTGCAGTCTGTTGTAACAAAATTGTTAAGCCAAGTTATAATCCAACTACCAGAAAGCCATTTAGGTGCCATTATTTTTCCCTACCCTAGAATTAAGGTCAAGAGCTTGCACAGATATCGCTAAATCTCAATCTCTCTTGTATAGATAGCAGTGTAACACCTTATATAAAATCCTTGCTACACCAAGCAGAACATCGAGTTTATCAGGAGATTCTTCAACAAAATGGAAAGGTTTAAAGCACCAAAACAAAAACCATGTAAAATAGTCGAAAGATTCATCCAATCATGAAAGGCAAGCTAACTCACAAATGAACACTGATGTACATAAAAACTCATCCACAATTTTTTTTATTATTTTTTTGGTCGATAACTCATCCGCAATTACCTAACTACAAATATCAATTTTTTGAGTCATAAGAAAGGTTACTAGACAGCAAGACAAGCCAAATTGTGATATTCCAGAAAACATAAATGCAACTCAACTGAACAATTTCCATCAACTACTGTTATTGGTCAAAGATTAAGAAAGCTATCCTTTGCTTATGATATCTGGTAAACTATTATGCGAAAAGAAATGAAAAAAAAAAAAAGAGGGTAAAGTGTTCCTGATGATAATAGTACCTAGTAAATACCCAGAAATGTTGGCACATATGAAGAATTTGTGCCTCACATTCAAGGTCAAGCATTAGCAGACATGCCTTGACCCTTGCAATGGTTTCCAGCATAGAAAGGGCCTTTTCATGACTCCGTGTCGAGGGTTGAGATAGCTTTGAAAGAGCCTCCACGATCAGTTGAAAAATTGCCTGCCCATGAATGGATACTTAAGAAACTGTGAAAGAATAAAATTTTATCTAGAGAGGAGGGAGTTAATTGTATTAGAAAATCTCCAGAGTTTTGTTTTATATACCTTCATCTGATCGTCATTATATGGCTGCACTGGCAATGCTATACTCAGAATCTCACTGAGGCAAGATGCCACTGTAACTCTAACATCCTCATTACAATGTTTGAACAGAGCTTCAGCTATAAGACCCTTCATGACAGGAAGAAGGGCATCCTGGAGGAAGTCCGATGGTTCTTGCTCCATATTCACCAAGACATCTTCAGCATTCTATGTTAGGGGGGACATGCGCATGAAAGCAAAAGTCAGTTTCTATATCTAAATAAACAACATTAAAGAATACAGAAATGTTTCTGGAAATGTAGAAGGAGAACAGCCATCTCAGATGCTCCAATAATTGGTGATGTCTGTCCTTTAAGAGGTCAAACAAAGGGGGGAGGGAAAAGATAAAACTAGAGATTTGACTTTGGAGCTCATGGTAGCACAAGAATACCATCCAGCAGATAGAGAAGTGGACAGCAAAGAACACCGAGTATAAGGAGTAATGCTTAAACGAAATCCGTTAAACTCGCTTAAAGTATGCTGAAACCAAAGTTCTATAGTTTAGAAAGGAGTTTGAAAGCCATTATATGAACTCGCTCTCCTGTCCATATGAACTAGATGCCTTTGCCCACAAGCATAACCACCAAATGGATTTGCATATGTTGACCAACTAAAGCAAAAAAGATGCCTGATGAGCAAATTGATGATAAGCCCAAAGACAGGAGATCAATCATCCCCCATACAAACATCAACCATCCTCAACCATTCAAATTTATCCCAATGAAACACAAATAAGAAATCCCAATGCAAGTAAAGCTTCACGGCTCAGTAAATCGTCATATGCATGAATTGGTAAATCAAGGCAGCATACATCAAGAAGAGTGAGGAGTTCATCAACAGAAGAAGGGGCATTGAGGAGGCCATTGCCAACCAATCTAAGCCGTGCTGCCAAAGTCCTCTCGAATGAAGAAGAAGATGACGCCATTTTTTTTTTTTACTTTGGGTGGCAACGCACGCTATACAGCTCAAACGAACACAGAGAGTACTAGTATTCTCTTGCAGATTTGCACAGAGAGTAATCAGAAACTCATCTACAATTTATAGGGAAACAAAACTTGGCAATTCAGAGGAAGAAACGGAAACACAGTAAGTTTCCACCTATGCTATGAACCTGGTCTTATTCCTTGGTTTCTGATTTAGCTGTCAATTTTGGTTTCTTGGTTGGGGTCTGACTGTGTGCCCTTTGCTATCGTGACAAAAATGAACATGATAGCTTCAAATGGTATTTCATATCTTGGGAACTTAGGAGGATCAATTACTTGCCATTCCATTGGCTTGTGCACTGGATTCTGTACCTAATCACTCTTAAATTGCTCCAGAATTTGATTTTTATGGCTTTCCTAATTATTAACCTGCTCAATATTGGTTTCTATAGACTGACCAAAAAAGAAAATGGGATCTATATATTAACAACTGAGACAGAATCATAAAATCCATAAGATATGATAAGAGCTTGTCAAAAAAGAACAAGGTGTATAATATCAATGAAATAAAGACTTAGACATGCAACCAATAAATTCATGTTTTAAAAGATTGTTATGCAAGTGCAAATCAAATTTTTTTATTACATCCTTTGGTTATTTTTTAAAGAAACATTTATTAAAAATAACAGTGATATACCTATATCCATGTACAATATTTGAGTATTGGCAGGCACCACCATTTTAGCTTGACAATTTATGCCAAACATGAATAGGTGCAAGTATTACAATTTAGTGTATGTGATGACTGACTTATAAGGTTGAAATCATATCGAATAGGATTATGTTTTCTTTTTACAGAATATTGGCATCAAACTGACAGTTCTAAACATACAATGGTACAACCAAATTGGAGATAAGTACAGCAATGACCACAGACACAAATAAAATTTTAACATGACACAAGCACAATGACTCACGATTGAAATGATTTGATTTGATTTTGACTTTCTTCTTCCAAACAAAATCATTATCACCATGTGCAATATTTGTTCTCTAAATAAAGCCAAAGGATATGACGCAAATTGCTAATAAACATGACAAAGCAACCGCATTTCAATTCAGATCGCATCCCTCTCAAACTTGGCTCAAACTTCATCAAAATTAAAGATAGTTTGGATCCAGGTCCATCTCAACTCAACTTAAATCATCACATAGAGCACGTAAATGAGAAATTAAACATTACTTGTCCAGGTTTTTAAGCTCAAGCAGCACATTGCATCGACTCCACTTTGTTCCTGAGTTATGGACAGTAATAGTCTCAATCACTCAGATTCTTTTCTTGCCAAGAGATGCACATGACCTCCAGTTCCACTTTTCCATTTGAACTTAGAACATGTGTACACGATTCACAAATCCTGAAAAATCATAACTGCAGTCTCAGCTCTTAGATTTGGTTCTTACATCATATTAAGTTTCTGAAAGCGATCTCAATGTGCACTGGAAGCAATAGCAATTTATATGCATGGTGCACTGTTAATAAACAAAAGCTCTCTGTTCCTTTTCCAAATTGAAAAATCGAATAATAGTAGATACCTGCTCATAGAGAGTTTCTTCTTATCTTTGTAACACAAGGAGAATTCCTGCAAGGACATTTAAAACAGAGAGAAATTGAAAAAAATAGTGTGATCAGCACAGTAACATTTCAACGAATGAGAATGACAATAGATATGCATATTGTCTAATAACAAAGACATTCACCTTCAAGGTTTTCTCCTACCCGAATATCCGCAAACTCTTTCTTGCTTGCTTTCGGACAATAAACTGCAGTACTCTTCCTATATCTGAAGGATTTCTGATCAACAAAGCCCTTCAGCAAAATTATTCAATTCAAACAAAACAAATACAAAACCTAGGAGAAGAATAAAAGCTAGATCAGTCTAGTAGATTATCAAAGGTGCTATTTGTGAGGTGATACAATGAGGACATACGGGTATTTATAAGAGATGAAATGCCATAGTGCGCCGCCACCTCCAATGAGATTTCTCAAGATAAAACTAGGTTAAAATTGTTAGTAGGTTAACGCCGCACGTGACATGCTCATGTCAATAAGTACTGCTGTGATTGTGGCATGTCGCGTGACTGCATTTATAAATCATATTTTATTTAGCTTGTTTGAACTTCAATTAGCAATACTGTGAAAAGCTATTATTATAACAACTAATACGTCTTCTTTTTTTCCGCAACAAATATTTATAACAAAATTTATATCAGTTGCATCAAGGAAAAAAAAAGAACAGCAGGAATGAGGATGGGTTTTGAAAGTTGAGAAGAATGCATATTATAGGGAGTGGTTGGAGAAACTCTGAAGATCATAACCCAAGATGATTGTGAATTACAAAAGTAGCAACCTCTTAAAAAAAGACTCCCTCCTGTTAGTGGATTTCATCGGCAAATTTTGGCATCAGGACTAATCTCTGTATGCCTAGATGATACCAAACATTGATGATGATTTTATTCAATAATATGAAAGATTAGTTTCAGCACCTTCTTGATTTTATTCAATGCTTGTCCAAACATTTTAAGCCTTATAATACATGTTGATTTTCAGTGAAATTTAGATGATTCGCCTTATTTTACATGCTGAAGATTTTTGACTTCCCTCACAGCCTGAACTTGTTGAAGAGGATAAACTTCTTTATTACACATATATTATAAACATTTTCATGATAAAAATTCCTCTAGTTTTTTGTTGAAATTATGAAGGATGCCAGCAAGTATTGAAAGGTGACAAAGTCTCACACAGTTGCAGGATTTTGGCAATCCTACATTTTGTTGGCAAGAAGGGAATTAGGAGGAAATCATCATGGATATACTATCGATTAAGAATAAAATCTCATTGTTTATGACAAATTTGAAAGCTGCATCAAAGAAAAATTATCCATCATCTACTCCTGGAAGATTTGTTAATGGTTGATTTCTAACTTACCCTATCTGGTAGGTCTGAAAAGTAATAATACCTTCTCATTGTGTTATCAAATCTGAATGTTTCTCCCTTCTCATGATATGGTGATATAATATGAAGAAGACCAGTTTGTATGTACAGCTCATTTCAAAATGCAACCTCATTATTATCAAACAAAATTGACAAAACCACGCAAGTATATCAAGAAGGTATTTAATAATATCTACTACTGGAAAAAGCTCGAATTACTACTTATTCATTTCACATTGACCTGGATAACAATGTTACTCATTTCACAGTCAGATTAACTCTCTCTATCTCCGTATGATAATATATATCTAATATAACCTCCTCATGCAAACCCAACACAAAAAACTGTGACCTTTCATGTGGTCCTTATTCAATTATAATTCCACATCTTCTAAATTGAAATTCCATACACTGAATACAACATGCAAAAATGAATTATGTATAGTTGGAACTCCGAGTATTGAAAAATGAAACATACGCTATCTTGTGAACAAATTAATGATAAGTATAGTTGTTCCAAATCCATGTGCTAGGCACTTGGCTGAATAGCAGGGACGTTGCTATGGCCACACAAGGTCAAAGGTTTAAACCCCATGACCTCAAAACTAAAAATTAAGGGGTTTATCATGTCAAAACCATTATTTTGGAGAATACCGGTGCATAGGAGTGGCGATGCAGTGGTACAGAGGGAAGCCACAAAATGGAGGACTTGGCAATTCTAGTGGATACATCTTGGTGCAATACTAACACAGACCAGTGGTGCCAGTGGTGGGAAGGAAGAATTACAGTTATCCAGGCGGTAGTATACGTACTATCTTTTTTACTTTTTTCATTCACCACTATTTTCTTATTCCACATATTCATAACTATCCTCCTTTGTACTCTGTATGAGTATCTTTTATGACGTGTGACAATATTGCTGCTCTTATCCCCATATGACATCGTAACCCAAATATATAAGAGATCTATTTAGGCACCAGATGTTCTAACTCCCAAAACTTTTTTCCGTATGAAATTTCCTCAAATAATGTAAAACTGCAGATGATATAAAAAGTTTGTGATAATCTAATATTTTACAAAGGTTGACCATTTATAGAATCTGTGATATGTAGATGCCAAAACATGAGGCTAAAATAAGAAGAGCAGCTTTCTTCCTATTTATCTGGTCTTGGCTCTTTAAAGAGTTTGGCTTTTGGGTTTAGATTGGCTTCCAAAATTCGAGGTTCAGAAGAAGTTAAAGGGATATGTGCAAGGCTCTTACATAGAAAAAAATGTTAATTAAGACCAAGAAATTATTTTTCCCATTATAGCTAGAAGACATCCAAAAAAGAGCATGAATATTTGAAAATCTGATAAAATAAATAAATAAAGAGTAGTTGGAAAAGAAAATTTAAGAATGATGTAATCTGAGTGAAATGATCGGACACAACAATATATCCAAAACTCAAAAAGACATGACTACCTTTATAATGGTGATAGAGGTAAGCTGGTGCAGCAAACAACTTGCAGATATTCTGCATGGACGATTAACCCCTATTAAAGCTCACTAGGATTCCAATTTTTATGGCTTCTCCTAATTGTGACCAAAAATAGAGATCTTCAGACAGTTAAATAGATGAACACCATTTCTGAAAAAATGCCATGCTCGTGGGAGGGAAAAAGCAAGCGCAACTGTAACCATAAGTAGAGGTATCTTAGTTGCACAAGTTTCAAGCTAAAGGTGTGCATGACTGTTGCTCTTCGGGTTAAGTTTCACGGTAATGGTTACTATTAACTTCTGTTATATCATTGGTTTACATGTTAATATTGTCAAACACCTGATTCTTCAGGTTTTTGTTGAGATTCAAATTTGAAAATGTAATAGATTTCAGTTCACTAGAAAGTTTGGAGAGACCTTTTCAGGACTCCACTTCAACCCAAAAGTTTGTGCGCTATAGGTTGGCGTAAGATACTATTAAATTAGCCAAGCTGCAGATTCATATCAGCTTTTTCCTCAAACCATTTGGGAAAAACCATGATCCATATTATTGTGAGAAGGGATTTCATAATTCTCAGGGAAAAATCATATGCAATATAGCCCACAGAAGAAGGGACTGACTCGTAACTTTGAGAAGCAAAACATCAACCCATAAAGGAGATATATCCAATGATGATTACTCATATCATGATAGTCCTATATGGGCATAGTTCTTTTGCTTAGAGTGAAAAAAAAAAAGAAAAAAAAAAGCAATGCTGATCGTCTGCAATCGACGAAGCTTCAATTGACGAGTTGTGCAGACGCGAACACAAAAAGAAGAAAATTTCATGGAACTCAGTAGGAAAATAACAAAATCAACTTAAGCTTGCACAGGTACATGTGGAAGCATACTCGATTAGAAAACTTTGCAAATGGGCTTTGTCAATAATTAGTAAAAAACTGAATTTATCTGCAAATGGCAGAAAATCAACAATTTTTAACAGAACAGAGGCATCTTTTCGATTTGAACCATGAAGAGATGAATTCACTGTTCTTTTCTATACCAGAAAAAAAAAAAAAAAGGAGCTAAGAAAACGCCAAAAAACAGCAAGCTGCAATGCCAATCGACAAATAGGGGAAAAAAGGAAAAGGATTGACGACCATCATTAGAAGATTACGAACCTAAGAATAGAGGAAGAGAGGAGCAAGGCAGTCGACCGAGACCATCTTCATCTTCATCTTTTTCTCTTCTTCTTTTTTCTTGCTTTTTTCGCCATCGTCTTCCTCTTTTCTGAGAGACTCCACAGGTTCATGCAAGAGCAGCAGAGACAGAGGAGTGGAGGGAGACACTCTCTTGAATCTTTTAGTAGAAGATGGCCAATTTGGATGGCCACACAGCCCATAGGAAATCGTGCAATAATAATAAAAGGGTGGTTTTGTCTTCGGCCCGGAGAAAGAAATCCAGTTTCCTTGAAAATACCCCCCTTTTGTGTATATCTTGCATAAGATGGGTGATGAATGATGATTGACCATTTTCATACCAAGACGTCAGAGCACAAGACTTAAATAAGAGGAGCTGCTTTCTCCCTATTTTTTCTGGTGTTGGCCTTACACCAAGTTTGGCTTGTAGGTTTGGGTGAGCTGGAAAATCCACAATTCACAGGAACTCAAGGGTGTTGCGTACGAGGCATTTGCAGAAAATGTCATTGGAGACCAATCATATGCAACAGCCTATGGAAGATGGACCGATTTGTAATACGTTATGCAAAATGTCAATCGTATTGGAACATTGAATGGTTCAATAAAACAAAGTTGTAATGGTCTATCCACTAATCGAAAACTATTCGACATTATGACCAGATGATCAATGTGAGATCAATATTAGATTTCAAAGATGAATAGTTCGGGTGGCAATTCTTGATTTTCACTCATCTCCCATAATTGAAGAGAGCTACAATTAATATTCAGTTTTAAAAAAACAATAAACAACCATCGCTGAAGAATAAGAACCTAGAATTCGAACTAAAATCAAGTAGTCGACCGATAACCATCTTCCTTTCGTTCCTTTTTATTTTTTTTTTTTAGCCATCATGCTCCTCTTTCTTGTGACCAGGTGCAAGAAGAGAGAGAGAGAGAGAGAGTTGAATATTTTCTTTTGGGATATAAATAAGTTTCACATTTTTATATTGAACTGATCAGACTATTTTTTTCTTTTATGTGAGAAGTTGCTATCATTATTATGATTTATTGATTATTGATTATACACAATTACTTGAAATTTTTTTCCTATTTCAAAATTACCAATCACATACAAATATTTACGGATTATTAATAACAAAATTCTTATTATAAAAATGTCAATTAATAACTACAAATGAAAATCTTAATTTTGCAGAATTCTTGCATATTTTTCATTTTCATACCTTTTTTTTATCGTCTGTTCAAAAAAAAAATCCCTTCTTTTTATCAAACATTTTCATACCTTGCCACGTGGAGAAATTATTAAATACAAGAGCTACTAAGTTTCAATGTTCAAAGGTTGCCTTCTAACTAAACAATACATAATAGAAAGCAACAAATGCTAAATTAACATTATTGATCCAAAAATAAGTTAGATTGTACATATTTATATTACTATTTTTCAGGGAAGTATTCTCAAAATCCCTGGCTATATTACCAGGGATCATTTGTTGATCCACAACCACAACTACGGAGGGGAAAAGATGAGAATAATGACCAACAAAAGAATATATATTCCATCGTGGACAAAATTTAATATGAGCCATAGCTCATTACATTCTTGCGTTTCTTTGTTGTTATGAACTATAATCAACTCACATTTACAAAAGCAAGAAAAGAATCTAAGTCCATAGAAGGACTGATAGCTAAAAGCTCCTGGACATCAGGAACTTCTTCAACCTCTGTATCTTTGTACAGGGGCCTAAATTGTAAGGTCTTGCATATGGATACATTTGTAAGATCTATTGTTTCTATGATTATACCAAAATTATAGTTGTTTCCCATGCTCTGCAACCATGACTTTCATATTAGCGACGCCGGCTCCGCCACAGTCCCCAAGGTCTAGGTGGGCTACCTTCCGGAGTTGAATCATCAGACGTGCTTGGTAGTTGGATATCCTTTGATTTTGCCCTGATATATCTAAGCGGGCTGCCTTCTGGAGTCGATTCATTGGATGTGCTTGTACTATGATTTTTGGGCTGTGCATCCTTTGATCGAACCCTGATTGCTCTCAGTGGGTTCGCTTCCGGAGTCGAATCATCAGATGTGCTCGTACTAGGGTTTTCTAGTCGGACATCCTTTGATCTTGCCCTAAACTCAAAGACATTATCATCATTGGATGTGCTCGGTAGTTGGACATCCTTTGATTTCGCCCTGATCTGTCTAAGTGGGCTGCCTTCCGGAGTTGATTCATTGGATGTGCTCGTACTAGGATTTTCTAGTCGGACATCCTTTGATCGTGCCCTAAACTCGAAGACATTATCATCATTGCTTTCGTCATCAGAGGACTCGTCTCCAACGATATTTTGGTTGCCAATGTTGGGAGCTTCAACTTCTGGTAATCTAGTGGCTGCTCCAGCCCTGGGAAGGAACATGAGACATAAGTTCGTAGCCAAGCGAACAATAAAAATTGTACAATAAAGCTTATCGAAATCTAACCTCTTAACATAGTCTTCGTTGTTTAATATTTTCATTGACTCTGAACTTTTGCCACTCTCACTCTGCTTTGTCAGTCTGATGTGACAATCAGGACCAAATAAAACAAATAATCTCTTTAGGACAAAAAGAAACGTATGCAGGCACAGATATCAATTAAATGCAAAACTTACATGATGGCTGAAGTGATGGGTTTGGGACTATCAGCCTCCTGTCAATGTTATATCCGAAAAGCACAAAAGCAGGGACTTCTGACAAAATGATATGAAACCCGGCAAGAGAGAACAAATTAAAACTACACTTACTTTATCTGGCAAGTCATCCTCAATAAACTCCCACCGTTCCTCCGCAAGGTTTAAGGTTTCTTTGTCCCCGTCGTCGTACAAAACCTATAGTCCCCAATCAGGGGATATATATTTAACAAAAAATTAAAGGACATGCAGCTGCAAGATCTCAGAGTTAAAGCAAAGAGGTAGCAGCACATAAAGCAAGAGACGCCAGCTCAAACAATTACATAATTTGCAAAAAGTTCTCTATAGATGGGACTTGAAAATATACAAAGAAATGATCTGCATAACGCAGACACATCTAGGAAGCTAACTGAACTGATCAAAACAAAAGACAGAAGCTTCTGAAGACTGATAGTTATCTCACCTTGTGCTTTTTCTTTAGGTGGTCATAAGACTGAATTTGGCCATCATAGAACCTGTAAAACAACCAATAAGAAATAGGAAGAAAATGATCAAAATAACCCTAGTGCTGTAGACCATCATTGAAGCGACAGCAGCAGCTAGCCATCACTTAAGGAACAGCAGTAGCAAGTGCAAGAAGGAGATGAGAATTGAAAAGATATCATGCTCAACTGAGAAAGAAACAAAGTATTCGGAGTGAGGGTCCTAGAGTGCTCACATCTCATCCAATGGCCACCAGACCTTTATTCTCCGACCAATTAATCCATCAGCAAGCACCCCAGACTCCTGAAAGTTGTTTAAGAAAATACATGACTGTATGAAAACTTTAAAAAAGGCACAAAAACTATGCAACGTAGCAATTAGGAAAAAGTAAGAAATAAACTGAGTGCCAACCCTCTTTAATAACCGTGCACACAAAATTCAATGGAGCTTGGGAAGTTTTATAATAATGACAATGATAATAATAAAAATTGAAGAAGGCATACTTAAATAATATAACGACAAAGAATGTAATGGATATATAATATCTGATCCAATCAGTGTATGAAAAGTGTAATGCAACAGTTATAATCATACCCTTGAGGTGCCTTTACTCATGTCGTTTCCTCCTTCAGTTGGCAGCTTCATTTCTTGATCTCTAAGATCAATGGGAAGCAGAGCTGCCTCACCTTGCAGAGTCTCCACATTTGTTGTAGAAACCAAGGGCATTGCTGAAAGATCAGTTCTGCTCATGGGCATTCTTCTTTTATGGTGCTGTTCAGTAGTCTGACCCTCTCTGTGCAGCCAAGAAAGATCATAACCTTCCTCGGGTCTCATGAGCGAATTGGGTTTCGATTCCCTTTTCCTGGGAAATATTGAACCCTTGGGGTCTAGGATATTAGCAATGCCGTGTTTAGGAGAACCATTAGGTCTCAGCTTTGCTGCAAAATCTGAGATAAGTTTCTCTCCCAATTTCCAACCAGAAGGTGCCGCTTTCTGCAAGATGGTATATTCCCTATTAGAAAATGAACAAATCAAAACAAAGTTAAAACACCAGATACATAAAAAATGATGGTAACCTCATTCTCCTTAAGCACACTAGCTAGGAGATGGTTCAGAAGATCTGGGCTGATATCTTCACTTTCAGCGAGGATGTCAGCCATGATTTGTTCCACAGCCCAGGATTCATCAGTGGATGGATTGGATCTTAATTAAAGAGGAACCCATCAAAAAATAAGAGAGTATCAAAAGGTAAATGCTAAAATTTCAAAGTAAAAAAGACGTTGACAACGATCATTTAGTAACATCATAAGAGTGTTGTTGCAGTCTGTCATAACAAAACTGTTGAGCCAAGTTATAATCCAACTACCACAGAGCCATTTTGGTGCCATTATTTTTCATTACACTAGAATTGAGGTCAAGAGCTCGCACAGATATCACTAAATCTCAATCTCTCTTGTAAAGACTGCAGTGTAACTCCTTACATAAAAAGTCCTTGCTACACCAAGCGAAACATTGAGTTTAGAAGGAGATTCTTCAACGAAATTGAAAGCTTTGAGGTACCAAAACAAAACCACATGAAATAGTGGAAAGATTCATCCAATCATGCAAGCCAAACTAACTTATAAATGAACACTAATGTACAAGGAAACTCATCCGCGATTAACTAACTACAACTATCATCTTTTTGAGTCATAAGAAAGGTTACTAGACAGCAAGACAAGCCAAACTGTGATATTCCAGAAAAACTAAAATGGAACTCAAAAGAGCAATTGCCATTAACTACTAGTAATGGTCAAAGATTAAGAAAGCTATCTTTCTTATGGTTCTGGTAAACTATTAAGCAAAAAGAAGAAAAAGAAGGTGTAAAATTTGCTGATGATAATATTACCTAGTAAATACCCAGAAATGTTGGCACATATGAAGAATTTGTGCCTCACATTCAAGGTTAAGCATCAGCAGACATGCCTTGACCCTTGCAATGGTTTCAAGTATAGAAAGGGCCTTTTCATAACACCGTGTCGACGGTTCAGATAGCTTCGAAAAAGCCTCCGCGATCAGTTGAAAAATTTCCTGCCCATGAATGGATACTTAAGAAACTGACAAAGAACAAAATTTTATCTCGAGAGGAGTGAGTTCATTGTATCAGAAAATCTCCAGAGTTTTGTTTTATATACCTTCATCTGATCATCATTATATGGCTGTACCGGCAATGCTATCCTCAGAATCTCACTAAGGCAAGATGCCACCGTAACTCTCACCTCCTCATTACAATGTTTGAACAGAGCTTCAGCTATGAGACCCTTCATGATGGGAAGAAGGGCATCCTGGAGGAAGTCCGATGGTTCTTGCCCCATATTCACCAAGACATCCTCAGCATTCTATGTAGGGGGGACATGTATATGAAAGCAAAAGTCATTTTCTATATCTAAATAAACAACATTAAAGAATACAGAAATGTTTCTGGAAACGTAGAAAGAGAACAGCCATCTCAGATGCTCCAATACTTGGTGATGTCTGTCTTTTAAGAGGTCAAACAAAGGGGGGGAAAGACAAAACAAGAGATTTGACTTTCAAGCTCATGGTAGCACAAGAATACCATCCAGCAGATGGAGAATTGGACAGCAGAGAACACCAAGTACAAGGAGCAGTGCTTAAACGATATCCATTTAACTCGCTCACAGTAATATTCTGAAACCAAAGTTCTATAGTTTAGAAAGGAGTTTGAAAGCCATTATATGAACTCACTCTCCTGTCCATATGAACTAGATGCCTTTGCCCACAAGCAACTAATAAAACAAAGATGCCTGATGAGCAAATTGATGAGAAGCCCAAAGACAGGAGATCAATCATCCCCCAAACAAACATCAACCATCCTCAAGCATTCAAATTTATCCCGATGAAAAACAAATAAGAATTCCCAATGCAAGTAAAGCTTCACAGCGCAGTAAATCATTATATGCATGAATTGGTAAATCGAGGCAGCATACATCAAGAAGAGTGAGGAGTTCGTCAACAGAAGAAGGGGCATTGAGAAGGCCATTGCCAACCAATCTAAGCTGCGCTGCTAAAGTACCCTCGAATGAAGAAGAAGATGACGCCATTTTTTCGCTTTTTACTTTGGGTGGAAAAACACACTATACAGCTCAAACAAACACAGAAAGTACTGGTATTCTCTTGCAGATTTGCACAGAGAGTAATCAGAAATTCATCTACAATTTATAGGGAAAACAAAACTTGGCAATTCAGAGGAAGAAACGGAAACACAGTAAGCTTCCAACAATGCTATGAACCCGGTCTTATCCCTTGGGTTCTGATTTAGCTGTCAATTTTGGTTTCTTGGCTGGGGTCTGACTGTGTGCTCTTTGCTATTGTGACAAAAAATGAACATGATAGCTTCAAATGGTATTTCGTATCTTGGGAACTTGGGAGGATCAATTACTTGCCATTCCATTGGCTCGTGCACTGGATTCTGTACCTAATCACTCTTAAATTGCTCCAGAACTTGATTTTTCTGGCTTTCCTAATTATTAACCTGCTCAATATTGGTTTCTATAGACTGACCAAAAAGGAAAATGGGATCTATATATCAACGACCAAGACATAATCATAAAATCCATAAGATATGATGATAAAACAATACGAGCTTGTCAAAAAAGAGCAAGGTATATAATATCAACAAAATAAAGACTTAGACATGCAAACAATAAATTCATGTTTTGAAAGATTGTTATGCAAGTGCAAATCAAATTTTTTTATTACATCCTTTAGTTATTTTTTTAAGAAAAATTTATTAAAAAATCACAGTGATATACCTATACCCCTGTACAATATTTGAGTATTGGCAGGCATTGCCATTTTAGCTTCACAATTTATGCCAAACATGAATAGGTTCAAGTATTACAATTTGGTGATGTGATGACTGACTTATAAGGTTGAAATCATATCGAATAGGATTATGTTTTCTTTTTACAGAATATTGATATCAAGCTGATAGTTCTAAACATACAATGGTACAACCAAATTGGAGATAAGTCAGTAATGACCACAGACACATATAACTTTGACATGACATGAGCACAATGACTCGCGATTGAAATGATTTGATTTGATTATGATTTTCTTCTTTCAAACATAATCATTATCACCATGTGCAATATTTGTGCTCTAGATAAAGCCAGAGGATATGACACAAATTGCTAATAAACATGACAAAGCAACCGGATTTCAATTCAGATCGCATCCATCTCAAACTTGGCTCAAACTTCATCAAAATTAAAGATAGTTTGGACCCCAGTCCATCTCAACTCAAATTAAATCGTCATATAGAGCGCGTAAATGAGAAATTAAACATTATTTGTCCAGGTTTTTAAGCTCAAGCAGCGCATTGCATCGACTCCACTTTGTTACTGAATTATGGACAGTACTAGTCTCAATCAATCAGATTCTTTTCTTGCCAAGAGATGCATATGACCTCGTTCCAAATTTCCATTTGAACTTAGAACATGTGTAAATGATTCACAAATCCTGAAAAATCATAACTGTGGTCTCAGTTGTTAGATTTGGTTCTTACACCAATTAGATCTGAAAGTGATCTAAACGTACATTGGAAGCAATAGCAATTTATATGCATGGTGCACTGTTAATAAACAAAAGCTCTCTGTTCCTTTTCCAAATTGAAAAATCGAAAAATGGTAGATACCTGCTCATAGAGAATTTCTTCTTATCTTTGTAACACAAGGAGAATTGCTGCAAGGGCATTTAAAACAGAGAGAAATTGAAAAAATAGTGTGATCAGCACAGTAACATTTCAACAGATGAGAATGACAATAGATATGTATATTTTCTAATAACAAGGACATTCACCTTCAAGTTTTTTTCCAACCTGAATATCCGCAGACTCTTTCTTGCTTGCTTTCGGACAATAAACTGCAGTACTCTTGCTATATCTGAAGGATTTCTGATCAACAAAGGCCTTCAGCATAATTATTCAATTAAAAAAAAAAAAAGGCAAATACAAAACCTAGGATGAAGAATAAAAGCTAGATCAGTCTAGTAGATTGTCGAAGGTGCTATGTGTGAGGTGACACAATGAGGACATAGGGGTATTTATAAGGGATGAAATGCCACAGTGCGCTGCCACCTCCAATGAGATATCTCAAGATAAAACTAGGTTAAAATTGTTCGTAGGTTAACGCCACACGTGACATGCTCGTGTCAATAAGTAATGCTGCGATTGTGGCTTGTCACGTGACCGCATTTATAAATCATATTTTATTTAGTTTCTTTGAAGTTCAATTAGCAATACCATGAAAAAGCTATTATTTTAACAACTAATACAAAGTCTTCATCTTTTTTTTTTCCCGCAACAAATATTTACAACAAAATTTATATCAGTAGCATCAAGAGAAAACAAAAAGAGCAGCAGGAATGAGGATGGGTTTCAAAAGTTGAGGAGACAGCATATTATAGGGAGTGGTTGGAGAAACTCTGAAGATCATAACCCAAGATGATTGTGAATTACAAAAGTAGCCACCTCTTACAAAAAGACTCCCTCCTATTAGTGGATTTCATTGGCAAACTTTGGTAACAGGACTAATCTTCCTATGCCTAGATGACACCGAACATTGATGATGATTTTATTCAATGATATGAAAGATTAGTTTCAGCACCTTCATGATTTTATTCAATGCTTGTCCCAATATTTTAAGCCGTATAATACATGTTGATTTTCAGTGAAATTTAGATGATTCGCCTTATTTTACGTGCTGAAGATTTCCGACTTCCCTCACAGCCTGAACTTGTTGAAGAGGATAAATTTCTTTATTATGCATATTGTATAAACATTTTCATGATAAAAATTCTCTAGTTTTTTGTTGAAATTATGAAGGATGCCAGCAATTATTGAAAGGTGATGAAGACTCACAAAGGTGCAAGATTTTGGCAATCCTACATTTTGTTGGCAAGAAGGGTATTAGGAGGAAATCATTGTGGATATACTATCGATTAAGAAGAAAATCTCATTGTTTATGACAAATTTGAAAGCCATGTCAAAGGAAAATTATCCATCATCTACTCTTGGAAGATTCATTAATGGTTGATTTCTAACCTACCCTATCTGGTAGGTCTGAAAAGGAATAATACCTTCTCATTGTGTTATCAAATCTGAATGTTTCTCCCTTCTCATGAAATGGTGATATAATATGAAGAAGACCAGTTTGGATGTACAGCTCATTCCGAAATGCAACCTCATTATTATCAAAATAAAATTGACAAAACCATGCAAGTATATCAAGAAGGTATTTAATATATCTACAACTGGAAAAAGCTCAAATTAGTACTTATCCATTTCACTTTGGCCTGGACAGCAAAGTTACTCATTTCACAGTCAGATTAACTCTCTATATTTCCGTTTGATAATATATATCTAATATGACCTCCTCATGCAAACCCAACACAAAAACTGTGACCTTTCATGTGGTCCTTATTCAATTATAATTCCATATCTTCTAAATTGAAATTCCATACACTGAATACAACATGCAAAAATGAATGATGTATAGTCGGAACTCCGAGTATTGAAAAATGAAACATACGCTATCTTGTGAACAAATTAATAATAAGTATAGTTGTTCCAAATCCATGTGCTAGGCACTTGGCCGAATAGCAGGGACATTGCTATTGCCACACAAGGTCAAAGGTTTTAACCCCATGACCTCAAAACTAAAAATTAAGGGGTTTATCATGTCAAAACCATTATTTTGGAGAATATTGGTGCATAGGAGTGGCGATGCAGTGGTACAGAGGGAAAGCCACAAAATGGAGGACTTAGCAATTGTAGTGGACACATCTTGGTGCAATACTAACACAGACCAGTGGTGCCAGTGGTGGAAAGGAACAGTTAGCCAGGCAGTAGTATATGTACTATCTTGTTTACTTTTTTCATTCACCACTATTTTCTTATTCCACATATTCATACCTATCCTCCTTTGTAGAGTATCTTTTGTGACGTTTGACAATATTGCTTCTCTTATCCCCATATGACATCGTAACCCAAATATATAAGAGATCTATTTAGGCACCAGATGTTCTAACTCCCAAAACTTTTTTTCGGTATGAGATTTCCTCAAATAATGTAAAACTGCAGATGATATAAAAAGTTTGTGATAATCTAATGTTCTACAAAGGTTGACCATTTATAGAATCTGTGCTATGTAGATGCCAAAACATGAGGCTAAAATAAGAAGAGCAGCTTTCTTCCTATTTATCTAGTCTTGGCTCTTTAAAGATTTTGGCTTTTGGGTTTAGATTGGCTTGCAAAATTCAAAGTTCAGAAGAAGTTGAAGGGATATATGCAAGGCTCTTACATAGAAAAAAATGTTAATTAAGACCAAGAAATAATTTTTCCCATTATAGCTAGAAGACATCCAAAAAAGAGCATGAATATTTGAAAATCTGATAAAAATAAATAAATAAAGAGTAGTTGGAAAAGAAAATTTAAGAATGATGTAATCTGAGTGAAATGATCGGACAGGACAATATATCCAAAACTCAAAAAGATATGACTACCTATATAATGGTGATAGAGGTAAGCTGGTGCAGCAAATAACTTGCAAATATTGTGCATGGACGATTAACCCCTATTAAAGCTCACTAGAATTCCAGTTTTTATGGCTTCTGCTAAATTGTGACCAAAAAGAGATCTTCAGACAGTTAAATAGATAAACACCATTTCTGAAAAAATGCCATGCTTATAGGAGGGAAAAAGCAAGTGCAACTGAAACTATAAGTAGAGGTATCTCAGTCGCAAAAGTTTCAAGCTAAAGTTGTGCATAAATGTTGCTCTTCGGGTTAAGTCCCACGGCAATGATTACTACTAACTCCGTTATATCAGTGGTTTACATGTTAATATTGTCAAACACCTGATTCTTCAGGTTTTTGTTGAGATTCAAATTTGAAAATGTAATAGATTTTCAGTTCACTAGAAAGTTTGGAGAGACCATTTCAGGACTCAACCTCAACCCAAAAGTTTGTCAGTTATAGGTCCGTGTAAGATACTATCAAATTAGCCAAGCTGCAGGTTCATATCAGCTTTTTCCTCAAACCATTTGAGGAAAACCATAATCCATATTATTGTGAGAACGGCTTTCATAATCCTCAGTAAAAAATCATACGCAATATCGCCCACAGAGGAAGGGACTGACTTTTAACTTTGAGAAGCAAAACATCAACCCACAAAGGAGACATATGCCATTATGGTTACGCATATCATGATAGTCCTATATGGGTGTAGTTCTTTTGCTTAGAGGGGAAAAAAAACCAAATGTCAATGGTCTGTAATCGAACGAAGCTTACATCGACAAGCCATGCAGACGCGAAAACAAAAAAGAAGAAGACTTCATCGAACTCAATAGGAAAATGATAAAATCAACTTAAGCTTGCACACGTACATGTTGAAGCATAGTCGATTTTGCAGATGGGCTTTGTCAATAATTAGTAAAAAACCTGAATTTATCTGCAAATGGCAGAAAAATCAACAATTTTTAACAGAACAGAGGCATCTTTTCGATTTGAACCATGAAGAGATGAATTCATTGTCCTTTTATTTCCTAGAAAAAAAAAAGGAGCTAAGAAAACACCAAGCTGCAATGCCAATCGACAAATAGAGCAAAAAAAGGAAAAGGATTGACAACCATCATTAGAAGATTACGAACCTGGGAATATGGAGAGAGGAACGAGGCAGTCGACCGAGACCACCTTCATCTTCATCTTTTTCTCTTCTTCTTTTTTCTTGCTTTTTTGGCCATCGTCTTCCTCTTTTCCGAGAGACTCCCCAAGTCCATGCAAGAGCAGCAGAGACAGAGCAGTGGAGGGAGACACTCTCTTGAATTTTTTCAGGAAATTTTGCTCTGGAGATTTTGTCTTCTAGAGAGAGAAAAAGTTGCCCGTGTTTTTGGAGCAATGACCCCACTGTTATTTCGTAAAATGCAATTAGCTCCCCTAAGTGCATTCCATTTCTCAAATTGGTCCCTCAACTTGAGTTTATCGCTAATAGCCCCATGTACCTGATAAGCAAAAAATTAGGGGCAATTTTGTCCGGAAATGAATAAATAAAACTCCACGGAAAAAACTAAAATAATAATAAAACAAAATGATGAAGCCTAAAATATAGAGAGAGATGGAGAGAGAGAGCAAGCGAGGCGCAGGGCCGGCTGGCGGGGATGCCATCCAGAAGGGGAAGACAACCTTAACTGACCAGACATTGTCGGAGCTCCGAATCAGATCTATAATCCACAGGAGCATACACGATACAATCCCAAAGTGAGAAGGAAATACCAATAGAAATATCAATAACCGGTTTTATTTATAGGGAACTAAGACCAGTTCATTGGTTGTCATTTCCTTTAGATGCATCCATCCCCCACTCACTCGTTGAAGCAAAGCCCATTAGAGCCCCACTCTATGAGAAATTGCCCAATACGAACAGCGTGATTCCCTTCTCGCTCCTCATCCACACAGAATCTCAGACACGACCACATAGTAGACGCTGAAAAGGGAGTAGAATTCCAACCGTCCTAACCAAGTAAAGATGAATGTGCTCAAAACTCAAAACCACATGGCAGGGCATTCGCCTAAGCCCCTTGCTGAATCTAGGACGCCATCACCGTCCAAACAGCCGCGCTTTAAGAGCTTGATAGAATTTTCCCTTATTATTTTCAAAATCAACCACCATTTGTTTCAAGTGTATTATTATTGCCAGGGATCAAGAAAACTGGGGATATATCATAACGGAGGCCTCCCAAACCATGCAGGGAGAAAGAGAGCGAGTAACATGACTAAGTAAGGAACTGATCCACACTTCTAGCTTCCCAAAGAATGAATAAATACAAATTCCATTTCTAGACCATATGAAACGACCATAAGCCATTGCTCTTCCAAGCCTCACAAAAATTTGCATTTCCGTCATTGCAGACATTTCCAGGAGCAATGACAGATCACCGATGCCTATACGAGGGCCAAAAGACTACAAGCTCTTGCACCTACACCTCTATACTTTGCATAAGGAGCCAAACCTGTAAGATCTTGCACATTACTTCTAGTAATCCTACCACTACAAAAAGCTATTCTACTTCCTAAGCAGCCTCAAAATTTTCCAAGCCGATGACGACAAAGCTTCACTTCTGCCACCAAGGTCTAGGAGGGCTAGCTTCAGGAGTTGAATCATCTGACGAGCTTGAGCTAGGATATTTTCGCTGGACATTGTTGGACCGGACCCTGATCTCATATAAATTATCTTCAGTGCTCTCATCGTCACTGGACTCATCTCTACCCTCATTTTGATTCCCAAACTGTGGAACCATAACTTCTGGGACTCTGGAGGAAGCTTCAGCCTTGGAATGAAAGCACCGGAGATCAGCCTCTACTCAAGCGAAGCCATTTTCATTTTCATGTATTTGTGCTACCTAGAAGTCAGAGCACAAGTCAGAGCACGAGGCTTGTAGGTTTCTGGTGTTTCTCCCTATTTTTTCTGGTGTTGGCCTTACGCCAAGTTTGGCTTGTAGGTTTGGGTGAGCTGGAAAATCCACAATTCACAAGAACTTGAGGGTGCTGCATACGAGGCAATGAGAGAGGATGTTGTTAGAGATCAATAATATGCAATAGCTTACAAAGGATGGACCGACTTATTATCTGTTATGCAATACGCAATACGTCAATTATATCGGATCATTGAATAATCTGACGAAATAAAGTTGTAATGTTCTGTCAATAAATAAAAGACTATTTGACACTATGACTAAATGATCAATATGAGATTAACATTAAATTATAAAGATGACTGGATTAGGTGGCAATTTTTTTATTTTTGCTCTCTCTCTCTCTCAAATCTCCCATAATCGAAGAGAGCTATCAATCAGGAAAAGAAAATAATAATCACCAAAGAGTAAGGAGCCTGGGATTCGAAGTGGAACCAAGTGGTTGACACATGACCATCTTCCTTCTTGTTCTTTTCTTTTTGGGATATGTGCAACATAAGTTCTAAAACTTACAAGAAAAGTACAATTGAGTCCTAAAACTTACAAAAAGTACAATCAAGTCCTAAAACTTGTCAAATTGATTCAATTGAGTCCTAAATTTAACACCGTCAGATTTACTAACGGAAATTGTTGACGTGACGCTAACGTCATATTTTAAATGAATTTCTATTTTCCATATGGCTTTTTCAAAATTTTTTTATTCAAAATCTTTAAAATTAGATTTAAAAACTAAAAAGGAAAAACTAAAATTTATTTTAAAAAAAAAAACTGTTGAAAAAAAAAAAAAATGGTGCGGCGGGCATTTCCACTTGACCATCGGCCATCACTAGAGGGGACGAAGACGGTCGCCGGCCCCGAGCGAGGTGGCTGGCCCTCGCTTGGGCGAGTCTCGCCGGCCCCAAGTGAGGGCCAGCCACCCCACCAAGTCGAGCGTGGACGCATGCCCAAATCTGGGCATGCCAACCCCACGGGGGGCCGACAAGACCTCCCGCAAGGAGGGCGATGGTCACCGGCCCCCACAAGGGCCGGTGTGCCCAGATCTAGGCGGGCATCCTCGCCCGAGCACGGGCGGGGGTGGCCGACCCTCACAGGGCCGGCCGAGGGCCGGCCACCCCACCGGGGCCGACGACCGTCATCGGCCCCTTCGGCGATGGGCGGCGGCGTAAGCTCCACCGGTGCATTTTTTTTTTTTTTTTTTTTTTTTGAACGCTTTTGTTTGTTTTAAATAAATTTAGCTTTTCCTTCTTAGTTTTTAAATCTAATTTAAGCAAGAATAAAAATAGTGTTAAAAGCCACATGAAAAATAAAAATTCATTTGAAACGCCACGTCGGCAATTTCTGTTAGTAAGTCCGACGGTGTTAAATTTAAGACTCAATTGAATCAATTTGATAAATTTTAGAATTTGATTGTCATTTCTGTAAGTTTTAGGACTCAATTACACTTTCGTTGTAAGTTTTAGAAACTACGTGGCACATATACCTTTCTTTTTTTTTTTTTTATCTCTTTCTGGCCATCATGTTCCTCTTTTCGGTGACTCCATTAGTTCATGCAAGAGCCGGGGAAAGAGAGAGAGGGTGTTTAATTTTTTTTATTTTGGTGTATAAATAAGTTTCACTATTGATACCGAATGGTCAAAACTATTTTTTCTATTATATGAGAAGTTGCTATCATTATTGTGATTTATTTATTATTGATTATACACAATTACATGAAATGTTTTCCCATTTCAAAATTACCGATCACATATAAATATTTATGGATTATTAATAACAAATAATCATGATGAAAAACTTAACTTTGCGAAATTCTTGCTTATTTTTCACTTTATATCTTCTTTTTTATTGAACATTTTCATATCTTGTCATGTCAAGAAATTACTAAATAGAATAGCTACTAATTTTTAATTTTGGAAGGTCAATCCATATTAGCATGCGTGGAATGCTGAATTTACATTATCGATGCATAAATAAGTTAGTTTGTACATATTTATTAGGGTAAGCATTGTTTTAAGGTCAACCCTAGACCAACTTTGAATTGGCCCAACCCCATTGATTTTGGTCTGGTTCCTAGGGGTAGGGGTAAGCAGCAGTCTAGGGTCAACCCTGAACCAACCCTGGACCGGCCCAACCCTACCAGTCCTGGTCCGATTCCCAAGGAGACTGGTTTGGTCATTGGTCCTGAAATTCTAGGACCAACACTGTGCGAGTTGGTCTTCGGTCCTGAGAGTTTTGGGTCGGTCCAACCCTGGACTAACCCTATATATTATATTATATTATATTATTTATAATTTTTTATATATTCAAACCTAAGTAAAATGATGTTAAAGCTGTTGACTCCTCAAGCTCACAGTCATGGAAAAACGGCATCCAATTCCAAAAGGCATGAAAGGCGTGAAGTTTACGCTGTAAAGGTCTGCACGGCCTCCTCCTCCATAGTCCAGAGTACGTCCTTCACCGTGAGGACCAAGGACTCCTCATAGTCACGGACTCGCGATGTCCAAAACGGCGCAAAGTTTACGCTCTAAATCTCCTCACGGCTTCCTTCCCCAAAGTACGTTCTCTTCCATTATGTCTTCTTTGTTCTTCAATTTGCCAAAATCAAAAGTAGCAACATCCCGCTCGCCGCTTTGTGGACCCTATCTTGTCCCATATCTCCATGAGCGGTTAGTAGGTACGAAATTTATATTATTGTGTCATCTTAAATTTGCTAAATATGTATTGGTATTTATAGTTTAGTTGCACAATGCCGCATTGTGAATGGATGTGTAATTTGAATTTGTAGGTTTGCTTTTTTAGGGAGTGTAAAAAACAAGACGAAAAAAATTATCGATCGGTCTCGGGTTTACCCTAGAACCGAACCGAACCTATTGGGTTGGTCCGATCCTTGATCTCAGGCTCAATAGGGTCAATTCTCGATCCTAAAAATTGAGGACCAACACTGTACGGGTTGATCCTAGGGTTAGGGGGTGGCCCAAACCAACCTGGACCATGCTCACCCCTACCTAGGAGGATTGGGTCGATCTTTGATCCTAAGAGCTTTGGACCAGCATTGTCCAAGTTGATTCTTGGTCATGAGAATTTAGGCTCTAATACCAGTGAATGGACCTAGACTTAGAACCAGGGAGAGCCAAGAACAATTTTCTGTAGGTATGCCTTCCCACAGTGGGCGAACAACTCCCGTTCAAGCCCTTCAGGGACAACCTTTTAGCAGAAAACCACTCAGCCATTTAGTTCAGAGCCTAGAGACACCCAGAGATGCCAGGTTAGAAACGTTTCTAACATATCCAAGCTGCATTTCTTGGAGGATCCTACCAGGCTGGAGAAGAAGAGAGATTTAGAAAGTCATAAGAGAATTCCAAAGCACACACTTTTCTTCAGGGGACTCTGCCCAACACATTACACCATCCTCGTCTTATATAGACGATAAGAGGTCACAAAGAAACAAACAGGACCTAAGTAATAGGTCCGGATACAAACAGAGGCATCGGAAACTTCCGGGAGGGAATTATTCGCACACTATGAACAGTGACCGTACTATGAACAGTACTTTCCCTAGCCTAGTGCTACAGTAAAAGTGATCAGTGACTTGCTTCAGTGAAGATGTACGGATTCAGCGATCTCGTCCGTCACGAGCATTGTAGCTACAGACTGAGTCATCAAAACTGTCTTCTAGGAGATGTGCCTCGTATTTTTGTTCAAGGGCTTCAAGGTCTTTAGGTGAGAGGATTTGGCTCAACCTTCATGATGAGGATGCTTCTTCATGAGCCCAATGGGATGCTTCTTCTTCAGCCCAGTTTGTGTTGTCATTTTCTTGAGTGTTGGCAGGGATGCTTGGCTGAGGCCAATTGGATGATTGTGCATAAAAGGATATGTCCATGTTCTGGAATAAGGACGAAGGTCCTTGGTCATAGGGATCCTGCGACAGAGGACCTCCAAAGCGTGCATAGGGGTCCTGGGTGGAATGGACAATATCATATGTTCCTGTCATTTCATGCTCTTGGGACGATGCAGCTTGTTTGTATTGCTCGAGTGCTTCCCTAGCTTCTGGTGCTAGGTCATAATGATCCCACGTAGTGGGTGCATTATTCCAAACGTCTTCGGGAATGGTTTTGTTTTCTTGACACGGGATTCTGGAGTTGTCGGTACTCGTTTTCACGAATTTAACGGATCTTGGATAAGATTTGTAAATCCAGGCTTCCTTCTTTGTTCAGATGGGGTTTGTAAGATGTGGTCCCTATTTCCGTGCATTATCGATAATTGTGCCATTATTTGTGAAAAAATGCCATGGACGTCGGAAAACGGGATGGTGTGGACTTCGGGATTTGGTGTCATGGTTCTCGGTTCTCTTTCCAAGTCTTGTTTCCAACATGTAGGATGATAAAACCAATTAAGAAAGTCTAAGAGGTTTTTATCGCTTTCTTTTTCTACATTCCTTCCGAGTAAAAATATCCTGGTGAGGTTTGCAATGAATCTCCTGGTTGGGATTTCAATAGCTATCAAGTACTTATTGGTTAAGTACCATAACAGCGTCTTGAGCTGGTCAGGGAAATCATCTTCCTTCCAGATGAGAGGATGAATGAAAGGATAATTTAAATTTAACCCAGAAGGATAGAGAATCGAACCTCCATTGAATCGAACAAATCGTGTGACATTACCACATAAGATTTTCCAGATTTTCAGCAAGATTGTCATTCTGGATGTGTTGAACAATCTCCTGGGGATATTTCCAACTTGACAAGTCTTTGATCTTCTCAATCTTGTATTTTACACCATAATTGAGCATATGGAATGCAGGTCGCTTGATGTACGTGTTGATTTCGGCTGGTGCTTTGGGTCTTGACAAAAAGTCAGCAAGTACATTCTTTTTGCCAGAAATGTGTTTGGTTTCAAAAGAGTATTTTGAAAACCATTCAGCCCATTGAAGCAGCTGAGAATTTGGAATCTGCTTCTATTTAAACTTGGTCATCTGAGGAAAATATGTCATGTCTAATTCTACCAAGAAGTGATGGCCGATGAGATGAAACTCAAACTTTTTGATTCCATTTTTCTTGCCAAGATTTCTTTAAAAGTGGAGTGGTAATGCATTTCAGCTTGAGAAAACTTTCCACTTTTATGGGCACGAGAGGTGTCTCTTACCATCAATTTCTTCAAATAGGATTGCTGCCCGGTATTCATCATCGGCGTCCGTTTGAAGAATTCTTCTTCTGTTGATGGTATTTGCAGTGGTGGGAGATTTTGCATAATCTCCTTAAGCTCAGTAACTGCTTTAGTCTGGAGTTTTTCTCAAGGTGGGGGATTCTTCTTCAGCATGGATTGTAAAGGAATCAAAAGCTTTGCAATATTTGGGACAAAATCTCTGAGATAATTAATTATCCCAAGAAATTGCTGAACTTGTTTTGTGGTGAAGTTGTCTTCAGGAAACTTCAATAATTCTTGAGCAATATGTGGCCCTGGGTAGTACGTACCTTTGTTAAGGTGCATACCAAGAAATTCGATTTCTGTCTGGGCGATATTCATCTTTCTTTGAGAAAGCATGATACCATGTTTCTTCACAATTTCTGCAAATTGCTCAAGGAGTTGACAGTGTGACTGCTCATCAAGACTGTAGAGCAGAATGTCGTCAATGTATACGGCTGCAGTTGACAAGATTGGCTGGAAAATACGACACATGGCCTTTTGAAAAAGGGATGGTGTTACCTTTAGGCCAAAAGGAAGGACTTTCCTTTGGAAATCTTTGGTTCGGGATACGAGAATCCCGTTTTGGATCTGTCTTCGAGGTGGATGCCGGTTGCCAAAATCCGGCTTTAAGGTCGAATTTGGAATAGATATGGGCCTTGGTCAGGCCAGCAAAGAGAGTCTCTGGATGGTAGAGGGAATTTATCATCCTGGAAAAAAAGATTGAGAGGCTGATAGTTGATTACCAGTCTCATTTTCCCTCTATTTTGCTCAGCACGTTTATTGACATAAAAAGCTTCACAAGCCCATTGAGAATTGGAGATTTCAATAAGACCTTGTTGTAATAGTTTTGAGCATTCTCTTTGGGCTAAAACCAGATGCTCTGGATTCATTCTCGTATGACTCGCCTTGGTCGGATTTATATCTTCATTCTTCTTGAAGGGAAGGCGAACAAAGAACTCTGGATTTTTCCACAAAGGATTGGGACATTTTTGGGCAAATTCTGAATGGGATTCCGAACAAGATTCTAACAACTTTTGCATGATTGGATCGAGTAGACTCATCTGAATGGAAAAAAGTCTCTGAATGTTGACAAACTCAGAGAATTGGTCTTTATATCTAAGACATTTTCTAGGAATGATGCGAAGCTGAGAGATTTGAGTTATAATATCCCACCCAATTATCAGATCTTTATTTGGGAGACTTGATCCAAAAATTTTTGTGGTTATGAAACACTGAGGAAAAAACTAGACAGTTACTGGAGTGGTTTTGACGCTTGTGGAGAAGGTATCTCCAGAAGCCGAGTTGAAATATCTGATATAAGGAGTCTAGAATTCTTCAGGAAGAACTTTAGTATCTAAAATGGAACAACTTGCTCCAGTATCAATGAAAGCAATAACGGTGATTGGTTTGGCAAACTTTGGTGAGAATTTTCTTGGGAAATGAGGACGGTGAGTTTGGCTTGAAAAGATATCAAGATTTGGTACTTTGGAGATGTGGGTGAAATGTGAAAAATGTCTTCGAGACTACGAATCGACTCATTCTCACTAGAAGTTTGATACGGTGGAATGGCACAAAGAGTTTGTTCGAGATGGTTTTTCTTGAGAGAATAAGGATTAAATATCATCATTTTCAAGAGAAATGCCTGTTTCATTCTCAATGTGATGAATTAGATGATTCTGACCTTTTCTCGCTTAAGGACAGTTTTTGGCAAAATGTCCTTTCTAGTTGCAGATGTAGCAACGGTTTGATTTCTTGCGGCTTGTGCGATCTTTCCTTTTGCGTAGGTATCGCCATTTTTTCTTTTTCCGGAAATGCTTGGAGCCATGTTTGGGTTTGTTCCACCAAAACTTCTTGTAATGCTTCTTTTTCTGGAATACTTGCCACAAGTACCATCACGGTCTTACTTGGAGCATTTGATTTTTAACTTTCGACGGGAACAAGCGATTCAAGGCGCTTGTCATACGTGATGTAGGTGCGGATCATCGGCGCTTTAAACACAATTCTTCAAGGCACGGGTGGATTTCTTGTTGTATTTCTCCCAAGGGAATATCTTGTACTCTCCTTTGTTTTCCGAAGAACGATCTTTCAACCATCCGAGATAGTTCTTTAGGAATGGAAGTAACGAAAACATGCTTGATTTGGATGCTCCGACTTGATAAAAAGTTGAAGCATTAGTCGGTAATGCTTGTCAAGATGCCTTTTCTGGAGGGAGCAGCATCTTCTTTCAAAGAATTCTCTCTTTTTTATCTCTATGAGATCAGTGGGTTTTCCCACAAAAACATGATATAAGAGGGTGATGGCATGGCTGAAGTTTGGTGACATCAGAAAATGTATCTAGTCTTGTTACGAAAGTGATTGCCACCAAAGTTTGAGACTTCTGTGAATCTTGTAACAAAGTGGTAAAGGACATCATTCGTGTCATGGTTGGTAATGGACTGGGTATTCAACCAAGTATGAAATTCTTCAAGTCTTTCTGGCCATTTGGGATAAGGAATATCATCAATGGTGAAGAATTGTTCGGATGCTATGGATGTAGGTCGAGCAAGATTGCTCGTCTGACCATATTTTGGGTCAGAATAGTTTGATTCCATTTCATCATCCGGAGGATCAGCCATGAATATTGATGAAGTAACTGGCACAATAGGAGGGGAATCAACAGGAAGGGGATCAGCTGTAGGAATTGAGAAGGATGAAGAGGAGGAGAGAGATACTGAATCTGACTCAGTATCAGGAGAAGTTTGTTCTGCTGGAAAGGTTTGTTCTGCTGGAAAGGTTTGTTCTGCTGGAAGCAGGGTCTGCTTTTCTGGAATGGCAGAATCTGGTTGTTGTATGGCGGGGTTAGATTCCTGAGTACTCAAATTCTTTAGAAATGATTCCAATGGATTTGATAACATCATCCGATCCGGCCTCTCTCTTATCACAAGCGAACTTGATTACGTAGGCGCCATTTTTCTTTCCCTTTATCCTTTTGCGGGGCCTTGAGGCGATTTCGTATTTGTGCCATGTCCGGTTCTCTTCGTAGGGATCTTGGGATAGTGGCAAAAATAGAGGTGTGTGGTGGTGGAGGTACATACCCGGTTCTAACGAAGGAGCCAATGGATCGAAAGGTCTAAACCTTCCTTCTTCAAGAAGTTGGATTTGCTTCTTGAATTTTTCAATTCTACGGCTTTGGACTTTCAAGATAATGATACCCAAGATGTTGTCTTGATTCCAGGGCATGAAGCCGTTTTTGGAACTCAAAAAGTATCTTCTTTGTGCTTTCATCATATTTTCGGAGATCTTGTGGCACGTTTCCAATTTTGGAATCAATTACCTTAAAGGCATTGTTTTGTGCCAACGAGTCTACGATTGCCAATTTAGAACAGCTTCCGGCGGCGAAATCTTTTATGTCTTCCTGTTCATCCACATCGTGGGGGTTGCTATTTTCGAACATGACGATATCTCGTTTTGTGGATCAATGAATTCCTACGGAGCGGGGAAACGAAAGTTTTGAACTTTCTCTGGCAAGAGGGGGAAAATCAGTTTCTTGGAACATGGCAATAGAAGAAGTGGGAGGTGTTTCCGTTGGAGCCTCAAATTGGTAAGAATGTTTCTTAGCCCATTTTTGGATTGGCTTATAAAACGGGGAGAGGGCTTGCTTTTCGAGGAGGAGATGGTGGAGGTGATTTTGGTGGATCTCGGTGGGACTTCGGGTGTAGTATTGAACTTTGGTGGTGGAGGTGGAGCATAAGAAACCATGTACTGGTACTTGTCACACTCACCAAGAGTATCAACGGAGGGATCTCCGTTTAAGTATCTTTGGTACACCTTATTTTTTGACTTTTTCCGTTGAGGTAGAGATCTTGCTAAAGGATCTACCTCGTCAGGGGAATTTGTGCAATGGGAACATTGGCAAAAAGGATCCCAAAAGCAATGACCATAATTGTCTTTATAGTAATGGACATGATGTCCATCACCGTCAAAGTGTCTAACAAGCTTTTTTGGATCTGGGTCGGAAATGGATTGAGGAACGCATGGTTCAATCATGAAGAGGGTTTGGAAAATAGAGGGACTTTCTTCCTTTTCCTTGTCAAATTTGATGGAAACAGTTCCATCTTTTTTTCGAACGAACTCGAGTCCGTGGTGGAAAGGCTTGTTATCTTTGGTGTAGCTTCTCGTAGTTGGTAATCCAAGTCTCGGGAGGAGCTTGGCCAACGTATCCTTTGGGATCTGTCTAGGAACATGGATGCATGATACCCGATCATTTTGCATGGAAATAAACGAGCATCTTCATTACCATTATTGAAGTTGAGATCAAGGGCATGGTTACGCACTCGATAAACCATACGGTAGTGAAGTGTTGCGGCAAGCGATTCAGCGGTTTGAGGGGCTCCGGTGAGTGGACTTGAACTTTTAGAAAAGAGAGTAGCTGAGGATTTGAAAGAGCGATGTTGAAGTTCGGATACAAAGTCACGAAGACTGTTCTGGCATTCAAAGTGGTTTGGACAGTGCCGATGCAGGCATGCTGGTATTGTAAAAACCTAGTATCTAATAATGCTATTCTTGCCACAACTGGCAAGCCTTTACGACCATGGAAGGTGAGAGCAAGACGAACAGCGCCATAGTGGACATGGGTATATCCCTGTTGAGCCCATTGTCTGGGAAACTCTGAAGGGATCTGGAGAGTAACAAAGTACTCATTCTTAGTAGCAGGAATAGGATGCTGTCGAATTTGGAGGACTGGACGTACTCTTTTACTTGCTTTGGGGTTTGGTGGATTAGTTGGCGGATGGAACGGATGGGTGAGAAAGATGTATGTGGTTTGGCAAAAGCTGAGTAAGGGTTCATGAGGGGAAGTTGAGTTTCAAAGATCTTGGTTTCATCACTAAGAGAGACTTCATAGATATAGTCTATCTTAGAAGCATTAGAAACACGAAACTCGGGAGAGGTTGAAGATGAAGGAGATGAAGTAAGAGAAACAGGTGCTTCAAGAATTTCTGGTTGTGTGGACATGATGAGAAAAGATCTTCTCAGCACTGGATTCACCTACCAAGCGTATGGAATGGATAACCTTAAAAACGAAACCATTATTATGTGTGTGTGTGTGTATATATATTATAATATATAATATATATTGTATATCTACACTTTTGCATATGGTGTTATGGGTATTATTGATAGATGATTATAGGAACTTCCCATTTTGTCCAATATATATACGAGTGATCTTACTCTTTTTTATGATTTCTTACTTTTGACAAGTGTGAAATTTCAATTGTTGTCTTATCTTAAATTTGTTGAATATGTAATGGTATTTATAGTTTGGTTACTCAATACCACATTATCGATGGATATATAATTTAAAATAATAGATTTGCCTTTTTAGGGAGTACAAAAAAGTAAAATAAAAAAATTATCGGTTGATCTCAAATTCACATCCGAATTGGACCGAACCCATTAAATCCGGTCCTCAGTCCCAAACCCAATATGATTGGTCATCGATGGCAAAAATTAAGGACTAATACCGTGCCGGTTAATCTTAGGATTAGGGAGTGGATCAGCCCAATTCAGACTATGCTCATCTCTAATATTTATATTACTATATTTCGGGGAAGTATTCTCATATTTCGAGGAAGTATTCTCAAAGCCCCTGGCTATATTACCAGGGATCATCTGTTGATCCACAACCACGACTGCGGAGGGGAAAAGATGAGGAAAATGACCAATAAAAGAATATAGATTCCATCGTGGACAAAATTTAATATGAGCCATAGCTCATTACATTCTTACGTTTCTTTGTTGCTAAGAACTATAATCGACTCACATTTACAAAAGCAAGAAAAGAATCCAAGTCCATACAAGGGCTGATAACTAAAAGCTCCTGAACGTCCGGAACTTCTTCAACCTCTGTATCTTTGTCCAGGGGCCTAAATTGTAAGCTCTTGCATATTGATACCTTTTTAAGATATATTTCATATTAGGGTCGCCAACTCCGCGCCAGTCCCCAAGGTCTAGGTGGGCTACCTTCTGGAGTTGAATCATCGGATGTGCTCCGTAGTCGGACATCCTTTGATTTTGCCCTGATATATCTAGGCGGGCTGGCTTCCGGAGTTGAATCACTGGATGTGCTTTGTAGCCGGACATCCTTTGATTTTGCTCTAATATATCTAAGGGGGCTGGCTTCCGGAGTCGAATCATCAGATGTGCTTGTACCCGGATTTTCAAGTGGCAAATCCTTTGATCCAACCCTGATTGCTCTTGGCGGGCTAGCTTCTTGAGTCAAATTATTGGATGTGCTCTTACTAGGAATTTCTAATCAGACATCCTTTGCTCGTGCCCTGAACTCGAAGACATTATCTTCAGAGCTTTCATCATCTTTGGACTCATCTCGTCCTATATTTTGGTTGAACGAATTGGGAGCTTGTTCAACTTCTTGCAATCCGGTGGCTGCTCCAGCCCTGGAAAGAAACACGAGACTTAAGCTTGCAGCCAAGCGAACAGTAAAGATAATAAGATCATGCATATCAAAATCTAACCTCTTAACATATTTTTTGTAGTTCAATATCAACGGAGAACCACCTTCATTCCCAATCTGCTCTTTTAGTCTGATACAACAATCAGGACCAATTAAGACAGGTAATTTCATTAGGGCAAAAAAGAAACATGCAGGCACAAAAATTTTAAAAAAAAAGGGGCAAAACTTACATGACCGGCGAAGTAATGGGTGGGGGATTATCAGCCACTTGTTGATGCTACATGATATCCAAGAAGCACATAAGCAGGGAGTTATGACTTAGACTTAATGATATGGAACACGGAAAGATGACAATTAAAGTGAACACTTACTTCACTGGCAAATCATCCTCAATGAACTCCCACCATTCCTTCTCGAGGTTTAAGGTTTCTCTGTCCCCGTCATCATACAAGACCTATAGTCCCAATCAAGCCATATATATTTAACATGATATCAAAGAACATGCAGTTGCAAGGTCTCAGAGTCAAAGAAAAGAGGTAGCAACGCATAGAGCGAGAGGCGCATATTCAAACAATTACAAAATTTTGAAAAGTTAACTCTCAGACGGGGACTTGAGGATAAAAAAGGACTGATCTGCATAATGCGGATACATCCAAGAGGCTAACTGAGCTGATCAAAACAAATGGCAGGTCACAGTTACAGAAGCTTCTGAAGACTATGATAGTCAGCTCACCCTGTGCTTTTTCATTATAGGGTCGTAAGATTCAATTCGGCCATCATAGAACCTGTAAAACAACCAATTAGAAAATGGAAGAAAATGACATAAACAACCCTCAGTGCTGTAGATCATCATTGAAGCAACCGCAGCAGCTGGCCATCACCGAAGGAACAGCAGTAGCAAGTGCGAGAAGGAGATGAGAATTGAAAATTAACATGCTCAACCATGACAGAAACAAAGTATCCCAAGTGAGGGTTCCAGAGTGCTCACATCTCATCCAATGGCCACCAGACCTTTATTCTACGACCAACATATCCATCAGCAAGCACCCTAGACTCCTGAAAATTGTTTGAGAAAATATGACTTTATGCAGGAAAAAGAAGGTGCAAAGACTATGCCTGTTAGCAATTAGGATAAAGTAAGAAATAAACTGAGTGACAACCCTCTTTAATAACCGTAACCACAAAATTCAGCAGTGCTTGGGAACAAACTTCAGTTTTATAACAATGATAATGATAATAATAAAAATCGAAGAAAGCATACTTGATAATATAACAACAAAGAATGTGATAGATATATAATATCGATCCAATCAGTGTATGAAAAGTATACTGCAACAGTTAAAACATACCCTTGAGGTGCCTTTACTAGTGTTGTTTCCTCCTTTCATTGGCAGATTAATTTTTTTCTCTCTAAGATCAATTGGGAGCAGAGCTGCCTTGCCTCGCACAGTCTCTGCATTTGACTTCATTGTAGTTCTTCTTTTTGTTGTAGAAACATTAGGCATAGCTGAAAGATCAGTTCTGCTTATGGAGATCCTTCTTTTATGGGGCTCTCTAGTAGTTTGACCCTCTATACAGCCAAGAAAGATCATAACCTTCCTCGGGTCTCATAAAGGAATTGGGTTTCGATTCCCTTTTCCTTGGAAGCATTGAACCCTTTGAGTCTAAGAAATCAGCAATGCCTTGTTTAGGAGAACCACTAGTATCATTATTCACTGTAGTAGATTCATTTTGGTAGAGTAAAGCCACTACAGGTGAATAATCATCCAAAGTGGTGCCCATTGATTGAAGTGCACCCTTAAGTGGCCTCAGCTTTGCTGCACAATCCAAGATCAGTTTCTCTCCCAATTTCCAACTGGAAGGTGGCACTTTCTGCAAGATGATATATTCCCTATGAGAGAATGAACAAAAATAAAACCAAGCTAAAACAGTAGAAACATAAAAAACGACAGTAACCTCATTCTCCTTAAGCACACTAGCCAGGAGACGGATCAGTAGATCTGGGCTGATGTCTTCACTTTCAGCAAGGATGTCAGCCATTATTTGTTCCACGGCCCAGTATTCATCAGCAGATGGGTTTGACCTTAATTAACAAAAAGAAAAAATCAAAAAATAAGAGAGTATCAAAAGGTAAATGCTAATATGTCGAAAAAAAAAAGATGTTGAGAACTATCATTTAGTAAAGTAAAAAGAGTGTTGTTGTAGTCTGTCTTAACAAAACTGTTAAGCCAAGTTTTAATCCAACTACCACAAAGCCATTAAGGTGCCCTTATTCTTTCACTTTCCCAGATTTGAGTTCAAGAGCTTGCATAGATATCACTAAATCTCACTCTCTTGTAAAGATAGCAGTGTAACACCTTATTATAAAAGTCCTTGCTACACCAGGCAGAATATTGAGTTTAGCAGGAGATTCTTCAATAAAATTGAAATGTTTAGAGTACCAAACCAAAACCACATAAAGTAGTCAAAAGATTCATCAAATCATGAAAGGTAAACTAACTTATAAATGAACACTGATGTACATAGAAACTCATCCGCAATTAACTAACAACAACTATCATCTTTTTGAGTCATAAGAAAGGTTACTAGACAGCAAGACAAGGCAAATTGAGATATTCCAGAAAACTAAAATGGAACTCAGAAGAGATAATTCCATTAACTACTGTTATTGGTCAAAGGTTAAGAAAGCCATCCTTTTCTTATGATATCTGGTAAACTATTATGCGAAAAGAAATTAAAAAAGGAGCATTAAATGTACTGATGATAGTATTACCTAGTGAATACCCAGAAATGTTGGCACATATGAAGAATTTGCGCCTCACATTCAAGGTCAACCATTAGCAGGCATGCCTTGACCCTTGCAATAGTTTCAAGTATAGAGAGGGCCTTTTCATAACACCGTGTTGATGGTTGGGATAGCTTAGAAAGAGCCTCCACGATCAGTTGAAAAATTTCCTGCCCATGAATGGATACTTGAGAAACTGTGAAAGAACAAAATTTTATCTAGAGAGGAGTGAGTTCATCGTGTTAGAAAATCTCCAGAGTTTTGTTTTATATACCTTCATCTGATTGTCATTATATGGTTGTACTGGCGATGCTATCGTCAGAATCTCACTGAGGCAAGATGCCACTGCAACTCTAACATCCTCATTACAATGTTTGAACACAGCTTCAGCTATGAGACCCTTCATGACTGGAAGAAGGGCATCTTGGAGGAAGTCCGATGGTTCTTGCTCCATATTCACCAAGACATCCTCAGCATTCTATGTAGGGGGGATGTGTAGATGAAAGCAAAAGTCAGTGTCTATATCTAAATAATCAACATTAAAGAGTACAGAAATGTTTCTGGAAATGTATAAAGAAAACACCACTTTCAGATGCTCCAATAATTGGTGATGTATGTCCTTCAAGAGGTCAAACAAAGGGGGCGGGAAAAGATAAAACTAGAGATTTGACTTTGAAGCTCATTGTAGCACAAGAAAATCATCCAGTGGATGGAGAATTGGACAGCAGAGAACACCAAGTACAAGGAGCAGTGCTTAAACAATATCCATTTAACTAGCTCACGGTAATATTCTGAAACCAAAGTTCTATAGTTTAGAAAGGAGTTTGAAAGCCATTATATGAACTCACTCTCCTGTTCCAAATGAACTAGATGCCTTTGCCACAAGCATAACCACCAAACGAATTAGCATATATCGACCAACCAAAACAACAAAGATGCCTGATGAGCAAATTGATGAGAAGCCCAAAGACAGGAGATTGATCATTCCCCAAACAAACACCAACCATCCTCAAGCATTCAAATTTATCCCAATTGAACACAAATAAGAAATCCCCATGCAAGTAAAGCTTTACGGCTCAGCAAATCATTATATGCACGAGTTGGTAAATCGAGGTGGCATACATCAAGAAGCGTGAGGAGTTCATCAACAGAAGAAGGGGCATTGAGGAGGCCATTGCCAACCAATCTAAGCTGCGCTGCCAAAGTCCTCTCAAATGAAGAAGAAGAAGATGACGCCATTTTTTTCTCTTTTTACTTTGGGTGGCCACACACGCTATACAGCTCAAACAAACACAGAGAGTACTAGTATTCTCTTGCAGATTTGCACAGACAGTAATCAGAAACTCATCTACAATTTATAGGGAAAACAAAACTTGGCAATTCAGACGAAGAAATGGAAACACAGTAAGTTTCCACCTATTCTATGAACCTGGTCTTATTCCTTGGTTTCTGATTTAGCTATCAATTTTGGTTTCTTGGTTGGGGTCTGACTGTGTGCTCTTTGCTATAATGACAAAAATGGACATGATAGCTTCAAATGGTATTTCATATCTTGGGAACTTAGGAGGATCAATTACTTGCCATTCCATTGGCTTGTGCACTGGATTCTGTACCTAATCACTCTTAAATTGCTCCAGAATTTGATTTTTCTGGCTTTCCTAATTATTAGCCTGCTCAATATTGGTTTCTATAGACTGACCAAAAAAGAAAATGGGATCTATATATTAACAACCGAGACAGAATCATAAAATCCATAAGATATGATGCGAGCTTGTCAAAAAAGAACAAGGTGTATAATATCAATGAAATAAAGACTTAGACATGCAACCAATAAATTCATCTTTTAAAAGATTGTTATGCAAGTGCAAATCAAATTTTTTCATTACATCCTTTGGTTATTTTTTTAAGAAACATTTATTAAAAATAACAGTGATATACCTATATCCATGTACAATATTTGAGTATTGGCAGGCACCACCATTTTAGCTTGACATTTTATGCCAAACATGAATAGGTGCAAGTATTACAATTTAGTGTATGTGATGACTGACTTATAAGGTTGAAATCATATCGAATAGGATTATGTTTTCTTTTTACAGAATATTGGCATCAAGCTGACAGTTCTAAACATACAATGGTACAACCAAATTGGAGAAAAGTACAGCAATGACCACAGACACAAATATAATTTTAACATGACACAAGCACAATGACTCACGATTGAAATGATTTGATTCGATTTTGACTTTCCTCATCCAAACAAAATCATTATCACCATGTGCAATATTTGTGCTCTAAATAAAGCCAAAGGATATGACGCAAATTGCTAATAAACATGACAAAGCAACTGCATTTCAATTCAGATTGCATCCCTCTCAAACTTGACTCAAACTTCATCAAAATTAAAGATAGTTTGGATCCAGGTCCATCTCAACTCAACCTAAATCATCACATAGAGCACGTAAATGAGAAATTACACATTACTTGTCCAGGTTTTTAAGCTCAAGCAGCGCATTGCATCGACTCCACTTTGTTACTGAGTTATGGACAGTAATAGTCTCAATCACTCAGATTCTTTTCTTGCCAGGAGATGCACATGACCTCCAGTTCCACTTTTCCATTTGAACTTAGAACATGTGTACATGATTCACAAATCCTGAAAAATCATAACTGTGGTCTCAGCTGTTAGATTTGGTTCTTACATCATATTAAGTTTCTGAAAACAATTAGATCTGAAAGCGATCTCAATGTGCACTGGAAGCAATAGCAATTTATATGCGTGGTGCACTGTTAATAAACCAAAGCTCTCTGTTCCTTTTCCAAATTGAAAAATTGAATAATAGTAGATACCTGCTCATAGAGAGTTTCTTCTTATCTTTGTAACACAAGGAGAATTCCTGCAAGGACATTTAAAACAGAGAGAAATTGAAAAAATAGTGTGATCAGCACAGTAACATTTCAACAAATGAGAATGACAATAGATATGCGTATTGTCTAATAACAAAGACATTCACCTTCAAGTTTTTCTCCGACCGAATAGCTGCAAACTCTTTCTTGCTTGCTTTTGGACAATAAACTGTAGTACTCCTATATCTGAAGGATTTTCGATCAACAAAGCCCTTCAGCAAAATTATTCAATTCAAACAAAACAAACACAAAACCTAGGAGAAGAATAAAAGCTAGATCAGTCTAGTAGATTATCGAAGGTGCTATTTGTGAGGTGACACAATGAGGACACACGGGTATTTATAAGGGATGAAATGCCATAGTGCGCCGCCACCTCCAATGAGATTTCTCAAGATAAAACTAGGTTAAAATTGTTAGTAGGTTAACACCGCGCGTGACATGCTCGTGTCAATAAGTTCTGCTGTGATTGTGGCATGTCACGTGACTGCATTTATAAATCATATTTTATTTAGCTTGTTTGAAGTTTTTTTTTACTTTGGTAAAAGTAATAAATATATTGAGCTTAAACCAAACTATACAAGAAGAGATCACGGCACCAAAAACTTACACACAGAATGACAAGGAGTCATAGCGAGTGGAAGGGTGCCAAGATGAAAAGACTGCCAAAAGTGGCAAAACAAGCGAAACCGGCATCACACACTAACACGGCAAAGTAAGAGCCAAACAGCGAAACCAGCTTGTTTGAAGTTCAATTAGCAATACTGTGAAAAGCTATTATTTTAACAACTAATACGTCTTCTTTTTTTCCGCAACAAATATTTATAACAAAATTTATATCAGTTGCATCAAGGAAAAAAAAAAAAAAGAACAGCAGGAATGAGGATGGGTTTCAAAAGTTGAGAAGAATGCATATTCTAGGGAGTGGTTGGAGAAACTCTGAAGATCATAACCCAAGATGATTGTGAATTACAAAAGTAGCAACCTCTTAAAAAAAGACTCCCTCCTGTTAGAGGATTTCATCCGCAAATTTTGGTATCAGGACTAATCTTTGTATGCCTAGATGGTACCGAACATTCATGATGATTTTATTCAATAATATGAAAGATTAGTTTCAGTACCTTCATGATTTTATTCAATGCTTGTCCAAACATTTTAAGCCTTATAATAGATGTTGATTTTCAGTGAAATTTAGATGATTCGCCTTATTTTACACGCTGAAGATTTTTTACTTCCCTCACAGCCTGAACTTGTTGAAGAGGATAAACTTCTTTATTATACATATTATATAAACATTTTCATGATAAAAATTCCTCTAGTTTTTTGTTGAAATTATGAAGGATGCCAGCAAGTATTGAAAGGTGACAAAGTCTCACACAGGTGCAAGAGTTTGGCAATCCCACATTTTGTTGGCAAGAAGGGTATTAGGAGGAAATCATCGTGGATATACTATCCATTAAGAATAAAATCTCATTGGTTATGACAAATTTGAAAGCTGCATCAAAGAAAAATTATCCATCATCTACTCTTGGAAGATTCATTAATGGTTGATTTCTAACTTACCCTATCTGGTAGGTCTTAAAAGGAATAATACCTTCTCATTTTGTTATCAAATCTGAATGTTTCTCCCTTCTCGTGATATGGTGATATAATATGAAGAAGACCAGTTTGTATGTACAGATCATTTCAAAATGCAACCTCATTATTATCAAAACAAAATTGAAAAAACCACGCAAGTATATCAAGAAGGTATTTAATAATATCTACAACTGGAAAAAGCTCGAATTGCTACTTATCCATTTCACATTGACCTGGACAACAAAGTTACTCATTTCACAGTCAGATTAACTCTCTCTATCTCCATATGATGATATATATCTAATATGACCTCCTCATGCAAACCCAACACAAAAAACTGTGACCTTTCATGTGGTCCTTATTCAATTATAATTCCACATCTTCTAAATTGAAATTCCATACACTGAATACAACATGCAAAAATGAATTATGTATAGTTGGAACTCGAGTATTGAAAAATGAAACATACGCTATCTTGTGAACAAATTAATAATAAGTATAGTTGTTCCAAATCCATGTGCTAGGCACTTGGCTGAATAGCAGGGACGTTGCTATGGCCACACAAGGTCAAAGGTTTAAGCCCCATTACCTCAAAACTAAAAAGTAAGGGGTTTATCATGTCAAAACCATTATTTTGGAGAATACCGGTGCATAGGAGTGGCGATGCAGTGGTACAGAGGGAAAGCCACAAAATGGAGGACTTGGCAATTCTAGTGGACACATCTTGGTGCAATACTAGCACAGACCAGTGGTGCCAGTAGTGGGAAGGAAGAATTACAGTTAGCCAGGCAATAGTTTACGTACTATCTTTTTTATTTTTTTCATTCACTACTATTTTCTTATTCCACATATTCATACCTATCCTCCTTTGTACTCTGTATGAGTATCGTTTATGACGTGTGACAATATTGTTGCTCTTATCCCCATATGACATCGTAACCCAAATATATAAGAGATCTATTTAGGCACCAGATGTTCTAACTCCCAAAACTTTTTTCCATATGAAATTTCCTCAAACAATGTAAAACTGCAGATGATATAAAAAGTTTGTGACAATTTAATCTTTTACAAAGGTTGACCATTTATAGAATCTGTGATATGTAGATGCCAAAACATGAGGCTAAAATAAGAAGAGCAGCTTTCTTCCTATTTATCTGGTCTTGGCTCTTTAAAGAGTTTGGCTTTTGGGTTTAGATTGGCTTGCAAAATTCAAGGTTCAGAAGAAGTTAAAGGGATATATGCAAGGCTCTTACATAGAAAAAAATGTTAATTAAGACCACGAAATTATTTTTCCCATTATAGCTAGAAGACATCCAAAAAAGAGCATGAATATTTGAAAATCTGATAAAATAAATAAGTAAAAAAGAGTAGTTGGAAAAGAAAATTTAAGAATGATGTAATTTGAGTGAAATGATCGGACACAACAATATATCCAAAACTCAAAAAGACATGACTACCTATATAATGGTGATAGAGGTAAGCTGGTGCAGCAAACAACTTGCAGATATTCTGCACGGACAATTAACCCCGATTAAAGCTCACTAGAATTCCAATTTTTATGGCTTCTCCTAAATTGTGACCAAAAATAGAGATCTTCAGACAGTTAAATAGATGAACACCATTCTGAAAAAATGCCATGCTCGTGGGAGGGAAGAAGCAAGTGCAACTGTAACCATAATTAGAGGTATCTTAGTCACAAAAGTTTCAAGCTAAAGGTGTGCATGACTGTTGCTCTCCGGGTTAAGTTTCATGGCAATGGTTACTATTAACTCTGTTATATTATTAATATACATGTTAATATTGTCAAACACCTGATTCTTCAGGTTTTTGTTGAGATTCAAATTTGAAAAATGTAATAGATTTCAGTTCATTAGAAAGTTTGGAGAGACCTTTTCAGGACTCCACTTCACCCCAAAGGTTTGTCCACTATAGGTCAGTGTAAGATACTATTGCAGATTCATATCAGCTTTTTCCTCAAACCATTTCGGAAAAACCATGATCCATATCATTGTGAGAAGGGATTTCATAATTCTCAGGGAAAAATCATATACAATATAGCCCACAGAAGAAGGGACTGACTCGTAACTTTGAGAAGCAAAACATCAACCCATAAAGGAGATATATCCAATGATGATTACTCATATCATGATAATCCTATACGGGTTTAGTTCTTTTGCTTAGAGGAAAAAAAAAAACAAAAACAAAAACAAATGCTGATCGTCTGCAATGGACGAAGCTTCAATTGACGAGCTGTGCAGACGCGAACACAAAAAGAAGAAAATTTCATGGAACTCAATAGGAAAAAGACAAAATCAACTTAAGCTTGCACCGGTACATATGGAAGCATACTCGATTAGAAAACTTTGCAGATGGGCTTTGTCAATAATTAGTAAAAACCCGAATTTATCTGCAAATGGCAGAAAAAATCAACAATTTTTAACAGAACAGAGGCATCTTTTCGATTTGAACCATGACGAGATGAATTCATTATTCTTTCATATCCTAGGCAAAAAGGAGCTAAGAAAACACCAAGGCACCCGACACTGATGAAACAAAGCTGGCAATGCCAATCGACAAATAGAGCAGAAAAAAAGGAAAAGGATCGACAACCATCATTAGAAGATTACGAACCTAAGAACAAAGGGAGAGAGGAGCAAGGCAGTCGACCGAGAGACCATCTTCATCTTCATCTTTTTCTCTTCTTCTTTTTTCTTGCTTTTTTGGCCATCGTCTTCCTCTTTTCCGAGAGACTCCACAGGTCCACGCAAGAGCAGCAGAGACAGAGGAGTGGAGGGAGAGACTCTGTTGAATATTTTCAGGAAATTTTGCTTTGGAGATTTTGTTTTCTAGAGAGAGAAAAAGTTTACCCATTATTTTGTAGCAATGACCCCATTGTTATTTCGTAAAATGCAATTAGCTCCCCTAAGTGCGGTCCGTTTCTCAAATTGGTCCCTCAACTTGAGTTTATCGCAAATAACCCCATGTACCTGATAAGTAAATAATTAGGGGCAATTTTGTCCGGAAATGAATAAATAAAACTGCACGGAAAAAACTAAAATAATAATAAAACAAAATGATGAAGCCTAGAATATAGTGAGAGATGGAGAGAGAGAGCAAGCGAGGCGGAGGGCCGGCTGGCGGGGATGCCATCCAGAAGGGGAAGACAACCTTAAAACTGACCAGACATTGTCGGAGCTCCGAATCAGATCTATAATCCATAGGAGCATACACGATACAATCCCAAAGTGAGAAGGAAATACCAATTCAAATATCAAGAACCGGTTTTATTTATAGGGAACTAAGACCAGTTCATTGGTTGTCATTTCCTTTAGATGCATCCATCCCCCACTCACTTGTTGAAGCAAAGCCCATTAGAGCCCCCCCACTCTATGAGAAATTGCCCAATACGAACAGCGTGATTCCCTTCTCGCTCCTCATCCACACAGAATCTCAGACACAACCACATATAGTAGACGCTGAAAAGGGAGTAGAATTCCAACCGTCCTAACCAAGTAAAGATGAATGTGCTCAAAACTCAAAACCACATGGCAGGGCATTCGCCTAAGCCCCTTGCTGAATCTAGGACGCCATCACCGTCCAAACAGCCGCGCTTTAAGAGCTTGATAGAATTTTCCCTTATTATTTTCAAAATCAACCACCATTTGTTTCAAGTGTATTATTATTGCCAGGGATCAAGAAAACTGGGGATATATCATAACGGAGGCCTCCCCAACCATGCAGGGAGAAAGAGAGCGAGTAACATGACTAAGTAAGGAACTGATCCACACTTCTAGCTTCCCAAAGAATGAATAAATACAAATTCCATTTCTAGACCATATGAAACGAACATAAGCCATTGCTCTTCCAAGCCTCACAAATATTTGCATTTCCGTCATTGCAGACATTTCCAGGAGCAATGACAGATCACCGATGCCTATACGAGGGCCAAAAGACTACAAGCTCTTGCACCTACACCTCTATACTTTGCATAAGGAGCCAAACTTGTAAGATCTTGCACATTACTTCTAGTAATCCTACCACTACAAAAAGCTATTCTACTTCCTAAGCAGCCTCAAAATTTTCCAAGCCGATGACGGCAAAGCTTCACTTCTGCCACCAAGGTCTAGGAGGGCTAGCTTCAGGAGTTGAATCATCTGACGAACTTGAGCTAGGATATTTTCGCTGGACATCGTTGGACCGGACCCTGAGCTCATATAAGTTATCTTCAGTGCTCTCATCGTCACTGGACTCATCTCTACCCACATTTTGATTCCCAAACTGTGGAACTATAACTTCTGGGACTCTAGAGGAAGCTTCAGCCCTGGAATGAAAGCACTAGAGATGAGCCTCTACTCAAGCGAAGCAAACAGCAGAAGATGTACAGTATCCAAATCAGACCTTTCAATGTTCTGTTTGATCATTAATTTCCTCGGTAAGTGTGACTTCTTGCTGCTGCCCTTTCTGTATTCCCGCCTGACGGAAACCAGAAACCAAACAGAATAGGTGATATCACCATGCAACCCAAGAAGTGAATGCAGGCAAAGATATTGAGTGAAAGGCAAAACTCACTTGACGGGTGAAGATTTGACAGGTGAAGATTCGGGTTTCGGGAGATCAGCCTCCCATCGGTGCTAGAAAACACCCAAAAGAGCACATTACATGGCAATTAGTTTTAAGTTTCAAACTTGTGAGTAAACATACAGAGCAACACTTAAAGTGAACCCTTACTTCATCTGGCAAATCATCCTCAACGAATTCCCACTGTTCCTTGTGAAGGTTTAATGTTTCCATGTCCCCATCATCGTACAAGACCTACATTCCACAATCAGGTGACATATACTTCAATATGAAAGAACGTTCGATTGCCAGATTGCAAGGGGTAGGAGCAAAGTTAGGAGGCAGTGACTAGCAGCGCAAGGGACAAGATAGACGAGTTCAGAAAATGTCTTTTTTCAAAGAAACCCTTCGGACTGGTATTGAGGATAACCACAGAAGACATTGATCTGCACCATCCAGATGGATACAAGAAGCTGACTGAACTGATAAGAACAGATGGTAAATGACAGTTGAAGAAGTTTCAACATATGAAAATCATCTCACCTTGTGCCTCTTCCTAAACGGGTCATAAGATTGAACAACACCGTGATAAAACCTGTAAAACAAGTAATAGGAAGTAATTGATAACTACCCTTAGTGCTAGTGACCATCGGAATAAAGCAACAGCAGTAGAAAGTGCAAGATTAAGAAGATTGAGAAAGAAACAAACATGCAAAACCCAAATGATGATGTAATATCCCAAAGTGAAGGTCCTCAAGTACTCACATCTCATCCAATGGCCACCAAACCTTTATTTTGTGACCCACTAATCGTCTGCCAGGCACCCCAGACCCCTGAATAAAGTCAATAAAGGAATTTTGAATTTGTGAAAATCAAACTGAGGTGAAAAGAATATGCTGCGCAGCTAGAGAGAGAGAGAGAAGCAGTTCCAGACCTTTTGATGACCATATAAAAAAGTTCAACAAAACTTTTTTGATATACTTCAGTATGTTGATCCAAAAAAGGGAAAACTTCACAATTAAGAAAAGATAATAAAAGTACAGCATCAAACCAAAATTACAAATATACCTCTGATACGGCCTTGTTAAAATTGCTCATCCTTCCCCCTACTATCGAGAGCTTTGATTTTTTCCCTGCAAGATCCCTAGCAACCAGAGCTTTCCCATCATGAGCAACGGTGGTCTCACCCGCATCTGGTTCAACATTCACCTTTTGCAGGGTTCTCTTTCTCGAAGAAATTTTAGGGGCAGCTGAAAGATTATGTCCATTTGAAAGGACTTTCCGACGACCAGATTTTTGCCTATTTATGCGTAGCCAAGAGAGTTTGTAGCCTTCATCAGGGTTCATCAATTTGTTTGGCTTCGGTTCCCTTTTCTTCGGAATCGCCTCAAAGTCAATTTCTAGCTCAGTTGAACCCTTGGAATCTGCAGAATCAGCGTCGTCTGTAGATGTTTTAGCAACAGGAACAATGTCGGGGAAAAGAAGGGCAGCAGCATCACTCATACTCGATCCAGGAGCACTATCCAGATCAGGAACAACTTCTCCAGGGGAAAACACAAGCCCATGAGCTGCCTGATGAAAAAAAGTCGAATGAGACAATAATGATTTTCTTCAGCCATTTACAAGGTTCAGTTCAGCCAAGGGGAAACGATAATGAGGGAAAGGACTACCAGATAGAGAGAAAGCCTACTGAAATGAAGAAAATTGGCACTATTTGTTTTGCGAAATTTTTTTTCCAGGGAAACATTTTCCTCGTTTTCTAGCGTTTGGTTCGCTTTGGGAAATATGTCAATGGAAAACTATGCTTAAATTCAAGAAAACAATTTCCTCTTTAAAAAATCAGAAATAACTTTCCAAAATAAGACTAGATATCAACACTTGGGCCCGAAACTCTAAGCTTGGGCATGGACACCCCAATGCTAATTCCCAGGTCCAAGACCAAGTCTCCAGCATCTGGGCTTGAGTCCATCATAGCTGAGCCTGTAACCCCAGTGCCTGAGTATGGACCCCTGGCGCCCTCGCCTCGAATGCATCAAGGCAAGGGGGACCCGCCCCGGGTCCATCAAGGCCGGGCCCAAAGCCCCGAAGCCCGTGTCTCATACCTGCCACCTAGGCCCAAGTCCACAAAGGCTGAGCACGAGATCCCAGTACCCAAACTCAGATCCCAACACTTGGGCTTGGGTCCACGAAGGTCATCCCAAGTCCATAGAGATTGGGCTCAAGACCACAGTGCCCGTGCTTCGGTCAATCAAGGCAGGGCCCAAGACCCAGGTGCCCCTGCCCCGATCACCAGCACCCAGGTCAGGGTCTATCGCGGCCAAACTAAGGACTATAGTGCTCGTACCTGGTTCCCTGGCTGCCCATGCACAAGTTACTAGCGCCCGAATGATGTCCGTCTATTTAGGAAAATCAAATCCAATTTTCCAAACCAAACGACGAAAAATATTTTCTAGTGTGTTTTTTACAATTCAGCCAACACACCAAAAAAAATTGTCATTTTCCTGAAAAATAACTTTTCGGAGAACATTTTCAAGAAATGTCATATTTTCCATAAAACAAACGAAGTCTAAATGAGGGACTTGAACATTAACAGCCAACCCTAGAGGGCTCATTAGACAAATGGTGGAAATGAGTACATATCGTCATACTTCTCTATTGACCTTTTGTACTTTGTCTCGAGTCTTTTACCTACTTTTGTATTTTGTCTAAAGTCTTTTCTGGCTCATACAGCCACTTAATATGGCATGAAGCACCTCAACATGCATGAACAACAGAAAGATGCACAAAGCTAGACATGAGGACAATTCCAAGAAATCAAGCCCCATAAATCAGCTTTTGTACAGCAAAGCAAAGCATTGTATATACACCATCCAAGAGAACAACAATGAGATGAAAGAGCCAAAGTAAAACATTTCAAAATTTTGGCAGCTTATCATAGGCAATGGAAAATCTTTATCGGAAAAGACAATAAACAGTCAGCACCTAAGTTCCATTTTATCTAGAACCTCATTTCATGGGAGGATGGAAAATCAGAAGCAATATGATTATATTCAGCATCAAGAGAAAGGATGGGGTCCTATAAAAATCAAGAGACGCACCACAGGTTGTGAAGAACCATTAGCATAATTATTCTCCATTGTTGTAGGCTTCTTTTCACATATGGAAGCCACAACAGGAGAGTAATCATCCACAGTGGTGCCATTGGATTGCACTACTCCATGAAGAACAGGTCCAAGCTTAGCTGCACACCTGGTGATGAGCCTCTCTCCAAGCTTCCAACACAAAGGTGCAATGTTCTAAATGACGGTATACACCCTATCAGAAACTAAAGCACACAGAAACCACACTAATGGCAGAAAGGACCAAGACAATTACCTTATTTTCTTTTAGAACACTAGCAAGAAGAGGACTGAGAAGCCCCAAGGAGATCTCCTCACTTTCACCAAGAATGTCCGTCATGATTTGCTCCATGGCCCACAGTACATCTTCAGTGGGATCCGACCTTGACCAAGAAGAGATCATCAAAAAATGACAGCGTATCAAAGGTGAACACTACAGAGAAAAGAAAAAGGAGAAACAGTAGAAATATGTCGAGAACTATAATTTTATTCAAGTAAGCCATCAAATGAGAACATTGACAGAGTGGCCTATCAAAGAAGTGTTGATATTTACACTAGAAAGTCACCTTTTTTCCCCAACATGAATAGGATCACTACTTGATACACAATATACTACAAAATCCTTCCTTGAGGATTGCTTCCTTTTCATAAACATTCCACTTGTATTTTCTTCATGCTCAAAACATCTTACTAGTTAAAGCATGTACTATTCTTGCCAAAGACGACAAAAAGTGAAAGGTGAACTTAATATTTCAATTGTTAGCACCAAAAAAAGCAGACCGAAAAAGAAGAGCTAATATATGACAGAGAAATGGGAAGACAGAATAACAAAATAATGAACGCACTGGCAGATAGATCCTAGAATCCACCTTCTCCAAAGAGGTCGGATTTGTTCTTGCCACCTTCCAACCCACCCCCAAAAACCCCCATCCCAAAATCAAAAGAAGAAGAGAGACTTTTTACTACTATTTCTTGCACTTCAAGTTTTGGATTTTAGGATAACCCAGCCACGATCAGCTTAAGACCAAATCTTTAGTGCAGACCCCACTTAATTGAGTTTAGCAGGAAAATCTGTGCCTATATTACCAAACAGAAAGTCATAAGTACCAAGGAAAACCATGTGACCTTGTTAACCAGATTTTTGTCCAACCACAAAAGGAACCTACCTCATAGATTAGCCTTGATGAATGTAATCAGCAAATATCATAGCATCATGCTCAACATATTTGAGTCAAAAGTAAGGTTAATGGATAAAAAGACAAGCAAAATTTCTTCAGTCAACTCGAAGGACTCAGAAGAGCAATGCTATCCTCTAGAATACCAGTCAGTCCAAAAGACTCCCTTATATTCTCATCAATAAAAGAGCTTTCAGTCTCTCAAAATAAGTCCAATTATTATACGAAAGTGAGAAAATAAGTTAGTTAACAAATGTATCCAGTGAGCCTTTTACCTAATGATTGCCCAGAAATTTTGGAACATCTGGACTACCAGCGCATTGCATTGAAGGTCAAGCATAAGAAGGCATGCTCTGACCCTTGCAACAGTCTCAAGAATGGACAGGACCTTTTCATAATATTGCATGGATGGCTGAGATAACTTAGAAAATGCCTCCACGATTAACTCAAAAATCACCTGCATGTCAATGAAATGAATTGATACGAAAACCATTCAATACTAACACGCCAATTTTAAGTAACATGAAAAGTGTTGGCTGCATCAAAATAGCCATTTCAAAGTAGGATATCAGATATTACACCTTCATCTGGTCATCATTGTACGGTTCTTGAGGCGCACTTATCCTCAGAACCTCACTAAAGCAATATGTTACAGAAACCCTAACACCCTCAACAGAATGTTTCAAAAGAGAATCAGCAATTAGTGCCTTCATAAGTGGAAGAAGGGAATCTTGGAGAGGGTCTGATGGTCCTTGCTCCATGTTAGCTAACAGATACTCAGCATCCTGAAATGCAGTCGAACATGTAAGTCATGGTAATAACATTAGCTGATAAGAGAAATCCTTCCAAAATCACAAGAAGAAAAGGCACGCTCACTGCAAATAGTAAAGCAGTGGATAAGTGATGTCAATGAACAAATAAAAAAATCATCAAGTGTACGAGGGGGATGAAAAATCAAATAAGCAACGGAGTTTTAAAACTCATGGGGGCACAAACATCATTAATCGTGCAAAGAAGCAAATGTTAAAGAAACATTAAGCACAACAAGCAATGCAAGTAAAGCATTTGTGCAATGTAAGTAAAGCATTTGTGCCTCCACTGCAAAGTAAAAAATAAATAAAAGATAAAACACCATATCTGATATTTTATGGTCCGGAACAGAGCTTGATAGCCATTATACGACCTTAAGGTAGAACATAGATATTAACTGAACTAGACCTCCAAGTAAAAGTTTATCTACCAGATAACTTAGTGTATCTGCTACAATTATTTCCTGATGATTCTTGACATGTCCCACCTGCCAGCGTTTAGCAAGACAAGACCCAGCAAGACAGCAAGGGGGCATTTGACACATGATAATTAATAAATGAGTAACTAGAAGTACAAAACTAGTATATTTCACCCAAAAATGCACCATATGAATCGCCGCAATGGGGACTGAATACATAACGTCAGATGACAAGAGACATCCTACGTAGCCAAAAGGCGATCAAATGAGCCTAAAGCTGCTATCTCGGAAGGACAAGGACACAATCTACAAAACCATGTGAAGAATCATTACATGTGATACAAAAGAATGATGGAACAAATTCAGAAGAGAAATGGCAATCAGTTCCAAAGGCAAAGAATGCCGACGAGTAATTCGGGGCAAATACCAAGCAGCACCAAACAGCTATTCAAACACCATCAACCTATATCCCAACGAGCACAGCACACACAAGAAAACCCAATGCAAGTGAGGCCAAGAAACACTGCACACCAGATCATCATATGCGAATGCATGAATGGGCAAATTGGGCAACCATACTTCGAGGAGAGCGAGCAGCTCATCGCCGGAAGAAGGGGCATTGAGGAGGCCATTGCCAACCCATCTGAGCTTGGCTTCCAAGCTCCTCTCGAACGAGGAAGAAGAGGACGCCATTTCTCTCTCTCCTCACCTGCAGCGGTCACCCACGCACGCACGCACTCTCACGCTCAAAGAAACACAAAGATCGGCGATGTTCTCTTGCGGGCTTCGCGGGTAGAGCAATCCGAAACTCATGGTGTGTTCTAGAGGCGAAAATCAAAACTGGGCAGCTCGAGAGAAAGAGTGGGGAGGCAGCGATTGGGGATTCGAGGCGAAGTGCAGACCATGCAGGCTGATGCAACCAAGAACGGAATTGAGGAACACCCGAATTCGGATTCCGCCAATACTATGAATTTGGTCTGAATTCTTGGGCTTCGAATCCGCTCCCATTTTTGGTTCCTCGGCCGGCTCCTCCTCCGACTGTGGCACTGTGCTCTTCATTGGCGCTTTCACGTTTGCTTCTTTCGAGTGACCAAATAATAAAAATAAGAGCTTTCCAAGGTATATGTCAATTCAATTCTTGGGAACTTTGTTCGACCGAAAGGAAAAAAAAAAATCTTGGGGACTCTGGAATTTTGGAGGACATAATTCACTTGCCATTTCATTTCCTTAATCACTAAAAATGTTCAACTCTATGCCCATCACGTGGTATTTAACTTTTATCTTTTAGTATCGCTATGTAACAAGATAGGTGTGTAATCATACTACATAGTCCGATATTTGACCACTTACCATTTGTTTAGTAATTGATCATGTTTCCACATTGTCTTAGTAAAATCAAAATCACATCGTTTATGTGGCTATAAAATGACATCGTTTCCCTCTAGTAACTCAAGTAACAGGGTCCATTTGATTTCCAATTTCATGTCCACTTCTTTTTTACTATCATTGTCCATGCAAGTGGTTCAGTAAGATTTTTAATGTTTGTTTAGGAAGAAACACTATGAATAAGGTTACATTGGTCACATTAATATAAGTCTGGATTTTTTTTTAGTGTGAATAAGAAGTTTAAGGTAGGGATATCGCAAAAGGAATGGTATAGTATTTTTTGTGGAAAAAAACTCGGAATATGACTATTATGGTTACTTTACATGGCATAAAAAGAGTTTGGGATATTAGCATCACAACAAAAATAATTTAGAGTGTTTAGTAGTATTAATAATTAAAAAAAAAAAAAAAAAGGTGAACGCTAATGCACCCCAACTTTGGCTCTATATAGAACTTAAGAAGTTGAAAATGACAAATATACCCACATTATGGATCCCGTCGATCCCCCTGGAGGCCGCGGCCTCAGTCACTCTGCTCGCATCGCCCCACGCTCATTGTCGGAGGCTGTCGCCGAGCAGACCATCATGGATCGAGCTTGCCCCATTTCTTTGCGCCCTACACACTTCCGCTTGCACGGACTTACTAGGAGTAGAAATGATCGGTTTTCAATCTAATCCGATTCCCCTTAAAAATTGAAAATAGATCGAGAGGACCGGTTCCCATTTTTTGAGACCGAGAACTAGAATAGACAGTCTTAGGATTAGAATTCAGACCAGACCAACTGGTTTGATCAAATCCAATAGAATTGGCTACTTACAAAATAATTAATTTTTTTTTTTATAAAAAAACTAGAGTTATTACAATTTTATGATTTATTGTCACTTAAAAAAATAAAACTATATAGAGTTAGTTTGGCTTGGTGCGGTTCTCCCTAGAATCGGGAACTAAGTCAACACTCTTAGGGATTGGACCAAACCGGCCAATTCAGTTCAATCCAAGCAAATCTTGATCAGGGCGGTCCTATATGCTCACTCCTAGCTAGGACTTATTGGGAAACCCGCGCTATGGGTACTTCTGTCATTGTGATTTCTTAGGGTGCGTACAGAGCCAAAATAGGGGTGGGCATAGCCCAAGACAGAAGAAAAACCCGGGGACAGGTGAAACATGACAGCAACATCAAAAAAATTTGATCATTCAAACAGAACACAAAAGCTGTCTTAAAATTTGGTTCTCCGCGTCGCATAAACGCCTTCAAATGAACACGCACTGATGTTTAAGTCCACCCTCTTGAGAGAGAGAGGGAGGGAGGGAGGGGGAGGCCATTCGTTTCCTATCTCCGTTCCTCTCTCTGTTCTTCCTCTCAGGTATCGCCTCTCTTTTTCCAGCTCGTGTTCGCTGCGTCGACCCCTTTATCGATCCCTTTGGAAGGTCGCTTTCAATAACCGGGCATGTTCCAACTTTGTTGTTCGACATGCTGTCCATGTTCTTGCGTAGGATTTGGCCTTTTTACTTTACGGAGCATGTTGGGTGTCCATCAATTTCGTTGGTCGTATATAAAGTATAGAACTTTACGTTACCCTTTGCAGATCCGCTTCGACCCAATAGGCTTTCGGATAAGCCTGAATTTTTCTTTGTCGGGTTGATTGCCTAATTCTTTGTTTAGGGCGTGCATTATAAAATTTATACTCTTCTATTTCTTTGTTTCTCTATTCCCAGAACAGATTTAGAATAAAAATTTGTTTGGTAAGGCAATTTGATTTTTCTATTTCTAGAACAAATTTCTATTCCTGGATTTTGAAATCTCTTCTCCTGATGCCAAATGTACCATCTTCCACTTTTCCTTGACGATGCGGAAGTATCATGTACCAATTTGTGTATTAGTGAATTCTGCAGATGATGAACAGGAAATGCACATGTAGATTACCATTATATTTCAAGCACATTACCCAACAATGAAACAGTTTGTACTACATGTTGGGCCAGCCACTCTTGCTATCTGTAGATCTTGCTGTCTGAAATGGTTGTTCTTGGATTCAGTTGTAGGGCTATATGTGATTTGTGTCCACTTTTTTTTGCTTCTTCATGTGTTCTCCAGAAGTTTTATCATGCAATTTCCTTGATATCTGATTGACTAACCTATGAGGTTCAAACTATTGAATGATATGTTAGAGAATATATATTGAAGTTCACTGAGCTGATAACTAGAGTGTTTATAAATGATATGCATCATCGTTGTACTTCTCCTCAGGATTAAGGAATGCTAACTCATTTGCTGTTTGGTCATTTAAGGCATTGTTACATTACTTTGATGTGACCGAACACATTTAAAAAAAGCTGTCATCCTTGCAGCGGGTAATTATAACTTTCAGGTCAGAAGTCCACCAATATCTGCCATAAAGTGACCAAGTTGAAGTCTTAAATAAAGTTCTTGTTATCATTCTTTCTGGTGAACTTGTTGTCCTTTCTAAAACTTCTTTTTCCTTTGAGGTTTTGTTGTGCGCCCTCTCTGAGTCTCTGCTAGTTCCATCGAATGCTGTAATCTCTCAGTTCCAGCATGATTGAGTGCTGTGTTGAGCAATGGAATGCAATCATTCTGTGTACTTGTTGGGATAGGATGGTTTTCCTTCTCTACCATTGAGTGTGACGGTGCCTTCTTTGCATTTGTTGCTGTTCTATATTCACTTGCGCTGCCTATTTTCTCCCTGAAAATAGGTGGTTTTTAGCACCTCCCGATGTCTTATATGCAGTTAATGTCGAGGTTCTCAGTATAGCATCCAGGAACTTTATGAAATTGTCCCATCCCTACAGAGCATGTTTGGCTCTATGATGTCGCCGCATGAAAGAAAGAAATTTGTTTTAAAGACCTCTTCTGTTCCAAAATGACTGGCTAGCAATGGCTTTCATTCTCGATGCTTGATTTCCATATTCCTCCTCCATTGGTAACGTGCACAACAAAATCATGGTCCTTCCGAGAACGCTCCTGGTGTTCTTTTTGTGCTACTGGTTGATTTGACAATAATCCTTTATTACTACACAGGATGTTCCTACAGTCTTGCACGATGTCAAAGCTTTGACGGAGACTGCAATCAAGTGAAAAGGGAATTTAAGGCACAGAGCTTTGATTTTAAGCTGAATTGAAGTCCAGGAGATGAGTGGAGAAGGAAACAGGTAATCTGGGGGTGGCCACACATCCTTGAATGAGGAGAATTTATGCCCCCCTATGCTTAAAGTTCTTTTCGTAGGTAAGAAGTAGGTATAAACGGTCTTCTCTATCGATTCTCAAGGGATGTGATGTGCAACTAGAGAATGTTTCACTGAAGATACACGGAGCCACGACTGCTGCTATTAGCCATCAAGCCATGTAGATCCCACACGGACTCGACCATGGTCAAGCTGCCGGTAGTGGATTTCTAGTTTCATAAGTTAGGTCGTAATGGCTAGCGAGAGAACTGGGGATGAATCATTTTTCCCTGTCTCCATGGACATTGTTTCCCAATACCATATCCATTTTTGTTACTTTAATTTAGTAATTCAGTTGGATTAAGATGCCTACCTCAAGCATTATGGTCTTTTCATTTGATGAATGGATCGTCGATGGTGAGGCACACTTAGTTTTTTGAATGCTAAATGAAAAATATCATATGATGAAAACCTTGTTGCAGAAAATAAGAAATTAGATCAATACATGAGAGAGAACAGAAAATCATGAACGGCTCACTTTTGTTCTTAAGAAACATATTTCCAGAGGAGAGAGAACAAGAACATTATTTGCGAAGCTTGGCCTACTTTTTCCAGACCCGATATTATAATCAACGGTCGTCGACACATATGAGGATCTTAGTTTCTTGCATGGACTGATGAGGAATAATTATTCTTGTACTTAAGATTCAAAATGTGTTAATTGGCATCTAATTCAGTTAGCTTTAGTACTTACAAATCTCAAGAATTGATTATAATCAAGTTTAATAAGCCACTTTGTTGTTTAATGTTTTCGATGGTCGACATCAGTCGTGGCCAGATCACACATGGTATCCTTTGATTAACTATATTCAAGAGATGTTGGGTGCGCAATTTACGCTTCACATGCTAGAAAAACAAAGATTCCCCTTAACTGATTGAACTTCCATATTGCGTGCATATGTCTAGAAGGACAGAAACTCGAAACTCAGTTTCCCATAGCAATTTTTTTTTCTATCGCTAATATGATAGACGTAATTAATTACGGTTAAAAAAAAAATAATCCACATTTTTCATGTACTTGATGCAACCTTCAATTAATCCTCAAACGGTGATTGGCTGAATATTAACGCCCCGAAAAGAGCACAATCTGAGCCATATTCAACCAAGCAAATGCAAATAAAAAATCAAGATGTCATCCAAATTTGGCTTTCCATAATTATGGCAGGTAAAGTGACAAATGCACACGACATGATTGCGGAAAAACTTTCCAGATCCGTCTCCCCCGCACATGCAACCAATAGCGAGATAAAAGAAAATGAAGACCCAGTCAAAAAAGCATATAACGAAAGATGTAAACGAGATAATTTCCATGGCAACTCTCTCCCTCCCTCTCCCTGCCTCCCTCTCTCTCTCTCTCTCTCTCTCTCTCGCTTTCTTGGGATTCTCCAAGTCAACTATCTTCCTCCGTCTTTAAATACATCAAACCAGAGTCATTGCTTTTCAAACTTCGTTCCAAACTAGTACCCCAAAGTTCAGTACTTACCCACCTACTGGTTGGTGCATAAATTCCTTCCCAAAAGAGTACTTCTTACAGCTGATCTGAAGTGAAGTTTGAAACTGAAAAATGGAGAATGAGGAAGTCCCATCAGCTCCTTCAACTCCTGTAACTCCAGGCACTCCAGGAGCTCCACTCTTTGGAGGTGGTCAGAGGGCTGAGAGAAGTCATGGAAGGAAGTCGCTTCTCAGGAACTGCTCAGGTTGCTTCCCTGTGGAGGCTTGGTCCATGGAAGGAGGATTGCCCAGATCTCTGTCCAGCTCATTGCTACACCCGCCAGTTTCACTCGCGAGAAAGGTACTCGTTATGCAATGAGAATTCGATTCTTAATCTGACCCATTATTTTCATTGCCTTTTGTGAATCATGTGCCATTGCAAAAAATCAGGTGGGAGCAGAATTCATTGGCACCCTCATACTAGTATTTGCTGGAACAGCCACACCCATAGTGAACCAGAAGACTAATGGATCAGAGACGCTACTTGGCCTTGCTGCCTCCTCTGGCCTCGCCGTCATGATTGTGATACTCACGGTCGGCCACATCTCTGGAGCCCATCTCAACCCGGCTCTCACCATTTCCTTTGCAGCTCTCAAGCACTTCCCTTGGAAACATGTATGGAAGTTACCAAGATATTCTAATTTACTAACACGAAAAATGTTCTGCAGGTACTGATGGTTTGCTCTAATTTCCTTCGGGTATAGGTGCCTGTTTACATCGGAGCACAGGCAGCGGCCTCGCTGTGTGCAGCGTTTGCGCTGAAAGGGATATTCTACCCGGTAATGGGTGGAGGAGTGACTGTTCCTTCGGCAGGTGTTAGTGATGGTCAAGCTTTTGCTCTGGAGTTTATCATCAGCTTCAACCTCATGTTGGTCGTCACTGCAGTGGCTACCGACACTAGAGCTGTAAGGGACTCTTCATGTTTGAATTACTCTCTTTTGTTTTGTCTGAAAACAGTCCTCGCAAAAAAGCCATCCCAACTCCGAAAGAACAAGTAATTGGATTCATTGCCATCACTTTGTCCAGTCAGTCCTCATTTCGGTTCGAACTGGAAAATTCTGTGAAGATGACCATCTTACTGACACTGCACATGATCTTTACATTCACGAATAGCTCCCTCATGGCACAAAAGTGACTATAGCATCATTTATGGGGATGGATATTATTTCCTTATAGGTGTGTAGATCCGTGATTAGAGATACAACGTGCATTGGCCTCGATGCAATTATCTTCTTAGTTTAATCCGAGGAAAAGGAAACATCTTCGGGGTTTCCATTTTTAATTTCCTCGAAATCCACCGACAGTGGTCAGATGCAAGGTGCCACTTTGGGAAGGTAATACCGCAAAGAAATTAAAAATGAAACCAGTGCAGAGATTGACCTCTCGGGCTCTCACGTGCCCATGGTAAAGAAATCAGGTATCTAAACAAAAGGCTTGCTCTTTCCTCCCTCTACAAACGAGGTCATTGAACAGTAATAGATGCAGCCATGCATGATCACTTGCACTTCAATATTCCTCATCTCAAGTTCTCTTGTCCGCTGCTTGCTTCGCAAGTAAAACAAACACATGCACATATGAACAAGATGAAATAGAATGAAAGTTCCATTTACCTACCCATTGGCATGGTTAATCGATTTTCAATTGAAAATGTACACACAGGTTGGAGAGTTGGCGGGAATCGCAGTGGGAGCTACTGTTATGCTCAACATCCTTATCGCCGGGTAACTAGGAATTCTCAGTTGTTTTAAATCTTTAATTGGTCTAGGGAACTTTTATTGTCCTCAATACATGCCACATAAATGCACATGAGTTCCAAGATTTTCACCACCAACTCAGCTTGTAAATCACCTTCAGATTAAGCCAAACAACAAGAAGAGAAAAATCAATCCGAACAGGCAAAATTAGGTATTGTCCATGCTTCTCTCGTATGGAAATTTATTAGACCCCGGAAAATATTAACACCCCATAAGCATTGTGTGACCAACACTAAAGGTCTTTCCTGCATGCTGGGTATGTAATACCTTAACAATGCATCTCTGTGTATTTCAGGCAACAAGCAACGTTGATGTGTAAACACTGCTGTCTGTATGTTTCAAGACAAAATTACTCTATCAAGCCAAAGGAACTTGAGGGAAAAAAGAGAGCATGAAAGCATATTGATAGCAATAAGAATAAAAACCTCTCTTTGGGTACTGATGAATAAAAATGACAAAACTTACTTTTCGTCCTTAGCTCAAGCTCATACAGATTCATAAAACCACTAAAAGGGATAGACTTAACAAACCAGAGAAAGGAAAAGAGAATATAGTTGAGTTGAAAACTATGGGACGTAGAAGTCAATATGAGTCACAGGGGCATCTCCTTTTGTTTCATTGCACAGGCCAACCACAGGAGCTTCAATGAATCCAGCAAGGACATTGGGACCGGCCATAGCAGCAGGAAACTACAGAGCCATCTGGATTTACCTCACTGCCCCCATTCTCGGCGCGCTTTGTGGAGCTGGAATATACACTGCTGTTAAGTTGCCAGATGATGGAGGAAACAACCAGGGAAAGCCTTAAGACTTTTATGTAGATTCAGGAGGCGACAGGCAAACATAATACCATATTGCTACATTTAACAGAAACTCCAATAAAACAAGTATGACATAGATCAACAATATCTATTATGCACCGGCAACGTATATAGATGAAGCTAGCTATATTGCCTGTTAAGTTACTTTAATTGAGTTATTTTTTTTTTTTTCAGAGTTTTATTTCTTTTTTACTTACATAAGGGTATTATGGTCATATACAATATATATTTAATATAGACACAATGGCTGTAGAGTTTCTGTTACACAGAAATCTACAGCCCTCTCTTTGTTTCTTTTACCTCCTCCTCCTCCTCCTCTCTATTCCTTCTCTCTTCCTTCTTTCTCTCTTTCTACTTGCTGCAGGTTCTCTGATCAGCTTTGTGACATTGCCCTCTGCATTTCTATCTTACTTTATTCCTTTTTTGCTTCAAAACAGAATATTGGTCTGTAGCTACAGCGAAGAAAAATTATGCATACATTTGGACATTTGGCTTCTTGATCTATGTATTTGGGATCAAGAGGAATATATGCAATAGAATTATATTAGTCAACCATAACACAGTCATGAAACAGGCAAATCTTGTGCTTCCAGAGAGTAGATTGGTGATAATTGATTGATAATTATGGATTTCAACAACATTGCAGGTGAAATTCGCAATCTTTGCATGGTCTTAAACTATGCTTCTGAGGCTTACAGAATTGATTACCATGCACAATCCATGTAGAATCTCATGCGGCTTTCTCGGGAACTCTACACGATTCTTAAGATATGATTACCAGGGTCTAAACAACAGTACAGTACTATGAAACTACAAGTAAACTTTAGATGCATAGAGCAACCATTTTTTAAGTTAGGAAATGTATCAAGTACTCATCTGTACTCAACTGCCTTGCTTATGGAAGTCATGTATTGGAAAGAAAATATAAATTAATCAAGCAAACTTAGTCTGTTACAATAGATCACGCAATTAGGCTAGTAGTTGGCAATAGTCCCCCAACATCGATTGTTACAAATGCAAAGCTAACTTACTCGGCAGCGGAAAGAAAACCAAGCATCAAGCAATAACATCTGTATTGCACGTCATTCAGCAAAAGAGCTAAATCTAAACCTCAGAATGCATTTACTTGATTTTCATCTTACTTCAGAGAGTAACATCAGTTTTAACATCAGCTTTTGCGATCATCACTGGAACTTAAATCGATTTGAATCATGTCTCCATTTGAAAGTAACTAACAAGCCAACACCTCCGGTAATTGGCTAAAGCATAGACTATACTCTGCTGTCTTAACAGGAACAAGATGAAAAAATCGAAGCTTTGTCCTAAAATTCTAAGCAACACAACATGCTCGATGCCGCAAAAACAGGAGGAAGCTAAGCAGAAAGAGTTGGTATCCCGAATAGCACCCACCTCAAAATTCATGCTTTCTTCGAATGCCTCACCGAAAGATCCAGCATTTCAGAGCTTCAGAAATATCCTTCTCCGACGCAGCATTCAGATCGACATCAAAAAAGGCCGCAGATTCTCCCCCAAAACGAAGCAATCGAACCCAACTACCCGCTCAAACGAGTCAAACCATGGACGCAACACCGTGCTGACCCGGTTCCGGCGCGGGTCGGGTCGAGGACCTGCGGCGGCAGAGGGAGAGGGCGGAGGCGGCGATGAGGACGCCGAGGACGTCGGCGAGGGCGTCCTTGGCGGAGGCGCCGTCGGAGGGGAAGACGCCGAGGTGGTCGGCGGCCTCCTTGGCGGCGCCGGCGAGGAGGGAGGCGACGGATCCGACGAGGAGGGAGCGGCGGCGGAGGAGGGAGGGGCGGGGGGCGAGGGAGGCGAGGCGAGAGAAGAGGAGGGTGAGGGAGAGGCAGAAGAGGACGTGGTACAGCTTGTCGCGCGCCAGCCATGGGTCGTCGCGATCGACCATCGTCGTTCACGTCGTACTTCCAGCTGAGACTCCGGGATTTGAATGAGCGGAATGAAATGGCGACGAGAGGCATCTTATATATCATATATAATTGCAAGCTCACGAGGAATATGAGATTAAACTTACCAATTTGAAATTTTTGATAGTCAAAAAATTAATTTATGATAAATTCATTACAGATATACTAATTTGAGGTTTACAAAAAATTTGAACATGATTACTTATGAAGTGGCAATATCTAAATAGCAAAATTTATAAAGTTGAAACACCAATTTGTCATAATTGAAGACACGGCCAAATCCTCATACAATTGCATAGAGTACATTCCGCATCGTGATTGTTTGAGGATGTATTTCTTGGTTCCGATTAATAAGAAAGAATATTAAGATAGCTAGCTGCTGAAATATTCTGAAATCACAAACGGAATGCAACCACCATCATACTCAGCATTCGACTTGAGTTTTATCACAACAGACAGAAGAAAGCAAGACCACTACCATTAATTTCAAAATGCAGATAAGAGCCAACAAAACTGTGGTACTAGTCCAAGTCTGTCTTCACAAGCAAAGATCAGCCTACGCTAGTTCAGTTTCCTGATTAGTTCATTGATGTGATCCTCTCGATTGCCAGTTTCTCCCCCATCCTTGTACATTCTTTTAGTTCTTCTTAGGCCTCCTTCTGGCTTGCTGAGCATAAAAGGCCACAGGAAGCTAGTAACCTCCTTAAAATGTGGACCCACATTAGCGATCTCATGGACTACATCCTCTGTGCATAAGATGCCATACTTGCCCACTTCCTGCTCCAAATAAATAAATAAATAGATAAAATTGGCAAAGAAGGTTCTTCACACACACGAAACGCAAGACGACACGTGATGATACAAAGGGCTGGGAATAGTCCCAACAAAACTAAGGGAAGACAGCAGATGCTTAAAGAACAAATTTCATCAACTAGATTTCATGATGAAGTACCTGCTCAATAATGTTATTGTCCGTCAAAGGAACCCTCTGCTTGTCAATGTTTGCAAATCCCTTCTTGATAATAAGCTCCCTCACATTTGTAAGATTAGGATACCTTCAAAAGGAGAAAAAAAAGAACAGAAAAAAAAAGATGCTCCATAAAATGCTCAGGTACAAAAGACTAAGTTAGGTCAGGATAATCATGAAGGCTAATGCCTTCAAATGCTAATTGTTATGCAAACATTCAACTAAGGTCAGGTGGTAAACTTTACTCCAAGGGTGAAACACTATTAATGACCAATAATTTTTTATTAAGAACTGTCAAAGGATATACGGAAATAGTCGAGGCCTATGTTTTTGAATAATTAGAAGTACTTATGACTTATCAAATGCTCTTAAAGCTAAGAGGTGTTACTACACATCTTAGGCCAGCTCTGCTAATATTCAGCAGAATGGGATCTATGGGTCCCAAACAGGCAGGGCTTGAGAAGACAGTGTTTCTATCCTGTCTAAAAAATTTCTGTCTGTTTGACTAAAGAGGGTTTTCTGCAGTTGAGCCACAAGTTGAGGAACAGACCCAAAAAATGTCACCAGCTCCTATAGCTGTCGGCAACATGACAATTACTACCACAGAATCAAAGAAGGACGTGAAGCAGAATTTAAGTTGCCTACCCATATGTTACATATGGCTCCACCTTTTGCAGCATCGCCAGGATTCCTTCAGTTGCCTTCACAAAGACACCACTAAGGACTCTTCTTAGTCTCAGATTGTTTAAGATCTTTTTAGTTTTTGGATGCATGTCATTTTTCCTGGGAGGAGGAGAAGGTAGAGTTCAGATTGTGAGGACAACAAACCACCCATAAGAAATAACCTCCACTAGGCAAAAATCCCACCCTTGAATGCGGATAATGAAGAGCAGCTTCGCATTCGATGGTGCTACTGGCGGTGCTCGTCTCTTAACCCTATGTTTCATTCGGATGAGATCAAGTTCCTACATGAAAAAGCAAGATAAATGATTTTGTGTCATGTTTCATTTATTATCCACATTCAGGAGTCAACAGAGGACCGTACGGGCATCATCAAGAAACCAAACACGATCTATGTTGTGAAACCACTGGATGTTCCAGCAAAAAATGTAGTTGTAGCACCAGTTAATTCAATAGTAAGCATGGTCAACAAAAGAAAAAGAAAGAACAAACGGAAAGGGGCAAAGACTCTGGCCGTGACATGAGAGGAAAAAAAAGTCCAACTAAGCTGAAAGCATAGCAAAGTCCACATAATAGCCGAATACCTCTAGAGCTAAATGGGGAAGCTTTCAGCAAAGTTCTCATCCCACTGGTTAGGCTGTACCACGTAGGCTTCACAACAGACATCAACCTCCAAAATCATTGTGCTCCCAACACTCTAAAGCCTCCTCTACATTAGAGCAAAAGCCAAGTCTCTCGATGACAGTACTGCCGAAGCAGCCCCCATCATACACGAATGTCTCCAAAGCACCAATTAAATCGACCCCAAACGGATATACACGGAGAGGACAAACTAAAATGGCCACCCATGCATTAGCAAAGCACGAGTAAGCAATCGAATCACACGACCTTCCTTCCACGACGATCGAGATTCAGGAACCTAACTACAAGTTCCCGTTTCCCAATTCCCAGTTAACCCACAAGTACCCCCACAACCTACATTAGGACGATACGAACCGCTACAACCACATCCAAACTAAACTAAAACGTTGAAAAAGGCGATAGCTTACCTTCTCCCTGTAATCTTTGATGAACTGCTCGGGCATTTTGAAGTCGGTCGACTTGGAGTGCTTCGACCTCTTCTGGCGCAGCTGGAGCTGGGCTCTCCGCCGGAGCGCCAACTCCTCAGTGCTCTTCCTCTTCTTCAGTATCGCCTCCTGCACGTACGTCAACGGCTGCGCCGCCGCCTCCTCCGCCATCGAATTGCCCAAAATCAGAAAAACCCCGAAGCAAGAACCCTGCGCAAAGCCCAGAACGCGCCGATGAGCCAGAGAAACGATAACAATCGAAGCTAGGTTAAGAAGAAGATGCCTACTGATCAGCGGATGCTAGCAAGGACCGCGAGCTCAACGCGAAGGAGGCGAGGAGGAACGACTGAATGCTGGAGCTCGCGGGAGAGGAGGAGAAGATTAGGGTTTTAGGTTGCTCTTCTTTAAGATATTACAAAAAATAATATTATAAAAAATATATATATACATTCTCTGCGGAGAAACGAAATATATGGGAATCTTTTTAATCATTAACAGCACAAAAATTTACTTTTCTGATGAAGAGAAAGTAACAGGATTATGTGGAAAACTAAGACTAACCACATTTAAAGTTAATTAGTAAATTTATTTTTAATCGGTGAAAAAATTACTTAGAATACAACTTTACCTTTTTAGGAAGTAAATCCTCATTAAGTCTGCTAACATAATAAAAGATAACTCATATATGAACATCTCAATTTATTATCGATATGTAAGAGAATATATAAATTGTTTGTCCAACGGTGGGCATATGAAATATTCTTCATGGTACTCTTTGTAAAGTGATAATATACCTTACCTACATAAAAAAAAAAATTGCAAACCATATTTGAAAGTGGTGAGTTAAATGTCTTAAAAAAAAAAAACACATTATGTCAATTTTTCCGCCACCACTCATTATGAACTTAATTAATGGCAATACTTGATCATATACCATCTGAGATTTCAGGTTTTTATTGCACGTTCGGCAATAACTTTTAGGCCGATAATTTTTTCGTTTTATGTGAATAGTTGGTGGAGATAAGAAAAGACTTGCGAGCGGTCGGGGGATAAGAATAACTTCCCGCGAGTGGCGGCAATTTTGCAAGGAAATAAAGAATAATTTCCCGCAATTAGAAAAGGCCAAAAAAAAAATAAAAATAAATCAGAAAACCCGAAAAAAAATCAAGCGCGATGAATTGAGGAAGAAGCGAACTGGGCCAAATTGCCGTTGGGGGATCGGGCGGTCTGTCCCCGTCTCTCTCG